>JALAZF010000253.1:7140000-8360000 GCA_022829125.1 Lathyrus tuberosus
CATATTGAAGACTCCTGAAGGTTACAAACTTCGGGAAACGCCAAGACTCACTGTCGTAGTCACGGTTCCACCCCGTGTGGTGCACACTGTCCCGGAAGGACAGATTCCACCGATACCTTCTGGTAAGAAGGAAACTATGTTTGACCGAATGGATGAATTCCAGGAACAGTTCTTGGAAATACAGAAGGAACTGCAAGCCATTCACGGTCAGGATCTATTTGGAAAGGACGCCGCAGACCTTTGTCTGGTCCCCAATGTGAAAGTCCCGCACAAATTTTAAGTGCCCGACTTTGAAAATTACAAGGGTAACTCTTGCCCTCAGAGCCATCTGGTGATGTACGCTCGGCGAATGTCAGCTCAGACGGAGAATCAGGACCTACTGATTCACTATTTTCAGGATAGTTTAACCGGTGCCGCATTAAAATGGTACATGGGTTTAAACCGTACTATGATCAGCACTTTCAGAGATCTTGGCACTGCCTTCGTCCAACAATACAAATACAATTTGGACATGGCACCGGACAGAGATCAACTCAGATCAATGTCACAAAAGGACAAGGAAACCTTTAAGGAGTACGCCCAGAGATGGCGTGAAATTGCCACTCAGATTTGTCCACCTCTTGAGAAAAAAGAGATGACAAAGATCTTCTTAAAGACCTTAAGCTCATTTTACTATGATAGAATGGTTGCCAGTGCACCCAGTGACTTCACCGAGATGGTGGGCATGGGAGTTCGTCTTGAGGAAGCCGTCCGAGAAGGACGTTTGGCAAAAGACACTGGACCATCAAGCAGTACAAAATGATACGGTAGTGCTCTCCCCAAGAAAAAAGAGCAGGATATTGGGAATATCTCTCTCGGAAAGCAAAAGCGACGTTATCAACCAGTAGCAGCTGTAACTCCTGCTATCAGCCCTGCGCCTATTCCTACGTATCAATCTCAGGTTGCGCAGAGCCAACCTGATCAGCAAAGGACACAACAGCCTCTTCAGCAGGCTCGTCCTCCATATAACAACAACCGTACAACACGACCATCAGGGTTTGATCCTATACCTATGTTGTACGCAGAACTATTTCCGTTACTACTGGCTAAGGGGCACATCCAGACTAAGTCTCCTCTTATAGTACCGGAAAATCCGCCTTTTTGGTTTAAGGTGGATCAAACATGCCCTTATCATCAAGGAGGATCAGGGCATAACATAGAGAATTGTCTCAATTTCAAATCTGACGTGCAAAAGCTTGTTAGGAGCGGGCTCTTATCTTTCAAAGATACGAATCCCAATGTTCTCACGAACCCGCTGCCTCAACACGAGAAAGCTGCAGTCAACCTGATTGAGAAAGAATTTAACAACGTCTATCAAATTCACGATGTACTCTTGTTGAAACCAATATGGTCAAGATGCATTATAGACAGAGTGGATATGCCCATGTGCCACCTCATAATTATCATCAATGTGATGTCTGCTCTAAAAACAATCAAGGATGTTCTGTGGTGCAAGCAGCTCTACAAGAACAGATGGATCTCAGATGGATCCAAGAGCACCGAGTTCGTGGAGTTAACATGGTTTACACGAACTCCAACGTCATTTAGAACCACGATATCTGTGCAATGAATGTCAACTTGGTGGCAATGCACTCAAGGCAAAGCCAGTATCATAATCTGCCACGACAGGATTACAGTTCTTGTCTGACTTGCTCGGTAAACAAACAGGGATGATCTTTCATACAAGAGGCCCTCCAGCGTCAGATGGATCTTGGATGGATCCAGGACTACCATGATAGGAATCCCTATCAGATCAACATGATTCAAATCTTCAATATTCGCTTGATGAATACCAGCCTGGTGGAGTTACACGCAGAACAGGTACGGCTCGGGTTCCTGGCATCACATGATTATCAGAACTGCAAAGCGGGTTGCGAAAACGATCAAGGTTGTGCCCTTGTCCAGGAAGCACTTCAGCACTTGTTGAACCACTGGTGGCTTCCAATCTATATGGAGGAAACACAAACTCCTTTTTTCTTTCCTACAGAGAGTCCGAGATTTATACCCAGGTCAGACATCGAAATGATATACGGGGATTGTGATCCGGAAGGATGCCGTGCTCCGCCAAACTCATTAGAGGAAGACACTCTGATGAAAGACAACTTTGACCACGACTACTATGGCCCGATGGATGGTCTGCCAATGTGGCAGCCTTACCCAGGAGACTTAGGGCCAGAAAGTCAGCCGAGTAACGAAACTCAGCTGAGCATCGTTGGACAGAATACCTGTGTCCCCACCATGTCATGGGATCAACACTCAGGTTATTCAGAAACTACTCAACATGAAGATGAATTCACAATGTTTGCAGGACTTGAATTCATCAACTATCCTTTTCCCGAGTCAACGTCATCAAGAGAGATGACTCCTCCTGTTCCAAAGAAGTTTGGGACACCTTGGGACAACTGAGTAGAAAATATGACTATATGGTCAAGTACACCGCTCCCGAAAGCTCTCGTATCAGGCTCGAAGACATCCAGCCTACTGGATGGGGAGATATAGCTGAGAGCACAACTACTCTACATAATACAACAGAGGAATCCTCCTACGACAACTTTGCCTGGGAGACAGATTCCAATGATCCTGCTCCACCAGAAATCAGCGTCATTTCTGAAGACAAATCAAGGAAGGTGCCAGACTTTGTGATTCACCAAGGAGTTCGCCGCCAATGGGTTGCCGTCGAGGTTCCGAAGGTCGATCGCCAATCAAAGTAATTTCCATCTTTAACCTTTCACCATGCCCAGGTGAAACGGATGTTTTGATAGGGCTAGCTTTCTGTAAATTTTCCCTCTTCGCTCCGCCCAAAGCGACAGAGTTTTGTTTTATAGGGCTGTAGTTTCAAGAATCGACTTGTTCATTAATAAAATAACGTCGTTCTGTAATTCCCGCAATAATTGCTGTTTTCTCTTTTTGCTTTTTCAGAAAATGGTAATCCTAAAAAACAAATCAATAATAAAAACAAGCAGTAAAATAAAACACTGCACACACTTGCATTTTCTCTATCTCTTCTAAACACGAATCATCACGTCATGCAGATTGCTTGTTTTAAACCCCGTTGAAACATACGATTCGATGCCTTCTCCCGACTTTGAGTTCCCGGTATTTGGGGCTGAAGAAGAAGTTGACAACGAAATTCCAGAAGAGATCTCCCGACTACTCAGACAAGAGGAAAGGTCCATTGAACCTCACAAAGAGCCGTTGGAAATGGTAAACTTGGGTTCAGAAAAAGAGAGAAAAGAAAT
This sequence comes from Lathyrus tuberosus, assembly GCA_022829125.1. Taxonomy (NCBI): domain Eukaryota; kingdom Viridiplantae; phylum Streptophyta; class Magnoliopsida; order Fabales; family Fabaceae; genus Lathyrus; species Lathyrus tuberosus. The sequence goes on from JALAZF010000253.1 coordinate 7,143,279, forward strand.
CAGGATTGGGGCACTGCTCAGTCCAACTGCCAAAGAGGGTTTGATAAAGCTTCTCAGAGAATTTCCCGATGTATTCGCTTGGTCCTATCAGGATATGCCAGGGTTGGATACCAACATCGTGGAACATCACTTACCGTTAAGGTCAGAATGTCCGCCAGTAAAGCAGAAGTTGAGACGCACTCACCCGGACATGGCCATCAAAATCAAAGAGGAGGTACAGAAACAAATTAACGCGGGTTTCCTCGCTACATCTGAATATCCTCAATGGTTAGCCAACATCGTACCCGTTCCCAAAAAGGACGGAAAGGTCAGAATGTGTGTCGACTACAGAGATCTAAACAAGGCTAGTCCAAAGGACGACTTTCCTTTACCACACATTGACATGCTGGTACACAGCACAACAAAGTTCAAAATTTTCTCCTTCATGAATGGATTCTCGGGCTATAACCAGATCAAAATGGCGTCGAAAGACATGAAGAAAACTTCATTCATTACCCCATGGGGTACCTTTTGTTACAAGGGAATGCTGTTCGGTTTGAAGAATGCAGGGGCAACCTATCAAAGGGCCATGACTACTCTTTTTTATGACATGATACACAAAGAAATTGAGGTATATGTCGATGACATGATTGCAAAATCTAAGACAGAAGAGGAGCATGTGACCCACTTGTCGAAACTATTCGAGCGTTTGAGGAAGTACAAACTCCGCTTGAATCCCAACAAGTGCATCTTCGGTGTCCGTTCAAGGAAACTATTAGGGTTCATCGTCAGCCAGAAAGGAATTGAGGTTGATCCTGACAAGGTCAAGGCCATTCAAGAAATGCCTTCTCCGAAAACTGAAAAACAAGTCAGAGGACTCCTGGGACGTTTGAACTTCATCTCCAGATTCATATTCCTCATAACCGCGACATGCGCGCCGATCTTTAAACTGCTCAAGAAGATACAATCATTTCTCACTAACTCCCGGGGCAAGTGGACTCCAAATTATGATGGTCCCTACGTGGTCAAGAAAGCTTTCTCAGGCGGTGCCTTGAGACTTGCAACCATGGACGGAGAGGAATTTGCCTACCCCACAAATGTTGATGTAGTCAAGAAATACTTCGCCTAAACAAAAAAAAGAGAAAAAAAAACGTCTTGGTGGATTGAAAACCCGAAAGGGCGGCCCAAGCAAAAATTAGAGACATGATAAAAAAATCATCCCGGTGGATTGGAAACATCGAAGTACAATCCAGGAAAAAATTAGGGATAATGGCAAGTAACTATGTTCAACAGAGGCAAGTCCCACAACAGCAGTTACATCATCCATCAGAGGAAAACTCCAGTCAAGGTCATCTTCGACAGAAGCTCAGGATGTCCCGAATTCAAAGTTGGTAGAATGATAGTGGTCGTTATGTTTCAACGTAGCCCTTTTCCCTATAAATTACCATTTTCTAACTTTGTATATACTCTTTGGAATCACGCGTTTGGCTGATCTCCATATTATCAATAAAATTTGAGCCCTTGTGCTTTTGTTTGTAATTCTTATTTGTTTTAGCCTTACAGAATGGCGTTTTTAACATGATCAACGATTCTTGAAATGAAACAAAAATGAATTTACTTGTTAAAACTTTTTCTGCTTTTAAATTAAATATGGCAATTGCTTTTGGCTGTCGAACATCGAAAGAACGTCGATTGCATCTCCAAAGGCGTTTGAATTTCAAAGTACAGAATCAAAGTACTCCTTCTAGGCCAGTACGCCTGAACGAAGGATCAATTGTATGAGATGCGATTTTCCCATCTGATACCCTCGGCCGAGTTCTTATCTCCTAAGCCCGACCAACATCGCTCCCAACAGGGACCGTTTCTCCTAAGCAAGGTGGAATTGCTACTTTTTTGACCAACGGTACTTCTTCGCCTCGCGATGGCCGAGTATCCAGTCGTGTTCACTCGTCAGTCTGTATGTCGCGTCAGTTTTGTCAGCATATGCATACATACATCATGCATTTTACTTGCATTCCCATTCATATTGCATCACTATCACTCTAGTCGGTCTTGTCCCCTAGTGATAACGGTCATCTCAATCGAGTTGTCAGTTCTTTCCTCGTTAGAAAGTGTCGCGTCTGAACGATCTCGCCTCCAGTTTATTTCTGGATTAAAGTTGGGACCTCGACCACTTTGATAACTTGAACCTCTGAAAGACCAGAGAGCCCTCAGTTAACATCACTCTTCGCCATTGGAGATGATATCCTTGTTTTCCCGGATTAAAGAAAATCCTGAGAGAAAGCCTCCTAAATCGAAGATTCGGCAGTACGGCAGTTTTTCTCCGACAAACCCACTGATGAAAAGGTCATCGGCACATCAAAATTGGATCACATCATATGGCATTTCTCCGGTAAGATCCCAAGAAAAGTATGATGTAAGACCCCAAACAGAAGCAGTCTCTCTGAAAACTCGCTTTTCCCCAGTAGAAACAAATGGCGTCTCCAACAGAGAAGTTTATGTACCTCTACAATTCAGACGATTGGGCTCCCCAGCGAGTCTAACGTCAAACTTTTTCCCATCAAATGGCATCTCTCCAGGAAAATTCGGCGAGAAGTTTGAAGGAAAGCCGCTACGAATAGTGTCCCTTGTCAGTAAAGTTTATTGACGAAAGAAACTAAGACCAGTTCCTTGGTAGGAAACCAGGATCGAGGGGAAGTTTACTTCAGAAACTTAGACCAGTTCCTTGGTAGGAAACCAGGATCGAGAGGAAGTTTACTTCAGAAACTTAGACCAGTTCCTTGGTAGGAAACCAGGATCGAGGGGAAGTTTACATCAGAAACTAAGACCAGTTCCTTGGTAGGAAACCAGGATCGAGGGGAAGTTTATTTCAGAAACTGAGACCAGTTCCTTGGTAGGAAACCAGGATCGAGGGGAAGTTTAAATCAGAAACTAAGACGAGTTCCTTGGTAGGAAACCAGGATCGAGGGGAAGTTCATCTCAAAAGAAAACTGAGACCAGCACCTTGGCTGAAGACCAGGATCGAGGGGAATTTTACCTTTTCTAAGCATCATCGCATAGCAAAAGAAGATGAATGCGTGAATTACCATTCATAGACGCCGTCAAAATTCTGGGTATTCCGATATTTAATCCTCTTGCACCCCGAATGCCCGAATACCTTCGTCATTCGCACCTTCGGGTCCAAGAAGATTAAATAGGGGCATCTGTCATACCATAAATTTTGACCACTTAGATTTCCCATCATTGTGCAAATCATCATCACAATATGGAGGAACCATCATGCTTCATTAGTCTCCCCAAAGATGGGTGAGCGTTCACTACAATCAAACTAGGGTTTCAAACCCTCTCAGAGCCTTTAGACAAATGATCAATCAAGGAATGACATGATCTTCAACTTGTCTAAACCTTTTAAACATTCACAAAGGATCAAGAGGACTCCCACATCAAGAATTAAGCACAAGAGTGCAACATTTCAAGTGGATCAAGCCTCAAGTTCATCTAATACAAAGTCAACTGACGCAGAAAGTCAAAGTTTGACTTTTGGTCAACTTTGAGCTTCACAAGCCATTACTCAAGAAAATATGATGGATGATTTAATTTGATCAAATTTAAATCAAGAAATCACGCAAAATTGCAAAATTGATCAAATTGAAAGAAACTTAGAAATTTTTCTAAGTTAAAATCATGTTCAAGGGCACAACTTTTCAAGGTTGTAACTATTGACCCAAGCATCCATTGGTTTTGCGTAAGGGCTACTTTTAAAGAGGGTATTTGATACTTCAACATTGTAGAAGGAATCAACTCAAAATATCATAAGGATTGAAAGATATAAGTGATCAAAGTTTGGAATTCTTAATGTTTGATGTTCTGACATTGCATATGACATCGCTAATATTTTTCCAGCAAGAATGTCCCAACTTCAAGGATGTTTTTCTCCATGATCCAAGTTGATTCAAGCCAAACCTTGAACATCAAAGTTGAAGTACGTTATCTCAGCTTTCCAGAAACTTGTAGAACTTCCTTGTAGCATACTCGAGCAAGGAGATATCAGACGTGTGATGTTAAGGTGTGATGTCACAACAACACACTCTGCACAATGGATAGTAATAACAGTAAAATAACACCAAGAATTGTTGACCCAGTTCGGTTACAACCAACCTACTATGGGGGCTACCAAGCCAGGGATGGAATTCACTACTTGTAGATATAATTTACAGACTCAACAACCCATTGACAATCTCCTAAACTTATACTCTAATAATGACTTCCTACCTAAGAACCCACTTAGGTATGAGAACACCACTCAATCCCTTACAAACACTCAAAGAACCCACTTTGAGTAACCTTGATCTTACTTCACAGCTTCGATCAAGCAACCACTCTCTATTGCTTCACAGCTTCTAGAGAGGACAGAATACGACACAGCAATTCACCCTAGAATTCTGGTTACACAACTCGTACAAAATACTCAAGACACTCAGCCTATGCTCTTGATCTTCTCTCTGTATTTCTGTACCTTTTTCCTTTGGTCTTGTGCGCTTTATATAGCTCCTTGAATTGGTCTTGCACTTGCTACAATATCTCCCAGATTTGTTATTTAAAACTGAATATTTAAAACAGATTTTCTCCTCAAATCTTTTTAAATCTTCAACCTTTTAAATCTCCTACAAATATGCACCAGATCTCCTATGCAGCAGCAAATATCTATCCCAAGATATTCGCATCCAATGAGACAGCCTGCTCTCCACAATTCCAGCTAATACGCAACCCTAACAACATCACAACCTGTTGTTGTTAATTCTGCAGATCTGATGTTACAACATCACCTATGAGACATCAGACATCCAACTTCAGCAATTACTTACTTAACACAGCCATGTGTTAAGACTTCAATGTTACAACATCAGCACCTTGACATCAACATTGAACATACTTTGTTTTACCAAAATTCCAGCCAATCCAGGAACTAACAGTCTCCCCCTTTGGCTAATTTTGGCTAAAACAATCTCTGCATCTTCAGAGACTTCAGCAGCGGAAAAACTTCAAAATTTTGAAACTCCATCAGCAGCATTTTGACAATACTCATAGTCTTCATCACTTGATCTGCTGCAGCACCATCTTCATTATTGACAACAGCCAATTGGTGCTCCCCGTCAAAAATATGAACCAGCATCACAGCTGTTCAGTAACTCACAATGTGCAACACTTTTCTCCCCCTTGATGTTTGTTTGGCCGCATTCTTCAAATGCTATGATATCTGCATCACTAGCTCAGTCTAAACTCCCCCTCAATAACTGCATTACACCTTTTACTTTTAGCAGCATCAATTTATCTCCCCCTTAATATCACATTAGCAGCATTTGGCAGTAACACTCTTGACTCTCTTGGCTATTTTCTCCCCCTTTTTAGCCACAATTAGGCAAACTTCACCTGGCAGTTGACTACACATTTTCAGAAACACCCCAACTGCCCACAACCCCTCTAGCAGAATTAGTCTTCATAAATGCAGATTCCCAATTTTCTTCTTAACCTTTCAAATTGGTTTGCATCTAAGCCTTTAGTGAATATGTCAGCCAGCTGGTTCTCTGTGGTTACATGCTCCAAGGTAACAATTTTTTCTTCTACCAGATCCCTTATGAAGTGATGCCTTATGTCTATGTGCTTTGTCCTACTATGCTGTATAGGATTTTTGGATATATTAATTGCACTCAGATTATCGCAGTACAGTGTCATAACATCTTGTTTAACATTGTATTCACTCAACATCTGCTTCATCCAAACCAGCTGAGAGCAACTACTTCCTGCTGCTATATACTCCGCTTCAGCAGTTGAGAGAGATACACAATTCTGCTTCTTGCTGAACCAGGAAATCAGATTGTTCCCTAGAAAGAAACACCCTCCTGAAGTGCTTTTTCTATCATCTGCACTTCCAGCCCAATCAGCATCACAGTATCCTTTTAAATTAGTCCCAAAATCATGGCTATATAGCATCCCATAATCACTTGTGCCATTCACATATTTCAGAATCCTCTTCACTTGATTCAAGTGACTCACCTTAGGATCAGATTGATATCTAGCACATACTCCAATAGCAAAGGAAATATCAGGTCTGCTTGCTGTGAGATACAGTAAACTCCCAATCATACTTCTGTACAAGCTATGATCCACACTCACTCCATTCTCATCCTTGGATAGCTTCAAATGGGTGGGAGCAGGTGTCCTTTTGTGATTGGTTTTATCCAGGCCAAACTTCTTTACTATGCTCTTAGCATATTTTCTTTGAGAAATAAAGATAGAATCCTCCATTTGTCTGACTTGTAATCCAAGAAAGTAGCTAAGTTCTCCAACCAAACTCATTTCAAATTCTGATTGCATTTGTTGGACAAATTGTTTTACCATGGCATCTGACATCCTCCCAAATACAATATCATCCACATAAATTTGGGCTACCATTAATTTTCCGCCTTCTTCCTTGACAAACAAAGTTTTGTCAATGCCTCATTTTCTATACCCATTTGCTACTAAGAATTCTGTCAACCTCTCATACCAGGCCCTTGGAGCTTGTTTTAAGCCATACAGTGCCTTCCTCAGTTTGAACACATGATTGGGGAAGTTTGGATCAGTGAATCCTTTAGGTTGATCTACATAGACTTCTTCATTCAGATAGCCATTTAGAAAGGCACTCTTCACATCCATTTGGAACAGCTTGAATCTTAAGTTACAAGCCATACCCAAGAGTAGTCTGATGGATTCTAATCTCGCCACTGGAGCAAACGTCTCATCAAAGTCAACTCCCTCAACTTGAGTATAACCTTGTGCAACAAGTCTCGCTTTGTTTCTTGTAACCACTCCAAGCTCGTCTGACTTGTTTTTGTAGATCCACTTTGTTCCAATAACATTCACCCCTTCTGGTCTTGGCACAAGATCCCAGACTTCATTTCTTCTGAACTGCTCCAGTTCTTCTTGCATAGCATTTATCCAAAACTCATCTGTCAGAGCTTCCTTGACATTTTTTGGCTCAATTTTGGATACGAAGCACGAGCTAGCTATGATATCTCTGGACCTAGTTCTTACTCCAGAATTTAGATCACCTATAATTAGCTCCTTAGGATGATCCTTCTGAATTCTGATAGAAGGATCCTTCTGAGGTTGCTTAGGCTCAGTATCAGCAACGCCTGGGGATGGATTTCTTTCTTCAACCTCAACAGCTACCTCATCAGCTGATGTTCCAACATCTTCTATGACATCCTCAACTTCATGCTTATCTTCATCATCAATCACAACATTGATTGACTCCATCATCACTTTGGTCCTGGAGTTAAAGACCCGATAAGCTCTGCTATTGATGGAGTACCCCAAAAATATCCCTTCATCACTTTTGGAATCTAATTTCCTTCTCTGCTCTCTATCTGCCAGGATGTAACATCTACTACCAAACTCATGGAAGTACTTGACATTAGGTTTTCTTCCCTTCCATAATTCATATAGAGTGGATGAAGTGCCTCTTCTTAGGGTAACTCTATTGTGAATGTAGCAGGCAGTGTTCATGGCTTCAGCCCAGAAGTGATAAGGTAGTTTCTTGGCATGAATCATTGCTCTAGCCGACTCTTGTATAGTTCTGTTCTTCCTCTCAATAACTCCATTTTGCTGAGGGGTGATAGGCGATGAAAACTCATGACTTTACTCTCCTCCATGATTACTTCTAATTCTGATGACCTTACTCTCCTTTTCTCTTTGGAGTTTTTGACAGAGCTCTTTAAAGACATCAAACACCTCAGATTTGTCTTTGATGAAATTCACCCAGGTGTATCTTGAGTAGTCATCCACAACTACATAAGCATATTTCTTTCCACCCAGACTTTCAACCTGCATAGGTCCCATCAAATCCATATGAAGGAGTTCCAATACCTTGGAGGTGGTGTCATGTTGAAGCTTCGGATGAGACATCTTTGTCTGCTTTCCTTTTTAACAGTCTCCACACACCTTTCCTTCCTCAATACTAAGTTTGGGAATCCCTCTGACTGCTTCTGAGGAGATAATTCTCTTCATTCCCTTTAGGTGAAGATGTCCCAACTTCTGATGCCAGATTTTGACATTATCTTCTTTAGCAAGCACACACGTGGAGGAATTTGAATTTTGCGGCACCCAAAGATAACAATTGTCCTTAGATCTGGCTCCCTTCATAATGACTTCTCCTTTGTCATCTTTCACATTACATTCGGAATTTGTGAAGTCTACTTTGAATCCTTGATCATAAAGTTGACTAATACTAATCAAATTAGCTGTTAGTCCTTTAACAAGAAGAACATTCTCCAGCTTGGGAGTCTGGCACAGTTTAGTTTTCCAATCCCCTTTATCTCTCCTTTGATCCCAACACCAAATGTAACATAGCCAGAAGACTGAGGTTTCACATCAACAAGCAGATTCTTTACTCCAGTCATGTGTCTTAAACACCCACTGTCAAAATACCAGTCATTCTGGTATCAGACGTGTTATGTTAAGGTGTGATGTCACAACAACACACTCTGCACAATGGACAGCAATAACAGTAAAATAACACCAAGAATTGTTGACCCAGTTCGGTTACAACCAACCTACTCTGGGGGCTATCAAGCCAGGGATGGAATTCACTACTTGTAGATATAATTTACAGACTCAACAACCCGTTGACAATCTCCTAAACTTATACTCTACTAATGACTTCCTACCTAAGAACCCACTTAGGTATGAGAACACCACTCAATCCCTTACAAACACTCAAAGAACCCACTTTGAGTAACCTTGATCTTACTTCACAGCTTCGATCAAGCAACCACTCTCTATTGCTTCACAGCTTCTAGAGAGGACAGAATACGACACAGTAATTCACCCTAGAATTCTGGTTACACAACTCGTACAAAATACTCAAGACACTCAGCCTATGCTCTTGATCTTCTCTCTGTATTTCTGTACCTTTTTCCTTTGGTCTTGTGCGCTTTATATAGCTCCTTGAATTGGTCTTGCACTTGCTACAATATCTCCCAGATTTGTTATTTAAAACTGAATATTTAAAACAGATTTTCTCCTAAAATCTTTTTAAATCTTCAACCTTTTAAATCTCCTACAAATCTGCACCAGATCTCCTATGCAGCAGCGAATATCTATCCCAAGATATTCGCATCCAATGAGACAGCTTGCTCTCCACAATTCCAGCTAATACACAACCCTAACAACATCACAGCTTGCTGTTGTTAATTCTGCAGATCTGATGTTACAACATCACCTATGTGACATCAGACATCCAACTTCAGCAATTACTTACTTAACACAACCCAGTGTTAAGACTTCAATGTTACAACATCAGTACCTTGACATCAACATTGAACATACTTTGTTTTACGAAAATTCCAGCCAATCCAGGAACTAACAAAAAACATTGATAAAGCAGAATTTTCATGACAGCTTTTAGGACAGATTTGACTACACAAGTTCAAGACCATTTTTGATGACTTTGCAAGCTGAACCGAGACCAAAATCAAACATCAAAGTTAAAGTATGTCATTAGGGCTTTCCAAAATGTATAAGAACACCCATTAATTCAACTTGAGCAAGGAGTTATGAACCTCACAACATGCCTTGCTCGAGCTAATTTTTTAGGCCAGATTTTGTGCACTTTTCTTGTGCCACCCAATTTTCAAGCTTTGTCACCATGCAAGACAAGCATCAAAGATGCAATTCACTTCAACTTAAAATATCATAGTGGATTAAAAGATACAAGTGATTAAAGTTTGGAATTATTAATGTTCAATGTCTGATGTTCTAACATTGCATAGGACATCATTAATATTTTTCCAGCAAGAATGTCCCAACTTCAAGGATGTTTTTCTTCATGATCCAAGTTGATTCAAGCCAAACCTTGAACATCAAAGTTGAAGTACATCATCTCAGCTTTCCAGAAAGCCCTAGAACGTCCATGTAGCATACTTGAGCAGGGAGTTATGGATTTTACAAAAAGGCTTGCTGCAACTGAATTTTTCATGGGGCAGATTTGCATATTTCTTATGCCACACGAATTTCCAAGCCTTGTCATCATCTTGGATACATATGAGGATCAAATCTAAAGGGGACAATCATTGAGCCAAGCCTCCAAAGTCCTTGGAACAAGAAGTAGCATGCTATTCCTTAAAATCCCTAAAAGAGGGACAAGACTCCAATTTTGGATTGGAGCATTTAATAGATGCTTAGAGGTGGCATGGACTGACACATTTGCAACTGAATTCAGTCAAGATTCCTCCAACAAGTAGGGAACCAAAGCTCTGTGCTCTAACCTCTAGTCAATGGCTAGAGGAGACTTAGATTTTCATTGGACAACATTGGTCAAACCTCTGCTGCTGCAGCCACCATTCACTATTGCTGCGAAAACAAACTTGCTCTACTATAAATAGAGCTCATTTGTGCTCAGTTTGAGTACACCAAAGCCATCAAACAGATGCTTTCCTCAAAATCTCTTCTTTCACCTCAAATTTGCCTTCCAAAGCAAGTAATTCTGAGTTTTTGAGTTAGAGAGCAATTCCACTCAAACTAATCACACACACACCTCATATATATCATATGCAAGTTGTGCAAACTATCACAAGTGACCTGTAATCACAAAATCACAAAGTCACTTCCCAAAACCTCAAAATGGCACTTTTTTGCATTTTTCAAGCCATGTCTTGATTCAGTCACTTACCAAACCAGATAAAACCTCAAACACACTCCAAATATCATCCTTGAGCTATCCCAAATGGTTCCCAACATCTGGAACACCATTTGAGGGAGTTGCTATTTTGGTCACTTTTAACCCCTTTTGCAAGAAAGGGACAGTTTGTGTTTTTGCAGGTACCAACTGATTCCAACTATCCTAAAAGCTTCTAAGAGGTCATTTGAGGGTGTCCAAAGCATCAAATCATTTCTGGAACAAAGCACTTGGTAGGTTGCACAAAATCTCCAAAAAAAAGAGGTAAAATTCACAACTTGAATTCTTTGAATCATGCTTTCCCTTGATGTCCACATACATGCATCATATTGAACAATTCTTGAAGAAAAAATGTAGTCTTTAATGTGTATGTTATGATCCTCCTACTGTTTGCACTTTAACATGTTTATATGTGGAGTTTATGTTGTTTTAAACTTAAGGTGCAGGTCTTTTTTTTGCCTTGTGTGTGCTATACATTAAGTTTCAGTATGTATGAGTAATACCATTGGATTCCTTGCGAAAAATTGGTCAAGATAGGTTCTTACGGATTTCAATTTCGTTAAAAATTGAGAGAGTTATGAATGTTTGAAAATTTGATAAGCAAAGATGTTTTAAACTTAAGGTGCAGATCTGGTTTTTTGCCTTGTGTGTGATGTACATTAAGTTTCAGTATATATGAGTAATACCATTGGATTCCTTGCGAAAAATTGGTCAAGATAGGCTCTTCCGGATCTTAATTCCGTTAAAAATTGAGAGAGTTATCAATGTTTGAAGTTTGATAAAAAGATGTTGAAAATCAAGGTGCAATTCTGGTTTTTGTCTGATGTCGAATGTGATGTTGTGACATCGTCCCTTTTCTCTTATATTCAAAACTCATGAGTGATGTCTCATAAGTGATGTTGTGACATCACATTCCTCTTTTTCTTAGTTTATCTTCAAAACTCAACCAATTCTTTTACATAGCAAAAATTATCATTTTCAAAATCTGTTTTACACACTTCTTATTCATACTCCATAATATTTTAATCCACCAAAAAAATTACAAAAAATATTATTATTTGATATATTTTTAATATATTCAAAAATATTGTTTTAAATTGTTTTAAATGCTTTTAAAATTATTTCTTTTTCTTGATTTTTAAAACCAAAATGATTTTAAATATTCATGTGGATAAAATACTTTTTCATAAACCTTAATCACTGTTTATAACATGATTAATGATTTTATTTGATATTTTTTATCATTTTTTACTTGATTTTTCTTTGAAAAATGCCCTTTAAAAAATGAAATTAGGGTTTTTGATTAATTCAACCCTCATCAAACTTTTTTAAACACTCATGGGCCTCTAATAGAGTGTAAGATCCAATCCTTTTTTTGACCAAATCATTTTTGGGCCTCAGTGTATTGTATAAGTCCCGATACCGTAAAAAATAAACGGCGCGATCGTCGCCTTTTAAAAAACCTTGGGCCTCTCCTCGAGCTATAAGACCCATTCAAAACTTTTGGCCCTCTAATAGAGTGTAAAACTCAACCCTTTGTAAATACAAATTATTTTGGGCCTCACTTATTGTATAAGTCCCGTTGTATTTCAAAAAGTTCGACGCGATCATCATCCGTTGAAAAACAAACTTTGGGCATACCCTCGTGTTATAAGTCCCACTCTTTTTCTTTAAACCTTTTGGGCCTCTTGAGAGAGTGTAAGACCCATCTCTTTGTACAAAAAACAATTTTTGGGCCTTAGTCACTTGTATAAGTCCCTCTGTACAAAACAATAGTGCGCTCACTGATAAAACCCTGGGCCTCTCCTTGAGCTGTAAGCCCCAAATCTTTCTTTTTCAAAGCACTTTCTCCTTTGATTTTGAAATATACTGTTGTTTTCAATCTTTCTTTGTTGAACAACTAACCAAACAGCATGGAAGCCCTACAACCGAGTAAGTGTTTATACGCTTTCATTTACCGCTTTCATATACATATAACTGTATTGTGGGGCTGTTTCGCTGTAAGTCTTCTTTCATAAACTCATATCAACTGTGTAATAATAGTATAGATATTTAGAGTTCCCCGACAACTACGTCTAGCATTAAGCCCGTTGATCACTCTTAAATAGTCAAAACTAGATCCCCATAGGATTACCAGACACAGTCTTCCCTCCTCTTGGACAGTCTAATTTCCTTGAGTCTCCAAGACATTCTCAAACACCCTTCAAGAATAGGAAGGAAACCCGTAGACTCGGACAGTCTCAATACCCTTCAGATTTCCCACTTCCTTACAGAACAGGAATAGCCCGGATCCTCGAATCAAATCCTTGAGTACAGTGTTGCTCATATAAGAACTGATTTTCTCTTTCAAAATCAGTATACTGGACCTGTCACTCAACTGAAACGGTAACCATAGCCTCCTCTTAGGCTTTGTATAATGATCCTTCTCCAGTCATACTAGCCTCCTCTTGGGCTTTGTACAATGATTCTCCCCAGCGGAGTCAAACAACGTTTAGCCTCTCTCTCGGGCTTTGTACGAGACATATAAAGAGACTCCCTCGTCGAGTCAATCACCCTTTCGCCTCCATCTCGGGCTTTATACGAGATACAAAAAGGTTCTTATTGAGCCAAACAAATTATAACCTCCATCTCGGGCTTTATACGAGATACCAAAAGATCCCTCGTTGAGTCAAAACCTTTTAGCCTCTCTCTTGGGCTTTGTACGAGACACATAATAGCCTCCTCTTAGGCTTTGTATAAGAAAACCACTGGTTGGTCCAAACAACCTTTTAGCATCAAAGCTGTGCCTTGTTCACAGTACACAAACATCAACAACTCCTTCCCCTTCATCTAATCGCTGTAAGCGGCAAGCCTCTGGATCATCTACATCCATGCCATTGTCCCTCTTTTAGCATGAGAAATTCCTAAGGAAAGATGGCATTGCTCTACACTGAGTTAAAGTCTTCTCCTCCAGGTCAAAATCCCCTATAAAGGAAATTATGGCATTACCGGATTCACACATCCCGGTTAAAGTAATTCTCCTTTATAAACAGTTGTGACATACAACCCCCTATTTAGAGATGACAAATTCTCTCTAAAGTCAACACCTTTAGCTTCACATCTTGGGCTTTGAACAAGATACAAACTACCTTTAACTTCACGTCTTGGGCTTTGAACAAGACACCAAAACAACCAATTTCCTCCCATAGAATAGGAGGAACTACGATCGCTCAGATTTCCCTGTTTCGGTAAACGGGGATACGTAGGCATAAGATTGAAAGAAAAAATCTTAGCGAGCACACTAAACAAAAACCCAAAATCCCATACTTTCATACATTCGTCCTAACATCCTAACTGATAGCCTAAAGCACCCCTTGTCAACAAAATAACCTAGGAGAAACCCCGAATCTTTGTAGCATCTGTAAACCAACAGTTTTGACTATTTAACCTCAGTATGCAAGCAGGGTTAGTTGGAGACATCTATTTCCCTTCCTTCATCAGCTTTAATAGGATAAAAAATGAATCGAACTGTAGTACCAGAGAGATCGTGCTTCGCAACCACATCCAAAAATCACTCGCTACACTATAAACATTACTCTTCTCATTTAGTAAACCCGAATTGGCATATTCGGGAGCTACGTATCTGAAAACGTAAAACAATCATTAAAACGAAAACATAAACAAACAATCTTAAATATATAGACAGAAGAGAGCTTACCCAAAAGTACCTATAACTCGAGCTGTAATGTAACATTTTCCGGCACCAAGTAACCTGGCTAGTCCAAAATCAGATATTTTGGCATTGAATTCATCATCAATTAGAATATTATTTGACTTAATATCTCCATGGACAACTTTTGCCTCGATTGCTTCGTGCAAGTAAACCAGTCTGCACGCATCATAATCATAATATCAGTAAAATGAAACTCGCCAAACCCAATTAGTGATTTCAAACCCACCTATTCTTTCTGCTTAAGTTTTATAAGGGCTGCTGTTGTATTTGATGAAGTTGACTTTTAGACTTTTATCATCTAAAGTAAAACTCAGATACATTGACAACAAAATTAGAACGTGATCAAAATTAAGATCTAGAAAATAGTGATATAAATAAAACATATCAGAACAAAAAACGATGAATCGAACATTAACGTAAGTAAATAGCATAATCGAAATATACCATGAGGCGTATAACTTGACGACAAAGAAACCGTGCTTGCTGATTGTGTCATTGAAATTGGTGTTATTCAATGAGAGTGACGAATTCTTTGGCCTATGGTTCCTTAGTGCATAACTGAGAAGGAAGAACACAAGAAGACAGAACAAAAAAAACCAAGAAAATCGAAACGATGCGCTTTGATACCGACATGCAAGAGGAAGATGAAGATGGTAGAGGCAAATGAGGAAGATGAAGATGGTATAGGCAGAGGAGGAAGAAGAAGATAGAAGAGAAAGAAAAGTAGGCATTGATTTTCATATTGGAAAAAATGTGGCGGAAGAGAAAGAGAAATAGGGATTGGTTTTTAGATTGAAGAATACAAAATTTTACAAAATTCATTGGAGAATACAAATTTTACAAAAGTGAAAGTGTATTAGCTGTAAATGCATAGGAGAATACAAAATTTTACAAAAGTGATTTGACAAGACATTAATAAAAGAGAAAAGGTGAAAAAGTTGATTTGGATTGGTTGATATGGAATAAATCTGGTTCAAAACATGGTTAAACTCAAAGAAAGTAGAAGATTCAGCAACTAAATCGGATGAAATTTCTCTTACAATCAACAATAAGATGTCCTGTCTTTCCACACTTGAAGCATCTTTTCTCAAAACTCCTGTAGTCGTTGGCACGATGACCTGTGACATCACACTTAAAGCACTTGATAGAAGTGGAAGTCTATCCCCCACTTGATCTCATTCTTACTGCACACATTCTTAGGAAAGTACCTCTCCAGAAAATGAGCTCTGAACACAACCTAAGTAATTTCACTACCAACAACCTCCAGTATCTGGCGCACATTATCCTACCAGTCTTCGGCCTCTTCTGACAACATATGAGTACCAAACTGAACCTTCTGAACTTCAGTGAAAGCCATCACTAAAAAAATCTTCTCAATTTCTCTTAGTCATGTTTGTGCACCTTCTAGATCATACATACCCTTGAAGGTTAGTAGATTATTTATAAAAAACTTCCCTAATCCATGAAATTCTTCGCCAGCCTAATTCTGTTGACCCTGCAGCGCCTGAGCCATCAAATTCAAAGCATCAATAATCACTCGTTCTTTTCTTCCAGCCATTACTCTGCACACCAACAAATAGAAATCAAAAGAAACAACGCATCGACAGTGTAAACACAAATGTCGCATACTAGGGAACAAATAACATCTCAAAAACCTGACCTGATGGACCAACCAGGCTCTGATACCACTAATGTAACACCATAAACCCTAAAGCTTATATAAAAAATATTACTCGATAATTTAAGGTGTCACCAACAACAATTTTGGTAAAACTATGATGCCAATGTGTGATTGGCATTCCAGTATGAACAAGGAGAGTGAGCCTTATTTCCACTACTGGCATGTGCTTTCTCTTCGTAATTCCATTATGATGTGAAATGCGTGGACATGTGAGCCTATGGACAATGCCTAGTTCTTTGAAATAATAGGTGAATGGCCTTAATTCTAATCCAAAGTCAGACTAAACAACTTTGAAATTGTGTAGTAACATATTTTAGGAAAAGTTTGAAGGCATTTAAAGCATCACTTTTGTTCTTAAGTAGATACATCCAACTATATTTAGAAAAAGCATCAACAAAAGCTATATAATAAGAGTATGCATTGCTTAAAGGATGAGGAGAAGGCCCCCACAAGTCAGTATGAACAACATCAAAAGCATGCGTATAGGTGGTATTGAACAAAGGAGCATGTATTCTATGGGATTTACCAAGACAACATGAATTACAAAAATATACTAATTCTTTATTCTTGCATTCAATTTTAAAAATTTTAAACACATTAAGAATAGCCTTAGAGTTTGCATAACCTAGCCTAGCATTCCATAAAGAGGCTTTATTAGAAACACAATCTAATGCAGTAGTATTATTAACAAAAATTGACTCTTGATATAACTTGGGATAGAAGTTATTGCATGAGATTGTCGGAGCAAGATTATTGAAGCAGTACAATTCATTCATATCAAGAAAATCTTCAAGGAGAACCAACTTGGATTCCTATGATTTCACATAAAACTCGTCACTATGAATTTAAAAACATGCATCATTATCCTTAGCAAACTTTGAAACAACCATCAAGTTTCTAGTTATTTGAGGGACATGCAATACATGGTTTAGGTGTAAGATTGTTTTTATATGCATTTTGACTTAACATTGGTATGACCAATAAAGTGAACTAACTTGGTATGTCCATTACCAACTACTACATTCTTAGGTTCATTTCATGACAGTTTCATATGAAAATTAGATGCAAAATGAGTGATGTGAAGTGATGTGATGCACCTGAGTCTACAAACCAGACCCGAGCTTCAAGATCACGGAGAATTTGAAGTTGCTCCTGATGTGCTAAACAAGTATTTTCCTTAGCAGATGTTGATGCATGAGATTGCTAAGTGTCTGGTGTAGTGCCTGAACCATTTGTTGTCAAGCCTTGAACTTGTGCTTTGGTTGATGTAGGATCATAAGACTTATCAAAACAATGCCAGCATACAATCATTGAGTAACCATATTTATTACACAATTGGAAAAATGGTCTTTTACTAGGAGAATAGTTTTGCTTGTAACGACCTCTTCCATGATATGTTCTACCTCTGCCTCGTAATGTCTTATTTGTGCCAAAATTATAACCAATTTTACTTGCTCCTGAGTTACTCGAGGCTTGAGCTATGTTGGTCGTTTCACATGGTGTAGCAAGTTCTTGTCCATACTTTCAAGTTAAGGCTCTTGCACATAGAGTAAGGCTTTAATGTCATAGATGCCAGTTTGGTCACCTTTTCATATATCATCATAATAACTTCTGAGATCGTGGAGAGTGGCCATGTGAACAATGTTTGATCTTGCATGATCCAAGCTTCATAGTTTTCAGAGACGATACTTGACAATCAATAGTTTTCTATTTTGAAAATTAGTGGTATCTGAGGATTAACTACCAATCTGTGGAGTTTATACGAGAGAATCATTCCCTCAACCTGTTGATTCCATAGTAAGAAGTTAGTTTCTTGCAGCTTGATAAAGAGTTTTGGTACAGATGTTATTGTGGATCCTGAAAATGCCATAACTGATGTAGCAGTTTGAGAGAAATTTACTGCAAGTTGTGTGTTAAGGTGTGATGAATCAAGATCCACCATTGATCCTTCTTTAAAGATGCTTGCTACAGATATTCAAAACTCTGTTGAATCGACTCGATGAAACTTCTTTGAAGCTTTGAATCTTCACCTATGGAGAAAATGATTATGATGACGATGATGAAGCTTGTTTGAAGCTTTGAATATGCACTTATGGTGATGATGATGATGTTGGAACGAAAATAGGTCCTTGAGCTGATACCATATTAAGCTAGAATTCATGCATGAGAGAGATGAAATAATTATGAGAATGCATGATCTTCATGTGTCATACCTCAATTTTGACCTTGAATCGCCAAATCAATACATTTATCATAACATTAAAATCATCTACATAGCATAGCATGCATTTCATCTTGCATAATGCCTAAATTGTCAAACAGAATAATTTTTCAGATTTACCAATAAACCAGTTAAACTGATTCTCATTGTACGTTAAATTAGGAGGCGAAAAATTTCAAAATCGAGCTTGCAGACGTCAATTTTATTAATCTACATTTCGCGTAGTTTAACCTGAAGTCCTCGTTTTAATTTTATGAATAATTTTTCAATCGCATTTGGATCAGCCTGAGCCTTTTAACCAGTCAAATTTTATTTTAAAAATTGATCAAAACCTGTATATTTCTGAGAGATTTATTTCACGCTGATCATGTTGGTGCATTCAGTTTAATTTTTTGAGCATTTTTGCACCTGATTTTTATTCATTTGATTTCCTTTTATTTTAATTTTTTATTAAAATAATCATAAAAAATAATTAGAATTATTTAAGTATTTAATTTGATTTTTCTTTTGTCTCATTAAATTATTTAAATTTTTATTTTATTTAAATTCTAAACTTATTTTGACTACCAAAAAATATCTAGAAAATATTTAGGGACATCTGTGACATTTACTATAATTTCAAAAACCCTAGACACTCATTATATAAGTCATACATGGCAATGAAAGCAAACATGGACCACTCGAATGATCGGTCCCGAGCCACGCATTTTGGGTTAACCGTTCGTTCTTTCTTTCATTCTTAAAACACTTAATATTAACTTGGACAAATAAGGGTTGTTGGGATCAAGCATTCTGGTGTAACTCTTTGAACAATTGACTCTTATTGAGCGTTCATTGTCCATCAAACAATTTTCTTAAAAACCTTGAATGAAAAAAGACCGTTGGAATCTAGCATTCCGGTGGAACCCCGAACGATTGATCCAGAGGGTTAGGTCTTGTTCTTATCAAACGTTCGTCATTCACCTATAAAATACATTCAACCAATCAAACTATTTTATCTCGTCGTCGTGCAATCCTAAAACCTTTTAAAAAACGAAAAACATTTTGTCTTAAGATGCAAAGCAATGCTTCATCCACAACCGTTGAGTTGAGATAAATGGCATTTTCTCGTGAATGTTGATACCTATAAATCCATTCAATGTGATACAAATGTCCGCTCCTCACCTATTTTGGATAAAATAATATTTTTCGTCGATTAATACAAGATAACTTTCGTTAAATTCGACCTACGTATGCCTTGAATTCTCTATTGCACCTGGAGATACGTAGGAGCAGGATTGCGAAACCTAGTCAGGAACCCTAATAAAAAATAAACCTTTTTGTCCTTTTCTTTTTCCCTTTTAATAACTTAAGAAGCCTAACATTTTAAGTTAACACTAATGTGCACAATTAACTAAACTGTTCTCGTTGAGTACAACAGGCATGAGGCGTGTTAATACCTTCCCCTTGCGTAACCGACTACCAGAAGCTTGGATGTTATTCTTGTTAGAAAACTCAAATGATGTTGTCTTGATTGATTTCTTTGTGAAGAATCGTCATAGCCTTTTGCGTGGATGACTTTCTTGTAAGAAAGCTCCTGAGTTTATCTCAAATGAATTCCTTGTAAGGGATCTCCATTTTGTTTGATTGGATGATTTTCTTATTAGAAAACTCCATAACTTTGTGTAGGATGAATTTCTTGTCAGAAATCTCCAAAATTCTCAGGTATATTTTAAAGTGTCGTTAGGTCATGTCTGAACCTATTGATAAAACATACTTTGAATATTCCCCAATGCCTTTTATCCAACAAATTGTCATCCCCGTGAATCTTCACCCGTTTGTCTTTGTCATTTCCTGCGGATCACTACTATTATATGTTTCCATCATTCCCCACAAGTCCACCAGGCATTCTTCACCCATCATAAAACACCATGCTAGAGTTCATATCATATCAACACCAAAAAAAGTCCTGCATGCATTCATAGAATATCATATCATTTCATCCGCATTCAGGGACAAAATTTGGGTTCTTTAGTATTTAACTATCTCACACTGCAATCATACGAAGAATAATATTCTTCATATTCTCTAGTCGAAGATACTTAAATATAGGCAACTGTCATACCCTAATTTTGACCATGAATCGCTGAATCAATGCATTTATCATAACATTAACATCATATGCATAACATAGCATGCATTTCATCTTGCATAATGTCTAAATTATCAAACAGAATAATTTTTTGGATCTACAGATAGACTGGTCAAACTGATTCTCAATTGTGCATAAAAGTAGCGGGCGAAAAATTTCAAAATCGAGCTTGCAGACGTCAATTTTGTCAATCTACGTTTTGCATAGTTTAACCTGACGTGTTCATTTTAATTTTTTGATTAATTTATTGGCTGCATTTGTATTAGTCTGAGCCTTTTAACCGGTCAAATTTTATTTCAAAAATATATCAAAACTTGTATATTTTAGAGAGGTTTATTTCGTATTAATCATGTTGGTGCATTCGATTTAATTTTTCGAGCATTTTTGTGCCCGGTTTTTATTCATTTTATTTCCTTTTATTTTGATTTTTTTATCAAAATAATCATAAAAAATAATTAGAATTATTTAAGTAGTTAATTTTATTTTTCTTTTGTCTCATTAAATTATTTGAATTTTTATTTTATTTAAATTCTAAACTAATTTCGACTACCATGAAATGTCTAAAATATATTTAGGGACATTTGTGACATTTGGTATAATTTCAAAAACCCTAGACACTCACTATATAAGTTATACTTGGCATTGAAAGCAAACATAGACCAACCACAAAAAATCAAATGACGCATTCAGATCCCAATTTGCAAAAAATCTTAAATCAAAAAAATAAGAAGTGAAATGTGAAATAAGAACGTTTTCGTCTATCACTCGATATCATCATTGTTCATGACCACCTTCACCTTTCTTTCCAATCTCTTCTACCTCTCACACCATATATTCTCTCTACAAAACAAACACTATCCGCAACTCACAACCACACACTCACTATAAAACATCCACAAACATGTTAACCCAAGCATTAGAACCTCACAATGATCCCTTTATCATGGTAGTTTCCCCCATCGGCGGAACCACAACCACCTTCCTCGCGGCCTCCATCCAATATTGGGTCCGTTTGTTTTGGCTTTTTTTAAAAATGATTTTTATAGTGTAACATTATTTTGTGGAAAAAAAATTTACAAAGAAACTTTTCATAAAAGCTTCAAATGAAAATTTGGTTTGAATAGTTATTCTTAAAATGTTATTTTAGGTATTTCAACATTTTATCGAAACTTTTTTTGGATATCAAAATTTCAAAAAATCACTTAATTTGAAGCTATTTCAAATAGTTTTTCATAAAAATCATTTTTGAAATACAACTTTTTGAAAAAAATTGTGATTTTGACTATGTTTTGATCTTCAATAATGTATATTTATGTTATAGAATGTCAAAATTAGTCTTTTAATTTATAAAAAACAAATTTAAAAAACTTGTAATATTTTGAAAAACGTTTTTGTAGAATCCGTTTTTAAAAATACAAAGAAAAAATCCATTTTTTTAAAGCTAAAACAAACTGGCTCATTGTCTTTCTTACTGACTTTTAAAAAAAACACACAGACCAATGAAAAAAACCAACCAGTGGCGCCATCATCCAGTGACTTTTTTTTTCTCTTAATGAAGTAAAAAAGAAGTGAAAAAATTGAGTTCTTGAGGAACTCTTTGGGTTACGCTTTAAATCCTTTATGTACCCACCATGTTCATGTAGCGCTAGATTCAATGGAGTTGTCTTTCAGCTACACCAAACCAACATTTCACACTATAACAACACGTGACAAAAACACCTTCCACCACACTCCAATCTCTCTCACATACTCCCTCTTACGTTTTTCCTACACAACCAACTCATACTACACGACCAACTCATCTTCCACGCACAGACACACAACCGACTTCCACATCTCTTATGTCTCTCATTTCAAAGCAAGTTATGGCCAAAACTACCCTCAAGAATGTTTTCGGCCAGCATGACGTCGACTTTCGCTGCTTCCGTTTTGAGTCATGACACCACACAATCGTCGCGAAATGTCCATATCTGACATTGTCTCTTACTTAGACACATCGTCGGTAGTTTTTTCAACTTGATTTCACTCATTTGCTTTCATTTGGGTTGTTGTTTTACTGTGTTTTCGGTTTGAGAAAGAGGATAATTTTTTTGTGTTTGCATATTATTGTGTGAAGAGCTTTTTACAGAGAGATACATGTGAGATGGCTTCTTTTACATCCAAATTTGTTATTCGTATCTATATTTTAAATTTTTTTTGTTCTTAAATTCAAAAGGAAAAAAAATAGTTTGTTACATTGATTTCATGATCATGCATGAAGAGAGGAAATTAACTTTCATTTTTGAGTGAGGAGTTGTTGGTGACTGCCTCATGCGTTTTGATCCATTAAAATTAATTTCTGATTTTGTTTTTTTTTTCTCTTCAATACTATATGTGGAGATCAAAGTAGGCGAAAGTGGACCCTATTTGATGCACTTATTTTACTATTATTGTTTTATTTGCATTTGCTTCCATTCTATGTTTTTTTTAGAAATTTAGAGTTTGAGAATTTCACTTGGACCTTGGGCTCATTACTATTTTTATCATTACTAATCCCATAGTATCATAATACTTTTACCTCATCCTTTTCGTTTTTATTTATTTTATTATCTCTTGTTAATTAATTAAAAAATTAATAATTGAATAAATATTTTCAAACGCATTAAAACCCTTGATCTAGTGTCAAATGGTAGTCTTTTCAAAAGCTCGTTTCTTTCTATTAATTTCGAATCAATGCAAATAAAACCTCGACCAACATCGAGTGAATTCTCCTAAATCAAACATGATGTTAAAATCTTTTTCTAAATAAACACGAAAGAAGAGGATCGTAGGAATCTAGCATTCCGGTGGAAATCCTCACATGATCGGTCCCGAGCCACGCATTTTGGGTTAATCGTTTGTTCTTTATTTCGTTCTTAAAACACTTAATATTAACTTGGACAAATAAGGGTTATTGGGATCAAGCATTCTGGTGTAACGCTTTGAATAATTGACTCTTATCGAGCGTTTGTTGTCCATCAAACAATTTTCATAAAAACCTTGAATGAAAAAGGACTGTTGGAATCTAGCTTTCCAATGGAACCCCGAATGAGTGATCTTCAAACTTAGGTCTCGTTCTCATTAAATGTTCGTCATTCACCTATAAAATTTATCCAACCAATCAACCTATTTTTTTCACACCGCCGTGCGATCCATAAACCTTTTAAAAAACAAAGGCCATTTTGTCTTAAGATGATGCAAATCAATGCTTCATCCACAACCATTAAGTTGAGATAAGTGACATTTTCCCGTGAATGTTGATACCTAGAAATCCATTCAATGTGATACAAACGTCCGCTCCTCACCTGTTTTGGGTAAAAAAATGTTTTCCCTCGATTAATACAAGATAACTTTCGCTAAAATCGACCAACAAACAAACATTTTCTACCCAGAACTACGTAAGCCTTGAATTCTCTATTACACACAGAGATATGTAGGAGCGGGATTGCGAAATCTTGTTAGACACCCTAATAAAAAATAAACCTTTTTGTCCCTTTCTTTTTTCATTTTAATAACTTGATAATCCTAACATTTAAAACTAACACTAACGCGCACAGCTAACCAAACGCTTCCCGTTGAATACAACAGACGTGAGGGGTGCTAATACCTTCCCTTTGCGTAACCGACTCCCGAATCCTAATATTGGTTACGATGACCATATCAATGTCATTCTTTTAGGGGTTTTATTGATATTTTTCCTTTCTCTCTTTGGGAATAAATAAAATTCGGTGGCGGCTCTATTAAGTTCACCCCACGAACGTGCGATTGCGCTTTGCGAGTTCGTGTTATCATTTTTCAATATACAACATCATGCTTGTGATTTTATTCATTGATTATTAAAAGTGTGCGAGCTTATTATAGATACTGTAGTTTCCCTTAAATATCAACTTAACAACTTAACAAACTTTGAAGGTTTTCAAGTTCCACAACAAGAACCATATGTTAATTCTCAATAGATGAAAATGTAAAAACAAAAGCTTTCATATCAATAGGTGTAAGATACTTACAAATAAAAATAATATATAGTTTTAAGAAATTGAAAAAACTCAGCAACTTCTCAGGAGGAGTTCTAAAGTCAAGAGATGTGTAATGGTGAGTGGAAGAGAGTTTGAAGATGAGGGTTTAGAAATCTATATGGAGGTTTCTAGGATACGTATCCTAAAGTTGATGGAGCAGCAAGAGTTGTTGAAGAGGGAGAATGCTCCTTTTATTTCTCTGAATTTCCAGAGAGTACTACAGCAAAAAACATCTTCAGTCTTTTTGGAGTATGGAGAGGTGAAAGAAGTTGTTATCCCTCGTAAGAGGAATAAGTTCGGGAAGAGGTTCGGTTTTGCAAGGTTCCTGGAAGTGACGAACGATAGGATGTTGGGGGTAAAACTTGACAACATTTGGATTGAAGGCCGTAAAATCCATGCAAATATCCCAAGGTTTGGAAGAATTTTTAAGAATTCTTCTGGAGTTCACTCAGTGAGTAGTGCGGATCAGAATGTGGCAGAGAAGAAAGGACTTTTTTCTGGAAGAAAATGAGCCTTTGTTGATTCATATTCTAATATACGGGGTTGGAAAGAAGGAAGAGTAGGGGATAGATCCTTTGTTGATGTTGTTTCTAACAAAGAGCCGGGGGAATACTCTAGAAGGGTTCCTCCTTCTCTAAAATTTCAGGCACATGAATCCATGATAAAAAGATTTAAGAATTCTTACGTCGATTTCGTCTCCAATCCTGGCATGGCGTATAACATTCAAAATAGTTTTGAGCTCGAGGGATTTTTTCGATAAGAGTAACACCTTTAGGAGCTAATCTCTGTTTGCTTGAGGAATCTGATGAGGGTGAGATCAAAGACTTAATTCGGGAAGAAGAGTCTTGGTGGAGGTAATGGTTCTCTGAGATTAGAGAATGGAGGGAGGAAGATGTGGACTTAGACAGAATGATCTGGCTTAGGTTCTATGGCATTCCGTGTCACGTGTAGAATTTTTCTTTTTTCGAAACCTTGGCGAGGACGGTGGGGTCTTATGTTTGTGTGGATGAGAACACTCTTAAAGGGGAGTGTATGGACGTCACGAGGATCCTAGTCTAAACCAGATGTGTTATAGTGTTAAATGAGATTTTTAATGTGCTGGTCAATGAAGTTGAGTTTAAATAAAGATGATGGAAGATGTTCATGGCCTTTTACGTATTTCTCTTGACAAAACTAAATCCAAAAAGGTTGCAGCATCATCTTCATTTGTATCTGAAAGTTCATGGAGTAGGTTATACAGGGACGAAGATGATGAAGGTTGAAATACGGAAGAAGGGGTGGTTTTAGTTAGAAGAGTTAACGAAGTCAGTCAGATTCGAACTGAGTCTAATCAGTCTTCTGTAGAAGGTTTTGTTAAAGCTGGTTTGGTAGCTGAGAAGGTTGTTGAGGAGTCTAGCCCTGTTAGAGTAGAAGCATTATTTCCTAGTGTCTTGGAATTCGATTCGGCGTTGAAGGCGGCTAAGCAGATGTCGGCTCACAAGGAGGTGACAACTCATGGGACAGATGGGATAGCTGAAGCTATTTTACCTACTGAAAAGGTGGCATAGAAAATTCTTGTTTTGTTTAAGGATAACTAGGCAATAGGTAAAGGGAGGATGAAGTCAAAGAAGAAAAAGGAAAATCTCAGGAATTTGGTGGAGCTTAGTGGGCCTAGTTGTAAGAGGAATTCTAAACCCAAACTTAAAAAATTGTGTCGGGATTTGGATTCTGGATCCGGTGGATCCGAAGATCCAATTGAACAGTTTTACCATCCTCATGCTTTCGTAGATTTGAAGTCTAGGGATTTTGACTTGTCTTCTTCATCTTTGCACATTTCAAAATTGGAGGAGAGTGAGATTTTCTCAGCGGGTGTTGTCATATGTAGTGACTCAATTTCTGATTCAGATGTTCAATTGTGTAACTCCAGATTTGTCGATAATTTGGAATCGAATGTAGTATCTAAGGTGTGGAAAGCAATCTCAAAATTGGGAGTGAAGGCAAAAGATGAGATGAAGGATTTCTCGGCTCACATTGTTAATTTGAAGGCAAAAGATAGAGGCATCAAGAGTGGTAAGTAGGTGAATTCAAAGGGTGGCCAATGATTATGGGATCTCTAAATATCAGAGGGGGAGGCAATTTTTCAAAAAGGAAGAGGATAAGTTGTCTAATGAAGTCAGGTAATGCTGATATCTTCTTTGTTCAAGAATCAAAGTTAAGTGTGGTTGATGTTAAAGTTGTTTCTGGGTTGTGGAATCATGGTGAGGTGGGATGGTCGTATAGCAAATCAATTGGTTTCTTTGGTGGAATTATAACTATGTGGAATGTCAATTCGTTCTTTCTGATGTTCTCGTTTAGAGGGGAGGGATTCCTTGGGATTAAGATGTAGTGGAAAGAAGATTTTTATTATGTTGTAAACGTCTACTATGGATGCTCTTTGTCCTCTAAGCGTAAGTTATGGGAGAATCTAAAAGTGTGCAAGGAAAGGTGGTCTGATGGTATCTAGATAGTGGGTGGTTATTTTAATGCAATTTCAGATGCAGATGAAAGAAAGGGAGTCTCTTGTTTGAATAGTTCTATTGAGATTAGGGATTTCTCTGGTTTCATTGAAGATATGGGTCTGGTGGATCTTCTTGTCTCGGGGAACCGCTTTTCTTGGTTTAGTGGGGATGGGAAGAAGATGAGCAGGATCGATAGATTTTTAATGGATGTTTTGTTCATTAATAAATGGGGAATGATTGGGCAGTCCATTGGGAGAAGAGATATCTCTGACCATTGCCCTAGTTGGCTGAAAGTTTGTTCGAGAAATTGGGGCTCTGAACCGTTTAAATCTAATGATTGTTGGTTTGAAGACGTTTTGTTTCTTAAGTTTGTGGAAGAGAAGTGGTCGAATTACAGAGTGTCGGGGAGAAGTGATTTTATAATAAAAGAAAAATTTAAGTTGCTAAGAGGTAATCTGAAAATTTGGAGCAAAGAGGTTTTCGGTTGGTTTAATCTTAAGGTGGAGGAAAAAGTGGATGTAGTTAATGAGTTGGACCATGCTTTGATATCTGCTTCCAGCAGTGAGGTCGAGAGTTTGGTGCTGAAGAGGTCTGAAGCGTATAGATCTGTTTGGATTAACTTGCATATCAAAGACAATATGATCCTGCAGAAGGCTCGAGTAAAGTGGAACAAGGAGGGAGATACTATTTCAAAGTTCTTTCATAGGATGGTGAAGGGTAGAACTAGAAGTCATTTTATAGGTGCTGTCACTACTCCTTCTGGTGTCGTCGATTCTGTTTGTGATGTGAAGTAAGCTGTGAGATATTTCTTTGTCAACAAGTATGCTGATAATGGTTTGGAAATGCTTGTTCTTGATGGAGTTACTTTTGATTGTCTGTCTGCCAAGGATGCTATTTCTCTTGAGGCTCCTTTTATGGACGTTGAAATTAGAGATGCAGTGTAGAGTTATGATGGGTCTAAAAGCCCCGGGCCCGACGATTTCAATTTGGGCTTTGTGAAGAGATGTTGGCATATTTTGAAGACTGATATTTGTACTTTTATGAAGGTTTTCCATCAAATTACATTTTTTCCTGAGGCTGTCATCTCCTCTTTCTTGACTTTAATTCCAAAAGTAGCAAACCCTTTGGTGCTGAATGACTACAGGCTTATTTGATTGGTGAGCAGCTTGTATAAAATTCTCGCAAAGTTGCTAGCGGCAAGGCTGAAAAAGGTGATAGGAGAGTTAGTTTCTCATAATCAATCTGTGTTCGTGCAGGGGCGTTGCTTGTTGGATGGTGTTGTCGTGGCAAATGAGGTGATCGATTTTGCGTATAAGGAAAAGAAGGAGTGTGTTTTGTTTAAAGTCGATTTCGAGAGAGCATACGATAGTGTGAATTGGGATTTTCTTAGGTTTTTTCTATTGAAGATGGGTTTTGGAAAAACATGGATGAAATGGATGGAGGCTTGTGTTTTTAAGGGGAATTTGTTGATTCTGGTTAACGGGAGTCCAACTCAGGATTTTGAGATAAGAGAGGTTTGATGCAGGGAGATCCGCTTTCTCCGTTTTTCTTTGTCTTAGTTGCGTTGGGTTTAACTAGGTTAACTAATAAAGCTTCTGATTTAAGTGTTTATAGAGGATTCAAAGTTGATGATGTTACTTTGGTGGAAATGGTTCAATTTGCGGACGATACGCTAATGACAGGGGAAGGAGGTTGGAAGAACATTTGGAGTCTAAAGGAAATCTTGAGGGGTTTCGAGTTGGTTTCTAGTCTTGGTGTGAATTACCACAAAAGTCGTTTAATTTGTGTCAATGTTAGCCCTCACTTTCTGTTGGTGATTGGTCGACACTGACGGATAAATCTGCAAGTATACAGCTGATCGTGCAGTCTTAAAAAGGTTGTCGAACCCACAGGGGCCGGTTTATCAAACTAATTATATCCGAGGTTGCTGTGCAAAGCTAAGGCTGGATGGGAACAGGAATTTAACGGGAAATAAAGGACTGAAGTTGAAAACTGAAATTCAATACTAAAACGAGCTTGAAATGTGAATCTCGTGCATCGACAGAACTTATAGAAAACAGGTGCTAACTACGACTATGTTGCCAATCCGTAGGATAAACCGACTTAAAGGCTCCGCCTCACGCTCTCACGGTCTTGACAAGGGCCATGCTTCTTAATCCCAAGATTTTGCTCTCGCTCGCCCGGTAACTAAGAAACACGGTTTGGAAACCGATACTATTCTAAACAAAATCTAAAGTGCTCTCACTGTATTTAGATGTGTTGCCTAATTTCCACTATCCGGTTCACTCCTCACGCTCTCGCGGATCTCGGCTTAAACCTTAATATGCTTCTCACTCTAGTGACAAAGTAATGTTAAACAACCTCTCACTCTCGTGACACGGCCACTTAAATTAAACTTGGAAATTAAAACCAAAATAACATACATTCTTTGATATCGCACCTATAATTTCTACGGAGTCCCGCCAAATACGACAGTCCTCACATAACGGTCTCTAATAATTTACTCGGACATAATTAATTCTATGTCTACCAATTTTAAACACATAAAATATGAATTTAACATGTTAAGCAATTTAGAGATAACAATTAAAGTAAGAATGTTGTAAAGTTAATAAACTTGAAAATAAAACGCGGTAACGTAAATCTTACGAAAAGGAAATGAACTTGAATTTAATCTTCGATCCGAAATGATACATCGAAAGTACAAGAGAAATACAATTTGCAACAATCCCTCAATGTGAGTTTTTGTTATTTTTAGAGTAATTTATGCTTAAAATCTAATACAATTTCGACAGCGCTTCCGCGTACTATTTCTTCACACTAAAATCTGCTCCCAAGGGTCCTATTTATAGAAGGTCAGACTTCACAACTGCTAGATTCAAATTCTGGAGGGAAAAGGAGTTAGAAAACTCCTCAAAACTGCCAGAAACGGATTCTGCAGTGAGAAACTGCTCCCGCGCCTGTACGGCGAACACCATGGGGGCATGGAGAACGCCATGCTCTGGAATAAACAATGAGCGCCATCAGGAGACAATGGCGAACGCCACGAGGGCATGGCAAACGCCATATCAGCTGAGACTGCATAATTTTCTGCTTTGCTAGATTTTTCTCCTTCTTTTGCTTCTTTTCTCCGATTTTTCCGGGATCTCGATTATTATTCCTGCAAGCATAAAACATTATAAAAACAAAGTAAGAACAACAAGACTCAATAAAAATACGGACTAAAAATGCGCAATGTGAGCCTAAAAATACGGTATAAATTTGTGTCGTCAGTTGGCTGCAGCAAATTTCTTATCCTATAAAGTTGATTCTTCGTCTTTCAATTTCTTGGGGATCCCTATTGGAAGCAATTCTAGGAGAGGTTTTACTAGGAAGCCAATCATTAAGAAATTCAGAGATAAATTAGATAAGTGGAATGGAAGACTATTGAGTATGGCAGGCAGAATTTCTTTGATTAACTCAACTCAGTCTAGTTTACCTGAATTTTTGTTTTCTTTCTTTAAGGCTCTTGTGGCGGTTTGGAACGAAATCGATAATATTAGAAGGAGGTTTCTTTGGGGTGGCAAGGAAGGTAAGTCTAAAATATGCTGGCTTAAGTGTGAGGTGGTTTGTAGGAAGAAGGAGTTAGAGGGCTTAGGAATTAGAAGCATTAAAAATTTTAATCTGGCTCTTCTTAACAAGTGGAAGTGGAAAATCTTGTCTGCTTCTTTAGCCCTTTGGAAGAGAGTTCTAAAAGCCCGTTATGGTTGTGTGGAACATCTCGTTTTGTCGGCATCGTACTGTTGGCGGAAGGCTTACTCCACTTGGTGGTCTGATTTGTTGAAGATTGAAGATCCTTCTAATAATGGGGATTTTAATTTTTCTTATTATGCGCAGTTCAAGATTGGAGATGGCAAGGTGGTTCCCTTTTGGTTTGGAAAATGGACCAATTCTGTGCCATTTTTTGTGGCTTTTAAGGAACTGCTTCACGGGAGTAGCAGAAAATCTGCTTTGGTGTCTGAAATGGGTGATTGAGTTGAAGGCAAGTGGGTTTGGGGTGATCTTGGATTAACGAATAGTATCATGGAATCCTGCAGTTCCAGTGTTAGTCAGCTGTTCCTCATCTTGGATGACTTCAAACCTAATTTGGAAGCTAAAGATATTGTGGTTTGGGAGGGCAACGAAAACAACTCTTATGCGGTCAAAAAGGTTTATAATCGCATGCTGAATTTTGACATCAGGATGTTGCAGTCAGAGATTTCTCGGGCATTCAGTTGGTTATGGTTGAATAAAGTTCCTGCTAGAATTAAAGTTTTTGAAATTCTGGTACCAGACGTGTGATGTTAAGGTGTGATGTCACAACAACACACTCTGCACAATGGACAACAATAACAGTAAATAAATCAACACAATGATTTATTCACCCAGTTCGGTCTAACTACCTACGTCTGAGGGCTACCAAGCCAGGGATGAATTTCACTACTTGTAGAATTAAATTACAGACTCAACAACCCAGTTGACAATCTCCTAATCTTAATTCCTACTAGTGACTTTCTACCTAAGAAACCACTTAGATATGAGAACACTACTCAATCCCTAAAACCACTCATAGAACAACCTTTTTGAGAACCCTTGATTCTGCTTCACAGCTTTGATCAAGTAATACAACTCTCTTTTCTTCACAACTTTAGAGAGGACAGAATACGACACAACAATTCACCCTAGAATTCTGGTTATACACCTTGTACAAAATACTCAAGACACTCAGCCTCTGCTCTTGATCTTCTCCCCGTATTTCTGTACTTTTTCCTTTGGTCTTGTGCACTTTATATAGCTCCTGAATTGGGCTTGGACTTGTCACAATATTTGATCAGATTTGTTAATTAAAACTGAATCTTCAAAACAGATTTTATCCCCAAAATCTTTTTAAATCGTCAACCTTTTAATTCTCCAACAGATCTGCAATCAAATCTCCCATGTAACAGAAAATATCTATCCCAAGATATTCTCATCCAATGAGTCGACCACTCTCCACAATTCCACCTAATACGCGTGCCCTAACAACTTGCTGTTGTTATTAATTCTGTAGGTTTGATGTTACAACATCACCTGTGTGACATCAGACATCCAACTTCAGCACTTAACTACTTAACACAGCCCAGTGTTAAGACTTCAATGTTACAACATCAGCACCTTGACATCAACATTGAATATACTTTGTTTTACCAAAATTTCAGCCAATCCAGGAACTATCAATCTCCCCCTTTGGCTAATTTTGGCTAAAACAACTTCTGCACTCTGCACCTTCAGAGATTTCAGCAGCGGAATAATCTTCAATCATTTTGAAACTCATTAGCAGCAGTTTGATAATCTTCATAGTCTTCATTACTAAATCTGCTGCAGCACCATCTTCATTATTGACAATAGCCAATTGGTGCTCCCCCTCAGAAACATGAACCAGCATCACAACTGTTCAGTAGCTCACAATGTGCAGCACTTCTCCCCCTTGATGTCTGCCTGGATGCACTCTTCAAATGCTATGATATCTTCACTAGCAGCTCAGTCTAAACTCCCCCTCAATAACTGTACTTCTGCATCACAACTTCTGCACTTGACCTTCTTTGATACTTTGACTCTCTTGGCTATTTCTCCCTCTTTTTAGCCACAATTTGACAAACCTCAACAAGTAAGTCCTATGACACCCTTTGCTGCAAAATCCATGGACAAGTACTCCCCCTGTCATGATTAACAAATGCTCTAGATGAATATGAACATTTGAGCACACTTGCTGAGCACATTCATTTTGGTACCACTGTCCCTTTTTCCACAGACAGTCATTCCCTATCATAATCTTCATCTTCAGACTTCCTGATCAACTTCTTCATCCAAGGCAAACCTTCTACTTCATCATTCTCCAGTATGACTATGCAGATGCTCCTTAGATATAATGTAAGCACTAAGTTTCAGATCCAGAACAAAGACATCCTTCACCAAGGATACTCTTGACACTCTTGACACCAGGGTATTACATATGCTCCACTACTGGATTTACTATCAAAATAATCCAAACTCAACACTGTGTCACAAACTCCACAAAATCTCAGCTTACTTAAAAGCTTTACTGAGATCCAGACTCTTCAAGAGATAATGATCAGATCACAATACCTCTACCATTACATCTCCCAGTAGTTATTGATACTAGTGAAGTCTTCAAAATCAGTAGTCATGCTAAACTTCACATTCTAATTCACATAAACAGAACACTTCTTCCACATGTCCAATCTTAATCATCTTCCAGATATAACCACCAGCAAACATGATGTTACAACATCTTTTGGGACATCAGCTTCACCATCCAAAGGACTCATTGCACAAAGAAGTCCTTCAAGAAGATCCCAAAAAAAACACAGTCAGAGCAGCTTAGTCAGGTTAACATACACACCTGAATACCATAAGTTCCCACACCCTCTCTGAACCATATCCTAGCAAACTCAACCATATCCAGAGTATCTATAC
Source organism: Lathyrus tuberosus (assembly GCA_022829125.1). Taxonomy (NCBI): domain Eukaryota; kingdom Viridiplantae; phylum Streptophyta; class Magnoliopsida; order Fabales; family Fabaceae; genus Lathyrus; species Lathyrus tuberosus. Next base: position 7,176,726 of record JALAZF010000253.1, read on the forward strand.
CAAATTCTTTTTCCAGAACATACTTCCACCATTTTATGAAAAGCACGGGAATGTTATCTAGTATGGCCTTTTGAATTTTCTCAGAAGTTCTAACACCAACGGCTTCCTTTATTTGAGAGATATCCTGGACATTTTCATCATACTTATCTCTGATCTTCCTATTTCTGGAAGAGATGAACACTTTACTCCTGGATTTTGTAGTACCATCCACATAGATCTTCTGCTTATCAGTTCTCATCTTTGGAGGTGACTCAATAGCTTTCCTCTTCCTTGATTTCAGTCGTTTAGCAACCCTACGGATTGTCAATTTGTGAAATTTTTCTTCTGAACTATAGGAGTCATTAGTTAGGTTGTCATCTTTCTTGGCCTTGTAAGTCTTCAGCTCCCAACACTTCCTAAGGTCACAGCTTTTGATCCTTCCATCAGCATTGTTGACTCCTTCATCTTGCTCATATAACTGACTACTCAAGTTGGCTTTTAACACATCATCAATCTTAGGAGTACCAGCACCATAAGTCATTAACCCAGATTGACTTTTCACCATACTTTCACACTTGATTTCACCATCTAATGTTACATCATTGACTTCATCATCACCAGACTGGCTTTCAGTTTGAGGAATCCACTGATAACAATTGTCTTTAGATCTTGCCCCAGTCATTACAGCCTCACCCTTCTCATTAGTTACAACACATTTATCTTTAGTATAGCTGACTAAGTAACCATCATCACATAATTGGCTGATGCTTATCAGATTTGCATTCAAACCATTGACAAGATAGACATTGTCAAGTTCAGGTCCTTGTACTTTTCCAATACCTTCAACAACTCCTTTATTCCCCTTACCAAAAATAACTTCAAGAGAGGGACAAGGTCTAAGATCATCAAACATGGATCTACATCCAGACATGTGCTTGGAACACCCACTGTCAAAATACCATGTTCCTTCTTTAGCCTCTTTGTCATCCAAGTGAGCCAATAAGCACTTCACCTTCTCCTTAGGTACCCATTGTTTAACAACTTTGGGCCTGTGCTCTCTCCATCTGTTTTGAGGCTGAGGGTATCCATGCAGCTTGTAGCAAGAGTACTGCATATGTCCAAATCTTCCACAATAATAGCATCTCACCCTTCCATCTCTGAATCTTCTGTCATGATGAGATTTCCTATGCTGCCATCCATGATGTGGTCTCCTCCTACCATAACTGCCCTGCCATCTATTCTGTTGATATCTTCTCCCATAAGTCGGCTGAGAATGTTGTTTCCTGGATTGTCTCCTATGATGGTGTGGCTTTCTTCTTCCATATACATAAGGAACAACATTGGTGTATCCATACCCATAACCATACCAGTTGTCCTGATGTTGGGACATCTGATGAGACATGTGCTGTTTGAACTGAGCAGCTTGCATGCTCTCATGGTATTGTGGGGGCATATACTGACTAGCTCCATGTGGCTGCTTTCTCTTCTGATAGGGACCAGTCTTCTTCTCAAACTTCTTAGGTTCTGAAACATCAGCTTTCTTAGGGGTAGGATCCTGCTTCTTTGGCTGATGTTGAGATGAAAATTGTGACACTTCCTTCTTTGAACCTGAAGTGCTTCCTTCTGAAGTTCCCTTGTCCTCAGCCACATAACCTATCCCAGCTTTATCTCCAGCAGCTTTTTCTGACTGAAGTATCTTGTCAAGTGTGTCTGTACCACAGCTCAGCATCCTAACAGACTTGGTCATTTGATCAAGATGAGCTCTAACTAGCACCACTTCATTTTCAAGATCAGGTTTGTCATTCTCTAGCTGAGCAATCTGTTTCTTCTGTTGATTCCTCTCCTGACATAGTTCAACACTCTTTAAGCACAACTCTTTGTAGGTTGAAGCTAGCTCATCATAAGTGACTTCTCCATCACTATCATCATCAGGTTCAACAATTCCTGTCAAAGCTGTAACATGCTTTGCTGACTCAATTTCACTTTCACTATCGGAGTCAGACCAGGAAACTGTCATGCCCTTCTTCTGCTTCTTCAAGAATGTGGGACACTCTTTCTTGACATGTCCATACCCTTCACATTCAAGGCACTGAACTCCTTTATCTTGGGTAGTCTTCTTTTCATCCTTCTCTTTTGCCATGCTATTGTCAGAAGAGATGTTCCTGACATTAGGCCTGGAGTTATTGTTCATCCTCTTGAACACTTTGTTGAACTGTCTTCCCAACATAACTATGGCTTGAGACAGATCCTCCTGAGACTCATCATCTGTAACTTTCTTAACTTATGCAGGAGTGGAAACCAAGGCTATACTTTTGGGCTTCTTTTCAGGTTCTTCCTCATTCAAACCAAGCTCAAAAGTTTGAAGAGATCCAATGAGCTCATCAACCCTCATCTTGCTGATGTCTTGTGATTCTTCAATGGCAGTTACCTTCATCTTGTACTTCTTAGGAAGAGACCTCAGGATTTTCCTTACAAGCTTTTCTTCTGACATCTTTTCTCCAAGGGCATTGGATGCATTAGCCAGCTCAAGCACACTCATATGGAAGTCATGGATAGTCTCCTCTTCCTTCATCTTCAGACTCTCAAACTTCGATGTTAGAAGCTGGAGTCTTGATATCTTAACTCTAGATGTTCCTTCATGAGTGGCCTTCAAAATATCCCATGCTTTCTTAGCAACTTCACAGGTATTAATTAACCTGAAAATATTCTTATCCACTCCATTGAAGATTGCATTTAAAGCTTTGGAATTTCCAAGGGCAAGCTCATCTTCTTCCTTGGTCCATTCTTCTTCCGGCTTCAGCTTTGAGGTGCCCTCTTTATCTTTGCCAGCATCATCTTTTTCAAACACCACAGGAGCTTTCCATTCTTTAATGACAGCCTTCCAAGCTCTGCTGTCCAATGACTTTAAGAAAGTAGTCATTCTAGGCTTCCAATACTCATAGTTTGAGCCATCCAATATAGGGGGTCTGTTGACAAATCCTCCAACTTCTTTGTCCATCTTCACACCAGAAAGTATCTTCCCCAGATCTCACCCAGAGCCAGACAGGATGCCTGCTCTGATACCAATTGAAATTCTGGTACCAGACGTGTGATGTTAAGGTGCGATGTCACAAGAACACACTCTGCACAATGGACAACAATAACAGTAAATAAATCAACACAATGATTTGTTCACCCAGTTCGGTCTAACTACCTACGTCTGGGGGCTACCAAGCCAGGGATGAATTTCACTACTTGTAGAATTAAATTACAGACTCAACAACCCAGTTGACAATCTCCTAATCTTAATTCCTACTAGTGACTTTCTACCTAAGAAACCACTTAGATATGAGAACACTACTCAATCCCTAAAACCACTCAAAGAACAACCTCTTTGAGAACCCTTGATTCTGCTTCACAGCTTTGATCAAGTAATACAACTCTCTTTGCTTCACAGCTTTAGAGAGGACAGAATACGACACAACAATTCACCCTAGAATTCTGGTTATACACCTTGTACAAAATACTCAAGACACTCAGCCTCTGCTCTTGATCTTCTCCCCGCATTTCTGTACTTTTTCCTTTGGTCTTGTACGCTTTATATAGCTCCTGAATTGGGCTTGGACTTGTCACAATATTTGATCAGATTTGTTAATTAAAACTGAATCTTCAAAACATATTTTATCCCCAAAATCTTTTTAAATCTTCAACCTTTTAATTCTCCAACAGATCTGCAATCAAATCTCCCATGTAACAGAAAATATCTATCCCAAGATATTCTCATCCAATGAGTCGACCACTATCCACAATTCCAGCTAATACGCGCGGCCTAACAACCTGCTGTTGTTATTAATTCTGCAGGTCTGATGTTACAACATCACCTGTGTGACATCAGACATCCAACTTCAGCACTTAACTACTTAACACAGCCCAGTGTTAAGACTTCAATGTTACAACATCAGCACCTTGACATCAACATTGAATATACTTTGTTTTACCAAAATTTCAGCCAATCCAGGAACTATCAGTTTTTATATGAAAATTTATTTGGTGCAGGTTTCCGTCGCGTATTGCTTTAAGAAATATAGGAATTATGGTGGATTCTATGTGTGTTTTGTGTAACTTGTGTGAGGAAGTCTCTGTTCATATTCTATTTTCTTACTCATTTTCTTCTTTGGTGTGACTTAAAATAGGTGATTGGTGTGGTGTTAGTTCGCATTTTGTAGGGGATGTTGCAAAGTTTTTCTTGGATTGGAGTGGTGGAGGGTCTAGTAAGTTTGGTAAATGGGCTGTTTGGATGGCGGTCGTTTGGGTCTTGTGGTTGGAATGAAATAATCGTATTTTTGATTCAGTTTCTTGTAGCGTCGATGACGTTTGTTGGAATATTAAAATTCTCACTTGGAAGTGGGGGTGTATTAGAGAGATTCCCTATTTCAAGTCTTCGTTTCTAGATTTTTGTATGAATCCTTTTTAGCCTTCTAGATTAAAATTGGTTGGAAATTTCTTTCCTTGTTTGTAAGGGCTTGAATACCCATTGTATTCTTTTTTATATCAATTTCCTTGTTTGTAAGGGCTTGAATACCCCTTGTAAAATGTATAACTTAAAATATAGGGCGTCTTTGTTTTAGCTTTAAAAAATAGATTTTTTTTTTGTATTTTCAAAAATGGATTTTGTAAAACTGTTTTTCAAAATATTACAAGTTTTTCTATATTCATTTTTTCTAAATTACAAGACTAATTTTGACATCATACGACATAAACATACATTATTAAATATCAAAACATAGTAAAATCGCAATTTTTGAAAAAAGTTGTATCTCAAAAATAATTTTCATGAAAAATTATTTGAAATAACTTCAAAATTAAGTGATTTTTTGAAATATTGATATCCAAATTTTTTTTCAATAAAATATTAATATATCTAAAATAACATTTTAAAAATAAATATTAAAACCAAATTTTCATTTGAAATTTTTATAAAAACTTTATTTGTAAATTTTTTCCACAAAATTATTTTACATATTCTAATACTTCTAATCTAAAATTATGTGAAATAGTACACACATACATAGTGTATAAAATTAGGTGAAATAGTACACACATACATATATAATTCTGAAAAAAATAGTATTCAAATAGTGTACTTTAACTTCTTTTTTTTATTTATCAGTGCACTTTAACGTTATGACAATTGACATCCTTGAAGTACATAATAGAAATGTAGTCGTCTAAATGAAAAGTCAATTAATAAAAAAATAAAATTAAATATATTTGTGCTCTTTTTAAATATTTTAAATTTTGTTTTTAGTTTTTTAAAATACTTTTTATAAAAATAATTATTCTAAAAATTTTCATCAATATTTTTTATTTATAATATTAAAACTGACGCTAATTCAATTATTAAATAATAAACTATTGTTAATTTTGTCATTATTTAGTTGTAATAGAGATCAAAAAATATAGATGAAAAATTTTAAAATAACCATTCGTTAAAAAAATATTTTGAAGAATTAAAAATGAAAATTAAAAAAAAAAAATAATGTGATCAAATTACTATTTTCAGTTAAGTATTTAATTGCCCCCTAAAAAACAGAAATAGTGAACCTAAATACTTATAAATTCATCAAATCACGGTGAAATCAAATAAAGAAAATCATATATAAACTTTTACAGTAGATCCAACAAATCCATTCTCATATTCAAAGTTTCAAACCTTGAAATCCATAAATAATTCATGACTCATGTCCATGATTAAGCCATCATGTGTGAATAAAATATAAATTATAATTTAACTATTCAACATATGTCCTCGTTTCGACTTTAATAGCATTGGTTAAAAAATAAAATTGTTCCCCAATTTCTTAAAATAGAATAAAAGTTTAATTGTAATTTTAATCTTTTTATTTTCTTTTTTATTTAATTTTAATCCCTTCATTTTAAATTTTAGATTTTTAATCATTTTTTTAATAATTCAAAATTTTAATCCAACTTCTAATTTGGGATGAATTTTTAATGAAATAATATTGAAACGTTGATGTGCCATTGCCAAATGACCAAATTTAATTCCACGTTATATTTTTAAATTTATAATTACATTATTTATTTTTAAAAATTATATTAAAAAAATATTAATAATTTATTTTTATTATTAAAATAACATAAATTAATATTGTCCGGTTAATATATTTTGAATTATTTTTTAAAATAAATTTTAAATAAAGAATTAACTAAAGAAATTGACTAAATTACAATTTTGATCCACTGTTTTGGTTTACTCACGGTTTTAGTTTTTCTATTTTCTTTTTAAACAACTTTGGTCCACCATCCTAATTTTGATAAAAAATATTGACTGTACATGTATCGTACATGAACAGTGCATGAACAATTGACTCAAAATTAAAATGGAAAACTAAAATTGTTTAAAAGAAATAAAGAAACTACGACTGTGAGTAAACCAAAATAGGAGACCAAAATTATAATTTAGTCAAAGAAATTATAAAGAATTGATGAATAATTATACACAAAAAAAATATGTATCCCCAAGACTGTTGTCTCACTCAATTTTTATTTATTAACATTTGACTCTTGCTACTAAACGACCACGTATATTATCACTTACTGACACGTCATCTCGTGGGAATGTGTTTCTAGATTAACAATATTTTTCTAAATAAATACTCTATTTTGATGTTTCAATCAATAACTAGTGCCTAATTCATGATATAATATAGCCATTTTGTTTATAGTTTCTTAATAGCTAACAGAATAAGCTATATTAGTGATAATTATGAGTTATCATTGACCAAAATAATTAGAGATCAGGGTTTAATCAATAACATATTGAAGAATAGCCCTTTTCATTTGTAAGTTATTTCAATAACTTTTTGATGAAAACCCTCGAAAAGTCCACTAGAAAACAGAAATTGAAAGTGTAGATTTTTAAGTCTAAATAAAAATTTTTAAATAAAAATTTTAGATTGAATGGATCCAGATTGAAATCGTGAATGAATCAATTTTTTTATAATAATTTTGTTGGTGTAAGTTCTATAGGTCAATACTTTTGATATTTATATCGAATTATTTATTAATAATAAAAGATATTTTTATATTATGTTTGTTTTTTCAAAATAATAAAGTCTCTAGAATAACTAGTCCGTTTGATTAAATATTAAGTGTGACTTAATCATGAGATCTTATTAAACAGAAGAATACTATTCTTAAAGTATCTGTAGTCGAGCTTTACTGGGAAGTGAGATAACTTTAAAACATTAAGAGTATTAAGTAGATAGACTGATGATCACATCTCATGGATCATGGATAATGAGTCACAAAGTCTTAACATATGTATGAATATTATGAGTAATATTTATACTAGATTGACCCACTATGAGAGTACTACATAGAATGTTATGAAAAATGTCATAAGTTACTCTCATGGTGATAGTAGTGTATACCACCCTTATACTTGAAACCACTATGAACCCTAGATGTAGAGTCTGATACTTTATTGCTGATCTAACATTGTCCGTAACTAGATGACCATAGAGACAGTTGATGGGTACTCCACAAAGCATGCTGAAAGACATGAGTGACCTAGATGGAATTTGTCCATCCTGCGTAACAGGATAAATGTCTAAAGGCGCAATATTGAACTGGACAAGGATTACACGGTATACACTTTGTGTTCAATATAGATATAAGGGCAAAATGGTAATTGTACACACAAGTATTATCACAAAAGGTTTTGTCAAATCACATGACATTTTCATGACTTGAGTAGCAGTGATGTGTTGCTAGATACCGCTTACTGTTTATTTGGTTAAATGCGTGATTTAATATAATTGTCAACGTCACGAAAACCTACAGTGTCACACACATAATGATAGATTGATAAGAGGTAGAGTAAATAAGGAGCACCGTAAGGTACGATGGACTTAAGTAAATGTAGAACACCGTAAGGTACGATACACTTAAATAAATGTAGAACACCGTAAGGTACGATGTACTTAAGTAGAATACAAAATGTGGTAAGGTACCACGCGCTTAAGTGATATACGGTACACCATAGGATATGGTGCGCCTCACTTAAGTGGGTTTTTTAGCTTACAGCCCACACAAGTGGTTCTATAAATAGAACCCTTGTGCAGAAGCATTCATACTTGATAAAAATTTGGTATGTAAAACCCTAACAGTATTTTCCTTCTCTCTCACACACTCTCTCTTTCTCTCTCTCTCGCTCAAAGTCTTCAATCGTAGCAACTAGCACTGAGACTGAAGGAATCTATTCGCGTGGACTGAGTAGAGGCGTTGTTCATTATTCAATGCTTGTGATCACTCTTCAATTCAGCATCGAAGGTTTTATCGCCATAAGGGTTAATCGTTTCTATCACTGATCATGCCCATTCGTAAGGATCACTAAAAGGAAAATTTTAATTTCCGCTACGTTTTGGATCGCGATTTCCCTTCAGTGGTATCAGAGCCACTTATGAAACAATGCATCTGATAGCTGTTTATTTTCTGTACTTTCTATTTTAATTCAATTAAAACACAGAATAAATTAAATTATAATTGAGTAATTGAATTTTTGCAGCAGGTTGTGTACCATTCGGATGATCGATGTTGACTATGCTTCGGAATCCGATAGTAGTATGGTGAAGCAGCGATACATCGATCGTCCTTAAGTTACACAAATATGATCGATCAAATTTTATATGTGATATAAGTAACTCTAGTGCAAAGATGGTATATTGGATATAATGTTTCTATTTCGTCCATTCAACCACGTAATGAGTTTTATTCTTTTAAGCGATCCATGTTCATTTGCTTCAGAATCCGACGTCAGTATGGTGAAGCAATGGCATGTCGATCAATCATACTGAATTATTGATCATGGTGTTTTGACGCTATGAAATTGTTGCATTAGGGTTCATGATGACACAAGGGTTGTGCTGTCAAAGAGGTATGCGATTAGGGTTGTGATGGCACAAAAGTTGTGCTTTAATGTTTATGGAAAGTATCAAGTGTTGATACGAACCACCGTCCGCTAGCCGGTCAGCAGAACCCCAGCTACTCTACATAGTGTGATTATTTGCCCAAATTTAATTTGATTTATTTCATTAACAAGATTTAAATTAATAATAATAAAATTTATTTATTATTGTTCTCTTATGGTGATCAGTTATGGTTGTTCCTTGGAGATATAATGTCATTGTGGGGGAAGATGACAAGAAAGTGATAGCTGAATCTACGTGATCCATTAAGAATATAGCAGATGTCAGTGGAATGACTAGAAGTGGTCGTTTGTTTACTCCAACACCTCTCCGAAAGGTTGATTCTGCGTCAACAAGTAAGAAAGTGCATGGTAAAGATGTTGTTACTCAAGAACTTGTGGTTGTTGGTCTGTCTGATGAACTTAAGAGGAATGATGATGCTGGAGAATTGCTAAGATTGATCAGAATGAGTGATTACAAGGTGGTAGATCAACTTCTTTAGACTTCGTCAAAAATATTAGTGCTATCTTTGTTGTTGAATTCTGAGGCTCGTCGGAAGTTTTTGATGAAAGTGTTAGAACAAGCTTATGTTGATCATGATGTGGCAGTTGATTAATTTGATAATGTAGTGGGAAATATTACATCTTGTAATGTGTTGGGTTTCAGTGATGAAGAGCTACCGCCAGAGGCAAATAAGCACAGTCATGCTTTGCATATATCGGTAAGGTGCCAAGAGGATACTATGTCCAATATCTTGGTTGATACTAGTTCGTCGCTCAATGTTATGTCGAAAGCAAATTTGTCTAAGTTGGCTTATCAAGGCTTTCCCATGAGACACAGTGGTGTTATGTGCCATACCCCAAATTTGTCCTACCTATTTATGACCTTCATCTGTACATCCATCCACTGACAATTATTCAGAAAATTCCAAAAAATATGTTGTCTTCAACTTCATCTCTCTTTTATTTTTTTTATCCATTTTCATTTCAAGTCATATCTATCTTTTAACCATTTTTATCCTTCATCCAATTAAATATCCATTTAAACCATTTCTATGTCCATTTAATATCCATATCTAAAATCCAATATCCATATCCATTTCCACTTTCTACTTCTTATCAATTTCCATTATTTTCTATCAATTAAACCATATCCACTTTTAATATTTATTTCAAAAACCACTTTTTTTAGTTATCCATTAAATCCATTGGTTATCCATTTCCTTCATAAACCATTTCCATTTCACAAATTTTTCTAGTATCCATTTTCTAAAAAACCCATCTCAATATTCATTCCATAAAACCACTCTTTTTATCCATTTTTATCCATTTCACATCCATTATCCACTTTTCACGAATAAAACTCGAATCCATTTATTTTTTCACGAGTTGTAACCATTTCTTTCAAGGAAAATGTGTTATTCATAACCATTTTTATCAGTATCATTTTTACCAAAAAAAAATCATTTCCAAGTTCATTTTCACCAACAAAAAGCCCATGTTTCTAAAAATAATCACAAAGCTTGGGAGGAGTGTTTGTTGGAAATACTAGAACCACTTTTATGGGCATTAAGTCATACAAGCAACCCTTACACACATCATGAGAAATAAACTATTTACAGAGCCATAAAATTACAATTGTTTCACATACACAAAGCTAACAGTATACACAAATTGGATACAACAACATTGAAACGAATTTGGAGCCAAGTTGATCCCGCAAAAAAAAGTCTCACACAAGCTTCCTCGCGACTTCGCGTACCATAAGCTCTACTGTCAAAACACATCTGCAACATACCATACAAATACAAAAAATTCATGATTCACGAACCGTTACGCAAAGGACGGTATCAAAATAAATGAGTTTTAGCCACAACTTACATAAAGTCAAGCTTCTTGATACAATTTTCAGGCACCTGCAGCGTCATACCAAGCAAGAAGTTAGTAAACCGTGACGGACAACTTTTGCAGCAGCTCCAAGAACTTCGCACCGACTTGTATGACTCAAAGATCCTGCAAAATAATTCCCCAGCCAACTGTTATGCACATTTCAGCCTTGATGGAAATAACAACCACAACTTTGTCATAATATTGCCAGTCATGTACAAGGCGCAAACCGCATCAACAAGGCCAAACCACAACTCATACATAAGACAAAAGGAAAAACTGCACATGACAGAGAAATTATCGTAACCTCACGAAACCGTTACGCCCAAAATTCCAGCTTGTAATGACAAATGACCCCACAAATTTCCTGACTCACATCACGCACAACAACAGCCAAAACATTACGCGTCGCACCTCCATATACACCACACCTACAAGAAATTTGAAATGCAACGTACAACTTTCAAAATGGCAACGTATCTGGTTCTAATCCTCTCACCTCCATCCTATAAATACACGCACATCTCCTTCATTTTGGGGGGCGCCGAAACCTAAATTCCACCAAATTCTTTCCTCAACCTTTGTTCATCTTCTACCAAACCTTACCTTCTTCCAATCAAACACCCTCACAACAACAATGAAACATTCCTTCTGCTTAAACCCCTAATCCTCTCCTCAACCTTCTTCTTCTTCCCTTAAACATTCAACAATCTAAACCTAACCGAACCAGAAATCACAAACACAAACCACCACAGAATCAGAAATGGAGTAGAAGAGAGAGTTTCGAACCCATAAACAGAACGGAGAGAAGACTGAGATGAAGAGAAATTGAGATCGAACCACAAAACAACAATCCATTCTTCCCTTTCTTCCATTTTAAACCGCAAAAACAACCATAACCCACTATTCATCAAAACCTTCAATACATAAATACCCTTCAAACACCTTCAACCCACAACTCAAATCGAACCCATAAGATCAAAAAAACCAGAAACAGATCCGAGAGAGAGGGTGAACGAGACACAAACCTACGAATAAAGTGAACCGAGAATGATTGAAACAGAGCCGGAGGTTGGTTGCGTTGTAAAATCTTGTTTTCTTTTTTTTCGTCGTTTTCGTTTAAGGTGCGATGATGAAACAATTTGGATTATGTGTAATACCCCAAATTTTGACCACTTAGATTTCCCATCATTGTGAAAATCATCATCACAATATGGATGAACCATCATGCTACATTAGCCTCCCCAAAGATGGGTGGGCATCCACTATAATCAAAATTAGGGTTTCAAGCCCTCTCTGAGTGCTTAGACAAAGGATCAATCAAGAAATGACATGATATTCAACTTGTCTAATCTCTCAAACATCCACAATGGATCAAAAAGGACTCCCACTTCAAGGATTAAGCACAAGGCTGCTCCCTTCTAGGTGGATCAAGTCTCAAGATCGACAGTGTCACCAAATTAGGGTTTTGGTCGACCAGGGCCTCCAGATGGAAATTTTCATCTGGGCACAAGGCAATGATCCAAAACATGACCTAATATGCTTCATGGAACCTCATGAACCCATGCATCAAGTCAATTTTGCCTCAGGGGATGCATTCATAAAAAATCAGGAATTAGGGTTTCTTGACCTAATTCACCCCTAAGTTGACTTTTGGGACAAACCATGAGCCAAGACCTCAAGAGATGATTTGAGGGTCTCTAATACACCATATCGATCCATTTGGAACAATGGATTGATCCAAGAAGCTCGAGCAACAAGTCTCATTTTCATCTGCACCACAATTAGGGTTTTAAGGGAAAAGTCAACTGTAACTTTGACTTTTGACCAAGACATGCTCCCAAACCCTAATACATGATTGAATATACCCTATGACACCCATGGAACATGTCCATCAAGTTTTATTTAGGTCAAGGACATGATTTCCTGAAGAATTGCACAGTTTGGAATTCATCTGATAAAAAGTCAACTGTGCACAAAAGTCAACTTTGACTTTTTGAGATTTTTCACCAAAATGGATTTTTAACCCTAAAATGATGTTAATGTATGATTTGAATCATCATTCATCAAGAAAAATCAAGAAAAGTGAGATAACTTGTAAAAGGGGTAACCATAAAACTTAGAAATTTTTCTAAGTTAAAAATAAAGTGGCAAAGGTACCAACTTTGGAGGACCATAACTCCTAAACCACAAGGCCATTTTTTCTCATCCAAATATGGATTTGTAACCCTCATTATCACCTACAAAAACTTCAACTACAAGTCATTCCAATTCATTAAGGATTTTGAGTTATGGAATGATCAAAGTGGCTGAAAAGTGAAAAAGTCACTTTTTCCAACACTTAGTGAAATTTTCACTAAGTTAGATTCTGCTTCACTTTTTGCCAAATGTATGGGGATTTTTCACTTGGAATCAAAAGAGATCAAAACCAAACTTGTTCAAACATTTGTTGTATCATGTAAGAGCTTTCCAAAATGGCCAAGAACATTGCCAAATTCAACCTACACCATGAGATACAACATTGCCAAGTTGCCTTGCTGAAATCTGTCAAGGCAAGGCAGAATTTGCATTTTGGCTCGATTTGCCAAAATCAGCCAAATTCAATTGCTCCAATCCACTTGGACACCTCAGAGGATTGAATCTAAAGGGGACAATCACTGAGCCAAGCCTCCAAAGTCCATGGAACAAGAAATATCATGTTGAACCTAGAGTTGCCAAAATAGGGACAAGACTTCAAATTTGGAATGAGGCATTCAATGGAACCATCAAGGTGGCATGGACTGAGCCATTCTCATCTGAAATCAGTCAAGACTTATCCAAGACCAAGGGGACCAAAGCTCTGTGCCCTAACCTCTAGTCAATGGCTAGAGGAGACTTGGATTTTCATTTGCCAACATTGGCCAAACCTACTTACCAGCTGCCATGCACTATTTCTTGCAAAACAAACTTGCTCTACTATAAATAGAGCTCAATTGTGGTCAGTTTAAGTACACCAAAGCCATCTAACAGATGCTTTCCTCAAAATCTCTTTCTCTTGGCAAAAATGCCTTTCTTAGCAAGGTAGCTATCGGGTTTTGAGTTTGAGAGCAATTCTGCACAAACCAATCACTCACACACCTCACATACATCACATATGAGCTGATCAAACACTCACATAACTTCTGAAACATCAATTTCATGAAATCACCAGCTGGTTGCTCAAATTTTCAAACAAGGTGCAGCTGAGGTACCACAAAATGATCCAGCCAATTTCAATCAAGTCCAACCATCCAAACACAATCCATAGGGTGTAGGGAAGCTGTTCAGATCATCATCACTCATCTGTAACACCTACAAATCAAAAATCACTCTGAACTTGCTGTCACGGCTTGGAGGTAAGCACATACTTGGTCATCTCTCAATCTATGCATATTTCCTCGCACAATAATTTGACCATATGTTCATAATCATGCATGGAATGTTTTCCCTCAATTAATTGCATTGTTTGAATCGCGTATCAAAAATCCTAGCCTTCATGCAGAAATTAGGGTTCTTGAGGTTTCTTCGTGATTTCTTGTTGTATGTTTAATTTAAATGAAATTAAAGTACATAGACATGATCGTGAGGTTGAGACGAGCATAATGATATGTGGATTGCATGATATGATTACGTATTCATGGAGATTGGATAGAAAACGCAAATCTGAGAAACCAAGAACACGCGCGTGTTCTTCAGCCTGTTCTTGGCGCCATTTTTCATATATTCAAATATTTGAATTTTGTGATTTTGTTTAATTGATTCAAAAATTAATTTCTCTCTGAGTTTTAATGATTTTGAGTTGATTATTTTTTTAATAATTCACAAAAATGTTAAAATATTTTATTTTATCAAAAAATCCCAAAAATATTATTTATTTCATATAATTGATATTTTTGTAAAGAATTAATATTTTGATTGTTTTTGGCATTTTAAATATTTTTTCTACATTGATTTTGCAACCTTTAATGCTTTCTAATTATTTTGTAGGTCAATACTTAATTTTTGAAGCATTAATCCAAGATCACAATTTGTTTTCCATGTGTTAAACAATTTTTGATCATTTTAATTGAATTTTTATTCAATTAAATACATTTTGAAAACAAATTAGGGTTTTGGATTAATTCAACCCTCATAAATCATTTTCAAAACACTTTGGGCCTCTATTAGAGTGTAAGACCCAATCCTTTTTTTGACCAAATCATCTTTGGGCCTCACTTATTGTATAAGTCCCGATACCATCAAAAAACAAACGGCACGATCGTCCCCTTTTCAAAAATCATCTGGGCCTACCCTCGAGTAGTAAGACCCATTTATTTTTCTTCAAAACTTTTTGGGCCTCTTGAGAGAGTGTAAGACCCACCCCCCCTTGTACAAAAACTTTTTGGGCCTCACTCATTGTATAAGTCCCTCTGTACAAGTAAACGGCGCGATCGTCGCCCGTTTAAAAATAAAACTCATCTGGGCCTCTCCTTGAGCTATAAGACCCATTCAAAACACTTTGGGCCTCTAATAGAGTGTAAGACCCAATCCCCCTTTTAACCAAAAACATTTTGGGCCTCACTTATTGTATAAGTCCTTCTGCGTTAAAAGAAAACCTCGGCGCGATCGCCATTTTTAAACGAAAAATCATTTGGGCCTACCCTCGTGTTATAAGCCCCACTCTTTTTCTTTAAACCTTTTCGGGCCTCTTGAGAGAGTGTAAGACCCATCCCTTTGTACAGAAAACCTTTTTGGGCCCCAGTCACTTGTATAAGTCCCGCTGTACAAATTCAAACAGTGCGCTCACTGATAAAACCCTGGGCCTCTCCTTGAGCTGTAAGCCCCAAATCTTTCTTTTTCAAAGCACTTTCTCCTTTGATTTTGAATATACTGTTGTTTTTAATCTTTCTTTGTTGAACAACTAACCAAACAGCATGGAAGCTCTACAACCGAGTAAGTGTTTACCCGCTTTCATTTACTGCTTTCATATTATAAACTGTATTGTGGGGCTGCTCACTGTAAGTCTCCTTTCATAAACTCATATCTACTGTGTAATAATAGTATAGATATTTCGAGTTTCCCCGGCAACTACGTCTAGAACTAGGTGACGTCGTTTCACTTATTCGTAGAAATAGACGACTAGATCCCCAATAAGAGCACCAGATACAGTCTTCTCTTCGGCTGTCCTCCTTAGGAATCGTCAAGAAGCTCTACTCCCCAAGATGAATGTATTCTCCGTGAATGGCATCTTTGAGTTTCTTCCCAATTCTCGAACTTTCCTGACTCGATCTATTCCTTGTGGATAGCTTGCCTTGAATGTCTCGGGGTTTGGGTACCCACTACGGTCATAATCTTGGACCTTAACTAAGGAACCCTCTTTAAAAGCTAAAAGTCACTGGATAGTAAACCTCGCACGTTTACCAGTGGTTTTCATCTTTAAAAGAGTTATCTCTCCTAATGGAAAGGAGATGATAGACCCACGGGCTTCTTAAAAGCATCGGCCTCCTCTTGGGCATTATTCAAGGACCCTACGGCTTCTTAGAAGTATTCACAGCCTCCTCTTAGGCTTCGTATAATGATCTCTTCCTTCGGGAATGATAGCCTCCTCTTGGGCTTCGTACAAGGACCCGTCGGCTTCTTAAAAGTTTCCAGCCTCCTCTTGGGCTTCGTACAAATTGTCCCGATGACCTCCTAGAGGTATAGGAACATAACCTAGTCATCCTCATAGAATAGTCCTTTCATAGAGTCTACTACTGTTTCTCGAAGCATAGTACAAAAGATAAAACTCTAGACACGGACAGTCTAACTTCCTTGAGTCTTAAAGACATTCTCAAGCACCCTTCGTTAAATAGGAAGGAAACCCGCAGACTCGGATAGTCTCGATACCCTTTGGATTTCCCGTATCCTCAAAGAGAAGGAAATATCCCTGATCCTCAAATTAAATCCCTGTGTACAGTGTTACTCATATAAGAACTGATTTTCTCTTTTAAATCAGTATATTGGATCTGTCACTCAACTGAAACAGTTACAATAGCCTCCATCTCGGGCTTCGTACGAGATACCAAAATTCTCCCCAGTGGAGTCAAAAAAACTTTTAGCCTCTCTCTCGGGCTTTGTACGAGACACAAAATAGCCTCCTCTTAGGCTTTGTATAACGATATGCCCCACTGGGTCAAAAACTTTTAGCCTCTCTCTCGGGCTTTGTACGAGACACAAAATAGCCTCCTCTTAGGCTTTGTATAATGATTTTCCTAGCGGAAATTAGCCTCCTCTTAGGCTTTGTATAAGAAAACCACTGGTTGATCCAATCGACCTTTTAGCATCAAAGTTGTGCCTCGTTCACAGTATACAAACATCAACAACTCCTTTCCCTTCATCTAATCGCTGTAAGCGGCAAGCCTCTGGATCATCTACATCCATGCCACTGTCCCTCTTTTAGCATGAGAAATTCCTAAGGAAAGATGGCATTGCTCTACACTGAGTTAGAGTCTTCTCCTTCAGGTTAAAACCCTTTCTTCGGAAATTATGGCATTGCTCGGATCCGCGTATCCCAGTTAAAGTAATTCTCCTTCTCCCCTCTTTAGAGATGACAAATTCTCTCTAAAGCCGAGGTCTTTTAGCTTCACGTCTTGGGCTTTGAACAAGACACAAATAGACCTTTTAGCTTCACATCTTGGGCTTTGAACAAGATACAAATCACCTTTCGCTTCATGTCTTGGGCTTTGAACAAGACACCAAAACGCCCCTTTCCTCCCATAGAATAGGAGGAACTACGAACGCTCTGATTTCCCTGTTTCGGTAAACGGGAATACGTAGGCATAAGATCGAAAGAAAAGATCTTAGCGAGCGCAATCAACAAAAAACCCAAATCCCATATCTTCGTCAATCAAAAGCAGTAATTCAAAAGCACCAGTCCTAACATCCTAATCCTTATTCCCCGCCAGAAATCTTCTGCCCAGGTAAAAAGAAAGAGAACAATATTGGCGAAAATACAAATAACCAGTACAAAAGCCCCCCACATTGATAGCATCCGTAACCTAACAGACCGCTGTTTAAACTCAGTATGCAAGCAGGGTTAATTGGAGACATCTATTTCCCTTCCTTATTCAGCTCACAATAGGATAAAAAATGAATCGACCTGTAGTTTTAAGCTCAAACCGCAGAGAGCGACCAACGCTTAAGAACCGCGTCCAAAATCGCTCGCTACAGAAAAGTGGCGCCCACCGTGGGGCCATATCTTTCTTTCTGTTTCTGTTTTCCTTGAAAATGGCGACTCTGCTGGTGAGTCTTTGCCAAGATCTTTTTGCCTTAGGGCATCATCCCCGTTTTCCACGGAAAATGGGAACTCTGCTGAGGAGAAAGATTGACCTATGCTGGTCCATCTCTTGGGCTGAGAACCACAGATTGGGGCTTCCGCCGGGGAACCCATTTCTGTCAGGAACTTAAGAATCGTAGCTTTATAAGTCTAGGATGATTAGGACAAATATATATACTGCTTTTCCTAATTGCTATACGTGTTTATTTTTCTGCTACTGGGAATGCGTGTGATGCCGCATGTGGTGAGATTGAGTATACACTTAAGAAAAGCCAACCTTTTTCGTAGTGCGGAAGATATCGGAAATAGTTGTTACGCGATACTACCCTCATTTGAGGCTGGTGATCTATTCTCGGTGGATGGCACTTACTCTAAGATTGCACACAACTCGCTGGCGATCCGCTTGTTGTTTTGACTTCCTGGGAGGAGCTAATGATAATGAGTACAGGTACAAAAATCACCCTAGTATAAACCTTTGGGGATGGGTAGAGCCTTGACTTCATGACAATGACCCTTTGACCCCATGTTTTTTCTATGTTTTTGTGTGCTGCATTCATGCATTCGTTTAATAAAACATTAAAACATTCAAACAATTTCTCTTCTAGTCTCTCTGTTTTTCAAATTAAACTAAGACTGTGATTGCAAATATCAGAGAAAAAGATTGCATTAATGGATTTCGGTAAAAGGAGAACTCACCAGTATACCTTCAAGGTTCCAAAACTAGGGGATTTGAGAAAGTTAGCGAGGATGATCGTTAACCCAGAGGCTTTCAGAGCCAAACACGGTGGTTTGCTACCACTGTTAAGAGTCCATGTGATTAAGGGGATCATGGACGCGCTCATTCAATTCTACGATCCAGTTTATCATTGTTTCACATTCCCGGATTACCAGCTATCACCAACGCTGGAGGAGTATTCTCATCTGACTAATTTACATATCACTGATCGAGCTCCATTTTCTAGACTAGAAGAAATTCCAAAGAATCAGACTATTGCAATAGCAATTCATTTGGACGAGTCTTAGGTCCGGACTCACATGACCACTAAGGGTGGCACCCAAGGTTTGCCAGCCCAGTTCCTGACCAAGAAAGCTCTGTACTTTGCTAATATAGGGAACATGACTGCTTTTGAAAGCATATCTGTCTTGCTCACCTACGGATTATTTTTGTTTCCCAACATCAATAACTTCGTCGATATCAACGCTATTAAGGTTTTTCTCATTGGAAACCCTGTGCCGACTTTGCTCGCAGATGCGTATCATTCTGTACACTTGGGAAATTTGTACAGCGGAGGGGAGATCACATGTTGTGTACCTTTACTCTACAAATGGTTTATCTCGCACTTGCCCAAGTCTGCCGCTTTTTGGGATTGCAAGAGTGTCTTACGTTGGTCGCAGAAGATCATGTCTCTCACCAACTCTGATATAAATTGGTGTAATAGGATTTATGAGGGAATCAGAATCATTGACCGTTGTGGAAACTTCCCCAGCGTACCCCTCATAGGAACTAAAGGAGGAATCAACTATCATCCTATATTAGTTCTTCATCAATTTGGATACCCGATGAGACACATCCCACTGGGTGTTCATCTGGAAGGTCTTTTCTTCAAAGAAGGAGAAAGTGACAGAGCACTAAAGATGGAAATAGTGCAAGCTTGGAAACAGGTTCATAAGAAAGGACGAGAGTCTCTGGGAAAACCGGACTGTGTCTCGGTGGAGCCTTATCTCCATTGGGTACAAACTAGAGCTCTCAAGCTAAAGATGCCTTATCCTCGTTACGGAATTCTTCCGCCGAGGGAAATTGTCATGTACTTCATGACGGAAACTGAAAGGCTTCAGGTTACTCTCAACAAAGTTCAAAAGGAAAGAAGATCTTGGAAGAACAAGTACCGCACCCTCGACGTAGAGTGTATCCAAATACAGCAATTACTGAAAGAGAAAGATGCTCTGATTGAAATTTTGGAGCAGCATGTTGTAGAGAATCAAGATGACCAAAGGAATTTGCTCGCTCCTTTCACCTGGCAAAGGAATGACAACCCGACAACGGCCCAAGCGCCCCGGTCAAAGAAGAGGACTAGGGACCCATTAGTTTAGGTTTCTGTTTCTGTACTTTGTAATCTACTGTATTTCCATTTCTGTAATCCTTTGGAATTCAATAAAAAGGGGTTTCCCCACTGTTTGATATTTGCAATCTAATTGTCGAAGTTTATTTTAATTAAACCTAAAAATAATTAATATAATCATTGCATTCATCATTCTCACATCACGTATTCTCCTTACCTACGAATCTCACGTTTGTGTCTCGATTCTAGAGTCAAACTGTCTCATTCGTATAATACTCGGGCCAATCGTCAGAAAAGGATGGATGATCTTGAGGAGGAAAACAGAGAGTTGAAAGAAGAAATCGACGCTCTGAGAGAGGATATGAGAAAGCTTCGTAACGACATGCAAGCCATGGCAGAAGCTCAGTTACAAAGAACTGTGATCTCAGAGATCACCTCAACGCCCATCATAGAAAAGGATGATCCTAGGTATCAGATGCCGAAAGATCGTCCTTGGGGCATGCCTGTTAACTATATCCCGGAAGGATATGTTCCGCCGATCACTGAAGATCAGGGAATCGCAACAGAAGCCGCTGGGCCTGAAGGTTACAAACTTCGGGAAAGCGAAGATGCCAGGGGCATACTCAAGACTCCTGAAGGTTACAAACTTCGGGAGGCGCCAAGAGTTACTGCCGTAGTCACGGTACCACCCCCTGTGGTGCACACTGTCCCGGAAGGACAGATTCCATGGACACCTTCTGATAAGAAGGAAACTATGTTTGACAGAATGGATGAATTCCAGGAGCAGTTCTTGGAAATGCAGAAAGAGCTGCAAGCCATTCGCGGTCAGGATCTATTTGGAAAGGACGCCGCAGACCTCTGCTTGGTCCCAAATGTGAAAGTCCCGCACAAGTTCCAAGTGCCCGACTTTGAAAAATACAAGGGTAACTCTTGCCCTCAGAGCCATCTGGTGATGTACGCTCGGCGGATGTCAGCTCAGACGGAAAATCAGGACCTGCTGATTCACTACTTCTAGGATAGTTTAACCGGTGCCGCACTCAAATGGTACATGGGTTTAAACCGTACTACGATCAGTACATTCAGAGATCTTGGTACTGTCTTCGTCCAACAATACCAGTACAATTTGGACATGGCACCCGACAGAGATCAACTCAGATCAATGTCGCAAAAGGAAAAGGAAACCTTTAAGGAGTATGCTCAAAGGTGGCGTGAAATTGCCGCTCAAATTTGTCCACCTCTTGAGGAAAAAGAGATGACAAAAATCTTCTTAAAGACCTTAAGCTCATTTTACTATGACCGAATGGTTGCCAGTGCGCCCAGTGATTTCACCAAAATGGTCGGCATGGGTGTACGTCTTGAGGAAGCCGTCCGAGAAGGACGTTTGGTAAAAGACACTGGATCAACGAGCGGTACTAAAAAATACGGTAGTGCTCTCCCTAAGGAAAAAGAGCAAGATATTAGGAATATCTCTCTCAGAAAGCAAAGGCGACGTTATCAGCCAGTAGCAGCTGTTACTCCTGCTATCGGCCCCGTGCCTGTTCCTATGTATCAACCTCAGATTGCGCAGAGCCAACCTGACCAACAAAGGACACAACAGCCTCTTCAACAGGCTCGTCCTCCATATAATAACAACCGTACAACACGGCCACCAGGATTTGATCCTATACTCGTAACGTACGCAGAGCTATTTCCGTTACTGCTAGCCAAGGGGCACATCCAGACTAAGTCTCCCCTTTCAGTTCTGGAAAATCCGCCTTTCTGGTTTAAGGTGGATCAAACATGCCCTTATCATCAAGGAGGTTCAGGGCATAACATTGAGACTTGTCTCAATTTCAAATCCGACGTGCAAAAGCTTGTTAGGAGCGGGCTCTTATCTTTCAAAGATATGAACCCTAATGTTCTTACGAACCCGCTGCCTCAACATGAGAAAGCTGCAGTCAATCTGATTGAGAAAGAGACTAACAATGTCTATCAAATTCACAATGTACTCTTATTGGGGACCAATCTGGTCAGGATGCATTGTAGACAGAGTGGATATGGCCATGTGCCACCTCATAATTATCACCAGTGTGATATCTGCTCTAAAAACAACCAAGGATGTTCTGTAGTGCAATCAGCTTTACAGGAACAAATGGATCTTGGATGGATCCAGGAGCACCGAGTTCGTGGAGTTAACATGGTATCTACGAATTCTAACGTCATTCAAAACCACGACATCCGTGTGATGAATGTCAACTTGGTGGCGATGCACTCAAGACAAGCCAGTATCATAATCTGTTGCGGCACGATTACAGTTCCTGTCTGATTTGCTCGGTAAACAAACAGGGATGCTCTTTCATACAAGAGGCCCTCCAGCGTCAGATGGATCTTGGATGGATCCAAGACTACCATGATAGGAACTCCTATCAAATCAATATGGTTCAAATCTTTGATATCCGCGTAATGAATACCAACCTGGTAGAGTTACATGCTGAGCAGGTCCGACTCGGATTCTTAATATCACATGACTATCAAAGCTGTAAAGCGGGTTGCGAAAACGATCGAGGTTGTACCCTCGTCCAGGAGGCACTTCAGCACTTGTTAAATCACTGGTGGATGCCAATTTATATGGATGAAGATACTCAGCAGATTAGTATCAATAACAGGAATCCTACTCGTCGTCAAAGTCAGGATGTCCGATCAATGGAAGGTAACCTAGTGAGGTTACATTGCATTCAAAGTAGGCGTGGCCAGGTGCCACCACATAACTATGATAGTTGCAGCGTCTGTTCAGAAAGTAACCAAGGGTGTTACCTTATGAGAGCAGCTCTTCAGGGTCAGATCGATCATGGAGAAATTCATCCATATCCAGGTTCAGGACCCATCATTTGGTCGTAGAACTACCTTGCCGAGCAAGTTGAGGATGTTGTCACGATCTCTGGTCATCACAGGACCAGGGATGTTTTTGCCATCATCCCTCTACTTGACGAATCTAGAGTTCCCAACCGGGAACGGATCGAGGTTACTTATGATGGTCAGAAAAATCAGAAGGTTCCCATAGTCATCTATCTACCGGGACCATTACCATATGAATCAGCTAAGGCGATCCCTTACAAATACGGTGCAACAACAATTGAGAATGGAAAGGAAATTCCATTACCCTCCGTCGTGAATATTGCAGACGTCAGTCGTGTAACACGGAGTGGCAGAATCTTCAACCGAGGGGTTGGGGAAGCTAACAAAGAAAAGGAACTTCAGGCAGAAATTCCTGATCCGCCAGTCGGTTAATCTAGTAATCCCGACTTTTCAAAAGACAAAGATGAGATGCTAAAGCTCATCCAAAGGAGTGAATATAACATTGTTGATCAACTGTTACAGACTCCTTCAAAGATCTCAATATTATCACTGTTACTCAGTTCAGAAGCACACAGAGAGGCTCTACAGAAAGTCTTGGAGCAAGCCTTTGTGGAACAGGATGTAACAATCAGACAATTCGATAGCATTGTCTCTAACATCACTTCCTGCAATAATTTGGGATTTAGTGATGAAGAATTACCTGAAGAGGGTCGTCGTCATAACATGGCGCTCAACATTACAGTTAACTGCCAGGGCGATGCTTTAGCCAATGTACTGGTAGACACAGGGTCAGCCCTGAATGTTATGCCGAAGTCCACTTTGACGCAATTATCATTCAAGGGCCCTCCGATGAGAGTCAGCGAGGTCGTCGTCAAAGCATTCGACGGATCCAGAAAAACAGTTATCGGCGAAGTGGATCTTCCCATAACTATTGGTCCTCACACTTTCCAAATCACTTTCCAGGTCATGGACATCCGGGCAACATACAGTTGTTTATTAGGAAGACCTTGGATACATCAGGCTGGAGCGGTCACTTCGACCCTCCACCAAAAGCTAAAGTTCGTCAAGAACGATCAACTTGTCACGGTTTGTGGGGAACAAGCCTTGCTTGTAAGCAACTTATCATCATCTACTTGTGTGGAACCCGAGGAGTTTGTTGGAACTCAGTTCCAAGCACTATCGGTGAGCAAGGATAATCAGTTCAAAGAAGAAACTTCAATTTCTTCATACAAAGATGCTATCAAAGCGGTCGAGAGTACCGATACGACAGGATGGGGACGGCTTGTCATTCCTATTGACAATAAAACAAAGAAGGGTCTTGGTTTTTCTGCAACCTGTACCCAGACAGCCGCCAACGATGAAAGTCTTCATCCCCTTCAAAACTTCTTCCACAGTGGAGGTTTTCTTCACCCAGTGTCTCAGACAGTTCATGCTATCAATGAGGAAGATCCCTCTGACACAGATGAAGAATGGAAGTCCTACCTTAACAAGGACGGCTATATGTCTCAGGAAGAGGTGCCTATGCCTTTTTGCTTTCCTACAGAAAGTCCGAGATTTATACCAAGATCAGATGTCGAAATGATCTACGGAGATTGTGATCCGGAAGGATGCCGTGCTCCGTCAAATTCATTAGAGGAGGACACTCTGATGAAAGATAACTTTGACCGCAATTACTATGGCCCGATGGATGGCCTGCCAATGTGGCAGCCTTACCCAGGAAACTTGGGGTAAGAAAGTCAGCCGAGTAACGAAACTCAGCTGAGCATCATTGAACAGAATACCTGTGTCCCCACCATGTCATGGGATCAACATTCAGGTCATTCGGAAACTACTCAACATGAAGATGAATTCGCAATGTTTGCAGGACTAGAATTCATCAACTATGCTTTTCCCGAGGTCAACGTCATCGAGAGAAGTGACTCCTCCAGTTCCAAAGAAGTTTGGGACACTCTGGGACAACCAAGTGGAAAATACGACTTTATGGTCAAGTACACTGCTCCGGAAAGCTCTCGTATCAGGCTCGAAGATATCCAGCCAACTGGATGGGGAGATACAGCTGAGAGCACAAACGCTATGCAAAATACAACAGATTCCAATGATCCTGCTCCACCAGAAATCAGCGTTATTTCTGAAGACAAATCAAGGAAGGTGCCAGACTTTGTGATTCACCGAGGAATTCGCCACCAATGGGTTGCCGTCGAGGTTCCGAAGGTCGTTCATCAGTCAAAGTAATTTCCATCTTTAAACCTTTCACCCTGCCCAGGTGAAACGGATGTTTTGATAGGGCTCGTTTTCTGTAAACTTCCCTCTTCGCTTTGCCCAAAGCGACAGAGTTTTGTTTTATAGGGCTGTAGTTTCAAGATTCGACTTGTTCATTAATAAAATAATGTCGTTCTGTAATTTCCGCATTAATTGCTGTTTTCTCTTTTTGCTTTTTCAGAAAATGGTAATCCTAAAAAACAATTCAATAATAAAAACAAGCAGTAAAATCAAAACACTGCACACACTTGCATTTTCTCTATCTCTTCTAAACACGAATCATCACGTCATGCAGATTGCTTGTTTTATACCCCGTTGAAACATACGATCCGATGCTTTCTTCCAACTTTGAGTTCCCGGTATTCGAGGCTGAAGAAGAAAATGACAACGAAATTCCAGAAGAGATCTCCCGACTACTCAGACAAGAGGAAAGGTCCATTGAACCTCACAAAGAACCGTTGGAAACGGTAAACTTGGGTTCAGAAAAAGAGAGAAAAGAAATCAGGATCGGAGCATTGCTCAGTCCAACTACCAGAGAGGGTTTGATAAAGCTTCTCAAAGAATTCCCCGATGTGTTCGCTTGGTCCTATCAGGATATGCCAGGGTTGGATACCAGCATCGTGGAACATCACTTACCGTTGAGATCGGAATGTCCGCCAGTAAAGCAAAGGTTGAGACGCACTAACCCGGACATGGCCATCAAGATCAAAGAGGAGGTACAGAAACAGATCGACGCGGGTTTCCTCGCTACATCTGAATATCCTCAATGGTTAGCTAACATCGTACCCGTTCCCAAAAAGGACGGAAGGGTCAGAATGTGTGTTGATTACAGAGATCTGAACAAGGCAAGTCCAAAGGACGACTTTCCTTTACCACACATTGACATGCTGGTTGACAGCACAACAAAGTTCAAAGTATTCTCCTTCATGGATGGATTCTCGGGCTATAACCAGATCAAAATGGCGCCGAAAGACATGGAGAAAACTTCGTTCATTACCCCATGGGGTACCTTTTGTTACAAGGTAATGCCGTTCGGTTTGAAGAATGTCGGGGCTACCTATCAAAGGGCCATGACTACTCTGTTTCATGACATGATACATAAGGAAATCGAGGTATATGTCGATGATTTGATTGCAAAATCAAGAACAGAGGATGAGCACATTGAACATCTGTCAAAATTGTTCGAACGTCTAAGAAAATTCAAGCTCCGCTTGAATCCCAACAAGTACACCTTCGGTGTCCGTTCAGGGAAACTACTAGGGTTCATCGTCAGCCAAAAAGGGATTAAGGTTGATCCTGACAAGGTCAAGGCCATTCAAGAAATGCCTTCTCCGAAAACTGAAAAACAAGTCAGAGGATTCCTGGGACGTTTGAACTACATCTCCAGATTCATATTCCTTATGACCGCCACTTGCGCGCCGATTTTCAAGTTATTGAAAAAGAACCAGGATTGCGTTTGGTCAGAAGATTGCCAAACCGCCTTCGACAGTATCAAGGAATATCTGTTGAATCCTCCGATCCTATCACCTCCAGTGGAAGGAAGACCACTAATCATTTACCTCACAGTCCTAGAGGACTCAATGGGATGTGTACTTGGCCAACAAGACGAAACTAAAAGGAAAGAGTCTGCCATTTACTATCTAAGCAAGAAATTCACCGACCGCGAGACTCGGTACACAATGCTTGAGAAAACTTGTTGCGCTTTGGCTTGGGCAGCCAAACGTCTTCGCCAGTACATGATTTGTCATACTACTTGGTTGGTCTCCGAAATGGATCCAATCAAGTACGTTTTCGAAAAACCTGCTCTCACGGGAAGGATTGCCCGTTGGCAGATGTTACTATCAGAATATGACATAGAGTACCATGCTCAGAAAGCCGTTAAAGGAAGTATTTTAGCCGATCATTTGGCTCATCAACCGATTGACGATCAAGAATCAATCGGGTTTGACTTCCCAGACGAAGATGTCATGTATCTAAAGATGAAAGATTGCGATGAACCGCTACCCAGTGAAGGGCCAGAACCAGGTTCCCAGTGGAGACTTATCTTTGACGGAGCAGTCAATCATTATGGAAACGGAATTGGGGCAATCATTGTTACCCCTCAGGGTACTCACATTCCTTTCACTGCCAGACTTACGTTCAAATGTACGAACAACGAGGCCGAATACGAAGCTTGTATCATGGGTCTCGAAGAAGCGATTGATTTAAGGATAAAAAACTTGGACGTATATGGCGACTCAGCCCTGGTTATTAACCAGATAAAAGGAGATTGGAACACATACCAATCAGGATTGATTCCTTACAAAGACTATGCAAGAAGGTTGTTACCCTTCTTCAACAGAGTCGACTTTCATCACATCCCTCGTGATGAGAATCACATGGCTTATGCATTAGCCACTCTCTCTTCCATGATTAGTGTAGGTCGATGGAATGACATACCTAAGATCGAAATAATGCGCCTTGAACGGCCCGCTTACATCTTCGTGATTGAAGCAGTCATAGACGACAGACCTTGGTATCACGATATCAAATGCTTCCTTTAGAAATAAGAGTACCCATCTGGGGCACTCAGAAAAGACAGGAAAACCCTCAGAAGATTGGCTGGAAACTTCTTCCTGAGCGGTGACACCCTTTATAAGAGAAATGTTGACATGGTCTTGCTCCGATGCGTCGACAGACCAGAAGCAGACATGCTCATGAAAGAAATTCATGAAGGATCCTTTGGCACTCATGCCAACGGACACACAATGGCGAGAAAAATTCTCAGGGCCGGGTATTATTGGTTGACTATGGAATCCGACTGCTACAAGTACATGAGGAGGTGTCACAAGTGTCAGATATACTCCGACAAAATTCATGTACCGCCATCACATCTCAAAGTTCTTTCTTCCCCGTGGCCTTTTTCCATATGGGGAATCGACATGATTGGCATGATTGAGCCCAAGGCTTCAAACGGACATCGGTTCATCCTGGTAGCCATTGACTATTTCACCAAGTGGGTCGAAGCAGCGTCATTCGCCAATGTAACCCGACAAGTGGTGGTCCGATTTATCAAAGACAATATCATCTGCCGTTATGGTGTTCCAAGCGAGATCATTACTGATAATGGATCTAACTTGAACAATAAGATGATGAAAGAGTTATACGCAGAGTTCAAGATCGAACACCATAACTCATCTCCCTACCGACCCAAGATGAACGGAACGGTAGAAGCGGCTAACAAGAACATCAAGAAGATCGTTCAAAAAATGGTTGTAACCTATAAAGATTAGCACGAGATGCTACCCTTTGCTCTTCATGGTTATCGCACATCTGTCCGCACTTCAACAGGGGCTACCCCTTTCTCTCTAGTATATGGCATGGAGGCAGTGCTTCCCATAGAAGTAGAGATCCCGTCAATCTGGGTATTGATGGAAGCTAAGCTCACCGAAGCTGAATGGTGTCAAAGTCGACACGACGAACTGAACCTGATCGAAGAGAAGCGAATCACGACACTATGCCACGGTCAGTTGTATCAACAAAGAATGAAGAGGGCGTTCGACAAAAAGGTTCGGCCTCGTGTCTTCAGGAAAGGAGACCTCGTGCTCAAGAAGATACAATCATTTCTCACTGACTCTCGGGGCAAATGGACCCCAAATTATGATGGCCCCTATGTGGTCACGAAAGCTTTCTCAGGCGGCGCCTTGAGACTTGCAACCATGGACGGAGAGGAATTTGCCTACCCCACGAATGTTGATGTAGTCAAGAAATACTTCGCCTAAACTAAAAAAAAAAAAAACGTCTCGGTGGATTGAAAACCCGAAAGGGCGGTCCAGGCAAAAGTTAGAGACATGAAAAAAAATCATCCCAATGGATTGGAAATCTCATAGTACAATCCAGGCAAAAGTTAGGGATAATGGCAAGTAACTATGTTCAACAGAGGCAAGTCCCTCAGCAGCAGTTACAACATCATCTATCGGAGGAAATCTCCAGTCAAAGGTCATCTTCGACAGAAGCTCAGGATGTCCCGAATTCAAAGTTGGTAGAAGGATAGTGGTCGTTATGTTTCAACGTAGCCCTTTTCCCTGTAAATTACCATTTTCTAACTTTGTATATACTCTTTGGAATCACACGTTTGGCTGATCTCCATCTTATCAATAAAATTTGAGCCCTTGTGCTTTTGTTTGTAATTCTTTACTTGTTTTAGCTTTACAGAACGACGTTGTTTAAACTTAATCAGCGATTCTTGAAATAAAACAAAAATGAATTTACTTGTTAAAACTTTTTCTGCTTTTAAAATAAAGATGACAATTTCTTTTGACTGTTGAACATCAGAAGAACATCGATCGCTTCTCCCGAAGTAAGCGAACTTCAAAGTGCAGAATCAAAGTACTCCTTCTAAACCAGTATGCCTGAATGAAGGGATCAACTGTGTCAGAGACCTTGTTTCGTCTGACATCCTCGGCCAAGTTCTCATCTCCTAAGCCCGATCAACATAGCTCCCAACGGGACTATCTCTCCTAAGCAAGGTGGAATTGCTATTTTGAATCAACGGTACTTCTTCGCCCCGCGATGGCCGAGTATCCGATTGTGTTCATCCATTAGTCTGTATGTCCCGTATGTTTTGTCAGCATATACATACGTACATCATGCATTTTTTATTTGCATTCACATTTCATATTGTATCATTATAACTCTAGCCGGTCTTGTCCCCTAGTGATAAACAGTTTTCTCAATCGAGTTTGTCAGTTCTTTCCTCGTCAGGAAGTGTTGCGTCTGCACAATCTCGCCACTAGTGAATCTTTAGATCAGAGTCGGCACTTGGCCACTTTGATAACTTGAACCTCTGAAAGATCAGAGAACCTTCAACAGATGTCACTATTCGCCATTGAAGATGATATCCTTGCTTTCCCGGATTAAGGAAAATCCACAGAGAAAGCCTCGTGATCAGAGATTCGGCAGCACGCCGGTTTTTCTCCGAAAAGTCGTTGATGAAAAGGTCATCGACACCTCAAAATTAGACCCCATCATATGGCGTTTCTCCAGGAAGATCCCAAGAAAAGTATGATGAAAGATCCCAAACGAAAACAGTCTCTCAAGAGACTCGCTTTCCCCAGTAGAATCGACAAATGGCGTCTCCAAAACAGAGAAGTTTGTGTACCTCTACAATTCAGACGAATGGGTTCCCCAGCAAGTCTGACATCAAAACTTTTTCCACTCAAATGGCATCTCCCCAGGAAAATTCGGCGAGAAGTTTGAGGAAAGCCGCTATGAATAACGTCCCTTGTCAATAAAGTTTATTGACAAAAGAAACTAAGACCAGTTCCTTGGTAGGAAACCAGGATCGAGGGGAAGTTTAAATCAGAAACTAAGACCAGTTCTTGGTAGGAAACCAGGATCGAGGGGAAGTTTAAATCAGAAACTAAGACCAGTTCCTTGGTAGGAAACCAGGATCGAGGGGAAGTTTATTTCAAAAGAGACTGAGACCAGTTCCTTGGTAGGAAACCAGGATCGAGGGGAAGTTTACCTTTTCTAAGCATCATCGCTTAGCTAAAGAAGATGAATGCGTAAGCTACCATTCATAGCCATCAAAATTTCGGATATTCCGATATTTAATCCTCTTGCACCCCGAATGCTCGAATCCCTTCGTCATTCATACCTTCGGGTCCAAGAAGATTAAATAGGGGCATCTGTAATACCCCAAATTTTGACCACTTAGATTTCCCATCATTGTGAAAATCATCATCACAATATGGATGAACCATCATGCTTCATTAGCCTCCCCAAAGATGGGTGAGGATCCACTACAATCAAAATTAGGGTTTCAAGCCCTCTCTGAGTGCTTAGACAAAGGATCAATCAAGAAATGACATGATCTTCAACTTGTCTAATCTCTCAAACATCCACAATGGATCAAAAAGGACTCCCACTTCAAGGATTAAGCACAAGGCTGCTCCCTTCTAGGTGGATCAAGTCTCAAGATCGACAGTGTCACCAAATTAGGGTTTTGGTCGACCAGGGCCTCCAGATGGAAATTTTCATCTGGGCACAAGGCAATGATCCAAAACATGACCTAATATGCTTCATGGAACCTCATGAACCCATGCATCAAGTCAATTTTGCCTCAGGGGATGCATTCATAAAAAATCAGGAATTAGGGTTTCTTGACCTAATTCACCCCTAAGTTGACTTTTGGGACAAACCATGAGCCAAGACCTCAAGAGATGATTTGAGGGTCTCTAATATTTGGAACAATGGATTGATCCAAGAAGCTTGAGCAACAAGTCTCATTTTCATCTGCACCACAATTAGGGTTTTAAGGGAAAGTCAACTGTAACTTTGACTTTTGACCAAGACATGCTCCCAAACCCTAATACATGATTGAATATACCCTATGACACCCATGGAACATGTCCATCAAGTTTGATTTAGGTCAAGGACATGATTTCCTGAAGAATTGCACAGTTTGGAATTCATCTGATAAAAAGTCAACTGTGCACAAAAGTCAACTTTGACTTTTTGAGATTTTTCACCAAAATGGATTTTTAACCCTAAAATGATGTTAATGTATGATTTGAATCATCATTCATCAAGAAAAATCAAGAAAAGTGAGATAACTTGTAAAAGGGGTAACCATAAAACTTAGAAATTTTTCTAAGTTAAAAATAAAGTGACAAAGGTACCAACTTTGGAGGACCATAACTCCTAAACCACAAGGCCATTTTTTCTCATCCAAAGATGGATTTGTAGCCCTCATTATCACCTACAAAAACTTCAACTACAAGTCATTCCAATTCATTAAGGATTTTGAGTTATGGAATGATCAAAGTGGCTGAAAAGTGAAAAAGTCACTTTTTCCAACACTTAGTGAAATTTTCACTAAGTCAGATTCTGCTTCACTTTTTGCCAAATGTAGGGGGATTTTTCACTTGGAATCAAAAGAGATCAAAACCAAACTTGTTCAAACAGTTGTTGTATCATGTAAGAGCTTTCCAAAATGGCCAAGAACATTTCCAAATTCAACCTACACCATGAGATACAACATTGCCAAGTTGCCTTGCTGAAATCTGTCAAGGCAAGGCAGAATTTGCATTTTGGCTCGATTTGCCAAAATCAGCCAAATTCAATTGCTCCAATCCACTTGGACACCTCATAGGATTGAATCTAAAGGGGACAATCACTGAGCCAAGCCTCCAAAGTCCATGGAACAAGAAATAGCATGTTGAACCTAGAGTTGCCAAAATAGGGACAAGACTTCAAATTTGGAATGAGGCATTCAATGGAACCATCAAGGTGGCATGGACTGAGCCATTCTCATCTGAAATCAGTCAAGACTTATCCAAGACCAAGGGGACCAAAGCTCTGTGCCCTAACCTCTAGTCAATGGCTAGAGGAGACTTGGATTTTCATTTGCCAACATTGGCCAAACCTACTTACCAGCTGCCATGCACTATTCCTTGCAAAACAAACTTGCTCTACTATAAATAGAGCTCAATTGTGGTCAGTTTAAGTACACCAAAGCCATCTAACAGATGCTTTCCTCAAAATCTCTTTCTCTTGGCAAAAATGCCTTTCTTAGCAAGGTAGCTATCAGGATTTGAGTTTGAGAGCAATTCTGCACAAACCAATCACTCACACACCTCACATACATCACATATGAGCTGATCAAACACTCACATAACTTCTGAAACATCAATTTCATGAAATCACCAGCTGGTTGCTCAAATTTTCAAACAAGGTGCAGCTGAGGTACCACAAAATGATCCAGCCAATTTCAATCAAGTCCAACCATCCAAACACAATCCATAGGGTGTAGGGAAGCTGTTCAGATCATCACCACTCATCTGTAACACCTCCAAATCAAAAACCACTCTGAACTTGCTGTCACGGCTTGGAGGTAAGCACATACTTGGTCATCTCTCAATCTATGCATATTTCCTCGCACAATAATTTGGCCATATGTTCATAATCATGCATGGAATGTTTTCCCTCAATTAATTGCATTGTTTGAATCGTGTATCAAAAATCCTAGCCTTCATGCAGAAATTAGGGTTCTTGAGGTTTCTTCGTGATTTCTTGTTGTATGTTTAATTTAAATGAAATTAAAGTACATAGACATGATCGTGAGGTTGAGACGAGCATAATGATATGTGGATTGCATGATATGATTACGTATTCATGGAGATTGGATAGAAAACGCAAATCTGAGAAACCAAGAACACGCGCGTGTTCTTCAACCTGTTCTTGGCGCCATTTTTCATATATTCAAATATTTAAATTTTGTGATTTTGTTTAATTGATTCAAAAATTAATTTCTCTCTGAGTTTTAATGATTTTGAGTTGATTCTTTTTTTAATAATTCACAAAAATGTTAAAATATTTTATTTTATCAAAAAATCCCAAAATTATTATTTATTTCATATAATTGATATTTTTGTAAAGAATTAATATTTTGATTGTCTTTGGCATTTTAAATATTTTTTCTACATTGATTTTGCAACCTTTAATGCTTTCTAATTATTTTGTAGGTCAATACTTAATTTTTGAAGCATTAATCCAAGATCACAATTTGTTTTCCATGTGTTAAACAATTTTTGATCATTTTAATTGAATTTTTATTCAATTAAATACATTTTGAAAACAAATTAGGGTTTTGGATTAATTCAACCCTCATAAATCATTTTCAAAACACTTTGGGCCTCTATTAGAGTGTAAGACCCAATCCTTTTTTTGACCAAATCATCTTTGGGCCTCACTTATTGTATAAGTCCCGATACCGTCAAAAAACAAACGGCGCGATCGTCCCCTTT
Organism: Lathyrus tuberosus; assembly: GCA_022829125.1. Classification (NCBI taxonomy): domain Eukaryota; kingdom Viridiplantae; phylum Streptophyta; class Magnoliopsida; order Fabales; family Fabaceae; genus Lathyrus; species Lathyrus tuberosus. The sequence goes on from JALAZF010000253.1 coordinate 7,210,815, forward strand.
TCAAAAATCATCTGGGCCTACCCTCGAGTAGTAAGACCCATTTATTTTTCTTCAAAACCTTTTGGGCCTCTTGAGAGAGTGTAAGACCCATCCCCCCTTGTACAAAAACTTTTTGGGCCTCACTCATTGTATAAGTCCCTCTGTACAAGTAAACGGCGCGATCGTCGCCCGTTTAAAAATAAAACTCATCTGGGCCTCTCCTTGAGCTATAAGACCCATTCAAAACACTTTGGGCCTCTAATAGAGTGTAAGACCCAATCCCCCTTTTAACCAAAAACATTTTGGGCCTCACTTATTGTATAAGTCCCTCTGCGTTAAAAGAAAACCTCGGCGCGATTGCCATTTTTAAACGAAAAATCATTTGGGCCTACCCTCGTGTTATAAGCCCCACTCTTTTTCTTTAAACCTTTTTGGGCCTCTTGAGAGAGTGTAAGACCCATCCCTTTGTACAGAAAACCTTTTTGGGCCCCAGTCACTTGTATAAGTCCCGCTGTACAAATTCAAACAGTGCGCTCACTGATAAAACCCTGGGCCTCTCCTTGAGCTGTAAGCCCCAAATCTTTCTTTTTCAAAGCACTTTCTCCTTTGATTTTGAATATACTGTTGTTTTTAATCTTTCTTTGTTGAACAACTAACCAAACAACATGGAAGCTCTACAACCGAGTAAGTGTTTACCCGCTTTCATTTACTGCTTTCATATTATAAACTGTATTGTGGGGCTGCTCACTGTAAGTCTCCTTTCATAAACTCATATCTACTGTGTAATAATAGTATAGATATTTCGAGTTTCCCCGGCAACTACGTCTAGAACTAGGTGACGCCGTTTCACTTATTCGTAGAAATAGACGACTAGATCCCCAATAAGAGCACCAGATACAGTCTTCTCTTCGGTTGTCCTCCTTAGGAATCGTCAAGAAGCTCTACTCCCCAAGATGAATGTATTCTCCGTGAATGGCATCTTTGAGTTTCTTCCCAATTCTCGAACTTTCCTGACTTGATCTATTCCTTGTGGATAGCTTGCCTTGAATGTCTCGGGGTTTGGGTACCCACTACAGTCATAATCTTGGACCTTAACTAAGGAACCCTCTTTAAAAGCTAAAAGTCGCTGGATAGTAAACCTCGCACGTTTACCAGTGGTTTTCATCTTTAAATGAGTTATCTCTCCTAATGGAAAGGAGATGATAGACCCACGGGCTTCTTAAAAGCATCGGCCTCCTCTTGGGCATTATTCAAGGACCCTACGGCTTCTTAGAAGTATTCACAGCCTCCTCTTAGGCTTCGTATAATGATCTCTTCCTTCGGGAATGATAGCCTCCTCTTGGGCTTCGTACTAGGACCCGTCGGCTTCTTAAAAGTTTCCAGCCTCCTCTTGGGCTTCGTACAAATTGTCCCGACGACCTCCTAGAGGTATAGGAACAGAACCTAGTCATCCTCATAGAATAGTCCTTTCATAGAGTCTACTACTGTTTCTCGAAGCATAGTACAAAAGATAAAACTCTAGACACGGACAGTCTAACTTCCTTGAGTCTCAAAGACATTCTCAAGCACCCTTCGTTAAATAGGAAGGAAACCCGCAGACTCGGATAGTCTCGATACCCTTTGGATTTCCCGTTTCCTCAAAGAGAAGGAAATATCCCTGATCCTCAAATTAAATCCCTGTGTACAGTGTTACTCATATAAGAACTGATTTTCTCTTTTAAATCAGTATATTGGATCTGTCACTCAACTGAAACAGTTACAATAGCCTCCATCTCGGGCTTCGTACGAGATACCAAAATTCTCCCCAGTGGAGTCAAAAAAACTTTTAGCCTCTCTCTCGGGCTTTGTACGAGACACAAAATAGCCTCCTCTTAGGCTTTGTATAACGATATGCCCTACTGGGTCAAAAACTTTTAGCCTCTCTCTCGGGCTTTGTACGAGACACAAAATAGCCTCCTCTTAGGCTTTGTATAATGATTTTCCTATCGGAAATTAGCCTCCTCTTAGGCTTTGTATAAGAAAACCACTGGTTGATCCAATCGACCTTTTAGCATCAAAGTTGTGCCTCGTTCACAGTATACAAACATCAACAACTCCTTTCCCTTCATCTAATCGCTGTAAGCGGCAAGCCTCTGGATCATCTACATCCATGCCACTGTCCCTCTTTTAGCATGAGAAATTCCTAAGAAAAGATGACATTGCTCTACACTGAGTTAAAGTCTTCTCCTTCAGGTTAAAACCCTTTCTTCGGAAATTATGGCATTGCTCGGATCCGCGTATCCCAGTTAAAGTAATTCTCCTTCTCCCCTATTTAGAGATGACAAATTCTCTCTAAAGCCGAGGTCTTTTAGCTTCACGTCTTGGGCTTTGAACAAGAAACAAATAGACCTTTTAGCTTCACATCTTGGGCTTTGAACAAGATACAAATCACCTTTCGCTTCGTGTCTTGGGCTTTGAACAAGACACCAAAACACCCCTTTCCTCCCATAGAATAGGAGGAACTACGAACGCTCTGATTTCCCTGTTTCGGTAAACGGGAATACGTAGGCATAAGATCGAAAGAAAAGATATTAGCGAGCGCAATCAACAAAAAACTCAAATCCCATATCTTCGTCAATCAAAAGCAGTAATTCAAAAGCACCAGTCCTAACATCCTAATCCTTATTCCCCGCCAGAAACCTTCTGCCCAGGTAAAAAGAAAGAGAACAGTATTGGCAAAAATACAAATAACCAGTACAAAAGCCCCCCACATTGATAGCATCTGTAACCTAACAGACCGCTGTTTAAACTCAGTATGCAAGCAGGGTTAATTGGAGACATCTATTTCCCTTCCTTATTCAGCTCACAATAGGATAAAAAATGAATCGACTTGTAGTTTTAAGCTCAAACCGCAGAGAGCGACCAGCGCTTAAGAACCGCGTCCAAAATCGCTCGCTACATTATGAGCATGCTTTTTATTTTCTTGAAGTTTGACCGTGTGAATGGTTTCTATCTAGTTCATTGCCTTTAATAAAATCTGATGTTGGTTTTAGTGTGCCACTCACTTGAGATTTTGATCATTAATCCTTTTTTCTTTTTCTGTTTTGGGACGGTTTGATGAATGGGCTTAAAAAGCCCATGGTGATTCTAACCATTCTACACGCGCCCTAAGCTTCATACGCTACCCTCCCCCCTCTACTTGTTTTTTTAGTTCATTTTTTTTTAGTTTACTTTTTTTTAACAAAAGTTTTTCTTCGCTTTAATATTTTTTTTCCTTTTCATGTTTTTCACTAATTTTATTCATGTTAATCCATTTATCTTATCGATTCATCTAATTGTTGATTTTCTATTTTCATTTTTGGCCAATGATATAATACAATTCTTGATTGTTTGATTTTTTTAATAGATCTACAATCTTGATTTATTTGAGGCCTACCATTTATTTATTTTTTTATTTCGATTTATTCATTATTATTATTTTATTTCGATTTTGGCCAATGATATCAAAAATCTCATGATATAGTCGATTTTCTCAAACCGATTCAAAGTCATGGTTTATTTGAGGCCTACCACCTTTTATTTATTTTTATTTCGATTTATTCCATTGTTTTATTTTTATTCATTATTTTGGGTCAATGAAAACCAAATATCAACGATTTATCGATTTCTCGATTAAATCTTGATAAAGGTGAGACCTTTATTCTTTTTCCTATCTATGTTCGATTTTATTGTCCTTTCATTATTTTTATTCATTTTGGGTCAATGAAAACCAAATATCAAGGATTTATCGATTTTCGATTTTAAATCTTGATAAAGGTGAGACCTTTATTCTTTTTTCTTATCATTTTTCCGATTTTATTTCATTTCTATTATTTTTCATTATTTTTATTCATTTTTGGGTCAATGAAAATCAAATACTAAAGATTATCGATTTTTCGATTTAAAATCTTAGTAAAGATGAGACCTTTCTATATTTTCGATTTAATTTCTATCTCCATTTAATTTCCATTTTCGTATATTCTTTTAGTTGGTCAATGAAAGTCAAGTATTAAAGATTATCGATTTCTCGATTAAATCTTGATTAAGACGAGATCGATTTTATTTCTATTTGGATTTTGTTTTTTCATTATCTTATGTCTTTTCATTTTTGGTCCATGAAAGTCAAAAATCAAAGACTATCGATTCCTCGATTAAATCGTGATTAAGACGAGACCAATTTTATTTTATGTCAACTTTAATATCTTGTCAATATTATCTTGATTATTATCGTTTATATTCTTATCATATTGTCCATATCATATTCATATTATGTTTATCTAACCATCTCATTTGTTCATATGTTAATCAAACACATTTACAATTATCGAAACACCTAAGCATTTAATTTTCGATTAAAACCACTTAACGCACATATTCGAATTGTTTTTATTTTAATTAAATCGCTAAAGAACTGAATTCTTGAGGTCTAGCACTTCTTGGGTTCTTGAGTGACCGCTACTGAGGCGCACGCCTTAGGTGGTGATCATTCGACCTTTTGCTCCTAAAACACTCATCTTAACTATTTGGACAAAGGAATGCCATTGGAGTCTACCATTCCATGTGGTACTTCCGTTGTTCATCAAACAATATTTCATAAATCAATTGAATGAAAAAGGTGTCGTTGGGATCTAGCATCCCAATAATGCCCCGATTAATCGGTTGGGAGGCCGATGTCTCGTTTATCGAATAATCGTCATTCTCCCTAAAACACTTAACAAATCAAACCATTTTCAAACCAATTCTCGACTCGTCTTCGAGCCACTCTTCAAAACATTCTCGTAAGTAGAGTACCTTTTGCCTCGTCGTCAAATGCACACTTGTACATCTCGTGGTTTCGTTACTAGGAGCACCCCTAGGGACTAGTATCGATCCTCACTTCTCTTCTCAACCAATCCGATCCGATCTTTTTTCAAACGCTTTTTTAATCAACTAGCGAAAGGAGGAGATTCTTGGAATCTGGCATTCCTTGGGTCTTCGAATGAATAGCTCTTGAGGCACGCCCCTTGGGTTGTTATTCATTCACCCTTTACTCTTAAAACACTTAATCCCTATCGAACATTTTCGTAATCAACTCACGAAAGAACTGAGTTCTTGGAGTCTAGCATTCCTTGGATTCTTGAGTGAATGCTCTAGAGGCACGCCCCTTGGGTTGTTTGTCATTCAATCTTTCGTCTCCTAAAACACTAACCCCATTCTTTTCGTGGGCGTACCACGAACTACGACTGCTCTGATTCTTTATTCTCGTCTGAGTAAAGATACGTAGGTACAAGATTACGATGATCTTGGCGAGCTACCTTCCCTCCATCTTCCATCTTCCCTCTATGCCTTCCCGTAGTCGAACTACGATTGCTCTGATTCCTCATTCTCGTCCGAATGAGCATACGTAGGCCCGAGGTCGCGATGATCTTGCCGAGCACCCTATCCTAAAACCACCCCATTTCCCCCTTAGTATGTTTTCCCTTTATCTTATCGTTTCGCGTTTATCATTGAGAAGAAAACAAACAAGCTTAGATAACGTTCATCACAATTCGAACTAAGAGGTTCCCGTTGAGTTCAACGGACGTGAGGGGTGCGCGTACCTTTCTCTCACGTAACCAACTCCCGAACCCGGAATGTGGTTGCGACGACCATGTTCTTATCCTCCCTTAAAGGTTTTATCGATATTTTCCTTTCCTTATTTTGGGATAAATAAAGTTCGGTGGCGACTCTGTCGAACCATTCCGCGCCTTTCGCGTAAAGGGTCGTGTCTTCGATTAAGCGATTTTTCGAGGTCCGACAGCTGGCGACTCTTCTGGGGACAATTGCTCCATGCAAGAGAGAGTCAAGCCTATCTTAGAGTGATTTGTGAGGAGCGTTATCTTTGTTTGCATGTTTTTTTCTCGTTTACGTATTTGTTCTCTTATTGCTTTCTCCTATATTTCTTATCTGTTGGATCATGGGTTGATATCATGAGTAAAGCTCTAGACCCGAGCTTTGGTTAAAGCAGAGGGAACACATATTTTAGAATTGGATGTCGAGTAGTGTTAGTCCCCAAGGAATCGCTCCTTGCGTTCCTAGCATGAAAGCTCCCCTAGAGTAGACCTTTTCGTAGATCCTGTTGTAACACAGCTAGCCTGTCGCACGACTTGATTCATGAAGGGTCTGTGACTCTATGAACCACTCTTAGAACCAAATTCCATATTGGTGGTCGTGTAGTGTTAGTCTCCAAGGACTCGCTCCTTGTGCGCCTAGCACGAGGACCCCACTCAGGAGAGACCTTGTCGTAATTATCGTCGTAATGCAGCTAGCCTGTTGCGTGACATTGATGTGATTTGTGTCCGTAATCCTGGGAACCTTATCCATCAACGTAGAGACTATCCCGTGAGTGGGTTTGTGGGTAAAGAACTAGAACTTTCCTCATAGAGCCTACCTATAGGGTTTCTTTGATCGGAGACTTTGGTTATTTACCCGTGAACGGGCAACCTCAGAATTGTTTGAACCTGCGATCTACGATCCTGGATCTTGCATCTTGCATTGTATACATGTCATTGCATTGCATCTGTTACGCATCTTGCATTGCATTTTCAACCTCAGAATCTCACTTCACCTTCCTTCCTTCTCTAGTAAATCAAGCTGATTCCTCGACACCAGTACGCAACTCGAGCCAACACAAGAAGAACGATGGAGCATATTCAACAAGAGCAAGCTGCCTTCAGAGAGGAGTTGGACTCTATGAAGGGAAAGATTGATCAGATTCTTGAAGCCATCATGATGGCCAGAAGAGAAGAAGAACTGCGTGAAGCCGCTGCTGCCAACAACACTGTGCCTGTGCAAGGGTCACCTTCAAGGCTCTCAGTTCCTGTTCTCAACCCTATCAATTATGGGATACCAATGAACTTTACGCCTGCCGCTGAAGGAGCCATTTCTCAACCACTTCCAACATCTGGAGTCGCTGTTGGTGCTATTCCGCAAGCCCAACCTGTTGTCACTCAGATTCCTATTCCTCATGCTGAAGAAAATCTGGTAGATCAGTATGATGAGGTCCAGAATTACCATGATGCTACCCCAATTGTCAATCCTACTACTGCTCAGGATTCTGAAGCCATTAAAATGTGTCGTGATCTAGCTGAAAAACTCAGAGTCATGGAGGGGCGCAACTCAAAATCCCTGAATGCTCTGGAAATGTGCTTGGTGCCAGATGTTGTCATTCCTCCCAAGTTCAAGGTACAGGAATTCCCGAAGTACAAAGGCCTCAGTTTGCCACACATTCATCTGAAGACGTATTGCCGCAAGATGGCTGCCTATGCCAAAGATGAAAAGCTGATGATCCATTGCTTCCAAGACAGCTTGTCTGGGGCATCACTCGAATGGTATATGCAGCTGGAGCGTAGCAATGTGCGCACTTGGGATGATCTAGCTGATGCATTTGTCAAGAAATACAAGTACAACACTGACCTTCCTCCAAACCGTACTCAACTTTAGAGTATGGCTCAAAAGGACAACGAATCCTTTAAGGAGTACGCGCAACGCTGGAGAGAGTTAGCTGCAAGAGTGCATCCACCTTTGGTTGACCGTGAACTGATTGACATCTTCATGGGTACCTTGCAAGGCCAGTACTACGAGAAGCTAATCGGTAATGTTTCTGCCAGATTCTCTGATTTGGCAATTGTCGGTGAGAGAATTGAAGAAGGTCTGAAAAGTGGAAAGATCCAAGGAAGTTCTAGCACCCAGTCTCAAGCCAAGAAACCTTTCAATAATGGATACAAGAAAAAAGAGGGCGACACAAATGCTGTCTCTGCTCAAAAAGGTCAAGCTCAACAAGCTCTCCCTCAAATGCCTTTTCAAATGCCATACTTCCAGTATCCGTATGTTGGTGCTGCGCAATATGCTCCGATGCCTTATCAGCCAACTGTTCAAGCTCTAATGCCTTAACAACATGTTCCTCAGCAACAGTCCTATAATCAACAAGGGTACCAATATCCTCCTCAGAATCAACAACAGAGAGCTGCTCAACAACGTCAGCCTAATCAACAGAGGACAAGGAGGTCTGATAGAGACTTTGATCGTTTTCCAATGACATATGCTCAGATCTTTGCTCAATTAATGGAGAAGAGGGCAATCACTCCCAGGGACCTAGCTCCTCCAACTGTCATCCCCCCAGATTATGATGCTAATGCTCATTGTGAGTTTCATAAGGGTGCTCCAGGGCATACGATAGAGGACTGCAGAGCTTTCAAACACAAGTTTAAAGACATGATCGACTCAAAGTTTCTCACGTTCAATGGGAGGGCTCCAAACGTCATCAAAAACCCTATGTCGCCGCCAAGCTAGTGCCAACAGCAAGCCAAGTCAAATCAAGTCAAGTCAAGTTCAAGTTTCCCCAAAGAAGGCAGTCATGTTGCCATCCCGTCATTTGCATTCTTTTATTTTGTCTTTATTTGTTTAACTACTGTATGCTTTAAACATTGTCATTTGTATTTGGTTTTCTTAATGTAGTGATTATGCATGTTTTGAATCAGTTATGTCGTATTCACTCATTCTTTCCATTTACTGCAAATCACCGACACATTTATCCACTTCACTCTCTTTATCAACTACCGTTTAGCAATGACCGGAGGGAGGATGATGAAAACGAAATACCCATAATTGCAAAATGTATGCTTTCGGGTAAAATCCCGCCAATGATGTACATGCATTGTTTCAACCCCCAAACACTGGAGAGACAAGAAGTTAATCCCTAGTAAACCACTTCGAGCCTAGAAGTAGTAGTTTTCTTCGGATATTCAAACCCTTACACTCAACCTGGGGCAGGGTAGTGTTCAGCTAATCCTAACTACACACCGAAATCACAAAGCAAAATTCCACAAGACATGGCGGTTGTTCATCAATAACCATGACTTGGCAGTCACAATCATCCAACAAAAACAAAAACAAAAGAAAAAAAAATCAAAAGCCTGCTAAGTCGAGCACCTCAAAGGAGACTTAGGCAAAAAAAGGGCAATCCCGATGGACTCAAAAAGCGAAATCAGCCCATGCAAAAGATAGGTATCAAAAACAAAAATCAAAAGAGGCCCTCGAATCTTCAACAAAAACAAAATAAGATCCAGTGACCACCAAATCAAAACCAAAGGGTCACTGACATCCATTCACAACAAAATAAGGTGATTGCCATGTCGAGCAAACCTTGCATCATCACTCTTACACCGTCAACCCTTTTGAAAGACAAACCTGTGCAGAATTAACTAAACGTAGGACTAGAGATCATCATGAAGAAGGGGTGGGTAAAAATCATACTTTGAGCCTAATATCCTTTGTTTCATAACCGTGAACCAGACCACGTTACAACCCTCGAAAGACCTATTTGAGGCGAGGTTTATTTTGAAAGCATACTATTGCAAGGTTGCGTAAACTGACTCCCCATATTTGCTAATCTTCAGCATTGGTTTCACTTTCCTAGCTATATCTTTCACACACCACCAAAATCAGCACAACGTCTGGGCTAACGGTCCATTCGTCTCACTATCACGACACTCCAATAAACGACACTTTTTCAAAACTTGCATGAGCATTGTATTAAGAATACCATTTGTGAATGTGCAATTTTAACTGCAAATCAGTGCCAGACTTCAAAGACATTCCAACAAGGGGCAATCAAAGAAGAACTTGAATTTTCAGTGGTGTCAACCCAAATCAAGACTACCTCAATACGCTCAAGCTGGGGCAAATCTTTCAATAGCTCAATCAGGGGCAAGCCATCTCAAAGCACATCAAAGCTCAACATTCAAAGATCAACTTCCAAAACTGGTTAATCAGGGGCAGATCATTACCATGTTCAAACTGGGGAAATACCCATTGCAGAAGGCATATACTCTCTGTACTTCCAAGTTGGTCAAGCATACCTTTCTAGACATTATCAATCATCAAATTCAAAGCAAAAGCACAGTCTTCATGAGCTGATCACGTCGCTATTTCAAGCCAGCCTGACTATGAAACACAAAGTGGTGGTCCTCTCAGGAACGAGCTCATCAAGTGATCCAACTTGAGGTCTCGAGAGCATCTTCGTCTGCATCAATCAGGGCATCTTCAACAAACTGAGTGTCGAGGGAATCAATCCCTCCCACCACCCAAAGTCCAATCCGCATTAGCAACTACCAAAAGTCCACCATGCTCTAACCTCTCAAAACATATCTAATCACCCGTCTGCAATCATACACATCATACGCATCATAAGCATCGCATTCGTCATCATAAGCATCATATGCATACCCAAAAAACCAAGTCATACTTCCCCAGCACTTGCATCTCCGCGCGTCAGCATTTGCATTGCACATCATTACAAAATCAAGCATTCATACGCATAGTCAAGATCCATGATCAATCTTAAGACTGCAAGAGCATCTTCAGCCCAGTCAGGAGCATCCTCAGCAAATCCGTGGGCGTTCCTCACGAAATCGTGTCAACCTTTTGTTGATCAAGGCAAGACTGCAAGATGATCTTCAGCCTAGCCAGGGGCATCTCCTTCAAGTCCTTGGGCGTTCCCCAGTGAGTTGGTCCTTTCAACCTTTGGTTGATGAGGATGGTGTTCCTCAGTGACTTCTTTGCTTCAACCTTTTGTTGATGTCTCCAAATAAGCCTCACTCATCATATCCCCAGCAAACTTGACCTTTTGTCGCCTTACTATCATCCTTTTGGTGGTAGTCAAACCCTGTCAACTAAATTTAGCCTGCATCCTTTTGGTGTCGGTCAACCCTCAAAATCAGAAACTTACTATCATTCTTTTGGTGGTAGCCAACCTTCATCCTTTTGGTGTTAGTCCTCGCAAGTGGGAAGTTCCTATCATCCTTTTGGTGGTAGTAGCTTGTATTGATCCGTCATCCTTTTGGTGCCGCCGATCCGTGAACCCTTGGTCTGTGTGTCATCCTTTTGGCGAGTGACAGCCTTTGTTATCATTTTGCTTGCTATTATCCTTTTGGTAGTAGTAAGTTGTGTTTTCTATCATCCTTTTGGTGATAGGTCTGTCATCCTTTTGGTGTCAGATAGCTGTGTGTGCCCTATTATCCTTTTGGTAATAGCAGGCTTGGACCTCATTTTCATCGTTTTGGTGGAAGGGTCTGTGTGTGTATGTGTGCCCTATTATCCTTTTGGTAATAGCAAGCTGTGACCTCATTTCCATCCTTTTGGTGGAAGGGTCTGTGTGCGTGTGTGCCCTATTATCCTTTTGGTAATAGCAGACTTTGACCTCGTTTCCATCCTTTTGGTGGAAGGGTTTGAGTGTGTGTGCCCTATTATCCTTTTGGAAATAGCAGGCTTTGACCTCATTTCCATCCTTTTGGTGGAAGGGTATGTGTGTGTGTGCCCTATTATCCTTTTGGTAATAGCAGGCTTTGACCTCGTTTCCATCCTTTTGGTGGAAGGGTTTGGTAATAGCAGGCTTTGACCTCATTTTCATCTGGTGGAAGGGTCTGTGTGTGTGCCCTATTTTCCTTTTGGTAATAGCAGGCTTTGACCTCGTTTCCATCCTTTTGGTGGAAGGGTCTGTGTGCGTGTGTGTGCCCTATTATCCTTTTGGTAATAGCAGGCTTTGACCTCATTTTCATCCTTTTGGTGAAAGGGTCTGTGTGCGTGTGTTTACCATCATCCTTTTGGTGATTGGCTTGTCATCCTTTTGGCGTCAGGTATTTCCTGTTACCCTCCTTTTGGTGATAGCACCCTTTGCAAGTTTCTCAGTGTCTATCCTAGAGTTGACATTGATCCATCTTTCCACTTCCCAAGCATCACCTTTCTTTTCGGACAAATTCGGGGTCTTCTTCATATCTAATTGACTTCTACCTCGAAATAATGAACGACGTAGCAGTTCGTCTTACTCGGTTCAAGCCAATTAGATAGGGGCATCTGTCATACCCCAAATTTGTCCTACCTGTTTATAACCTTCATCTGTACATCCATCCACTGACAATTATTCAGAAAAATCCAAAAAATATGTTGTCTTCAACTTCATCTCTCTTTTATTTTTTTTATCCATTTTCATTTCAAGTCATATCTATCTTTTAACCATTTTTATCCTTCATCCAATTAAATATCCATTTAAACCATTTCTATGTCCATTTAATATCCATATCTAAAATTCAATATCCATATCCATTTCCACCTTCTACTTCTTATCAATTTCCATTATTTTCTATCAATTAAACCATATCCACTTTTGATATTTATTTCAAAAACCACTTTTTTTTAGTTATCCATTAAATCCATTGGTTATCCATTTCATTCATAAACCATTTCCATTTCACAAATTTTTCTAGTATCCATTTTCTAAAAAACCCATCTCAATATTCATTCCATCAGACCACTCTTTTTATCCATTTTTATCCATTTCACATCCATTATCCACTTTTCACGAATAAAACTCGAATCCATTTATTTTTTCACGAGTTGTAACCATTTCTTTCAAGGAAAATGTGTTATTCATAACCATTTTTATCAGTATCATTTTTACAAAAAAAAAATCATTTCCAAGTTCATTTTCACCAACAAAAAGCGCATGTTTCTAAAAATAATCACAAAGCTTGGGAGGAGTGTTTGTTGGAAATACTAGAACCATTTTTATGGGCATTAAGTCATACAAGGAACCCTTACACACATCATGAGAAATAAACTATTTACAGAGCCATAAAATTACAATTGTTTCACATACACAAAGCTAACAGTATACACAAATTGGATACAGCAACATAGAAACGAATTTGGAGCCAAGTTGATCCTGCAAAAAAAAGGCTCACACAAGCTTCCTCGCGACTTCGCGTACCATAAGCTCTATTGTCAAAATACATCTGCAACATACCATAAAAATACAAAAAATTCATGATTCACGAACCGTTACACAAAGGAAGGTATCAAAATAAATGAGTTTTAGCCACAACTTACATAAAGTCAAGCTTCTTGATATAATTTTCAGGCACTTGCAGCGTCATACCAAGCAAGAAGTTAGTAAACCGTGACGGACAACTTTTGCAGCAGCTCCAAGAACTTCGTACCGACTTGTATGACTCAAAGATCCTGCAAAATAATTCCCCAGCCAACTATTATGCACATTTCAGTCTTGATGGAAATAACAACCACAACTTTGTCATAATATTACCAGTCATGTACAAGGCGCAAACCGCATCAACAAGGCCAAACCACAACTCATACATAAGACAAAAGGAAAAACTGCACATGATAGAGAAATTATCATAACCTCACGAAACCGTTACGCCCAAAATTCCAGCCTGTAATGACAAAGGACCCCACAAATTTCCTGACTCACATCACACACAACAACAGCCAAAACATTGTGCGTCGCACCTCCATATACACCGCACCTGCAAGAAATTTGAAACGCAATGTACAACTTTCAAAACGGCAACGTATCTGGTTCTAATCCTCTCACCTCCATCCTATAAATACATGCACATCTCCTTCATTTTGGGGGGCGCCGAAACTTAAATTCCACCAAATTCTTTCCTCAACCTTTGTTCATCTTCAACCAAACCTTACCTTCTTCCAATCAAACACCCTCACAACAACAATGAAACATTCCTTCTGCTTAAACCCCTAATCCTCTCCTCAACCTTCTTCTTCTTCCCTTAAACATTCAACAATCTAAACCTAACCGAACCAGAAATCACAAACACAAACCACCACAGAATCAGAAATGGAGTAGAAGAGAGAGTTTCGAACTCATAAACAGAACGGAGAGAAAAATGAGATGAAGAGAAATTGAGATCGAACCACAAAACAACAACCCCTTCTTCCCTTTCTTCCATTTCAAACCGCAAAAACAACCACAACCCACTATTCATCAAAACCTTCAATACATAAATACCCTTCAAACACCTTCAACCCATAACTCAAATCAAACCCACAAGATCAAAAAAACCAGAAACAGATCCGAGAGAGAGATTAAACGAGACACAAACCTGCGAATAAAGTGAACCGAGAACGATTGAAACAAAGCTGGAGGTTGGTTGCGTTGTAGAATCTTGTTTCCTTTTTTTTCGTCGTTTTCGTTTAAGGTGCGATGACGAAACGATTTGGATTATGAGCATGCTTTTTATTTTCTTGAAGTTTGACCGTGTGAATGGTTTCTATCTAGTTCATTGCCTTTAATAAAATCTGATGTTGGTTTTAGTGTGCCACTCACTTGAGATTTTGATCATTAATCCTTTTTTCTTTTTCTGTTTTGGGACGGTTTGATGAATGGGCTTAAAAAGCCCATGGTGATTCTAACCATTCTACACGCGCCCTAAGCTTCATACGCTACCCTCCCCCCTCTACTTGTTTTTTTAGTTCATTTTTTTTTAGTTTACTTTTTTTTAACAAAAGTTTTTCTTCGCTTTAATATTTTTTTTCCTTTTCATGTTTTTCACTAATTTTATTCATGTTAATCCATTTATCTTATCGATTCATCTAATTGTTGATTTTCTATTTTCATTTTTGGCCAATGTTATAATACAATTCTTGATTGTTTGATTTTTTTAATAGATCTACAATCTTGATTTATTTGAGGCCTACCATTTATTTATTTATTTATTTCAATTTATTCATTATTATTATTTTATTTCGATTTTGGCCAATGATATCAAAAATCTCATGATATAGTGGATTTTCTCAAACCGATTCAAAGTCATGGTTTATTTGAGGCCTACCACCTTTTATTTATTTTTATTTCGATTTATTCCATTATTTTATTTTTATTCATTATTTTGGGTCAATGAAAACCAAATATCAACGATTTATCGATTTCTCGATTAAATCTTGATAAAGATGAGACCTTTATTCTTTTTCCTATCTATGTTCGATTTTATTGTCCTTTCATTATTTTTATTCATTTTGGGTCAATGAAAACCAAATATCAAGGATTTATCGATTTTCGATTTTAAATCTTGATAAAGGTGAGACCTTTATTCTTTTTTCTTATCATTTTCCGATTTTATTTCATTTCTATTATTTTTCATTATTTTTATTCATTTTTGGGTCAATGAAAATCAAATACTAAAGATTATCGATTTTTCGATTTAAAATCTTAGTAAAGATGAGACCTTTCTATATTTTCGATTTAATTTCTATCTCCATTTAATTTCCATTTTCGTATATTCTTTTAGTTGGTCAATGAAAGTCAAGTATTAAAGATTATCGATTTCTCGATTAAATCTTGATTAAGACGAGATCGATTTTATTTCTATTTGGATTTTGTTTTTTCATTATCTTATGTCTTTTCATTTTTGGTCCATGAAAGTCAAAAATCAAAGACTATCGATTCCTCGATTAAATCGTGATTAAGACGAGACCAATTTTATTTTATGTCAACTTTAATATCTTGTCAATATTATCTTGATTATTATCGTTTATATTCTTATCATATTGTCCATATCATATTCATATTATGTTTATCTAACCATCTCATTTGTTCATATTTTAATCAAACACATTTACAATTATCGAAACACCTAAGCATTTAATTTTCGATTAAAACCACTTAACGCACATATTCGAATCTTTTTTTTAATTAAATCGTGAAAGAACTGAATTCTTGAGGTCTAGCACTTCTTGGGTTCTTGAGTGACCGCTATTGAGGCGCACGCCTTAGGTGGTGATCATTCGACCTTTCGCTCCTAAAACACTCGTCTTAACTATTTGGACAAAGGAATGCCATTGGAGTCTAGCATTCCATGTGGTACTTCAGTTGTTCATCAAATAATATTTCATATATCAATTGAATAAAAAAGGTTTCGTTGGGATCTAGCATCCCAATAATGCCCCGATTAATCGGTTGCGAGGCCGACGTCTCGTTTATCGAATAATCGTCATTCTCCCTAAAACACTTAACAAATCAAACCATTTTCAAACCAATTCTCGACTCGTCGTCGAGCCACTCTTCAAAACATTCTCGTAAGTAGAGTACCTTTTGCCTCGTCTTCAAATGCACACTTGCACATCTCGTGGTTTCATTACTAGGAGCACCCCTAGGGACTAGTATCGATCCTCACTTCTCTTCTCAACTAATCCGATTCGATCTTTTTTCAAACGCTTTTTTAATCAACTAGCGAAAGGAGGAGATTCTTGGAACCTGGCATTCCTTGGGTCTTCGAATGAATAGCTCTTGAGGCACGCCCCTTGGGTTGTTATTTATTCACCCTTTCGTCTTAAAACACTTAATCCCTATCGAACATTTTCGTAATCAACTCACGAAAGAATTGAGTTCTTGGAGTCTAGCATTCCTTGGATTCTTGAGTGAATGCTCGCGAGGCACGCTCCTTGGGTTGTTTGTCATTCAATCTTTCGTCTCCTAAAACACTAACCCCGTTCTTTTCGTGGGCGTACCACGAACTACGACTGCTCTGATTCTTTATTCTCGTCCGAGTAAAGATACGTAGGCACAAGATTGCGATGATCTTGGCGAGCTACCTTCCCTCCATCTTCCATCTTCCCTCTATCCCTTCTTGTAGTCGAACTACAATTGCTCTGATTCCTCATTCTCGTCTGAATGAGCATACGTAGGCCCGAGGTCGCGATGATCTTGCCGAGCACCCTATCCTAAAACCACCCCATTTCCCCCTTAGTATCTTTTCCCTTTATCTTATCGTTTCGCGTTTATCATTGAGAAGAAAACAAACAAGCTTAGATAATGTTCATCACAATTCGAACTAAGAGGTTCCCGTTGAGTACAACCGACGTGAGGGGTGCGCGTACATTCCTCTCACGTAACCGACTCCCGAACCCGGAATGTGGTTGCGACGACCATGTTCTTATCCTCCCTTAAAGGTTTTATCGATATTTTCCTTTCCCTATTTTGGGATAAATAAAGTTCGGTGGAGACTCTGTCGAACCGTTCCGCGCCTTTCGCGCAAAGGGTCGTGTCTTCGATTAAGTAATTTTTCTAGGTGCGACATTTTGGTCAAAGCTTTTGATGGTTCCAAGAGGACAATAATTGGTGAAGTAGATCTCTCGACGATGATAGGTCCACATGTTTTCCAAGTCACTTTTCAGGTGATGGACATCTACCCGGCGTATAGTTATTTCTTGGGAAGACCATGGATACATGATGCTGGGAAATTATGTCAACTCTACATCAGAGGCTCAAGTTTGTGAAAAATGATAAGCTAGTCATTGTTTATGGTGAGGAGGCCTTGTTGGTTAGTCACCTTTCCTCTTTCAGATATATAGATGCAGGTGAAGCTGTTGGAACTCAGTTCCAAGCCCTTGATATAGTCAATGTTGTAACACCCCAAAATCAGTAGAATATTTATTTAATTGATTTATTATAAATATTCGTATTTTCGGTGAATTTTTATGAATTGTTTTGATGACGGATGTCTTGATTTGTGGGGTATTGTGATGTTAAGGGGATGCTGAAGTATTTTAGAAGTATGAGAAGTATTAATATTATTTTAGTAATAATAATATGGAATTATGTGAAATATATTACTATTATTATTATTATTATTATTATTATTATTATTATTATTATAAATAACTAGCGTCCAAACGGGCACTCCCGTGTCTGTTTGTCCGCTTTTTTAATGAGCACATACGTCAAAAATATTAACAGATATTTTTTATTAATTTTGATTTAAATTTAAATTATTTGTGCAATAAACTTTGTGATATACACGGTTATGATTGTATGTCTTCTTTTTTTAGAAGTTATTTAAGAAATGATTTTAGAAGAAAAATATGTCAACCCAAACTCTCCTATCCTATTTATATATATATAATTATAGAAGATTATAAATTTAATATTCTTTCTTATATCAAATTTATTCTATAATTTTTTTAATAAATATTTTTATCTATTTTAAATTGATTCCTCCATTAATTGAGATAGTGTGAAAAGCCGTGTATTTGTGTGTTGCAGCTACATAGAATTGATAATAATCTAAGCAACTTCTAATAATCATTATTTATTATGTGAGTATTTAAGTAACTTCTAATAACCCCTATCCCCTTTATATATAGTTATAGATTAGGAGAAACATTAAGGGCAAGTTGGTAAATTGGATGAGTTAAGTGAGGACAATGTTGGAAAAGCCTATTAGGGGTCCTAGGGGTAAGTTGGACAAAAGGAAAAAGAGAGAGTAAAAAGTCATTTATGATACGATCAATTTTGGGAGAAGCTCGAAAGAACTTGAAGAGAAGGAATCAAAATCGATTTTCTAAGGTATGGGGAGTATTGTTTATCATTATATTTGATAAAGAATAAGATGTATGTAGGTAGTTGGAGTTTGGGGCTTTGATAGAATTTGATGATAAAATGATGAATTATGCTGAGATTGATGATTTGGGGGTATATAAAATGATGGGATTTGATGTGTGCATTGTTGCTATGATGTATGGTTGTTGTAGTATGATTTCTTTGTGATCGATATGCATTTTTGGGCTATATGATACTAAAAACGCAAGGAGTTTAGGGTCTGAGTTATGCAGAAAACATAATAGAAGAAGTGCAGTTCACAGACATTCACCGGACGAAGGACCCATTTCGCGGGGCGAAGCGATCTCGCTTGTAGGTCGTCGGGCGAAAATGAGAGGTGAGTGAAGGGAGGAAAATAAGGGCTACTGGAATTTGTATGGGGGAGGAATTTTGCTTCGGCTTCGCCAGGCGAGCATTGGGCGAAAAGGGAATTTCGCTGAGCAAATGGGGATTTCGTCGGGCGAAGGAGAGTTCGTTGGCGTCTCGTTGGGCGAACATCAGGCGAACAGAACTGGAACGAACATAATTTTCTAAAACTTTAAAAATTCATATCTTTTGATCCGTAGGTCCGTTTCAGTCGCCGTTCGAATCGTTGGAAAGCTGGTTTCGTGTAATTTCTGTTAAAATTATTCTCAATACCAGAATTCTAACTATTTAACGTGTTAATTGTGTTTCCGTTGTGAGGTGTCGAACGTTGAAATGTTGATTTCGGTTGTGCGAATGTATGTTGTAGCTGTGGGTTGTAGTTGTTGCATGTTTTGGCAGGTATATGCTGCATGTTGGACAATTGTAGCTATGATCGTTGTAGTGTTTATGTTGTGACATGATAGAATCTGAAATATATCGTTGTTGATTGTTATGCTGTAAGTTGTCGTTGATGATGTTGTTGAGCTGTTATAGCATTGTTGTTGCATGGTGACCAGTATTGGTGTAGTATAATGATTAAGATAAATATCATTGTACGTTGTATTGTATGTTGTTGTTGATATGCATTACATGATTTCATGAGTTGTGAGATAAGCCGTGTGCCCATGTGGGGTGTGAGCATCTTATCCGGCTTCTTTGAAATAGAATCATGTTGTTGATGTTGTTGAGGTAATCGTGTGCCCATGTGGGGTGTGAGAGATCATGGATGTCGTGTGCCCATGTGGGCTGTGAGCGACTTATGTGGAAATTTCGACGAGAATTATGATCATGAAAAAGGGATCGAATTGGTACCACATGCATTGAGTCGAGTTACGAGTCTCATTGCATTGCATTGCATTGTAGTTGTGATCGTTGTTGTGTCTTGGTGATGAATGTTGATTTGGATAATTTTATGACGAAGATGTTTATATGTTATTACGATAGGAAGGTGTGAGTATAATACTTGGTAAATGATGATGTAGGTGAATTTTAAGTGATGTAAATGATGTTATTGATGACGTGATTTTCTAAGTGATGTATGATGATGATGATTTGGTTTGATGATACTATGACGGTGTAAATGAACTGTTGATGCTGTTGTACTGATATATCTTTTCTTTATATCTTTTATAATGATTCGTGATTACTCACCCTGCCTGTTTGAATGTTGCCTCCACGTGGGTAACGTGCAGATCCTCAGGAATAGCTCGGAGAAGCATCAATTATGGTTTTGGAGTTATTTATTTGTGTTTCAGTTAATAATAGAGGTGTCTTGCTCTGATATGTAACATCAGGTGGGGGAACGCTTAAGATGAAGTTGTGTGGTTTTGTTAAACCTATTTTATGATTTTCTTATACGCTGAATTGTTTGATGATGATATTTGACAATAACCAAAAGGTCTTGATGTTGATGAAATAAATTAAGTTATTTTGTGACTATGATTCCGCTACGACATTTGAATTTATATGTTGATGTACCAAAGAAATGATTGTTATAAATGTTTGAAAACCCGTGTTACAGAGCAGGAAGCTTACTAAGATGTTTTTATGATGCATGTGACACCCTGCTTAGTACATTGTGTTGGATTAATTATTAATTTTATTTACGATATATTTTGAGGGTTTAGACGGGTGTTACATTAGTGGTATCAGAGCCTGGTTGGTCCATCCGGCCAGGTTGTCTAATGTTATTTGTTCCCTAGTATGCGACATGTGTGTGAAAAAACTGTCCGTACACTTTTGTTTTGCTAACCTTTGTCTGCGGGAGTGGGATCGAAATAAGTGGGGGAGAAGATTGTGCTCCTCCAAGATGCTTTAGGTGTGGAGTGATGGCTCAGTGTGTCGTTGGACGCTATTATAGTTTGGTCAAGATGATCTATGCCCCATCATGATTGTCGCATATTCATTGACAAATTAAGGAACTGATCACCCTTAATCTCTTGTTAATAATAGATGGGATCATGTTGGATGGAGTAGGCGTGTCTTGCCAACTTAGATGGTGGGTATAGTGAATTGTTTGGAGTTAAGCCAAATGCTTACAGATTGTTTTGATGAGTCGATGCAGACTCCTACATTTAACGATGAAGCAGATTTGAGTTTCTTGTTCGTAAGTGAAGTTGGGACGTTTCTGAGAGAGAAAGATCAGATAATTGTGACTTGTCTCCAGAGTGTAGATCTGGGTTTGGTGATAGTAGGGATGCTGATGTTGTTGGCTGCTAAGAAAGTAGACGAACTCCTAGAAGATGAAGCCTCGATGTTTATGTTGTTTGCATCATTGCAAGTTGAACGTGAAATTATGAGTGTCGAGTTACCTATTGTCCGCGAATTTCCAGATGAGTTTCCGGATGACATAAGTGAATTGCCTCCAGAACGTGAAGTAGAGTTTGCAGTGGACTTGATACCAGGTACGAGTCCGGTGTCAATGGTTCCTTATCGGATGTCAGTTCCGAGTTAGGAGAGTTGATGAAACAATTGGAAGAATTGCTTGAGAAGAAGTTTGTTCGACCGAATGTTCTCCGTGGGGTGCTCCTGTGTTGTTAGTAAAGAAGAAATATGGTAGTATGAGGTTGTGTGTGGATTATAGGCCGTTAAATAAAGTAACGATCAAGAATAAGTATCCACTTCTGAGAATCGATGATTTGATGGATCAACTAGTAGGCGCTGGTGTGTTCAGTAAGATTGATTTGAGATCTGGTTATCATCAGATTCGTGTTAAGCCTGATGATATTCCGAAGACAGCTTTCAGGACGAGTTATGCTCACTATGAATAGACTGTGATGCTGTTTGGTGTATCCAAAGCACCTAGTGTGTTCATGGAATATATGAACCGGATTTTCCATGAGTATTTGGATAAGGTTGTGGTGGTTTTCATTGATGATATCCTGATATACTCTAAATCAGAAGAAGAACATGTTGACCATTTGAGGACTGTGTTGCAAGTATTGAAAGAGAAGAAGCTATATGCAAAACTGTCGAAGTGTACATTTTGGTTGAAAGAAGTGAGTTTTCTTGGCCACGTGATTTCAAGTAGCGGAATTGCTGTTGATCCTTCTAAGATTGATGAGGTGTTACAGTGGGAGACTCCGAAGTCTGCTCCTGAGGTACGAAGTTTCTTGGGTTGGCAGGTTACTATTGCTAGTTCATAGAAGGTTTTTCTAGATTGGCATTACCGTTGACTCAGTTGAATCGAAAGGGTCAGGTTTATGTGTGGGATGTAGCATGTGAAGAGAGTTTTGTGGAATTGAAGAAGAAACTGACGATTGCTCCGGTTTTTATTTTTCCTAATCTAAATGAATCTTTCGTGGTGTATTGTGATAAATCGAATATGGGACTTGGTGGAGTGTTGATGCAGAATGGACAAGTTGTTGCTTATGCTTCAAGACAATTGAGAGTTCATGAAAGGAATTACCCTACACATGACTCAAAATTGGCAGTTGTGGTGTTCGTGTTGAAAATTTGGAGACATTACCTTTTTGGCTCTAAATTTGAAGTGTTTAGCGATCATACAAGTTTGAAGTACTTATTCGATCAGAAAGAGTTGAATATGAGGCAGAAGAGGTGGTTGGAGTTATTGAAGAATTATGATTCCGATTTGAGTTACCATCCTGGTAAAGCAAATGTAATGGCTGATGCACTGAGCAGAAAGTCATTGCATATGTCCATGCTTATGGTGAGAGAGTTGGAATTAATTGAGCAATTCCGAGATTTGAGTTTGGTATGTGAAGAGACTCCTGACAGTGTGAAGTTGGGTATGTTGAAGTTGACTAGTGGTATTCTAGTAGAGATTAGAGTGGGACAGCAATCTGATTTGAAGCTGGTTGATCAGTAGGTTTTGATTAACCAGGGTAATGGAGGTGAATTCTGGATCGATGAGAACAGTGTGATGAGGTTCAGAGATAGAGTGTGTGTCTCAGACGTTCCTGAAATTAAGAAGAGTATTCTTGAAGAAGGACATCGAAGTAGATTGAGTATTCATCCCGATGTTACAAAGATGTACCAGGATTTGCAGAAGTTGTTTTGGTGGCCAGGCATGAAGAAGGATATTGCTGAATTTATTTATGCCTGTTTGATTTGTCAGAAGTCCAAGATTGAACATCAGAAGCCTTTGGGTATGATGCAACCATAGAATATTCTAGAATGGAAATGGGATAGTATTTCCATGGATTTTGTGTCGGGTTTGCCGAAGACTGCGAAAGGAAATGATTCTATTTGGGTGATTGTAGACAGGTTGACTAAACCGGCTCATTTCTTTCTGATGAAGATTAACCATTCTATGCTGAAGTTAGCCAAGATGTACATTGAGGAGATTGTGAATTTGAATTGGATTCCTTCGAGTATTGTGTCGGATAGAGACCCAAGATTTACATCGAGGTTTTGGAAAAGGTTACAAGATGCTTTGGGTACTAAGTTAAGGATGAGTCTGCATATCATCCGCAGACGGATGGCCAGACAGAGAAGATTATTCAGTCTTTGGAGGATTTGCTGAGGGCTTGTGTGTTTGATCAAGGAGGAACTTGGGGTAGCCATTTACCATTGATTGAGTTCATATACAACAACAACTTTCATGCTAGTATTGGGATGGTGCCGTATGAAGCTTTGTATGGAAGAAGGTGTAGAACTCCAATGTGTTTGTATGAGTCAGGCGAGAGTGCTGTACTCGAACTTGAGATTGTGCAGGAGACGACTGAGAAGATTAAAATGATCCAAGAAAGGATGAGAGCTTCGCAGAGTCTCCAGAAGATTTCTCATGACAAGCGAAGGAAATCACTTGAATTCCAAGAGGGAGATCACTTGTTTTTGAGAGTTACGTCGGTGACTGTAGTGGGTCGAGCTTTGAAGTCTAGGAAGCGCACTCCATGTTTTGTTGGTCCGTATCAGATTAAGCAGAGGATAGGAGAAGTAGCCTATTGGATTTCTTTACCATCGCCGCTTGCGAATTTACATGATGTGTTTCATGTGTCTCAGTTGAGGAAGTACATTCCAGATCCATCGCATGTGATTTAGATGGATGACGTACAGGTGAGAGATAATCAGACTGATGAAGCATTACCTGTGCGGATTGAGTGATGAGAAATGAAACAACTTCGGGGTAAAGACATTGCTTTGGTGAAGGTGTTGTGGGGTGGACCAGGTGGTGAAAGTTGGATTTGGGAATGTGAGGATTAGATGAAGGAGTCATATCCGACTCTGTTTTCTTCAGGTAATCTTTGAGGATGAAAATTCTTTAAGTGAGGGAGAGTTGTAACACCCCAAAATCAGTAGAATATTTATTTAATTGATTTATTATAAATATTCGTATTTTTGGTCAATTTTGATGAATTGTTTAGATGACTGATGTCTTGATTTGTGGGGTATTATGATGTTAAGGGGATGCTGAAGTATTTTAGAAGTATGAGAAGTATTAATATTATTTTAGTAATAATAATATGGAATTATGTGAAATATATTACTATTATTATTATTATTATAAATAATTAGGAGAAACATTAAGGGAAAGTTGGTAAATTGGATGAGTTAAGTGAGGACAATGTTGGAAAAGCCTATTAGGGGTCCTAGGGGTAAGTTGGACAAAAGGAAAAAGAGAGAGTAAAAATTCATTTGTGATACGATCAATTTTTGGAGAAGCTCTGAAGAAAAGAGAAGAGAAGGCCAGGGCTCAGAGAGGTTTTGGAAGAACTCGAAGAGAAGGAATCAGAATCGATTTACTAAGGTATGGGGAGTATTGCTTTTCATTATATTTGATATAGAGTAAGATGTATGTAGGTAGTTGGAGTTTGGGGCTTTGATGGAATTTGATGATAAAATGACGAATTATGCTGAGATTGATGATTTGGGGGTATATAAAATGATGGGATTTTATGTGTGCGTTGTTGCTATGAGTATGGTTGTTGAAGTATGATTTCTTTGTGATCGATATGCATTTTTGGGCTGTATGATACTGAAAACGCAAGGAGTTTAGGGTCTGAGTTATGCAGAAAACACAATAGGATAAGTGAAGTTCGCAGACATTAGCCGGGCGAAGGACCCGTTTCGCCGGGCGAAGCGATCTCGCTTGGAGGTCGCCGGGAGAAAACGAGAGGCGAGTGAAGGGAGGAAAATAGGGGCTACTGGAATTTGTATGGGGGAGGAATTTCGCTTCGGCTTCGCCGGGCGAGCATTGGGCGAAAAGGGAATTGCGCCGGGCGAATGGGGATTTCGCCAGGCGAAGGAGAGTTTGCTGGCGTCTCGTTGGGCGAACATCAGGCGAACAGAACTGGAACGAACAAAATTTTATAAAACTTTAAAAATTCATATCTTTTGATCCGTAGGTCCATTTCAGCCGCCGTTTGAATCATTGAAAAGTTGGTTTCGTGTACTTTCTGTTAAAATTATTCTCAATACTAGAATTCCA
The DNA here is from genome assembly GCA_022829125.1 of Lathyrus tuberosus. Taxonomy (NCBI): domain Eukaryota; kingdom Viridiplantae; phylum Streptophyta; class Magnoliopsida; order Fabales; family Fabaceae; genus Lathyrus; species Lathyrus tuberosus. The sequence continues at coordinate 7,235,819 of JALAZF010000253.1, forward strand.
ACTATTCGACATGTTAATTGTGTTTCCGTGTATGTTGTGAGGTGTCGAACGTTGAAATGTTGAGTTCGGTTGTGCGAATGTATGTTGTAGCTGTGGGTTGTAGTTGTTGCATGTTTTGGCAGGTATATGCTGCGTGTTGGACAGTTGTAGTTATGAAATTTGTAGTGTTTATGTTGTGACGTGATAAAATCCGAAATATACCGTTGTTGATTGTTATGCTGTGAGTTGTCGTTGATGATGTTATTGAGCTGTTATAGCATTGTTGTTGCATGGTGACCAGATTGGTGTGGTATAATAATTAAGATGAATATCATTGTATGTTGTATTGTATGTTGTTGATATGCATTACATGATTGAATGATTTGTGAGATAAGCTGTGTGCCCATGTGGGGTGTGAGCGTCTTATCCGGATTCTTTGAAATAGAATCGTGTTGTTGTTGTTGTTGAGGTAATCGTGTGCCCATGTGGGGTGTGAGCGATCGCGGATGTCGTGTGCCCATGTGGGGTGTGAGCAACTTATATGGAAATTCTGACGAGAATTATGATCATGAATAAGGGATTGAATTGGTACCATATGCATTGAGTCGAGTTGCGAGTCTCATTGCATTGCATTGTAGTTGTGATCGTTGTTGTGTCTTGGTGATGAATGTTGATTTGGATGATTTTATGACAAGGATGTTTATATGTTATTGCGATAGGAAGGTGTGAGTATAATACTTGGTAAATGATGATGTAGGTGACTTTTAAGTGCTGTAAATGATGTTATTGACGACGTGATTTTCTAAGTGATGTATGATGATGATTATTTGGTTTGATGATACTATGACGGTGTAAATGAATTGTTGATGCTATTGTACTGATATATCTTTTTTTTATATCTTTTATAATGATTCGTGATTACTCACCCTACCTATTTGAATGTTGCCTCCATGTGGGTAACGTACAGATCCTCAGGAATAGCTCGGAGAAGCAACGACGATGGCTTTGGAGTTATTTATTTGTGTTTTCGTTAATAATAGAGGTGTCTTGCACTGATATGTAACATCGGGTGGGGGAATGACTGAGTTGAAGTTGTGTTGTTTGGTTAAACCTATTTTATGATTTTCTTATACACTGAATTGTTTGATGATGATATTTGACAATAACCAAAAGGTCTTGATGTTAATGAAATAAATGAAGTTATTTTGTGACTATGATTCCGCTGCGAAGTTTGAATTTATATGTTGATGTACCAAAGAAATGATTGTTATAATTGTTTGAAAACCCGTGTTACAGAGCAGGAAGCTTACTAAGATGTTTTTATGATGCATGTGACACCCTGCTTGGTACAATGTGTTGGATTAATTATTAATTCTATTTACGATATATTTTGAGGGTTTAGACAGGTGTTACAAATGCTGTTAAGAAGAGTGGGCGTCTACTGCTTCGTTTAAAGATGTACAACAAGTTGTGAAGATCTGTCAATTAGAAGGTTTGGACCAAATTGTTGAACTCGTTGAGAATGGGAACAAAGATGGTTTAGGGTTCTCGCCCGATACAAATAGAAGAGAGTTGAAGTGTATTCAAGAAGTGTTTCACATTAATGGATTCATTCACCCTGGAAACCAAGTTCTTTATGCCATCAGTGAAGATTAGTCAGATCTAGAATGGCATTGCTTTGTGACACATGGATAGACTAGCTTGAATTTGACTACTGTTGATGTTCCTAGTATCATTTATTTGTCAAAGTAATTTGTTTTGTTTTTTCAAATAATTCCTTTCACTCTACCCAAAGTGAAAGCAACTTTGTTCGGGCACCTTTGTTTTAAACTTTAAGTTCATTAATAAAAGATGTTTTGTTATCCAATATGTGTTTTTTTTTTCTTTTTGCATTTTTCTAGAAAATGTTAACTAAAAAACCGTTAAAAACAGTTTTCTTTTATTGCATTTCACTCTTGCATTTGTTTGTTTTCTAAATCAAAGCATAAATCATGTGCAGATTAATGAACAATAAACCCATTGAAAACTATGACCATGCGCCCTCTCCCAACTTTTAATTCCATGTATTTGAAGTGGAAGAAGAGAGTGAAGAGGATAATGATATTCCAGAAGAAATTACTCGGCTACCTGAGCACGAGGAAAAGATTATTCAACCGTATAAAGAGCATGTCAAACTGGTTAACTTGGATTCTGAAGAGAATAAGAGAGAAGTCAAGATTGGGGCATTGCTTGGTGAAGATGTTAAGAAAATGTTGACAGAGATGTTGAAAGAGTATGTGGACGTGTTTGCTTGGTCATATCAAGATATGCCAGGATTGGATACTGATATTGTAGAGCATAGGTTGCCACTCAAGCCTGAATGTCCACCAGTGAAGCATAAGTTGAGAAGAAGTCATTCTGATATGGTTGTCAAGATTAGAGAAGAGGTGCAGAAACAGATTGACGCCGATTTTCTTGTCACATCTATTTATCCTCAATGGGTGGCTAATATTCTGCCAGATCCAAAGAAAGACGGAAAAGTCAGAATGTGTGTGGATTATAGATATCTAAATAAAGCAAATCCAAAAGATGATTTTCCTCTACCTTATATTGATATGTTGGTAGACAATACAACTAACTTCAATGTTTTCTCCTTGATGAATGGCTTTTCTGGATATAATCAAATTAAGATGGCACCTGAGGACATGGAAAAAAAATGTTCATCACTCAATAGGAAACATTCTGCTATAGAGTGATGCTCTTCGGCCTGAAGAACGCCGATGCTACGTACCAGAGGGCTATGATTACCGTATTCCATGATATGATGCACAAGGAAATCGAGGTATATGTTGATGATATGATTTCCAAGTCTAAGACTGAAGAGGATCATGTAGAATATTTGTTGAAGTTGTTCCAACATTTTAGAAAATACAGACTCTGCTTGAATCAAAATAAATGCACTTTCAGCATTCGTTCCAGAAAGATTTTGGGTTTCATTGTCATCCAGAAAGGTATAGAGGTGGATCGAGACAAAGTCAGGGTCATTCAAGACATGCCAACACCTACAACAAAAAAGAAAGTCAAATGGTTCCTCAGACGTTTGAATTATATCTCCAGGTTCATCTCTCACATGACTGCCACTTGTGAGCCAACCTTCAAATTTCTTTGTAAAGATCAAAGTATTGCATGGAATAAAGATTGTCAGAAAGCTTTTGATAGATTTAAGGATTATTTTATTGAACCTCCTATTTTGATCCCGCCATTAGAAGGGAAGCCTTTTATTATGTATTTGACAGTCTTAGAAGGATCGATGAGTTGTGTCCCCGGACTGCAGGATGAGTCAGGTAGAAAAGAGCATGCAATTATTACCTGAGCAAGAAGTTCACAGATTGCGAATCTCGATATTCTTTGCTTGAGAAAACTTGTTATGATTTAGCATGGGCTCCCTGCAGTCTCCAGCAATATATGTTAAACTATACTACTTGGTTGATATCCAAAATGGATCCTATCAAGTACATTTTTGAGAAGCATGCGCTGACAGGAAGAATTTCCTGTTGGTAGATGTTGTTATTAGAATATGAAATTGAATATCATACTTAAAAAGCTATTAAAGGAAGTATACAGGTGAATCATTTGGCTCATCAATAAATTGAAGACTATCATCCCATCAGGTTTGACTTTCTTGATGAAGATGTTATGGCCATCAGAGGTAAATATTATGGTGAACCAGGGCCAGAACAACAAGCAAAGTTGGGATCCCGATGGGGTTTAAGGTTTGATTGAGCCTCTAATGCATATGGCCACATAGTCGGAGCAATTATAATCAATCCTCGAGGTTCTCATATTCCTTTTACTACAAGGATTTATTTTGATTGTACGAATAATATGGCAGAGTATGAAGCGTGTATCCTTGGCCTCGAATAAGTTATTGATCTTAGAATTAAGAACCTCGATGTCTTTGGGGATTCAACATTAGTTATTAATCAGATCAAAGGTGAATGGGAAACTCGTCATCCTGATTTTATTCCGCACAAAGATTATGCTAGGCAGTTGTTTCCTTTCTTCAATAAAGTCAAATTCTATCATATCCCTCGAGAGGAGAATCGAATGTCAGATGTTTTAGCTACTTTGTCCTCCATGTACATGGTAAATTTCCGTAATGAGTGAAGGTTCCATGGTTTATGGATTGGCAACAATTTTTGCTAAAGCATGGTTCACTACAGGATGTCGTGTGTGATGTTATAACATGCTGATCAGCTCACCCTAAGAGCAGATGTCCTAACAGATGTTGTAACATGTTCTACCAAAACATATATTCTGGTTATTTTAAATCTTGATAAATTTCTTTTAATTCTGTGATATTTCTTTTGGATATATCTCAATAATTTACGCAGGTCAAGAAGATGCTATCAGGAACAAGTTTCCGTATCTCCAGCTGTACACAAATTGCTATTTGGATGATGAGACGTTTTAGGAAACTTTAAAGATTTGTTCCTGCTATTATGGAGAAGATTCTGCAGGTGGTTTAAAACAGACAAAATCGGATTGATTAAAGAGTCCAAGCCCATATTGTACGAGGCTATAAAGGAGACTTACTAAACCTAAAATAAGGGTGGAATTATTGTTGAAGAAACCGTGTCTGCAAATAAGGGTTTAGGGTTTTAGTTTTCTTTTAGTGTGCTGTTGTATTGTGTGTCTCTCATGTGTCTTCTGATACATTGAGGTAGACTGTTTGTGAGCCACTCATTCATCACCTAGATGCTTGAACTGGACTGATGTTATTGAGTTGTAAGTGTTCGCTCTAAGCTTTTAAGCAAGGGTAGGTAGCCCCCAGACGTAGGTAGTGTTGTACACCGAATTGGGTTAACAACTCTTTGTGTTTTGTTATTTTATATACCTTTAACTTTGTTTTACTTTAGTCCTTGTGTTCTAAATAGATATCAGTGTCTCGACATCTCTTAGGACATCTGATATCTGCATACCAGAATTTCAATTGGTATCAGAGAAGGCATCATGTTCTATATCCGCGTGAGATCTAGGGAAAATACTTTCTGGTACAATGGACAAGGAAGGAGGATTTGTGAACAGACCAACCATCCTTGATGGAACCAATTATGATTATTGGAAGGCACGTATGGTGGCCTTTCTGAAGTCTATGGACAACAAGGCTTGGAAGTCTGTGGTCAAGGGATGAGATCCACCAATGGCTAGAGATAAGGATGTTAATATTACTGATGTGCTGAAGGCTGGGGAAACTCCAAAGCACTGAATGCCCTGTTTAATGGAGTGGACAAGAGCATCTTCAGACTAATAAATAATTGTACTGTTGCTAAAGATGCTTGGGAGATTTCAAAGACTGCTCATCAAGGAACTTCTAAGGTGAAGATGTCAAGACTACAATTTCCTATACCACCAAGTTCGAGAACTTGAAAATGAAGGAGGATGAGAGCATTCGTGATTTTCATATGACTATAATTGAGATAGCCAATGCCTCAAGTGTCCTGGTGGAGAAGATTTCAGAAGCTAAGTTGGTCAAAAAAATTCTCAGATCTCTTCCAAAGAGACTCCCATTGAAGAAGCCCTATACATAACAAACATGAAAGTTGATGAACTTGTGAGATCTCTTCAGACTTTTGAATTAGGGATCAGTGAAAAGGATGAAAAGAAGAAGAGCATAGCCTTTGTGTCAAATACTAAGGACTCAGAGGATAAATGTAACGTAGATACAAATGAAGATATATCTAATGCTATTGTGCTTCTTGGGAGGCAATTCAACAAGGTTCTGAAATGGGTGGATAGAAGAGGATGATCAGGTGTCAAGAACATCACATCCGACATCAAAAATAACAATGACTTTGAAAAGAATGCCAGGAATGAAGAGAAGTCAAATCAAGGCAAAGGAATACAATGTTATGAGTGTGAGGGTTTTGGTCACATCAAGTCAGAATGTCCCACCTTTCTCAAGAAACAAAAGAAAAGGGCTATCTGTATCATGGTCTGATGATGATGAGTCAGAAGATGAATCTAATTCTGAGACTGTCAACCTTGTGATTGCTCTTTCTGGTAGATGGGCTGATGAGGAAGAATCGTGTGCAGAAAATTTCCTCTATGAAGATCTGGATATGTCTTACCAGGAAACCTTGTGAGGGTAAGGTGTCTTAACACTCAATCTTTATTTTAATGAAGTCAAAGCATATACTAGTTCGTAGTATGTAATTTGGACAATATCATCGAATCATAGTCGACATTCGTACTTCACAATGCATAAATATCCCATAATCATGTGTCCATACATATGGGAAGAGTATCATATAGTTCTTGTATATGTTTGATCATGTTAGGAGTCATAGGTATGCATAAACTTAGCCTAGGTGAAGCAAAATATGGTCAAAAAGTTATTTTTGTGAGTTTTTACTGTTTGAGTCGACTCAAACTATGTTTTGGTCAACTAATGATACTTGATCTTCAGTCTATTTCTCACGGTTCAGCTCACGTCAACCCTCCGGTCGACTCATACTGATGACATTTGTGTTGTAGTTTTTCACCAGGCTTGCATCAACGCATGGCCCTGTTGCGGTCGAAGCATAGCCTCCAAATTTGCATAGTCTTGCTCGCGGGTTAGCACAGGCCGACCCTCATGATTCTTTGGTTGACCGTTCGCTAAAATCCTGCTATTTTAATAATCTCTCTCAATTTCAAAATGTTGTTATTTTTGTTAGTTGGTCATAGGATCATATATATACATTGTACCTCATTTTTACACAATAACAAGAAAAGTGAAAGATATACACTGAATTTTTTTCTCATCATCTTCATCCTCATTCTTGCATTTTCTCAACAATTACACATAACAATTTTTGTTGATCTCTTGCATCATTGAGGTGATAACGTCCAAACATAGGATTGTATATCGAGTTTGGGGTGAGTTTTTCAGTAGGTTTTTTCTTGAATAAAACCATTAGGGTCTTGTCTTCCAAGATCATTTGGATTTGGGGGTTTTTGGGACAAATCATTGCTACATTGAATTCAGTCGAGCGAAGGTGATTGAAGAACGGAGGGTTCGTTCAATCTAGTAGCGTTAATCGGAGGATTGTGCAAGAAAGATTTGGGATCAAACTGTGTGTGATTGAAATCAGCCGAGCGAAGGTGATTGAAGACCGGTGTGTTCATTCAATTTAGTAGCTGTAAACGGAGGTTTATTCAACACGTTCGAGGCACTTGATTCGACTCGAATCAAGGGGAGAGAAGACATAGTATCAACATCAACAAAGGTTCTTGAGTGTGTGGTATCTAAGATTTCTCTTATAAAAACATTTGCAACAAGATTATACATATCTCAATTATGGTTTAGAATTGGGGGCAGACGTACCCGAAGCGAGGACAAAAAGGGAACTACCTAAACAAATTCAGTGTTGTTCTCTCCTTCCCTATCTCTTAAATTTTTGAACTGTTTACGTTTGTGAATAATCAATTGATCGATAAAATTCTGTTATAGTGTAGTGCTGAAAATCTGGTTTGAAAACACTTTACAATCACTTTGATTGTATTTGTAAAAATTCTACACTACATTTATATAGAATTCATCACTTGGGGTGTTTTGCACACCAAGTGTTCGATAAATTGATCGCTCACAAAGTGTTTATGAATTTGTCAATTTGGTTTACTTTTTAATTAGTCATTGGAAATTGAACAACATTAAGTGCAGTCAAGTATATTGCTTAATAATAAAGTTTGTGATTCAAATTTCTCATTGAGCCTATCATTCCTTTTGGCTTACGCATATCCGGTCTTTTCGGTAACCGGTTCGTTTAGACTATATAGTTCCTCGGCCACTTCCGCAAACATTTTTAAAATCAAATTTAAGCATCGACTCTCCTTTAAAAAGTAATGATCTATTCAACCCCCCTTCTAGATCAATTGTTGTCGTCTAACAAGTAGTATCACGAGCACCGGTTCATCTAGTGCTTCACGTATAACTTTTTAGAAAATGGTAAACGAACCGAAAGGGGCTTACAATAGAGCACTAGTTTTTAATGGTGAGAACTATAGTTACTAGAAGGATTGTATGCGTGTGCATATCAATTCTAGTGATAGGAAGGTATAAAGCGTTATACAAAATGGTCCCATGGAAATTACCATGACCAATGCGAATAACGTGGTCGTACCTAAGCCGGAAGCACAATGGAATGAAGAAGATGAGAAAAAGTATAACTACGATTGGAAAGCTAGAAATATTCTGATCTCCTCATTAGGTGTTGATGAGTATTATAGAGTTTCACATTATACGAGTGCTAAAGCTATGTGGGACGCATTGCAAGTTTCCCATGAGGGAACCAATGATGTCAAACTAGCTCGAATCAATACTTTGACTCAAGAGTTTGACCTCTTTCACATGAAGCAAGGGGAAACCATTACCGACATGCAAAAGAGGTTTACTAATTTAATCAATAGACTAAAATCACTTGGTAGATCGGTTTCCAATGACATTGCTACTAATAAAATCTTGAGGTGTCTTACTAGGGAATGGCAACCAAAGGTCACCGTCATAAAGGAAGCTAATGGCCTCATGACATTAGACATCACAACTTTATTTGGGAAGCTCGAGGAACATGAGAAAGTGCTCATTAGTCTTGACCAATTTGAGAAAAGAGAGAAGAAGGAAAAAACCAAGACCAAAGATACGGAAAAGAAGTCAATAGCTCTAAAGGCTTCTAGTTCAAAGTCCTCCACAAATGAGCTAAGCGAGAGTGAATCTAGTGACAACGAGGAAGAAGATTCGAATGAGGATATGGGATTATTTGTGAGGTGACACAATCGTTATATATAAAGAAAAATGCTATTCAACATTCGGAAAAGAACCTCGTCAACTTTAGAATGCAAACAAGGTCTTCCAAGAATGAAGGCAAAAAGAGTGGAAAAACTAAAGGGTCTTGCTATAATTGTGGAAAAGTCGGCCATTATAAGTCGGATTGTCCATTGATAAAGAAGGAAAAAGGAAAGGAAAAGAGTCATCCACAAAAGAAACAAGGTAAACCTAGAAGAGCCTATATCGTTTGGGAAAGCGATAGTTAATCATCTAGTGAAGAGAGTTCAAGTGACGAAGAAGAGTCCGTTAACCTTTGCCTCTCCGCTCATCAAAGGAAAAAGAATAAAAAGGTAAGACATGCTAAATATGATAACTCTAACAAAATGTCTCATTCTGAATTACAACATGCTTTTGATACTCTACACCATGAGGCTAATGAAGCCTTTAAACGTTTAGCTTCAAACAAACAAATTTGTTCTCATTTGGAACAAAAGACCTCCGATTCCGAAAAGGAATTAGAGGCTCTCAAAAAGTCTATGGTGGAAGTAACAAAAGTAGGTGTTGAGGAAGACAAGAGTAAATGGTTAAATTTTGGTTGTGATACTTGTCATATTTGGCAAAAAGAGGTTAGAACTCTTAAAGCCAAACTTGACAAGGCTCTAGAACCAAAGGTCACTTTTGCTATTGATAGATCACATTTTAAGAAAAGCATGGTTAATCCATATAAAAAATACACTTATGTGATTAGAGATCAATCTAATAAAAGTGATTCTCATGTTAACCTTACTTGCTTGTATTGTTGCAAAAAGGGTCATACCGTTGCAAAATGTCGCCTTTATGAGGTTTTTAGTTCCTAAAGGCGTTTATGAATGGTTTCCCAAATGTAATCCTGTTTTCACTCACAACCAAGGACCCAATAAGAATTGGGTACCTATTTCCCTTGATTGATTGTGTAGGTACAACGTCTTGAGACCACGGAAAGAAGATAGGTTCTTGATAGTGGATGCTCAAGATACATGACGGGAGACATTTCTCTTTTCGTTGACTTTATGGCAAAGAAAAAGGGATTTGTGACCTATAAAGACAACAATAAAGGGGCAATACTCGGCAAAGGTAGTGTAGGTAATCCCTCTTCTACTACTATCTCAGACGTGCTACTAGTCAATTATGTGACAAGGGTTATAAAGTCTCATTTTCAAAAGATTGCTGCATAATTGAAAATAATGACAAAATAGAGGATGTGTTTAAAGGCCTGAGGGTTAATAACGTCTATATGCTAGACTTGAATGAGGTATCGTTAAGTAGCAACAAGTTTCTAGTCACCATGAGTGAAGATTCATGGTTATGGCATAGGCGTTTGGCGCATGTCAATTTCGATTTGCTTAATAAAATAGTTTCTAATGACCTAGTAGTCGGCTTACCCAAAATCAAGTTTTCAAAGGATCACTTACGTGATGCGTGCCAAATGGGGAAGCAAACAAGGATCTCGTTTAAGTTTAAAAATATTGTTTCAACCACGAGACCCCTTGAGCTACTCCATATGGACCTCTTTGGACCATCTAGGATTAAGAGCTTAGGTGGTAACTACTATGGTTTTGTGATTGTCGATGACTATTCAAGGTTTTGCTGGACTATTTTCTTAGCAAGCAAGAGCGATACTTTTTCAGCTTTTGAGAAGTTTGCCAAGCTATCTCAAAACTAATTGAACACAAACATTGTAACAATTAGAAGTGATCATGGAGGAGAGTTCAAAAATCATCTTTTTGAAAAATTTTGTGATAGCCATGGGATTAATCATAATTTTTCCACACCACGTACCCCTCAACAAAACGGGGTTGTGGAACGTAAAACTAGAATTTTGAAAGAATTAAGAAGGACTATGATCAATGAGAGTGGCCTTCCAAAATACTTTTGGGCCGATGCCATTAGTATGGCTTGTTACATTTTGAATAGGGTGTTCATCCGTCCTATTCTAAACAAAACGCCGTATGAGCTTTTGAAAGGGAGGAAGCCCAAGGTATCTCACCTTCATGTTTTTGGTTGTATGTGTTTCGTGTTGAATAATGGTAAAGAGACACTTGGTAAGTTTGATTCTAAGGCCGACGAAGGTATCTTTCTTGGATACTCACAGTCTAGTAAGACATATAGGGTTTACAATAAGAGGTTACTTACTATTGAGGAGTCTGTACACGTTACTTTTGATGAGTCTTATCCGAAAAATGTAAGAAAAGGTACTTCTTTTCATGGTGCAGGTGTATCTTCAAAAGACATACGTAAGGACACTGATAAAGGGATTGATCAGCCTGAAGCAGTGCATGTTGAGGAGGAAAAAAATCACCATCCTGAGAAGATTAAGGAGCATTATCCGACTAACAATGATGATCTTCCTCCAGCTTGGAAGTCTTCTAAAGACCACCCTATCGACAACATACTCGATGATATCTCAAAGGAAGTAACCACTAGATCCAAGCTAAGTAACTTTTGTTATCACTTCGCTTTCGTCTCACAAGTTGAGCCTAAAAACTCAAAAGAGGCCTTACTCAATGAACATTGGTTTTTATCAATGCAAGAGGAGTTAAATAAATTTAAAATAAATGAGGTTTGGGACCTTGTCCCTCCTCCGCGAGGCCATCGAGTAATCGGCACCAGATGGGTGAGATGGGTGTTTAGGAACAAGCTCGACGAAAATGGAGTTATAACTAGAAATAAAGCGCACTTAGTTGCGCAAGGGTATAAACAAGAGGAAGGCATATACTATGAGGAAACTAATGCACCTATTGCCCGACTCGAGGCTATACGCCTGTTGCTAGCTTACGCATGTGCTAAAAACTTCAAATTATTTCAAATGGATGTAAAAAGTGCTTTTCTGAATGGTTATATTAATGAAGAGGTTTATGTAGCCCAACCTCCTGGTTTTGAATCCCATGAGTATCCTAATCATGTTTATAAGCTCAAATGCACTTTGTACGGTCTCAAGTAAGCCCCTAGGGCTTGGTATGAGCATCTTAGCAAATTTCTACTAGATCAAGGGTACTCTAGAGGGAAGGTTGACACAACCCTCTTCATTAAACGTCAAGGAAAACACCAAATTTTGGTATAAGTATATGTAGACGATATTATATTTGGTTCTACTAACATGAATATGGTCAAGGAGTTTTCTAAGTTGATGCAGGAAGAGTTCGAGATGAGCATGATGGGGGAGCAAAATTATTTCCTCGGATTGAAAATCAAGCAACTTGAAGAAGGGACATTCGTGAGCCAGACAAAGTATTGTCTTGAGCTACTCAAGCGCTTCGACATGGCTAGCTCGAAAGCAATCGACACTCTGATGCCTACTAGTGTTAACTTGAGTCGAGATGAGAATGGTAAGGATGTAGATGTGAAGAAATATAGAGGTATGATTGGTTCTCTCCTTTATCTTACCGCATCCCGACCATATATCATGTTTAGTGTCTGTATATGTGCTAGGTACCAATCATGTCCCAAAGAATCCCATTTAAAAGCCGTGAAGCGCATACTTAGATACCTATGTGGTAGTCCAAAGTATGGGCTTTGGTATTCTAAGGGAAGTGATTGCTCTTTGGTTGGCTATTCTGATTCCGACTTTGCCGGTTGCAAATCGGATAGGAAAAGTACGAGTGGCACTCGTCATTTTTTCTCAAATTCCTTAGTGAGTTGGCATAGCAAAAAGCAAGTTTCTGTTGCTTTGTCAACAGCCGAGGCGGAATACGTTGCGGCCGGTAGTTGTTGTGCTCAAGTCTTGTGGCTTAAGCAACAATTACTCGACTTCAATGTTAAACTTGAACGCATTCCCATTTTGTGTGACAATACAAGCGCCATTAATTTAACCAAAAACCCGATACTACATTCACGCACGAAACATATTGAAATACGCGGTCATTTCGTTAGGGATCATGTAGAGAAAGGTGATGTTTTGTTTGAGCATGTTGATTCTAAGAATCAACTTGCAGATATTTTCACAAAACCACTTGCGACAGAGCCTTTCTTTAACATCCGTAGGGAACTTGGTGTTCTCAATATCTTAGATCGCGTCTAAATGTGTATGATTGCATGCTATATATCTATGCTTGTCTATTTTTTTCTTTGATTAACAATATTGAGAAAATCAAGCTATAAGTAAGGGTATCTATCATCAATCTTCGTCGGAGGTAATATAGTTCCTCTCTAGTTAACTAATCTTGATCAATTATATATTTAAGAAATTGTGCCAAAATATGTGTTATATTGATGTTTATTCCATGGTTTGGATGTAACTTTAATCCATTTTAAGTTTGGTATATGTGTGGCTTGCTATTTATCTCTAATTGATGCATAAATGACTCAAAAAGTGTATTTTTACATGTTTAGACTGCTTGAGTCGACCAAAATAGAGGGTCGACTCATGATTTTCAAAATTTCTTGCATTTTGACACGGGTGCACGCAGGTCGACCCTTTGGTCGACTCAAACTATTAAAATTTTGAATTTATGCTTTTTTGCTCAGTATGCGTCGACGCATAGCAAGTTTGGTCGACGCGTCGCTGACAAATTCTGAAAAAAATTTCTTGGAAACCCGTGCGCCTCTTCATGGTGCTTAGAAATGTTTGACCCATTAATTTTTCAATTACATTTTCAAAGCATAATCATCATCATCATTTGCATCTAGACACAATCCCTCATTCTTCTCATCTCCTTCAAGTTTCTACAAAACTTTACAAACCCACTTTCAAAAGTTCATCAAAAATCAAAACTTTCAACAGTTACAAGGATTTCAAAGGTTCTTTCATTATCAAATCATATTCGTGTAATGTTCATCATCATCAAAGCAACTTCGTACACTGTTCATATGCTCCAAAAAGTGTGTTCTCATGGCTTCCACAAGAATCACAGGGAAAAGAACTTCAAGGGCTTCAGCTTCTAGGGCTGGTACTTCTTAACCCAGGTCCAATGTTCCGGTAACCGCTCTTTCTCTGTTATCTGACAATTTGGCTGATACTTACAATAAGGACTTTAGTAAATGATCGGTTGTTAAGCAATTTTCCTATTATCTGTTAAGAGCTGAACGCGTGCACCTTGATGAGGTTATTGGATTACTTGATGTTCAAGAGTTTGATACATTTTTGGAATGTGACACAAAGTACAATGAGGATTTGGTCAAGCTGTTTTATACAGGTATTCATGGTAAGTTTGACAGTTTTGATTTTAAATATGAGATAGGTGGTAAAACTTACTCAGTCAATACCAATGTTTGGAAAGATTTGGTCAAGATGGATCCACAGTCGTCTCCTCATCCCAAGGTTACTGATACAAACTGTGTTGAAGGATATGAGTTCAAAACTGCCCTAAATTCTATGCTGAAAAATACCTATCCTAACAGCATTGTGGATAGCAATTTGTTTCCCAAGACTGTCACCATTGGACGTTTGAAGGCTATTGATAGGATCCTACAATGGATCGTAGCCCACATTCTCCTGACCAAGAAGGGAGGATATTCTAGGGTTGCCCAGGCTGAAGTCCATTTGGTGTATCTGCTGAAGAACAAGAAATAGATTAATTGGCCTCACTACATTACAAGTCAGATTTTTACTCTCTGTGACTCAATTCGAGGTACTTCCTTGTGCTATGCATCGTTTATTCAAAGTATTATGAATAAGGCTGACGTTATGGTTCAAGGTATTCCATATACATCTGTGACTTTCGATCAAGAATTCAGTCAGAAGACACTAACAATGATGGGTTACTTTTAGGATAATCAAGAGCAACTGTACAAGTTTCGGGGCAGAGCTACGCGCTCAGGTGTTCAATATGTTGATGCCGATGAAGACGAAGATGAAGATGAAGATGAAGAGAAAGAATAAGCAGCTGATGAGATGCAAACCGACGACCATGATGCTGAACAGGATACCATTGAGTGGTTGGGTCACTCACCTACTCAAGATCCTTATGTGAATCAGGGATAAAGTGAGTGGCAACACACTGAATGGACATCTCTCGGTACATCCTATATGCCTCCAACAAATGATTGGCATCAGCAAGAGTCATATTACATTCCTCCTTCTCCACCGCAACATCAACACAATAATGATGACGTTCTAGAAATGTTAAGAACAATGAAGCTCTGTCATACCCCAAATTTTGACCACCAATAGTTCCCATCATTGTGCAAATCATCATCACAATATGGATTAACCATCATGCCTCATCAATCTCCTCAAAGATGGTTGAGCATTCACTATAATCAAGACTTAGGGTTTCATGACCTCTTAGAGCACTTAGACAAAGGATCAATCAAGAAATGACATGATTTTCAACTTGTATAACCTCTCAAACACCTATAAAGGATCAAGAGGACTCCCACATCAAGAATCAAGCACAAGGTTGCAACATTCCAAGTGGATTAAGCCTCAAGATCGCTAGTGTCACCAAATTAGGGTTTTGGTCGACCAAGGCCTCCAGATGGAATTTTTCCTCTGGCCATGAGCCAATGCTTCAAAGAATAACCCAAGATACTCTAAGGGACCTCATGGACCCAATCATCAAGTCAATTTAACCTCAAGGGATGCATTTACCAAAAATCAAGAATTAGGGTTTCTTGACCTAATTTACGCCTAAGTTGACTTTTGGGACAAAGCATGTGCCAAGACCTCAAGACATGATTTGAAGGCCTCCAATACACCACATTGATCCATTTACAACAATGGATTGATCCAAGAAGCTTGATTCACAAGTTTCAATTTCATCTGGACCACAATTAGGGTTTTGAAGAAAAAGTCAACTGTACCTTTGACTTTTGACCAAGACATGCTCCCAAACCTTGGGACATGATTCAATACACCATATAACACCTATGGAATCCATTCATTAGGTTTGATTTAGGTCAAGGACATGTTTCAAAAAGGATCGCACAGTTTGGATTTCATCCGATAAAAAGTCAACTGTGCACAAAATCAAGTTTGACTTTTTGGAACTTTTCACAAATATGGTTCCCCTAAGTCAAAAATAATGTTAATGTATGGTATTGATCACATTCATTAAGAAAAATCAAGAAAAGTGAGGTTTCTTGCAAAAGGGGCAACCATAAGAAACCAAAATTTTTCTAAGTTATGGAACAAAAGTGGTTTTTGTACCAACTTCCAAGGATCATAACTTGAGATCCAATCAACTATTTTGGGTGATCTAAAGCTGGATTTGTAGGTCTTGCTACACTCTACAAAAGCATCAACTACCTCAGACTCTAATTCTTCATGGATTTTAAGTTATGGATTGATCAAAATAAAAAAAACATGAAAATGACACTTTTTCCAACACTTAGTGAAAATCTGCCAAAGTTACCAGCCTTGAACATCAATGTTCATGGGGTTTTTTCAGTTGGATCCAAATAGTTTCAAAACAAACTATGATCACACATAATTTGTATCATATGAGGGCTTTCTAAAAAGCACAAGAGCCTTCCATAACTCAACCTGAGCAGGGAGATATGAATCCCTCAAAATCACCATTTCCGACTGTCCTAAGCAAGGCAGAATTTGGTGTTTTGCTCGATTTGACAAATTTGGACAACTCCAAGCCTTGTCATCCATTTGGACACATCTGAGGATAAAACAAAAGGAGAGTGATCTGATCCCTAAGCCTCCAAAGTCCAAGAATCTACACTTAGCCATAACAAACCTAAAAAGGCTAAAAAGGTGCCAAGACTCCAATTTTGTTTCCAAGCATTCAATAGATGCACCAAGGTGGCGTGGACTGACACATTCCTAACTGAATGAGTCAAGAATAAGCTCTGAATCAAAGGACCATAGGCCTGTGCCCTAACCTCAAGTCAATGGCTATAGGAGACTAAAGATTCCCTCGGATCAACATTGGCCAAAGGCCTGTACCAGCTGCCATTCATTATTGCTTGCAAAACAAACTTGCTCTACTATAAATAGAGCTCATTTGCGCTCAGGTTGAATACACCAAAGCACTACAACTGATGTTTTACTCAAAATCTCTCTCTTTAGGCAAAAATGCCTTCTTTTGCATGTCATCTCTGAGTTTTTGAGTTAGAGAGCAATTCCACCACAGCTCATGATCCAAACACATCCAATATGTTATATCTAAGCTGTCTAAACACTCACTTGTGACCTGAAACACCAAAATCAGAAAATCCACTTCCAAAACCTCAAAATTAGACTTTTCTGCATTTTCTAAGCCATGCCTTGATTCAGTCACTTCCAAAACCAAACAAGGCCTCAAACACACTCTAAATATCATCCTGAAACTCTCCCAATTGGTTTCCCTCATCTGGAACACCATTCACTACCACAAAAAAGACCTTAGACAACGCTTTTTTTGCCCTTAGACAGCGCTTTTAAGCGCTGTATAAACCTGCGCTGCTATAGGTTTAGACAACGCTTTGGGTAATACCAAAAGCGCTGTCTAAAGGGGGGTATATTTAATGAAAAAAGCTGTCTATGGTACCTTTAGACAACGCTTTTTGACATTATAAGGTATACCTTAGACAGCGCTTTTGGAAAAAGCGCTTTCTAAGCCTCACCTTTTTTGACATTTTTTTGGTATACCTTAGACAGCGCTTTCACCAAAAGCGCTGTCTAAGCCCTACCTTTTTTGACATTTTTTTGGTATACCTTAGACAGCGCTTTCACTAAAAGCGTTGTCTAAGGTCAACCTTTTTGAACTTTTCTAGGTATACCTTAGACAGCGCTTTTGTCAAAAGCGCTTTCTAAGCCCTACCTTAGACAGCGCTTTTGTCAAAAGCGCTGTCTAAGCCCTACCTTAGACAGCGCTTTCTCCAGAAGCGCTGTGTAAGGTATACGAAAAATTTTATATAAATTTTTTTAAACCACAATTTTTACCAGTTTTTTCAACCAGAATTTTACCTGTTTTTCAACCAGCAATTTTTTTCAGAAATTGGCAATTCAAACCATTGGCAATTTACACCAAAATTATATATGCAAAACAATTGGCAATTCAAACCAATATATATATATATATATTTAAAATTACAAACCAAAATTATATATACACCTATTTATAATTACAAATCATTATATTTTTTCTACAAATGCACATATTACTTATACTAATACTTTTGCATCCAACCAAAGCATTGCTTCAAATCTACATTATAGGTCCTGAAAACACAAAGATTGTAATTCAATTAAAAGAATACATAAACAAAGTTACACATATTTAAATTCTCATCAATTAAAGTAAGAGTACAATATTATACCTTGTAAAATTCCGAGTTAGAAATTGAGTAATGAGCACACTTGCATTCTTCAAAGTACTATATAATAATATAACATAGTTTGATTTAGTTTTAACTATTTCATTAGACATGAGAGATATGTGTTAATATTAAAATAACTCATAAGTTAGAAATACATACATCGGATGAAATCTCTATTCGATCCAACAAAAGAGTGTCTCTCATAAACCTCAACATGAAATAGCCGCAATCTATTTGATTGCGTTGCCGAGGACACTACAAATGAAAAGAAAATATGGATAAATCCTAAGTTTTATCAAGTAGCATCACTAATATAATAAAACATGTGATAATTAATATACCTTCACATAATTCCATGTAATAATGGGGTTGACTCTCCGCTGTGGTTAATTGCGACCAACAACCAATGTCCACTGTAAGATTAAACAAGTGTAAGATTAACAGCTATATATCATATAATTTGTTAGATGAAGTATAAGATATCCAATTTAACATTTTCTATGCATAAATATCATATAATTGTGATGTACCTGTTTTTTTGAAACAACGGACTCGGTATGCTCCGGAATCCGCTTATCCATTGTTTTGGATCTTGTTGGAGTCTAAATAACATTACCATGTAAAAAATGAAAATAAAATGCTCTTTCACTAATATATAACAAATATGACATAATATATAACAAATATAATAAAGAAATCAAGTATATAACAAATTTTACCTCTTTCACTAACATCTCTTTCTTTTCTTGGTTGGAATATGAATTACTTGTGTCTTAGCAATGCAGACGGATGAATGGATCCAAATTCCCTCGTTATGGTCATTTTTGATATATGACTCATCCGCTATAAGATCCTCATCTTGATCATTTGTATTCAACTCATTCCGTCTAATGCATGACTCATTCTCAACATCAATATCACATTAATCTACACCGCTATCATCAACCACTTTGTTAGATAGAAGCACTATAGACCATTTCGTACTCGTCGGGTCAGTGACATAGAACACTTGTCTTTGGACAATCGATCGGCATCCATCCATTTTTTATCCATGGTTTTCCTACTTATTAAGGTCAACAAAATAACATTAATTCAACCATATTAATCAAGAAATGAACAAGTTTGATAGTGTTTGATATGTAACTGGTTGAATTTCTTATGTTTTAGTGAAATGTTTATGTTCATTATATTTGTTTATTAACTCAACCATCTCAAATTCTAGAATTTTGAGGCTTCAAAAACAAGCTTTGAATTCTAAAATTCAGAGGACATTTCCATCAATTTTAAGAGTTTTTTAGAAGATTTAAGAGGTGGAAAAAATAAAATAAAACTAAACTATTTCCATCAATTTTAACAAAACTCCATCAATTTTAAGAGTTTTTTAGAGTTTTTTAGAAGATTTCATCAAACATACTCATTCACTACAAAACTTCATTAACAAAACTTCAAACATACTCATTCACTACAAAACTTCATTAATAAAACAGTCCAACATAACTTCATTAACAAAACTCATCAAACATAATCATTCACTACAACATTGTAAAGCAACAAAACCCTACAACAATAATGTAAAGCAACAAAACCCTATTCTTCACAACAACGACGTACCTTTAACGACGGTAACAACGACAATGCAAGAACGAAATGTATCAAAGAACAGAAAGAGAAACGAACGACGACGACAATGAGCAGAAACGAAAACGACGGCAGTGAGCAGAAACGGACGGACGACAATGCAACGATGGCAACAACGAACGACGGCACAGTGGAGGACGGTTGACGGTGAAGGTTTTTCGTTCGCAAGGGTTTTGAGCTCTGTTCGCTAGCAGGGGAGAAGAAAGAGCGGAAATATGAAAATGAATACTGACTATTCATATATTTTAATTTAATTAGACCTTAGACAGCGCTTGTCATAAAAGCGCTTTCTAAGGTGGATCTTAGACAGCGCTTTTCAAAGCGCTTTCTAAGGTTGGCCTTAGACAACGCTTTTGATTTTTTTTTTTTTTTTAATTTTTAAGACCTTAGACAGCGCTTTTAATGAAAGTGCTGTCTAATATTTTCCTTTAATTTTTTTTTTAAAATTAATAAAACTTTAGAAAGCGCTTTTTACGGAAGCGCTGTCTAAGGTCTTATATTTTTTTAAATTTATAAGATCTTAGAAAGCGCTTTTAACTAAAGCGCTGTCTAATATTTTCCATTAAATTTTTTTTTTAAAAATTTATAAGACCTTATAAAGCGTTTTTGACCAAAGTGCTGTCTAAGGTCTTATATTTTTTACACTTTTATTTTTTAAATGAATAGATTCCTTGTTTTTAACTTATAGCAGCGCTTTTGTATTAAAGCGCTGTCTAAGGTGCGATGTTATAACTTACTTTTGTTGTAGTGATTTGAGAGAGTTTCCATATTGGTCACTTTTGCCCCTTTTGCAAGAAAGAGCTAAAACTTGTTCCTAAGGACTCCAGCTGGTTTTGATCATCCTAGAAGCTTCTAAAGGATCAATCAAGAGTGTCCAAAGCATTATATTACTTCTGGCACAAGGATCTTGACAGTTATCACAAGAAGCTCTAAGAGGTAAGTGCATGCCAACTTGAACTCTTTGAATTATGCATTCCTTTGATGTCCACTGATCATAAACATCTCATACATATTGTATATATTATGTTTGACCCAATTTGTCATGTAATTCTTGCCTGTACCATGAGATAGCATAAAACATGCAAATCTAGGCCTATTTTGAAACTACTATCGGGTTTTAAAATAGGGACACTTTCTGAAAATTCCAAAAGCACCATTGGATTCCTTGTGAAATTCTAGGCCAGATGCATCTAAATTTTGTCTAAATCCATGGAGAAATGAGAAAGTTAGAGGCTTCACGTAAATTACCAAAACTTGTCTTGCCTTGTCTTGACCAGGCCTGAAAGCAAGGCACCCCATATATGCACATGGGGTGGTTTTGATACACGGATGTATCAGCACCCCAGTGGTAGCGCGCATGTGTGTTTGGTTGCAAGGTCATGGGTTCAAACCCCACCCAAACCTTTTTTGCTATTCTCTCAGTTTTTGCTATTTTTCAATATTTTCATGTTTTTGTTAATTAATTAAAAAATTAATTTCTCTCTCAAATTTAATTATTTTTTATTGATTCTTTTTTTGAAAATTCACAAAAATATTAAAATATTTTATTCCATGAAAATTTTACAAAATGTTATTTATTTCATATATTTGATATTTTTTTAAAGAATTATATTTTTATTTGTTTTTAAACATTAAAAATATTTCTTTCTCTTGGTTTTGCAAAATTCAAATGATTTTTAAATCATCCCCTGAATGAAACATGATTTTCCAATTATAAATCCAAGATCATAACCTTTTTTCACATGTTTGGTTATTTTAATTGAATTTTTATTCAATTAAAATACATTTTAAAACCAAAAATTAGGGTTTTGATCATTATCACCCTAACAAATATTTTCAAACATCCTTGGGCCTCTTTGTAGAGTGTAAGTCCCATTCCCTTTGTACAAAAACCTTTTTGGGTCTCAGTCATTGTATAAGTCCCACTGTGTTTTCAAAACCTCGGCGCGATCGTCGCCTTTTCAAAACATTTTCATCTGGGCCTACCCTTGTGTTGTAAGTCCCATTTCTTTTATTTTTCAAACTTTTGGGCCTTTCTTAGAGTTGTAAGACCCAACCCTCTTTGTAAATAAAACCTTTTTGGGCCTCAGTCATTGTATAAGCCCTAGTACAGTTTATAAAACAACGGTACGATTACTGTTTTTCATCTGGACATCTCCTTGAGTATAAGCCCCAACAATCTTTTCAAAAACAACTTTCCTTTTTTATTTAGGTTCAAACTCATAGTTGTTATCAAAACTTTCTTTAATTTCTTGAACAACTAACCATACAGCTGTTACAATGGAAGCTTGCTCACCTGTAATTTTTTATCAGCTTTCATTTACATGCTTACATATATATATATATATATAACTGTATTGCTGGAAGCTTGCTCACCTGTAAGTTCTTCTTTCATATCCTTTTAAATACTTGTCATATATCAATTATATATATACTTATATATTTGCTTAGAGTTTCCCCCGACAACTAGGTCTAGAACTAGGTAAAGCCAGTTGGCCACTCTTAAATAGAGTCAAAACTAGTTTCCCATAGGAATTCCAGATACAGTCTTGCCTTCTCTTGGGCTTAAACAATATGGAACAAAGAGAAAGGCATTATTCCCGGTGAAATTTTCTCAGACTGTCACTATTAGAAATTGTCAAAGAAGTTCATTTCCCCCAGAAAGGATTAATTCCCGGTGAAACCTCTCTTGAATTTCTTCAAACCCTAGAACTATTCACTAAAGAAAAGATTATTCCCGGTGAAACTTTTCTTGAACTCTTCTTAAGTTTGGACCCACAGGCTTCCTAAAAACATCCTCGCCTCCTCTTGGGCTTTGTACAAGGACCCTCCGGCTTCTTAGAAGTTCTCATGCCTTCTCTTGGGCTTAATACAAGGACCCTGAAGACCTCCTAAAGGTATAAGACAGAACTTAGTCATCCTTTGCTAGAGCAGTCTTTCCAGAGTCAAAACCTCAGACCAATTTAAGGGTTGATTCTCATCCCTTAAAACACCTGCCTCCTCTTAGGCATCATACAAAAATAAGCTCTTCCATACCAGTAGACTCGGACAGTCTAATCTCCTCTTGGATCTCAAAGATATTCTCAAGTTCCCTACAAACACAAGGAAAAACCCTGGTCATTTAACCAATTTCCAGTAAAGTTAAAACCCTCACAGGATCTAAAACTCAGACTTTTATCGTAAAAATTCCCCAGCTAGGGTCATAACACTATCCTAAATCAGAACCTCAAGGCATCTGATACCTCAAATCTTCAGTAAACCTCCGCAAGAGTTGATTCCCCATTTTGGACCTGCCTCTGGATCTTAATAATCCTCAGCAGGAGCCAACCTCCTCTTAGGCTTTGTATAATGATTTTCCTCAGCAAAATTAGTCCCAACAATACCCTTTTTTGTTGAGTCCATCTTCTTTCTTAAGGCACTCTCTTGTTGAGTTGACCTTTTTTCAGCCTCCTCTTAGGCTTTGTATAATGATTTTCCCCAGCCGAGTTAGCTTCAAAATGAGTCTCTTGTTGAGTCCATCACCTTTCAAAGTACTCTCTTGTTGAGTCAATCACCTCTCCATACTCCCTTGTTGAGTAAAATGGTACAAAAACACTCTCTCATTGAGTCATCCTTTTATCCTCAATCTTGGGCTTTGTACAAGATAGATATATGAACTTTCTCCATAAAGTCAAAATCTTCATAACCTTCTTTTAAAGCTTGGGACAAATATCTTCCCCAGCAAAGTTAATTCCTCCCAGCCTTCTTATAGGCTTTGAGAAATAATATCCATAAGCATAATCAATATGCTTTTCAGCCTCCTCTTAGGCTTTGTATAATGATTTTCCTCAGTAAGGTCAGCCTCAATCTTGGGCTTGGTACAAGACACCTAAAAATCCTCAACTGAGTCAGTCCCGTTTTCAGCCTTAATCTTGGGATTTGTACAAGACACCGTATAAATCTCTCCAGCAGAGACAATCTTCTTTTAGCCTCAATCTTGGGCTTTGTACAAGACAGATAAAGATTTCTTTCCCACAGAGTCAGTTTCTTTTTCAGCCTCAATCTTGGGCTTTGTGCAAGACACCGTATAAATCTCTCCAGCATAGTCAATTTACTTTTAGCCTCAATCTTGGGCTTTGTATAAGACAGATGAAATATTTCCCCAAAAAGTCAACTTTTAGCCTCCTCTTAGACTTTTTATAATGATATCCCCCAAAGAGTCAGTCTCTTTTTAGCCTCAATCGTGGGTGTTGTACAAGACATATATAAACACTCTCTTGTTGAGTCAGTCTTTTCCAGCTTCCTCTTAGGCTTTGTATAAGGACTTCCCCAATGGAGTCAATCAACCTCTTAGCTTCAACCTTGGACTTTGATCATGGCACACAAAAATCAACACCCCTAAGAGAAAATCAAAATCTCTCTGCAGGAAATAATTTCTCCGTGTTATCACACTTCTAAACAGACATTCAAAACAAACCCTAAAATCCCAGATAACTGTTGTAAGTGGCACACTTGTTGATTAAAAAACCCAAGCTGTTGTCCATCTCTTGTCCTGGAAAACTTTCTCTTTCATCTAATTTCTGTAAGTGGTAAGCCTCTGGATTATTTACATACACGCTACTGTCCCTCTCTTAGCATGAAAGATTCCTAAGAAAAATGGCATTGCTCTACACTGAATTAAAGTTTTCTCCTTCAGGACCAATCCCCTATAAAGGAAATTATGGCATTGTTGGATTCTCATATCCCAGTTAAAGTAAGCCTCCTTTATAAACAGTCACCCTGAATCTCTCTAAGCGTTTGTTCAGTTAAACATTCGCGTGCAAGGTTAGTTTTAGATAGCTTCCCTTTCCCTTCCAGCTTCACGGGATAAATAAGAAATCAGAAAGTAGCACCCCACTCCTACCGTTGCGGTGAGGAGAAACCCATATGCAATAAGGTGGTCGCGTCACCGACAAAAATCGCACGCTACAACAAGTCTCTGGATTATTTACATCCACACCACTGCCCCACTCTTAGCATGAAAGACTCCTAAGGAAAAATGGCATTGCTCTACACTGAGTTAAAGTTTCCTCCTTTAGGACAAATCCCTATAAAGAAAATTATGGCATTGATGGATTCACATATCCCAGTTAAAGTAATTCTCCTTTATAATCAGTCACCCAACAGTTGTGATAAACACACGAGATGTCTCCCTTTAGAGATAACAAATTTTCTCTCAGTCAAACCTTTTAGCTTCAATCTTGGGCTTTGAACAAGACACGAATACCTTTTAGCTTCAATCTTGGGCTTTGAACAAGACACCAAATATCTTTTCCTCTCATAGAATAGGAGGAACTACGATTGCTCTGATTTCCCTGTTTTCTTTAACAGGAATACGTAGGCATAAGATTGCAAAATCTTAGCGAGCACACCAATCAAAAACTTTAGGTCCAGTACCTTCACTCATCAAAAACCTCGGAAAACCCAAAATCAAACAAAAACTCTCTCTCTCTCTCTCTCTATCAAAAACCTCGCAAAGGAGAAACTTTCCCAACCCACAACAGACAAACACCAGTAAGTAGAAAGCAGTAAGGAAAATTGCTAACCACCTGTGGATAACCACATATAGAATGGGTAATTGACAACTTCCCATTGTATAACCTGATCCCGAACTCCCCAATCTCTTTTAGCATTTGTTCAGTTAAACATTTGCGTGCAAGGTTAGTTTTAGATAACTTCCATTTCCTTTCCAGCTTCATAGGATAAATAAGAAATCAGAAAGTAGCACCCCACTCCTACCATTGCGGTGAGGAGAAACCCATGGCGATAAGGTGGTCGCGTCACCGACAAAAATTGCACGCTACAAGCTCCAACAACAAAACTTTGTGATTGCTCAAGAAGAAAGGCACACTGCTCTCACGAATCAGCTACAAGCTCAAAGTGAGAACTTTAACTGGTTTGCCTCCCCAGTGATGACAAGGTTTGACAATCTGGCTACAATCGCTGAGAGTCAAAATCGTGTTCTGACTAACAGTTTTAACACTCTCAATCGGGCTGTATTAGAGCTTACGGAACGCTTGGATGAACAACCACCTCCACCACCTCCACCACCTCCAGATTACTACTTCAGAGGAAGGGACAACCAATTTAGGGGGAGGAGACCTTGAGGATTAAGATGTCTAGTGTAGTGCATTTCATATATTTTTTTTTTATATCATTATTTGTTTTGGTTTGCTTTTGTATTTCCTGTGACTTGAAGTTTATTGGAATATTATGGTTATGTAATGCACTTTAAGTTTCTTTATATGCTTCTTGTCTTATTTATCCATATAATTTCTGCATTAACATCATTTTATGTGGATGTTTGTTAATGTGTCTTGGTTGCAAATTATATGAGTGTGTTCATATGTATGTATCATGTTATTCTTTGACCTTGTATTTCTCTCTTTTTGATGTTGTAAAAGGGGGAGAAGGGTATGTGGTCTATGATAAGTGCAAATTGTACCTATTTTTGTATATACGTTTTGTTGCACTTATCGTTACTTTGTGTTAATATTGGTTGAATAAACCCCACTTTATGTGTAAATACGTTTACTTTACGTTTTCGTGTGTATTTTGCATTTTCTCGTATATATCATTGAGTTTAATTGATTTTATCTCATTTTTGTAGGTATTTTAGCAGTGGGATTTTGCCATTGTTGTATAGGGCATTGAATAAGCTTTCCAACGCTTCGAATCGGGAGAAAAACGAAATTACGGTTCAAAAGTTATGAAGAAAGCAAGCTTTGGATTTTCAAGCATGCTACGAGCGCGCTTAGCGCGCTCCTAGCCCAAGGAAGGAGAAAATTCCAGTGAGTAGCGCGCTTAGCACGCTCTGAGCCCGCTTAGCGCGCTTTTGAGGCGGTTTAACATTAATAAGAGCGCGTTTAGTGCCCAAAACCGCGCTTAGCGCGGTCTGCGACTTTGAAGTGTTTGGTTCATTTCTGATTTTCTTCATGTCTTTCTTCTTTGTTGGGTTTGTATATGTTTTTACTTTGATCTTATGTACATTTGCCGCCCATGGCATTATATTTAATTTTCTTTACAAATCTCTGTTGGTGATTGTTCTTGATTTTTGCTTAAATGCTCGGGGTTTGGGTCGTGTTAGAGATAAACGTCACAAACTTCGATTAAGGATAATTATCTGTTAGTTTCTGGATGCTAGAGATAGATTTAGGGCTAACAATCCGTATGGGTGTCGGAACTTAAATACCTTCCGTATTTCAAGGCTTCGTGAGCGAGAGTGATGAAGAGGGTGATACGGTTGTTTCTCAGCTCGGTGTGTCAGAGATGAACACTATTGTGAGCAATATCAGGTGATATTGAGGAGTATTGTAAGTTGAGTGCAACTGGTCGATAAGTTTAATTCTGTGACGAGTGGAATATATACATGCTTGATAAGTCTTTTCTCTCTGATGAATGAATTTTCTTATGTTCTTATTTACTTTTCCACATTTACGTTTTAAACCATTTAAACCCAAACTCATTAACAATTAAATTGTCGAATGGCAGTTCAGTAGCACCGATCTCTGTGGACACGATAATTCCCAAAAAAATACTTCCAAAACTTTTGTTGCTTGCCCTATACCGAACCAACAAAATGGCGCCATTGCCGGGGATTAGTGTTTTTATTGGATCGCATTGCGATAGTTTCTTTGTTTTTGAGTTTTGTAGATATCGTATATATTGTCTATTTTCACTTGTTTATATTGATACTTGTATATGTTTACCATATTTGTGAATTTTACATGTTTTGTATACTTGTAAATTTAGTGTATATGTTTGTTTCTCTTCACGTTTGCTAAGTGTTTGGTTAGGTTTCGTCGTCGGTGAGCGCTAACCGTGTAAAGAGGCAACTTAGAGAAGTGTGTATCAATAATAGGCGTCGAACTTATGACGTAAAACAAGCATGTTTTATTGTTGTTAGTTTCTAATGATTTTTTCTCCCATTCTTTTAGAATGTTTATGGTAGCTCGTGTTAAGGTGTTAAGTTTTGTTTTCCTCAAGCTTGTCGGGTTTAACTTGAGGAAGTTTGTATGTGTAAATATTGTATGTTTTGTAATTGAGTTGTGTAGGTGTTAAGTGGAGGCCTACACCAGAACCTTGTTGTTGTACTGGTTCTTCTGGTTCTAGTGTAGCGCACTTAGCGCGGGCCTGCGCGCTTAGCGCGCCCTGTTCTGCTGAGCCAGTGAATTATTTTAATTGTTCACTTGGCTCCCCCTTCTTCCCACTTCCACCAAGGCCTTATATATTAGTAATTATTAGTAATTTTTCTAATTCTTTTGTTGATTGTTTGGACTCAAATTTTGGCCCGATATCTTGAAGTCGTATTTGGTGATTTTTCCGATTTTGAGTGTTTCAACTTGCGAATGCGTGGTAATGATAGTGTTTAAAGTTTTGTACACGTTTAAGGTATGTGTTTATCGCTTTCTATACTTTAGCATATTCATGATACTTAGGCTTTTTACAAACTTTCATGCCATTTATTATTTTGTATACTTGTTCTTGTGTGAATCACTTTAGTTCCCAACCTCTTTGTGAGGAAGCATTCCATTGTTCATATATGCTCGGAGTACCAATATCTTGTTTTAACTGGATTTTATTATGCTTAATCTGTTGTTTATGTTGTGTATATGAATGCATGAAAAGGATCAAGGCAATTGTTTCATTTTGAGCACAACTACCTTAGCCAAATAGTCATTCACCTTGTGAGCGTGTGATCTTTCGTAACCCCTTTGAGCTTTTTGATCCATGTTTTATTTGAACTTAATGCTTCTCTATGAGTATTTAGTTCACTTATTTTTGATGGATTTTGTTTTTTTTTGGACCTCAACTTTGTGTTGTTGTATGGATTTTTTCCTTGCCTTAGAAAGTAGGGAGTATTCACATGATGATGTGGTTGAATTCAAGTTGGGGAGAGAATGATTGTGTACTCATTGGTTGGATTCTATGAGGATTGAAAAAGAAAAAAAAAAGAAAAATATGACAAAGAAAAGAAAAGAAAACAAAAGAAAGAAAAAGAAAATTCTTGAGAAAGGAAACAAAAAGAGTTCAAATAATTGTGCTAAATAAGTATTGTGTTTTGTGTAACACTTGGGATTTTGGAAGAAGTTAATTGGAATTTTGTGTTTGAGTCTTTGTGAGTTGATCACTCCCTTAGGTTTAGGCAAGTTTTTGTTTCAATTACCTTTAGAAATTGCCCCTTGTTTGTTTACCCGACCACGTTACAACCTTGAAAGTCCTTGTGATTCTTGCCTTTGTATGTTCAATGTGAATTTTTAGATGAGTGCATAATTTAGTCTTTTGTTTGCAAGATTGTTGTGTGAGTGAAAAATCCCTTATTTTGTATTTTTCATCTACCGATGATTGTTTTTGCTAGGTGTGATTCACATTTGAACTTATGTTGTTTTAGAATGTTTGGCATGATTTTTGTATTTTGCATTTGTTTCGTGACTAGGTTACCGTTGTAGTGTAGTGGTAAGTATTTACTTTGTGTGTACAGTTTTCATTTGAACCATTGTATTTGTTTTCTGTTTTCAAAACCCGTTGATTCGTGATTCTTTGGTTTTCACTCGGTTTCTTTGAGTTGTTTGATTTTTGTTTGAGGACAAACAATTATGTAAGTTAGGGAGAGTTTGATAAGTGCAAATTGTACCTAATTTTGTATATAAGTTTTGTTGCCCTTATTGTTACTTTGTGTTAATATTGGTTGAATAAACCCCACTTTATGTGTAAATACGTTTACTTTACGTTTTCGTGTGTATTTTGCATTTTCTCGTATATATCATTGAGTTTAATTGATTTTATCTCATTTTTGTAGGTATTTAAGCAGTGGGATTTTGCCATTGTTGTATAGAGCATTGAATAAGCTTTCCAACGCTTCGAACCGGGCGAAAAACGGAATTACGGTTCAAAAGTTATGAAGAAAGCAAGCTTTGAATTTTCAAGCATGCTACGAGCGCGCTTAGCACGCTCCTAGCCCAGGAAGCATGCTAGGAGCGCGCTGAGCGTGCTCCTAGCCCACAGAAGGAGCAAATTCCAGCGAGTAGTGCGCTCAGCGCACTCCGAGCCCGCTTAGCGCGCTTTTAAGGCGGTTTAACAATTTTTTAGGGCGCGCTTAGCGCCCATAGCGCGCTTAGCGCGGTCTGCGACTTTGACAGTCCATAAATAGTGGAAAAACAGATTTTTTAGGGGATGGTTTGGGTATTTTTTGCTCCCACTCCATCAAACTTCATTTCTTCATTGGATTTGCTTAGAAAACATCATGGAAGCTTGCATTTGGATGATCCGGGGTGGATTTCTCATCGATCGGCTCTGACAATCCGTGAAGTGTTTGGTTCATTTCTAATTTTCTTCATGTCTTTCTTCTTTGTTGGGTTTGTATATTTTTTACTTTGATCTTATGTACATTTGTCGCCCATGGCGTTATATTTAATTTGCTTTACAAATCTCTGTTGGTGATTGTTCTTGATTTTTGCTTAAATGCTCGGGGTTTGGGTCGTGTTAGAGATAAATGTCACAAACTTCGATTAAGGATAATTATTTGTTAGTTTCTGGATGCTAGAGATAGATTTAGGGCTAACAATCCATATGGGTGTCGGAACTTAAATGCCTTCCGTATTTCGAGGCTTCGTGCGCGAGAGTGACGAAGAGAGTGATACGGTTGTTTCTCAGCTCGGTGTGTCAGAGATGAACACTATTGTGAGCGATACCGGGTGATATTGAGGAGTATTGTAAGTTGAGTGCAACTGGTCGATAAGTTTAAGTCCGTGATGAGTGGAATATATACATGCTTGATAAGTCTTTTCTCTCTGATGAATGAATTTTCTTATGTTCTTATTTACTTTTCCGCATTTACGCTTTAAACCATTTAAACCCAAACTCATTAACAATTAAATTGTCGAATGGCAGTTCAGTAGCACCGATCTCTGGGGACACGATAATTCTCGGAAAAATACTTCCAAAACTTTTGTTGCTTGCCCTATACCGCTTTCAACACTGTATAAAAAGCAAAAGAAGCACTTCATGTCATAAAGATTGATCAGATTGTATTTTGGAAGAATGCATAAAGTCAGGGGGAGGACGAGTCGTAAATTAATCGACAAGCAGAAGAAGTTTTTCCATCATAAAAAATGGGAGTATGTGAGGGCAAGGTGTCTTAACACTCAATCTTTATTTTAATGATGTTAAAATATGTACTAGCTCGTAGTATGTAATTTGGACGGTATCATCGCATCATAGTCAGAATTCGTACTTCACAATGCATAAATATCCCATAATCATGTGTCCATACATATAAAAAGAGTATCATGTAGTTCTTGTATGTGTTTGATCATGTTGGGAGTCATAGGTATGCATAAACATAGACTAGGTGAAGCAAAATATGGTCAAAAATTTATTTTTGTGAGTTTTTGCTGTTTGAGTTGACTCAAACTATGTTTTGGTAGACTAATGATACTTGATCTTTAGTCTATTTCTCACGGGTCAGCTCACGTCGACCCTCCGGTCAACTCATACTGATGACATTTGTGTTTGTAGTTTTTCACCAGGCTTGCGTCGACGCATGACCCTGTTGCGGTCGATGCATAGCCTCCAAATTTGCATAGTCCTGCTCGCGGGTCAGCGCAGGCTGACCCTCATGATTCTTTGGTCAACCGTTTGCTAAAATCCTGCTATTTTTCTGATCTCTCTCAATTTTAAAATGCTGTTATTTTTCTTAGTTGGTCATAGGATCATATATATATATATATATATATACACACATTGTACCTCATTTTTACACAATAACAAGAAAAAGTGAAAGATATATACTGAATTTTTTTCTCATCATCTTCATCCTCATTCTTGCATTTTCTCAAAAATTACACATAATAATTTTTCCTGATCTCTTGCATCAGTGAGGTGATAACGTCCAATTATAGGATTGTATATAGAGTTTGGGGTGAGTTTTTCAGTGGGTTTTTTCTTGAATAAAACCTCTAGGGTTTTGTCCTCCAAGATCATTTGGATTTTAGGTTTTTTGGGACAAATCTTTGCTTCATTGAATTCAGCCAAGTGAAGGTGATTGAAGAATGGAGGGTTCGTTTAATCTAGTAACGTTAATCAGAGGATTGTGCAAGAAAAATTTGGGATCGAGCTGTGTGTGACTAAAATCAGCCGAGCGAAGGTGATTGAAGACCGGTGAGTTCATTCAATCTAGTAGTTGTAAACGGAGGTTTATTCAACACGTTCGAGGCATTTGATTCGACTCGAATCAAGGGGAGAGAAGACATAGTATCAACATTAACGAAGGTTCTTGAGTGTGTGGTATCTAAGACTTCTCTTGTAAAAACATTTGTAACAAGATTATACATATCCCAATTCTGGTTTAGAATTGGGGGCAGACGCACCCGAAGTGAGGACGAAAGTGGAACTTCCTAAACAAATTCGATCTTGTTCTCTCTTTCCCTATCTTATAAATTTTTGAACTATTTACGCTTGTGAATAATCAATTGATCGATAAAATTCTGTTATAGTGTAGTGCTGAAAATCTGGTTTGAAAACACTTTACAATCACTTTGATTGTATTTATAAAAATTCGGCACTACATTTATATAGAAGTTATCACTTGGAGTGTTTTGCACACCAAGTGTTGGATAAATTGATCGCTCACAAAGTGTTTGTGAATTTGTTAATTTGGTTTACTTTTAAATTAGTCATTGGAAATTCCACAACATTAAGTGCAGTCTGTAGCGAGCGATTTTGGACGCGGTTCTTAAGTGCTGGTCGCTCTCTACGGTTGAGCTTAAAACTACAGGTCGATTCATTTTTTATCCTATTGTGAGCTGAATAAGGAAGGGAAATAGATGTCTCCAATTAACCCTGCTTGCATACTGAGTTTAAACAGCGGTTTGTTAGGTTACGGATGCTATCAATGTGGGGGGCCTTTGTACTGGTTATTCGTATTTCGCCAATACAGGTTCTTTCTTTCTAGGGCTTGGGCAAAAGGTTTCTGGTGGGGAACAAGGATTAGGATGTTAGCACTGATGCTTTTGAATTACTGCTTTTAATTGATGGAGATATGGGATTTGGGTTTTTTGTTGATTGCGCTCGCTAAGATCTTTTCTTTCAATCTTATGCCTACGTATTCCCGTTTACCGAAACAGGGAAATCAGAGCGTTCGTAGTTCCTTCTATTCTATGGGAGGAAATTGGTTTTTGGAATCTTGTTCAAAGCCCAAGATGTGAAGCGAAAAGTGATTTGTATCTTGTTCCAAGCCCACGATGTGAAGCTGAAAGGTCTATTTGTGTCTTGTTCAAAGCCCAAGACGTGAAGCTAAAAGACCTCGACTTTGGAGAGAATTTGTCATCTCTAAAGAGGGGAGAAGGAGAATTACTTTAACTGGGATACGCGGATCCGAGCAATGCCATAATTTCCGAAGAAAGGGTTTTAACCTGAAGGAGAAGACTTTAACTCAGTGTAGAGCAATGCCATCTTTCCTTAGGAATTTCTCATGCTAAAAGAGGGACAGTGGCATGGATATAGATGATCCAGAGGCTTGCCGCTTACAGCGATTAGATGAAGGGAAAGGAGTTGATGATGTTTGTGTACTGTGAACGAGGCACATCTTTGATGCTAAAAGGTCGATTGGATCAACCAATGGTTTTCTTATACAAAGCCTAAGAGGAGGCTAATTTCCGCTAGGAAAATCATTATACAAAGCCTAAGAGGAGGCTAATTTGTGTCTCGTACAAAGCCCGAGAGAGAGGCTAAAGGTTTTGACCCAGTGGGGTATATCGTTATACAAAGCCTAAGAGGAGGCTAGCAAAGAGTTGACTCAGTTGGAGAATCTTTTATACTCAGTAAGAGAGTGTTTTTGTATCTCGTACAAAGCCCGAGAGAGAGGCGAAAAGGTTGTTTTGACTCCACTGGGGAGAATTTTGGTATCTCGTACGAAGCCCGAGATGGAGGCTATTGTAACTGTTTCAGTTGAGTGACAGATCCAATATACTGATTTAAAAGAGAAAATCAGTTCTTATATGAGTAACACTGTACACAGGGATTTAATTTGAGGATCAGGGATATTTCCTTTTCTTTGAGGAAACGGGAAATCCAAAGGGTATTGAGACTATCCGAGTCTGCGGGTTTCCTTCTTATTTAACGAAGGGTGCTTGAGAATGTCTTTGAGACTCAAGGAAGTTAGACTGTCCGTGTCTAGAGTTTTATCTTTTGTACTATGCTTCGAGAAACAGTAGTAGACTCTATGAAAGGACTGTTCTATGAGGATGACTAGGTTCTGTTCCTATACCTCTAGGAGGTCGTCGGGACAATTTGTACGAAGCCCAAGAGGAGGCTGGAATCTTTTAAGAAGCCGACGGGTCCTTGTACGAAGCCCAAGAGGAGGCTATCATTCCCGGAGGAAGAGATCATTATACGAAGCCTAAGAGGAGGCTCTGAATACTTCTAAGAAGCCGTAGGGTCCTTGAATAATGCCCAAGAGGAGGCCGGGTTGCTTATAGGAAGCCTGTGGGTCCTTGTACGATGCCCAAGAGGAGGCCGATGCTTTTAAGAAGCCCGTGGGTCCCAAACCAAAGAAAAGTTCAAAAAAACTCTTTTAAAGATAAAACCACTGGTAAACGTGCGAGGTTTACTATCCAGCAACTTTTATCTTTTCAAGAGAGTTTGAACAGTTCGGAGGTTTGAAGAAATTCAACAGAAGTTTCACCGAGAATAATTCATCTCTGGGGAATAGAATTTCTTAACGATTCCTAAGGAGGACAGCCGAAGAGAAGACTGTATCTGGTGCTCCTATTGGGGATCTAGGCGTCTATTTCTACGAATAATTGAAACGGCGTCACCTAGTTCTAGACGTAGTAGCCGGGGAAACTCGAAATATCTATACTATTATTACATAGTAGATGTGAGTTTATGAAAGGAGACTTACAGTGAGCAGCCCCACAATACAGTTTATAATATGAAAGCAGTAAATGAAAGCGATAACCACTTACTCGGTTGTAGTGCTTCCATGCTGTTTGGTTAGTTGTTCAACAAAGAAAGATAAAAACAACAGTATATTCAAAATCAAAGGAGAAAGTGCTTTGAAAAAGAAAGATTTGGGGCTTACAGCTCAAGGAGAGGCCCAAGGTTTTTTCAGTGAGCGCACTGTTTGACTTTGTACAGCGGGACTTATACAAGTGACGGAGGCCCAAAAAGGTTTTATGTACAAAGGGATGGGTCTTGCACTCTCTCAAGAGGCCCAAAAAAGGTTTAAAGAAAAGAGAGGGGCTTATAACACGAGGGTAGACCCAGATGGTTTTTAATTTTAAACGGGCGACAATCGCGCCGTTTACTTGTACAGAGGGACTTATACAATGAGTGAGGCCCAAAAAGTTTTTTGTACAAGGGGGGGATGGGTCTTACACTCTCTCAAGAGGCCCAAAAAGTTTTAAAGAAAAATAAATGGGTCCTACTACTCGAGGGTAGGCCCAGATGATTTTTTAAAAAGGCGACGATCACGCCGTTTGTTTTTTGGCGGTATCGGGACTTATACAATAAGTGAGGCCCAAAGATGATTTGGTAAAAAAAAAAGGGGGTTGGGTCTTACACTCTAATAGAGGCCCAAAGTGTTTTGAAAATGATTTATGAGGGTTGAATTAATCCAAAACCCTAATTTGTTTTCAAAAAATGTATTTAATTGAATAAAAATTCAATTAAAATGATCAAAAATTGTTTAACACATGGAAAACAAATTGTGATCTTAGATTAATGCTTCAAAAATTAAGTATTGACCTACAAAATAATTAGAAAGCATTAAAAGTTGCAAAATCAATGTAGAAAAAAATATTTAAAATGCCAAAAACAATCAAAATATTAATTCTTTACAAAAATATCAATTATATGAAATAAATAATATTTTTGGGATTTTTTGTGAAAATAAAATATTTTAACATTTTTGTGAATTATTAAAAAAAGAATCAACTCAAAATCATTAAAACTCAGAGAGAAATTAATTTTTGAATCAATTAAACAAAATCACAAAATTCAAATATTCAAATATATGAAAATGGCGCCAAGAACAACACCAAGAACACGCGCGTTTTTCAGTTTGCCCAGATTTGCATTTTCTATCCAATCTCCATGAATACGTAACCATATCATGCAATCCACATATCATTATGCTCGCCTCAACCTCACGATCATGTCTATGTACTTTAATTTCATTTAAATTAAACATACAACAAGAAATCACGAAGAGACCTCAAGAACCCTAATTTCTGCATGAAGGCTAGGATTTTTGATACACGATTCAAACAATGCAATTAATTGAGGGAAAACATTCCACGCATGATTATGAACATATGGCCAAATTATTGTGCGAGGAAATATGCATAGATTGAGAGATGACCAAGTTTAGGCTTACCTCCAAGTCGTGACAGCAAGAGCAAATCAAATTCTGGGTTGGAGGTGTTACAGATGAGTTGTGATGATCTGAACAGCTTCCCTACACCATATGGAGTGTGTTTGAACACTTGGATTGAATTGAAATGGATTGGATCAGTTTATGGCATCTCAGCTGCAACTTCACTTCAAACTTGTGTGGATGGCAAGTGATTTTGAGATTTTGATGTTCCAGATGTTATGTGAGTGTTTGATCAACTCATATGTGATGTATGTGAGGTGTGTGAGTGATTGGTTTGTGCAGAATTGCTCTCAAACTCAAAACCCGATAGCTACCTTGCTAAGAAAGGCATTTTTGCCAAGAGAAAGAGATTTTGAGGAAAGCATCTGTTAGATGGCTTTGGTGTACTTAAACTGACCACAATTTAGCTCTATTTATAGTAGAGCAAGTTTGTTTTGCAAGGAATAGTGCATGGCAGCTGGTAAGTAGGTTTCCTCAATGTTGGCCAATGGAAATGAAAGTCTCCTCTAGCCATTGACTAGAGGTTAGGGCATAGAGCTTTGGTCCCCTTGGTCTTGGATAAGTCTTGACTGATTTCAGATGAGAATGGCTCAGTCCATGCCACCTTGATGGTTCCATTGAATGCCTCATTCCAAATTTGAAGTCTTGTCCCTACTTTGGCAACTCTAGGTTCAACATGCTATTCCTTGTTCCTTGGACCTTGGAGGCTTGGCTCAGTGATTGTTCCCTTTGGATTCAATCCTCTGAGGTGTCCAAGTGGATTGGAGCAAATGCAATTGGCTGATTTTGGCAAATCGAGCCAAAATGCAAATTCTGCCTTGCCTTGACAGATTTCAGCAAGGCAACTTGCCAATGTTGTATCTCATGATGTAGGTTGAATTTGGCAATGTTCTTGGCCATTTTGGAAAGCCCTAACATGATACAACAACTGTTTGAACAAGTTTGGTTTTGATCTCTTTTGATTCCAAGTGAAAAATCCCCCTACATTTGGCAAAAAGTGAAGCAGAATTCTGACTTAGTGAAAATTTCACTAAGTGTTGGAAAAAGTGACTTTTTCACTTTTCAGCCACTTTGATCACTCCATAACTCAAAATCCTTAATGAATTGGAATAACTTGTAGTTGAAGTTTTTGTAGGTGATAGTGAGGGCTACAAATCCATCTTTGGATGAGAAAAAATGGCCTTGTGGTTTAGGAGTTATGGTCCTCCAAAGTTGGTACCTTTGCCACTTTATTTTTTAACTTAGAAAATTTTCTAAGTTTTATGGTTACCCCTTTTACAAGTTATCTCACTTTTCTTGATTTTTCTTGATGAATGATGATTCAAATCATACATTAACATCATTTTAGGGTTAAAAATCCATTTTGGTGAAAAATCTCAAAAAGTCAAAGTTGACTTTTGTGCACAGTTGACTTTTTATCAGATGAATTCCAAACTGTGCAATTCTTCAGGAAATCATGTCCTTGACCTAAATCAAACTTGATGGACATGTTCCATGGGTGTCATAGGGTATATTCAATCATGTATTAGGGTTTGGGAGCATGCCTTGGTCAAAAGTCAAAGTTACAGTTGACTTTTCCCTTAAAACCCTAATTGTGGTGCAGATGAAAATGAAACTTGTTGCTCAAGCTTCTTGGATCAATCCATTGTTCCAAATGGATCAATATGGTGTATTAGAGACCCTCAAATCATCTCTTGAGGTCTTGGCTCATGGTTTGTCCCAAAAGTCAACTTAGGGGTGAATTAGGTCAAGAAACCCTAATTCCTGATTTTTTATGAATGCATCCCCTGAGGCAAAATTGACTTGATGCATGGGTTCATGAGGTTCCATGAAGTATATTAGGTTATGTTTTGGATCAATGGCTTGTGCCCAGATGAAATTTTCCATCTGGAGGCCCTGGTCGACCAAAACCCTAATTTGGTAACACTGTCGATCTTGAGACTTGATCCACCTAGAAGGGAGCAACCTTGTGCTTAATCCTTGAAGTGGGAGTCCTTTTTGATCCATTGTGGATGTTTAAGAGATTAGACAAGTTGAAGATCATGTCATTTCTTGATTGATCCTTTGTCTAAGCACTCAGAGAGGGCTTGAAACCCTAATTTTGCTTGTAGTGGATGCTCACCCATCTTTGGGGAGACTGATGAAGCATGATGGTTCATCCATATTGTGATGATGATTTTCACAATGATGGTAAATCTTAGTGGTCAAAATTTGGGGTATTACACAGTCAAGTATATTGATTAATAATAAAGTTTGTGATTCGAATTTCGCATTGAGCCTATCATTCCTTTTGGCTTACGCATATCCGGTTTTTTCGGTAATTGGTTCATTTAAATGATATGGTTCCTCGGCTGCTTCCGCAAACATTTTTAAAATCAAATTTAAGCATCGACTCTCCTTTAAAAAGTAGTGATATATTCAACCCCTTTCTAGATCAATTGTCGTTGTCCAACAAACCTGTGACAAGTGTGAAGAACACATTAAGACAGAGGAGAATCAGAGGAAGATCATAGCTGCACTGGAGAATGAGAATAAAGACCTTCTATGCAATATTTATCATCTTCAAGATGAGGCAACCTTCCTAAAATCTAAGCTTAATAACATGACAGAGTCATTAATAAGAATGAGTAACAGATATGATGTGGTGAAAGATTATGAAAATGCAAGAGGTGATTATCCTTCTGATGATCAACAAAATAATAAGTCTGTAGAAGAGTTCCTTCCTTCTAAAAAGAAGAAAATGGTCACTATGTCCTACCACATGTTACAACATCCTGGCAAACATGGCGTGTCTTCAACAAAATCTAAAGCATCAACTTGAAGGTGTCATTACTGTGGTGAGTATGGTCACATTAAGCCTTTCTGTTATAAGATATATGGAGTGCAACAATCTTTAGCTCATGCCAAAGCTAATCAAGTAAGTAAGAAAAGAAGGTCTATTAACAGGGATGTGAATCTTATGGCTCACACCTCCTTGAGGGATTCAACTAGTGAAGACTGGTACTTTGACAGTGGATGTTATAGACTCATGACAGGGATTCAGAGGTTGTTGGTGGATATTAGGTCTCAAGCCTCAGGGTCTGTCAGATTTGGTGACGGATTTAAAGGAGAAATTAAAGGAGTGGTAAGATTGATGTGTGCAGGGTCTCCTAATTTAGAAGATGTTCTTCTGGTGAAAGGATTAACTGCTAACCTTATTAGCATTAGTCAGCTTTGTGATCAAGGTTTGTTGGTCAATTTTTCAAAGTCAGAATGCTTAGTCAAGGATGAGAAAGATGCTATCCTAATGAGGGGTATAAGGTATAGAGACAACTGCTATCTATGGGAACCTCAAATAAATGCCTACTCTTCCACATGTTCTATAACCAATGAGTATAAAGTGAAGTTATAGCACCATATTCTTGGACATCTCCATCGCAAAATAATGAAGGAAATAATGTCTATAGGAGCCATTAGAGGAATGCCAGATCTTAAGATTAAAGAAGGGAAAACCTGTGGTGAGTGTGAGATAAAAAGCAGAGTATGATGTCTCACACAATGTTGCAACATCAGACTACATCCAGAGTACTGGAACTGCTTCATATGGATTTGATTAGACCAATGAAAATAGAAAGCTTTGGTGGAAAGAGGTACCTCTATGTGATTATAAATGATTTTTCTAGGTTCACTTGGATGAAGTTTATTAGAGAAATATCAAACTTGTTTGAAATCTTCAAAGATCTGTGTAAAAGTATTCAGAGGGAAAAGAACAGTGTGATTGTAAATATTAGAAGTGACCATGACAAGGAATTTGAGAATGCAGAATTCTCAGAGTTTTGTGATTCTAAAAATATCAGTCCTAAATTCTCTTCTTCTATCACTTCTCACCTAGATGGAATTGTTGAACAGAATACCAGAGGTATACAAGAATCAGCTAGAGTTATGCTTCATGCCAAACAATTGTCATTGGTATTTTGGGCTGAAGCTATGAATACTGCGTGTTACATCCATAACAAGATCACATTAAGAGGAGGTACTTCAACCACTATCTATGAGCTATGGAAAGGGAGGAAACCTATAGTCAAACACTTGCATACGTTTGGAAGTAAATGCTTTGTGTTGACTGAGAAAGATCAAAATGGTAGGATAACCCCTATAAGTGATGAAGGGATATTTTTGGGGTACTCTTCAAGCAACAGACCCTATAGAGTTTTTAACTCCAGAATTAAAATGATTGAGGAATATATCCGTGTGATAATTGATGATTAAATTACTGAGCAAATGACAGATGTTGAGAACGATGTTGGCACATCCTCTGTGTAGACTAGAGAAGAAGAAAGATGCAATCTTTCTAGCATTGTGACAGATGATTCTCAATTCACTTCAGGTCTCTCTGTTAGAGTTCAGGCAGAGCTATCCAAGGAACTCATTGCAAGACACACTTTTGAATATGGTAAGACAAGAAGGGGTTGTTCTCAACTAGGGTGGATGAAATAGATGTTGGAAGAATATAATGTCAAGCAGAATGTTATGACATTAGACTGTGAAGATATTAATATTGTTAGATATGTTACTCAACATGGCTGACGCAAGAACCCTGACCCGAATCATGATGAAGGAAAGATGGTTATTTTGAAGCGTGTGGAGTTTAAGGATCAGCTGACTGGTATGTGTACTAAAGCATTCTGTGCAAATCAATTTGAGGACATAAGCAGTGGGCTAAGTACTTTCCTTATGAAGGATTTATAGCAGCTACAGGTATGGTGGAAGGCAACAGCTACTGTATCTTTCCTTTATTCTCAGAGGCATAGGAAGCCAATGAAGAAGATAGGTTTTAAGGTTGTGGCAAGGGAGTCCAGTGTCAACTCTCCTAAGGATTGTGACAACAACAAGAAGTGCAGAAGGATCTTTAATAGGGGAAAGAGGTGGTATAGCACCTGAAGTTGATCAAGATTGCATGTGTCCACCAAGTGATGTGTATTTCCATACACTATGTTTGGACGATGTCTCCCTTTGTTCTATACAATTTAAGGGGGTTCTTCTAATGGTCATGTGATGTCAGAAAAGATGTCTTGACAAGTTCTATTTGGTGTATGGAGTTTATGGGTGCTTCTTTTATTCCGCTGTTTTTGCTTCTGATAGTTCTTCTTTGAGAAACTACTTTCTCTGCAATGAGAGTGTGACTGAGAAGGCTGATGCTTCTGTGTATAAGATCTAGAATTTCTTAAGTTGTTTTTACTTGGTCTCCACCCTCAGGGGGAGAACTGATTATGTGTGACAGGGGGAGATATTTTCCTGTCTGCTGCATAGCTGCTTTAGTACATCCTGTACAAAGTATGCATGTTTTCATGCAGCCTGTTTTGCTTACCTCTAGTGAAGGTATAATGTCAGACAAGATGTCTTGACATTGCTCTGTCAGGTTGGCTGTGTTGTTTGGTTGTGAAATGTCTAACGTAATGTCGTGATATTGTGCTCAGTTTTTAGGCTGATCACTAATGAATATTTTACACAAGGGATTTGGTGAGAAGCTTCATTTTTGGAGCATGTTTTTGGCTGGTTCATAGGAGTATACAATTTCTATCAGAATGTCAGGATTTACCAAGCTTTTTTAGTTAAGACTGTCAAGAGTCTTTGTGTGGTCAGCATGCCAAGGAAGGTGTGTATAGTCATCAGTGCTCTAATAGTAGGCTTGAAAAACGTGTTTTTTTGTGTGCATGCGTAGCTTGTTTCTATGACATGGGAATTTTCATGATCCAAGATTGGAAAAAAAGACCTAGAATTAATAGTTTTGCTTCCCACATGTGGACGGTGGTTCATTTTCAAGGTTGACTTAACTGTTTCCAACATTTCTCTCCTTGACTTGTCAAGCGTTACAAATAAGGAATTTGTGCTATATAAAGTCTGGAGCCTGCTTGCTTTTTCATCCCCTCACATTGAACTTAAAACATGAGCCAATCCTCCAAAAAAATTTATAATAAGAAAGTTGACCTGAAGGAACCTCTGAACGAAAAGAAGGATCAGTCAAATGCTGTGACATCTACTAGATCATCAATCGGAGCTGTCCTGACAGGGAAAACTTCTGTGACAAAGGTTACATCTTTAAAGAAAATTCGTCCTAAGGATCTTGTTTCTAGTGCAGATGGTGATGAAGACAAGGTTTAATTTGTTAACTCAGGAGGATGAAGGGTTTAACTAGTTCAAGAGGAGAGCGTGTCTTTGTCTGTGTCTATTTTTTGTGAGTATTAAGAGTCAGTTTTGTTTGCTTGTTATTTGTCAAATTTTAGCTCAAATAGGGGGAGAAAATAAATAAAAGTAAAAGTCTCTAAAAGTGGTATTGTTCTGTATGCAGGATATCCTATCAGATGTTCTGTCTTTCTGGACATGTTTTGGGATCTTATGACTTGTGTCGTGTGCTACGTCTGCCATATGTGTTTCTAATGACTGTGGCTTCTGCCATATGTGTTTCTAATGACCTGAACTTGTTTAGTTCAAGTTTGTGTTTAGGTTGGTTTTCTTTTGCTTCGGAAAAGTTTCTTCTTCCGTTCTGAGAGGGAGAATTATTCCTCCGTGACAAGGACTAGTTTTGTGGTCTAGGGGGAGTGTTGTGGATATTCCCAAAGATGCAGGTTATCTTCTTCCTTATGTACACAGTCTCTAGGGTTTATTGTGCAAAAGGTTTTTAGCCAATATTTGCCAAAGGGGGAGATTGAAGGTTCCATGGTTTATGGATTGGCAACAATTTTGCTAAAACATGGTTCACTACAGGATGTTGTGTGTGATGTTGTAACATGCTGATCATCTCACCTTGATAGCAGATGTCCTAACAGATGTGGTAACATGTTCTACAAGAACATCTATTCCGGTTGTTTTAAATCTTGACAGATTTGTTTTAATTCTGTGATATTTCTTTTGGATATATCTCAGTAATTTACGCAGGTCAAGAAGATGCTATCAGGAACAAGTTTCTGTATCTCTAGCTGTACACAAATTTCTATTTGGATGATGAGATGTTTTAGGAAACTTTGAAGATTTGTTCCTGATATTATGGAGAAGATTCCGCAGGTGGTTTAAAACTGACAAAATGGGATTGATTATAGAGTCCAAGCCCATACTGCACGAGGCTATAAAAGGAGACTTACTAAACCTAAAATAAGGGTGGAATTATTGTAGAAGAAACCATGTGTACAAATAAGAGTTTATGGTTTTAGTTTTCTTTTAGTGTGCTGATGTATTGTGTGTCTCTCATGTGTCTTCTGATACATTGAGGTAGACTGTTTATGAGCCATTTATTCACCACCTAGATGCTTGAACTAGACTGATGTTATTGAGTTGTAAGTGTCCGCTCTAAGCTTTTAAGCAAGGGCGTGGTGTTCTTGATTTAAGCTTTTAAGCAAGATCAAGTGTTGTCTTTGAAGAGTGTCTTATTTTGATGTATTGTTATGTCTATCACTGTTGTTGGTGACTGGTAGGAAGTGAGAGGGGATTTTCATACCTAGGTGAGTCTTAGGTAGAAATTGCACTAAGTAGGTATTAAGTGAGAATTTTTAAATTGGGTTGTTTAACTTTGAATTGATAATACTAATAGTGGATTTCCTTCTTGGCTTGGTATCCCCCAGACGTAGGTGTTGTTGTACACCAAACTGGGTTAACAACTCTTTGTGTTTCGTTATTTTCTGTACCTTTAACTTTGTTTTACTTTGGTCCTTGTGTTCTAAACAGATACCAGTGTCTCGACATCTCTTATGAAATATGATATCTGCATACCAGAATTTCAATGAGGCACCTCAGATTACAATCAGACGTCTAGATAAACCTGTTCATGTGTTTGTAGCAGATGAAGAAATAGACAGTAAATCGTGGTATTATGATATTAAGTGTTTCCTACAGCGTCGAGAATACCCATTTGGGGCATCCGATAAAGATAAGAATGCATTAAAAGGTTGGTTTACAACTTCTTTCCCAATGGAGATGTGTTATACAAAAGAAATTATGACATGGTCTTGCTCAGATGCATGGATAGATACGAAGCATACATGTTAATGCAAGAGGTTCATGAAGGTTCCTTCGGTACTCATGCCAATAGACATTCTATGGCTAAGAAGATGCATAGATATGGTTATTATTAGTTGACAAAGGAATCTAATTAATGTGAATTTGTTAAAAATTGTCATGAATGTCAGATTTATGCGAACAAGGTGCATGTGCCTCTGACTCCACTCAATGTTATTTCGTCTCTGTGGCCATTATTTATGTGGGTATTTGAAATAATTGACATGATTGAGCCCAGAGCTTCTAATAGACATTGTTTCATTCTGGTGGCTATTAATTACTTCACCAAATGGGTTGAAGCGACATCATACACCAATGTGACCAAGCAGGTGGTGGTCCGATTTATCAAGAATTAAATCATCTTCTGATACGCTATTTGAAGCAAGATTATTACTGACAATGGTTCAAATCTAAACAATAAGATAATGAGAGAACTTTGCGAAGTTTCAAGATTGAACATCACAATTCTTCACCTTACAGACCCAAGATGAATGGGGCTGTTGAAGGGGTAAATAAGAATATCAATAGATTTCTGCGGAAGATGGTTGTAACCTACAAAGATTGGCATGAAATGATTCCTTTTGCTTTGAATGGATACTGGACGTCCGTCCACACTTCAACAGGAGCAACCCATTTCTCTTTAGTCTATGGTATGGAAGTCGTGCTCCCCATGGAAGTTGAGATCCCATCACATTGAGTCTTGATGGAGGCCAAGTTGACAGAAGCTAAATGGTGTCAAAAC
This sequence comes from Lathyrus tuberosus, assembly GCA_022829125.1. Lineage (NCBI taxonomy): Eukaryota > Viridiplantae > Streptophyta > Magnoliopsida > Fabales > Fabaceae > Lathyrus > Lathyrus tuberosus. The sequence continues at coordinate 7,280,618 of JALAZF010000253.1, forward strand.
ATATATGATTAGTTCAATTTGATTAAAGAAAAGAGAATGATGGCCTTATGTCATAGTCAATTGTATCATAAGAGAATGTAGAAAGTATTTGATAAAAAGGTGCGTCCTCGTGAGTTCAGAGAAGGAGACCTCGTGCTCAAAACGATCTTGCCTATCCACAATGATTCCCATGGAAAGTGGACTTCCAACTACGAAGGCCCATAAGTTTTCAAGAAGGCCTTCTCTGGCGGCGCATTGATTCTTATAACTATGGATAGTGAGGAGCTCCCTTGTCCGGTGAACGTTGATGCAGTCAAGAAATACTTCGCCTAAAATAATCAAAAGAACGGCTCGCTAAGTTGGAAACCCGAAAGGGCGACTTAGGCAAAAATGAGCATCTTGGTGGACTGAAAACCTGAAAGGGTGGTCCAGGAAAAAATTAGAGACATAAACAGAAATAATTCATCTTGGTAGATTGAAAACCCGAAAGGGAAATATTGGAAAAAGTTAGGGATTTCATGGCAAGTAACTGCATCAAGTAAAGCTTGATCACTTGAAGCAACAACATCACTCATCAAGAAATCTCAGTTCTATCTCTCTATACGGAAGCTTAATTATAGGAATTCAAAGTTGTAAGGGAGAATAGTGGTCATTGTATTTCAATGTAACCTATCCATTTACCATTTTCCAAACTTTGTAATGATCCATGGAGTCACGCCTTTTGCGAACTACCATTCTATCAATAAAATCCTTATTTTTTCTAATCAATATCAATTCTTATATTTGTTTCTTTTGAAAATGTCATTTATTTTTTATAATAATTTTTTAAACAAAGGTTTAATGATAAAAATGTTTTTGGAATTACAAAATGTTTTCCTCTGACTTTTGAATAAAATAAAAGGAACGTCAACAATTGTTCGAGAGTGATCAAGTCTTGAAGTGCAGAACTCAGTTTCCCCTTGTGCGACAGTTCATGTGGATCATTTGGTGCATATCCTTGGCTTAATAAATTTTCTATCTCCAACGGAGTTATTTCCATATTTGTTGATAGATATGGGGTTTCCCCAGAAGTGTCAGTGTTGCATGGACGAATTTGGATTCCTCCCGCAACAAAGCCAACAAAAGTTTTACCTCCTCAAAGAGTTTGAAGGAAAGTCATTGATTTAATTTTCCCCAACGGATCTCTTATCCCAATCAGAGAGTCTGTTATCTTGGAATGCATCGTAGAAGACAAGCTTTGTGGTAGGTTCTCCATCTAAGTTGAGATTTGGCTGAGTACCTAGTCTGTCTTTGTTTTGGGTTTCCCAGTTTATCCAGCGTGTTGTCTAGTCAGCATAAGCATAACATTGTATGCATTTTAGCATTCATAGATCATCATTATGCATATCTGAGGATGATTCATACTCATTTGCATATTCCTTTCTCTTGGTCGTGTATTCCCCAGTGTGTTTATCCTATGTTTCCCCACTGAGTTTGTGCCTCGTGGAACAATGAAATTTCAGATTTCCTCCCCACCTCATCTTTCCTGGATGGAACAAATCCTCAGTCGAGCTCATTTCCTTGTTAGGTAGAGTCTTGTTTGACCTTTTTGTGAGAGCAAGAGTTGTCTCTACAAGTCAATCTAGGTTTTGATGATAACAATACGTATTTGTGAAAGAACCATTTTATGTTCTAATGTGTGTTGTGTGCAGATCATATTCCTAGAAGTTATCAGATCCAACAAGCACCAGCCAAATGAGCGTAATTGATAATATACGAAGTTACTATGTGTTACACAAGTCGCAAGAAGCAATAATGCTTCTGTATCTGATCCTGATCAGTCAGATCCAAGGATGCCGATATTGCTGTTGCAATGCTCTTGTGGATGCTCTCTGAAAGTGGTCGAAATTTTGAAGATTGCAAAGCTTCTGAAAAAGAGAACCGAAGTGCTGAAGACTCTCATGACTTGAAGTTCTAAAGGTGGAAGGCTCTGAAGACCAAGTGCAGAAAGACTCTAAAGACTTATGTGTTCTGAAGATTACGGTTCCAGAAGTCAAGTGCTGAAGACTCTGAAGACGGATTCCTAATGGACGAGTTCTGAAGTTTCGGAAGACTTGAAGAAGTAAAGGATAAAGTTCTTAAAGACAAGTATTGAAGTTCTGAAGACTGATTCCTAATGGACTTCTTCAAATGACTGAAGACTTGACGTATCAGATATCCTATTAAGAAGACTCTACTCATGCTTCATCAATTTACCATCAGAAGCCTCTGAAGTTTGGAAGTCAAATGTTACTATTGTGAGTATCTGTACATGGCGCCCAAGAAAGATATATCCCGTCACTTCTCCCACAATAAAAAGGAGATGTGTCAGTACAGCTAGTTATTACGCAACGTCTCTTTTCCAACAGCCAACAATATTTCAAACGACTATATTTCTACTGGGCTATTTAAAGGAAAGAGTATTCGCTTCTAAATGACGACGAAGTCCATGAATCAATTCAGTCCACAAACCTCCACAAAAAGATGAATTGATCAAGTCATTGTGTGAAGATAGCAACAACGATGAGTTCTCGTTGTAACACTTAGAATATCCAAAGCTATCACCATTTACACATAGCCACTGTTGTTGAAGCTCAAAGTTCATCATTCAACACAACAACAATGAATTTGTATAGAAGTTGTTGACGAAGAAGACAACATTGTAAATCAGTCAAGTCATCAACCACCTTCTTGTCAGCGCTACATTGAAGATCTGAAGCAAGGAGTTATTGCTCAAAGCTTTCTCACCCTAGAAGACGAAGAAGAAGAAGATCTACAAGATGTCAACAACTGTCAAATCATTATACATCTCTGTAGGTTCTTAGGATAGGCAAGGAGCTGTTGTTCACATCTTGCTCGAACACTTGTGTGTTCTTTGTACTTAAACTTAGGAGAATCTGCTTATAAGGAAGCACCATACTCATCTCCAGTCTGCCAATTTGACTTAAAGAATTGAGATTCCTCCAGTGGATGTTATATCCTGATTGGATCCCTGGAAGAGTCACTGTTGATGGAAGCCTCAAGTAGATCACGGGTTGATCGGAATACTTGGGGAGACGGTGGCTGCTGGTCATCGTGAAATCCTGGCTAGAGATCTTAGAAGATCTTGGAACGTTGGGTCAATGATAGTCATATCTCAAAGAGGATCATGTGTTGATCAGACTTTTATGGGATCCCTGATGGAACTCATTGTGATTCCTCTAGTGGATGTTATATCCTGATTGGATCCATGAACGGTTCACTGAGAGAGATTCCTCAAGGGATCATGTGATGATCTGCGTACTTGAGATGACATTGACGTAAGTCAATGTGGGTTAGTCACAGTGCAGCTGTGCAGGTTGTTAGTAACCGGCTGTTGCCCGTGCATGTGTAATCGAGATTGATTATAGTGGATTAAGACCTTGTGTTCAAGGTGAAATCACCTGAGGAGGGTGGACTGGATTAGCCTTTGTGGTGAACCAGGATATATCGTGTGTTCTTTACTCTTATGCTTAATGTCTTGTTTATATTTCTATATTAAGTATCAGAACCTTACACTAGCAAGTCAGAACCTTGCAACTCTGATAAGCTTCCGTTCTGCATGCTCTGAATGCTACGCATAATGTTCATACTCTTGTTGGTTCTCATGCTTCATGCATTGCAAGTCTGAATGTAACTTCGTTAGTCAGAGTCTCCTAATGAACTCTGATGTTATCCTGAGTTCTTTGACGACAAGAAGCAAAAATTTGTTAAAAAGAGTAAATACACAATTCAAACCCCCATTTCTTGTGTCTTTCTCGCACCTTCAATTGGTATCAGAGCTCCAGTTCTGTTATTGATGGATATCAAACACTTAATAGTGTCAGAAAAAGATTCGGATGCGGTGCGTAGAAATACTCTGGATGAGATTGAAATCAACTTATAATTTCTGTAACAGTTCAGAAGTTGACTGTGTACAAAATTGTAATCAATCTGAAGTACTTGAGCAAATCAATGATTCTGGAAGTTTTGCAGTTTTCAAACAACTAAATCTTCCTCACTTAAGTTTTAATGAAGATTGAAGAATCAGCTGATAAGATAGACTCATCAGATAAGAAGTAGTATCTGTTGAATTCCTATCTTGGAAGATACGTGTGGATAAACCATGTATTTGCTCAAAGTTAAATCATCAGAAAACAAGAAGTCTTCTTTGCTGAAGATTAATTCTTTATGAGTTTTTGAGATGTTTTCAAGAAACGTATTAGGTCCACCCTTGACTTTCTCGTATAAAAACTCATTCAGAACTTCTTCATGTGAAGAAGAAAAATTGTTGTTCTATGATTTTGAACTTCAGAGTGAAGTCTGTTGAAGTCAAAAAATCTGAAGTATTCAAACTCTTAGAAATGATTCAACATTTGAATCTTGAATAATCTAGACGTCAAAAGGATTCAAGTTACTGACGTCATTCAGAATGAAGAAATCAGATACGCTGTGGACTATTCTCAAACCAGTATCAGAATTCAGAAAATAGTCATATTCTTCAGAAATCAGAATGGAAGCAAACTTTGAAGAATCCAAGAACCCTCAGCAGTTCACTCAAAAAAGGAAACATTAGAGTCAAGATTGGAAATGCATCCAGACACGTCTACAAAGATCTCAGGTACCATCCTTCCTTCATTTATGACTTATTTTCATAATAACAACCAGAATCACTTTATCAAACCTTTTGGTTATGCTGTGATTAAGTTTTGTGAGAAGTAATTAGAAACACATTTAAGATAATCTTTTGTCCTTTTCCGTATGTGTCTGCACATGCTTCTTGAAACAGTTAAAGTATATAGATCTCGAATATAAAATTCTCCTCACCATGTCACTCCACTCAACCTAGTTAGTCTAAGAAACCATGATGTTCAATTGAATTAAACGGCACTCCTTAGATTCATTAATCTATCCAAATTTCTACTTAAGAAAATCTCAGCCATCCAAATTTCCTTGATATGCGCATATTGAGTGACATCTGCTCAGCTATGAAATAGGGAAACGTGCTACCATAACCAAAAAGGCTCATTACCTAAGCAGTAGCATCTAAACCAGACATGGTCATATTCTGACGGGTCGGGATTCTCTTTTAATATTGAAAATAGTGAAAAATCCTTTTTGTCTGCTTTCTGGGCTACGCGTTGATTAATGATAAATAAATAAAAACCTTGAAACTAAAAAGCATACTTTTTGGTCTCCTCTTAGAATAAATAATGCAGTTACTCCATCCACCCAACTTTTGCTAAGAATAAAGTGCATCTCCTTGATCTTCCCTAGAACAACAGACTGCTTATCTGTCTTCATCTAAGGTTTCCAGTCTTCCTAAGTAATTCTTAGTCATTGACTCATTCAGTTCAAACTCCTTCATCCATCTATTTAAAGTCATTCCAAAAAGCATTCTCCACAATTTCTTATTCTCAACCTTCCTTTCACCCTAAACGCAATCTAAAATGACTCCAAGAACCTTTTATGGGAATGATGATCTCCTTGAAGTCATCATTGAAAAACGACCAAATCCAATGGATACTAATCATGATTTTCATCTTGGTATTCACCTTCAAAATTGGAATGGATACATATATATGCTAAGAGGCTCAACTTATCCTAACCTTTTAAAATCCTTTTGGATCAATGCCTCTGTTAGCAAAAATGGTCTAACCATCTCCTCTGACATTTATGGTCTCCCAGTCACCATCAATGCCACAAAAATCTCTGAAGCCATTGACTGTCCACCAGGAGGTGTCACTCCCAACCATGCATCCATTCGATGCACCTCCGATGCTGAAATGCACTTTATGTTTGATAAAGGATCTGCCTTTGGCCCTACGAAACCTGAAACATTTTTTCCCATTGCTAGAGGTTGGTACAAGTTCATCCTAACAAATATTAAACCTCGCAATGCATACAAGAACTTTCTGTATCATGATGATAAGCTCCTCATCACGTGTCTTCTTAGGCAAACTCCTATAGACATTTCCCAAGTAATCTTTGACCATCTCAAAGAGTCAATCGTCACGTCAAGAACTATGAACCAATCATTCATTCCTTATGGAAGAGTCCTATCAGAAGTACTCTTCAGAGCAGGAATAGTGCAAAAGATCTGCAGTGTTCGTTGTGGTCCAGATACTGCTCTGGATAGGAAGTTTTGTGAAATCTTCGACAACAGTTGGTTCTCATAAAATTAGAAGATTACATGTCTCAATTAGGCTAAGTTAGTAATGTGTAATGGTTCACTTGCTCATATTGTGTAATTGCTAATTTAGTTAATGAAGTATGTGTAACTTTTAATTCTTTATGCCTACGTATGTGCACTTATTAGACATATGAGATAAATATCCTTGAAAAAGGAAAAATGTGTCTCTATATTTTCACCACTAGATAGTGATACTACTCTTACATATGCACTTATTGCAAATCCTTGACTCATGTCAAGAATAAATTAGAGAAGTCTATGCGTGATCTCTTGGTCTTTCCAAGAATAATTAACTGTTGGACTCAGTTCTAGTATTAATCCCTTAACCTAGTCATATCTAGCTTAAAATGTCTTGGAAATGATGAACCTAACGGTTGGAGTCACAAGCATTTATTTGACTCTTTCTATTTGTTTCCTATTTAAGGCACCTTGTTCACACCTATTTCCATTATTCAAAATCATCTCAGTTAGTGTCTCCCTTTAGTATTCCCTCTAGAATGTCCACCTCTCATCCAAAACCTACTAAGAGTGAAATCTCTGAGTTAAGAATCCTAAATGAATTCTCTGTGAACCCCAGTTCTCTCAAAGAACTTGGCTTTACAAGAACTTCGTCCGAACTAAAGTGTCAGAAATGGGAAGGTTATCTTGAGATGCTTCCAGGTCTCATTTACACAGATCTTGTTAAAGAATTCTGGGCAAATGCTGATGTGTTTTCTAACGTGTATAACCAGCACATCATTCAGTCAGCTGTCTCTGGAATTCCAGTGGTAATTAAACCCTCTGTCATTGCACAAGCAATCAAGTGCGATGAAAACGGTGACACCATTGAAGACTACAAGGAAAGGAAAATCTTCAATGATCTCATCTACAAAATTCATTGTGGTAATGGTCCCTCCAACTGTGTCTCCACACTTATCCCATCTGCAAAAATCTGGCACAAGATCATGGAAACTAACTTAAGACCTAGAGAATTAGGAACAAGAGTGCTGACTTACTCAGACCGACTATTTATTTTCCTTTTTGTCTATAGAAGAAAAATAAACTTTCCTCAAACGATGTTCAATCACTTGTAGGAAAAAATCCTCTTATCTAGAAACAAGTCCTCCTTTAGCATCCCATATGGAAGGGTCATATCTCGTGTCCTTGAGATTCAAGATGTAATCTCCAGATTAGGACACATTGGAACAACTGAAGAATGTTCACCCATGAGTCATGCTGAATTCTCTGGAATTCCCTGAAGAATAATAGGATAGGGTTATGATCATTTTGCTCTATGTTTTGTTACCTTGTCTCTTGCATTATGTATTCTCCTCTTGGTAATGAATGAAAAATCTTTTGAATTAGGATTAAGCTTATCCGATACTTTACAACTATTTTGAGGTTTGGGGTTAATACTTCCATTAAATTGTCCATCCCGTATCTGATCTCTACAATGATATATCACAGTCCTTTTATGTTCACCATCTTATCAATCTAGTGCTTAAAGCCTAAATGCTCTATAACTTTTTGATGATGTCAAAAAGGGGGAGAAAGAATATGATTTTGATTGATGAATATGAATGATAAATCTTAAAACAGAAAGGATGCAAACTCAAACAAGTAATAAATCATATAAAATGCGTTACTACTAACGTTTGTTGTTTGATGTTAACCGAGGAACGCTAAACAAGTTCACTAGGCATTCTAAGACAGGTCAACTCTGTTAGTCATATGATAGAAGTGTGTCTAGAATCAGATCTACCCAGTACTATTTAGAAGTTAAGAACTGTCTGAAAGTCAAAGTTTATCTTGATCCCTGTCTCACTTGGTTCAGAAGCTGTAAGCTGTCTGAGAGTATGAGATTCAGAACGCAAGAATCAAAAGAAGAAAACTCTGAAAGCAGTCAAGACAAAGTCTACATCTCAAGATGCTTATTCAGAATTGTGCAAATCAGAAGTCAAGAACTGTCTGAAGATCCTATTGATGATCCAAGAAGAAGTAGTTCTAATGTCTACCAAGAACTCAATTAAGAAGAAATGATTTGGTATCAAACTAAGTAAACAAATGGTAATCAGACTCAGTATAAACAAATATTGGTATCAGACTCAGTCTGCAGTAATATCAACCAGATCTAAGCTGTATAATGCTTCCAATACCTTCACTGGTATCAATCTCAGCACTCTAAGGAAATACTCTTCAAGTGGTATAAGAAGAATACACTCACTTGGTATCAGACTCAACTTACTCTGGTATAAGACTCAGCACATCACGTGGTATCAGACTAAAATCAAATCATGTGTACCAGAATCAGAATCAAGCATTGATTGATCACAAAAATTAACCTTCAATTGGTATCTGATAAAAAATCAAGCCTTGATGAACTACTGAGTTGTGACAGTAACAAGGTTCTGAGATGAAGACCTATGTCAAACTTTCAAAAGTCATGATCTTTATTGGTGATTAAAATTTAATATTCTTGAACTACGTTCTGAAGATCCCAATATCTGACTTATGGAAATTAGGGGGAGACTACCCAGAAGATTCAAATGATAAATCCTATAATCTTCATAAAGTCTGAAACTCAGGGGGAGTTTCTTGAAAGACAGTGTCTGTCTCTGATGAATAGCGAGGCTATGTTATTAGATAAGAACTGATCTGTTTGTGCTTAAATGAACCTACTGAAAAGTAGAAATGCTTCAGAAGACTCTGAAGATTACAAGCTCTGATACGACCACAAAGGAACTGAGTTCTGAAGATCTGAAGATGGAAGTTCTGATGAACTTGTCCAGATGCTGAAGACTCTTTGTTTTCATAAAGACGAGATAGAGAAGTAGTCCTTTTCTATTCTTCGTTCTGGTAACTCAAGTTGTTATTCTGTATATCTTTGGATCATATAAGATTCTAGATGATCTCAGATAAAACTTTGAGGATAACACATTCAGGGGGAGCTGTTGTTCCAGACTCTGAATATGTTTGTTTTGGTGATTACCTTGTATATAATGTTCAATCAAAATACTTGGTTTTGTCATCATAAAAAAGGGGGGAGATTGTGAGAGCAAGAGTTATCTCTACAAGTCAATCTATGTTTTGATGATAACAATACGTATTTGTGAAAGAACCATTTTATGTTCTAATGTGTGTTGTGTGTAGATCATATTCATAGAAGTTATCAGATCCAACAAGCACCAGCCAGATGAGCGTAATTGATAATATGCGAAGTTACTATGTGTGACACAAGTCGCAAGAAGCAAGAATACTTTTGTATCTGATCGTGATCAATCAGATCCAAGGATACCGATATTGCTATTGCAATGCTCTTGTGGATGATCTCTGAAAGTGGTCGAGATTCTGAAGATTGCGAAGCTTCTGAAAAAGAGAACCGAAGTGCTGAAGACTCTCATGACTTGAAGTTCTGAAGGCGGAAGGCTCTGAAGACCAAGTGCAGAAAGACTCTAAAGACTTATGTGTTCTAAAGATTACGGTTCCAGAAGTCAAGTGCTGAAGAATCTGAAGACGGATTCCTAATGGACGAGTTCTGAAGTTTCGGAAGACTTGAAGAAGTAAAGGATAAAGTTTTTAAAGACAAGTGCTGAAGTTCTGAAGACTGATTCCTAATGGACTTCTTCAAATGACTGAAGACTTGACGTATCAGATATCCTATTAAGAAGACTCTACTCATGCTTCATCAATTTACCATCAGAAGCCTCTGAAGTTTGGAAGTCAAATGTTACTGTTGTGAGTAACTATACACGGCACCCAAGAAAGATATATCCCGTCACTTCTCCCACAGTAAAAAGGAGATGTGTCAGTACAACTAGTTATTACGCAATGTCTCTTTTCCAACAGCCAACAATATTTCAAACGGCTATATTTCTAGTGGGCTATTTAAAGGAAAGAGTATCCACTTCTAAATGACGACGAAGTCCATGAATCAATTCACTCCACAAACTTCCACAAAAAGATGAATTGATCAAGTCATTGTGTGAAGATAGCAACAACGATGAGTTTTCGTTGTAACACTTAGAATATCCAAAGCTATCACCATTTACACATGGCCATTGTTGTTGAAGCTCAAAGATCATCATTCAACACAACAACAATGAATTTGTATAGAAGCTGTTGATGAAGAAGACAACATTGCAAATCAGTCAAGTCATCAACCACCTTCTCGTCAGCGCTACATTGAAGATCTGAAGCAAGGAGTTATTGCTCAAAGCTTGCTCACCCAAGAATACAAAGAAGAAGAAGATCTACAAGATGTCAACAACTGTAAAATCATTATACATCTCTGTAGGTTCTTAGGATAGGCAAGGAGCTGTTGCTCGCATCTTGCTCGAACACTTGTGTGTTCTTTGTACTTAAACTTAGGAGAATCTGCTTATAAGGAAGCACCATACTCATCTCCAGTCTGTAAATTTGACTAAAAGAATTGAGATTCCTCTAGTGGACGTTATATCCTAATTGGATCCCTGAACGGGTCACTGTTGATGGAAGCCTCAAGTAGATCACGGGTTGATCGAAATACTTGGGGAGACGGTGGCTGCTGGTCATCGTGAAATCCTGGCTAGAGATCTTAGAAGATCTTGGAACGTTGGGTCAATGATAGTCATATCTCAAAGAGGATCATGTGTTGATCAGACTTTTGTGGGATCCCTGATGAACTCATTGTGATTCCTCTAGTGGACGGTATATCCTGATTGGATCCCTGAACGGTTCACTGAGAGAGATGCCTCAAGGGATCATGTGATGATCTGGGTACTTGAGATGACATTGACGTAAGTCAATGTGGGTTAGTCACAGTGCGGTTGTGCAGGTTGTTAGTCATCGTCTGTTGCCCGTGCATGTGTAATCGAGATTGATTATAGTGGATTAAGACCTTGTGTTCAAGGTGAAATCACCTGAGGAGGGTGGACTGGATTAGCCTTTGTGGTGAACCAGGATATATCGTTTGTTCTTTACTCTTATGCTTAATGTCTTGTTTATATTTCTATATTAAGTATTGGAACCTTACACTAGCAAGTCAGAACCTTGCAACTCTGATAAGCTTCCGCTCTACATATTTTGAATGCTACGCATAATGTTCAGACTCTTGTTGGTTCTCATGCTTCATGTATTGCAATTCTGAACGTAACTTTGTTAGTCAGAGTCTCCCAACGAACTTTGATGTTATCCTAAGTGCTTTAACGACAAGAAGCGAAAAGTTGTTAAAAAGAGTAAATACACAGTTCAAACCCCCATTTCTTGTGTCTGTTAGTTCCTGGATTGGCTAAAATTTTGGTAAAACAAAGTATGTTCAATGTTAATTTCAAGGTGCTGATGTTGCAACATTGAAGTCTTAACACTGGGCTGTGTTAAGTAATTAATAGCTGAAGTTGGATGTCTGATGTCACATAGGTGATGTTGTAACATCAGATCTGCAGAATTAACAACAGCAGGCTGTGATGTTGTTAGGGTTGCGTATTAGCTGGAATTGTGGAGAGCAAGCTATCTCATTGGATGCGAATATCTTGGGATAGATATTTGCTGCTGCATAGGAGATCTGCTGCAGATTTGTAGGAGATTTAAAAGGTTGAAGATTTAAAAAGATTTTAGGAGAAAATCTGTTTTAATATTCAGTTTTAAATAACAAATCTGGGAGATATTGTAGCAAGTCCAAGACCAATTCAAGGAGCTATATAAAGCGCACAAGACCAAAGGAAAAAGGTACAGAAATACGGAGAGAAGATCAAGAGCAGAGGCTGAGTGTCTTGAGTATTTTGTACGAGGTGTATAACCAGAATTCTAGGGTGAATTGCTGTGTCGTTTTCTGTCCTCTCTAAAGCTGTGAAGCAAAGAGAGTTGTGTGACTTGATTGAAGCTAGGAAGCAAGATCAAGGTTTCTCAAAGAGGTTGTTCTTTGAGTGGTTTTAGGGATTGAGTAGTGTTCTCATATCTAAGTGGTTTCTTAGGTAGAAAGTCACTAGTAGGAATTAAGATTAGGAGATTGTCAACTGGGTTGTTGAGTCTGTAATTTAATTCTACAAGTAGTGAAATTCATCCCTGGCTTGGTAGCCCCCAGACGTAGGTAGTTAGACCGAACTGGGTGAACAAATCATTGTGTTGATTTATTTACTGTTATTGCTGTCCATTATGCAGAGTGTGTTGTTGTGAAATCGCACCTTAACATCACACGTCTGGTACCAGAATTTCAATTGGTATCAGAGCAGGCATCCTGTCTGGCTCTGGGTGAGATCTGGGGAAGATACTTTCTGGTGTGAAGATGGACAAAGAGGTTGGAGGATTTGTCAACAGACCCCCTATATTGGATGGCTCAAACTATGAGTATTGGAAGCCTAGAATGACTACTTTCTTAAAGTCATTGGACAGCAGAGCTTGGAAGGCTGTCATTAAAGAATGGAAAGCTCCTGTGGTGTTTAAAATAGATGATGCTGGCAAAGATAAAGAGGGCACCTCAAAGCTGAAGCCGGAAGAAGAATGGACCAAGGAAGAAGATGAGCTTGCCCTTGGAAATTCCAAAGCTTTAAATGCAATCTTTAATGGAGTGGATAAGAATATTTTCAGGTTAATTAATACCTGTGAGGTTGCTAAGAAAGCATGGGATATTTTGAAGGCCACTCATGAAGGAACATCTAGAGTTAAGATGTCAAGACTCCAGCTTCTAACATCGAAGTTTGAGATTCTGAAGATGAAGGAAGAGGAGACTATCCATGACTTCCATATGAGTGTGCTTGAGCTGGCTAATGCATCCAGTGCCCTTGGAGAAAAGATGTCAGAAGAAAAGCTTGTAAGGAAAATCCTGAGGTCTCTTTCTAAGAAGTACAAGATGAAGGTAACTGCCATTGAAGAATCACAAGTCATCAGCAAGATGAGGGTTGATGAGCTCATTGGATCTCTTCAAACTTTTGAGCTTGGTTTGAATGAGGAAGAACCTGAAAAGAAGCCCAAAAGTATAGCCTTGGTTTCCACTCCTACAGAAGTTAAGAAAGTTACAGATGATGAGTCTCAGGAGGATCTGTCTCAAGCCATAGTTATGTTGGGAAGACAGTTCAACAAAGTGTTCAAGAGGATGAACAATAACTCCAGGCCTAATGTCAGGAACATCTCTTCTGACAACAGCAAGGCAAAAGAGAAGGATGAAGAGAAGACTGCCCAAGATAAAGGAGTTCAGTGCTTTGAATGTGAAGGGTATGGACATGTCAAGAAAGAGTGTCCCACATTCTTGAAGAAGCAGAAGAAGGGCATGACAGTTTCCTGGTCTGACTCTGATAGTGAAAGTGAAATTGAGTCAGCAAAGCATGTTACAGCTTTGACAGGAATTGTTGAACCTGATGATGATAGTGATGGAGAAGTCACTTATGATGAGCTAGCTTCAACCTACAAAGAGTTATGCTTAAAGAGTGTTGAACTATGTCAGGAGAGGAATCAACAGAAGAAACAGATTGCTCAGCTAGAGAATGACAAAGCTGAATTGGAAAAAGAAGTCTTATGTGTCAAAGCTCATCTTAATCATATGACTATATCTGTTAGAATGTTAAACAGTGGGACAGCCACTCTTGACAAGATACTACAGTCAGAAAAAGCTGCTGGAGACAAAGCTGGGATAGGTTATGTGGCTGAGGATAAGGGAACTTCAGAAGCAAGCACTTCAGGTTCAAAGAAGGAAGAGTCATAACCTTTGTCTCAACATCAGCCAAAGAAGCAGGATCCTACACCTAAGAAAGCTGATGTTTCACAACCTAAGAAGATTGAGAAGAAGACTGGTCCTAATCAAAAGAGAAAACAACTACAAGGAGCTAGTCAGTATATGCCCCCACAACACCACAAGAGCATGCAAGCTGCTCAGTTCAAACAACACATGTCTTATCAGGTGTCTCAACATCAAGGGTATGGTTACACCAATGCTGTTCCTCATATCTATGGAAGAAGAAAGCCACGCCATCATGGGAGACAATCCAGGAAACAACATTCTCAGCCTCCTTATGGAAGAAGATACCAGCATAATAGAAGGCAGGCCAGTTATGGTAGGAGGAGACCACATTATGGATGGAAGCCTAAGCAATCTCATCATGGCAGAAGATTCAGAGATGAAAGGGTGAGATGCTCTTATTGTGGAAAGTTTGGACATATGCAGTACTCTTGCTACAAGTTGCATGGATACCCTCAGCCTCAAAACAGATGGAGAGAGTACAGGCCCAAAGTTGTTAAACAATGGGTACCTAAGGAGAAGGTGAAGTATCTATTGGCTCACACATCAGATGAACATTTTGCTATGGATGCATGGTACTTTGACAGTGGATGTTCAAAGCATATGACTGGATCCAAGAAGCATTTGGTAGAGTTCAATCCTTGCCATGCAAATGGTGTTCTTTTTGGCAATGGTGAAAAAGGAGTAGTAGAAGGAGTTGGAAGAGTGAAGAATCATGATGGCCTTACTCTTGATAATGTGCTCCTTGTTCAAGGGTTGAGTGCTAATTTAATTAGCATAATTCAACTTTGTGATGAAGGTTACAACGTAAGCTACACCAAAGATGAATGTGTGGTAGCTGATGAGCAGAATGAGGTAGTGATGAAGGGAGTAAGATCCAAAGATAATTGTTATCAGTGGATACCTCAAGTGGACAGCTTATCTAGTGATGATGCTGTAACATCAGATGATGACATCAAGTGTGAAAGTATGGTGAAAAGTCAATCTGGGTTAATGACTTATGGTGCTGTTACTCCTAAGTTGGATGATGTGAGTAGTCAGTTATGTGAGCAAGATGAAGGAGTCAACAATGCTGATGGAAGGATCAAAAGCTGTGGCCTTAAGAAGTGTTGGGAGCTGAATACTTGCAAGGCCAAGAAAGATGACAACCTGACTAATGACTCCTATAGTTCAGAAGAAAAATTCCACAAGTTGACAATCCTTAAGTTGGAAGATGCAGATGTTAGAGCTGATGATGAACTAATTGCAAAAGTGGTTCCTGGGGTTGCTAAACGACTGAAATCAAGAAAGAGGAAAGCTATTGAGTCACCTCCAAAGATGAGAACTGCTAAGCAGAAAATCTATGTGGATGGTACTACAAAATCCAGGAGTAAAGTGTTCATCTCTAGGAAGATCAGAGATAAGTCTGAGGATAATGTCCAGGATATCTCTCAAATGAAGGAAGCCGTTGTTGTTAGAACTTCTGAGAAAATTCAAAAGGGCATACTAGATAACATTCCTGTGCTTTTCATAAAATGGTGGAAGTATGTTCTGGAAAAAGAATTTGGTATAAATACTCTGGATATGGTTGAGTTTGCTAGGATATGGTTCAGAGAGGGTGTGGGAACTTATGGTATTTAGGTGTGTATGAATAAGTTGCTCTGACTGTGTTTTATTGGGAGCTTCTTGAAGGGCTTCTCTGTGCAATGAGTCCTTTGAATGGTGATGAGAAGCTGATGTCCCAAAAGATGTTATAACATCATGTTTGCTGGTGGTTAGATCTGGAAGATGATTAAGATTGGACATGTGGAGTTGAATGCTCTAGCATTTTGGTCAGAAGAAGTGGAGATTATGGTCATGTGTTTAAGCATGACTACTGTCTTTGAAGACATCACCAGTTTCAACAACTACTGTTGGATGTAAGGAAAGAGGAAGTGTGATCTCTTGAAGAGACTGGATCTCAGTAAAGCTTATAAGTAAGCTGAGAATTTGTGGAGTTTGTGACACAATGTTGAGTTTGGATTATTTTGCTGATAGTAAATCCAGTAGTGGAGCATATGTAATACCCTGGTGTCAAGAGTGTCAAGAGTATCCTTGGTGAAGGATGTCTTTGTTCTGGATCTGAAGCTTAGTGCTTACATTATATCTAAGGAGCATCTACATAGTCATACGGGAGAATGATGAAGTAGAAGGTTTGCCTTGGATGGTGAAGATGAATTGTATGATAGCTCTTGGTGAAAGGGACAGTGGTACCAAAATGCATGTAAATGTGCTCAAATGTTTATCTCCATCTAGAGCATTTGTTAATCTTAACAGGGGAAGTATTTGTCTATGGATTTTGCAGCAAAGGTACATATATTGTGAAGATTGCATGCTGATCAAGATTATGGAGATTGGTTGAATCTTATGAGGATATAATGTCAGATAGCATGCTATGACATTAGGTTGTTGGTTCATATTAAGGCAGTACAATTATCAGCAAAGCAATAGAAAAGTACTGTAAAGAATTTTGTAGAGTTACAGAAAAATCTAAAATATGATTGGAGTTTTATTAGATATTTGAAGATACAAGGTTAAACTACATCCTCATGCCAATCACCTGCATCCAGAAATGCCTTCCAATCTGCATCCCATTCATCTTCTGAAGGTTGTTTTTGAGCAGTATGGTTCTTACCAGGCTCCATAGTTGTCACTGAAGTCCTGCCAGTTTTTGTTGCTCCTGAAGAAGGACCTGATGTCGTCTGAGATTTGACCTTCTTCTTCAGAGGTTCTGGATTTTTATCCTTATGCTTGATTTTCTTGGTTGATACTTTGGAGCTTGATTGACTCATGCTTTATTGGAGTGTTGTGCTGAGCAAAGGAGAAAGAGTGGTTTTATAATGGTTTTTCTAAAGCATTGTTTGTATCGCCAGTCTAGTCAAAAGTGTTGGAATGTGGTTTTGACCATGTCTTTAATAATGTCAGAACATTGTGTTTGGAGATTGCATAGATCTTGTTGTTACTGACAGTAGGGCTTGTATTATGTCGCATGTGATGAAGTGTAGGTCATATGAATTGGCATAATTTGTCTAATTATGGCTAAAAAGGGGGAGAGTTAAAAATTGCCATGAAGAGAGTAATTGATGCTACTAAAAGTAAAAGGTATTTAGTTGAAAAGTGCTGATGCAGTTATTGAGGGGGAGTTTAGACTGAGCTGCTAGTGAAGATATCATAGCATTTGAAGAGTGCAGCTAAGCAGACATCAAGGGGGAGAAGTGCTGCACATTGTGAGCTACTGAACAGCTGTGATGTTGGTTCATGTTTTTGAGGGGGAGCACCAATTGGCTGTTGTCAATAATGAAGATGGTGCTGCAGCAGATCTTGTAATGAAGACTATGGAGATTGTCAAACTGCTGCTGATGAAGTGTATCTCAAAATTATTGAAGGTTTTCCGCTGCTGAAGACTCTGAGGATTCAGAGATTGTTTTAGCCAAAATTAGTCAAAGGGGGAGATTGTTAGTTCCTGGATTGGCTGAAATTTTGGTAAAACAAAGTATGTTCAATGTTGATGTCAAGGTGCTTATGTTGCAACATTGAAGTCTTAACACTGGGCTGTGTTAAGTAATTAATAGCTGAAGTTGGATGTCTGATGTCACATAGGTGATGTTGTAACATCAGATCTGCAAAATTAACAACAGCAGGCTGTGATGTTGTTAGGGTTGCGTATTAGCTGGAATTGTGGAGAGCAAGTTGTCTCATTGGATGCGAATATCTTGGGATAGATATTTGCTGCTGCATAGGAGATCTGCTGCAGATTTGTAGGAGATTTAAAAGGTTGAAGATTTAAAAAGATTTTAGGAGAAAATCTGTTTTAATATTCAGTTTTAAATAACAAATATGGGAGATATTATAGCAAGTCCAAGACCAATTCAAGGAGCTATATAAAGCGCACAAGACCAAAGGAAAAAGGTACAGAAATACGGAGAGAAGATCAAGAGCAGAGGCTGAGTGTCTTAAGTATTTTGTACGAGGTGTATAACCAGAATTCTAGGGTGAATTGCTGTTTCGTTTTCTGTCCTCTCTAAAGCTGTGAAGTAAAGAGAGTTGTGTGACTTGATCGAAGCTAGGAAGCAAGATCAAGGTTTCTCAAAGAGGTTGTTCTTTGAGTGGTTTTAGGGATTGAGTAGTGTTCTCATATCTAAGTGGTTTCTTAGGTAGAAAGTCACTAATAGGAATTAAGATTAGGAGATTGTCAACTGGGTTGTTGAGTCTGTAATTTAATTCTACAAGTAGTGAAATTCATCCCTGGCTTGGTAGCCCCCAGACGTAGGTAGTTAGACCGAACTGGGTGAACAAATCATTGTCTTGATTTATTTACTGTTATTGATGTCCATTATGCAGAGTGTGTTGTTGTGACATCGCACCTTAACATCACACGTCTGGTACCAGAATTTCAGTGTCTTTCTTGTACCTTCACTTTTATCTTCAGGTTGTTCCTGGATTGAATTTTGGCCCCCTGCAGTATTTCTTCGGATATCCCCCAAGCTGGAAGCATAGATGACGAAGAAGGCATGCTTTGCACCTTTTGAACCTTATGTTCCTCAGCAGAAGAACTTGTTCAATAAATGAAGATATCATCCTCATATATTTCTCCGGTGATCTCTCTCTGAGGTTATTCCAACAACAAGTGGCAATCTCTTTATTTGAGAAGCTTGTTCGTTCTTGGCATATCAATCCTTATTTACACAGCGAGTGGCGATCTCTTTAAGACGATCTCCAATAGAGAAGCTTGTTGTAATTCAACGTATCAAACTTAACAACAGATGGTTTCCCCCAACAGGTGGCTGCCTCTTTATTTGAGAAGCCTGTTGTGATCACCAATCAAAGTTAAATATCCAGCAAATGAAAGCCGCTTCAGGTTGAAGACCAGAAGACGAAGAAAGCTTGTCTGTTACCCTTTCAAAGTGGAAGACTTGGTTAAATAAGAAACTGAGACCCATTCCAGGTTGGAGACCAGAAGTCATGGGAGGTTTATTACCCTTTCCTAGTGGAAGACTTGGTTAAAGAAGAAACTGAGACCCGTTCCAGGTTGGAGACCGGAAGTCATGGGAGGTTTATTACCTTTTCCAAGTGGAAAACTTGGTTAAAGAAGAAACTGAGACCCGTTCCAGGTTGAAGACCGGAAGTCATGGGAGGTTTATTACTCTTTTGAAGTGGAAGACTTAGTTAAAGAAGAAGCTAAGCCCCGTTCCAGTTTGAAGACCAGAAGTTATGTGATGCTTATTATTAATTCAAATCTTGTCACTATCTTTGTCTATGAGTTGGTAGTATACCGTCATCCATGAGTTGGTATTACCTGTTTCTATACCCTCATCCATGAGTCGGTATTACCTGTTTCTTTACTGTCATCTATGAGTCGGTATCATCCTGTTTACTGCCTTCGACTATGAGTTGGTAGTAACTCACTTTTTCATCTGACTACTCAAGATCTTTCCCTGGTAAACTCAGTGTTCTCCTTGCTGGCTGCTTCCCCAGTAAAGGTTTTCATTGTTGCCTTTCATTCCTGGCAGTACTTTGGAATTTTCTCCCCAGTGTTAGTTCTTGTGGCGTATTTCTACTCCCCAGTGATTTGTGTCTCCTTGGTAGACTCCCTTCAGGGTTTTTTCTCTAGCAGTATCCCTGGAAGAGTTTGTTCCGCGTGGTGTATTTCTGCGGAGTCTGTATTCTTGCATTTGTTCATATCATCAGCATTGTGTGGCATCTCAGGGCTAAAAATTGGGTCTTCTATATTTAAGTCTCATCGATCCTGTCGATACAAATATTTCCAATATTCATATCTTCGGATAGAAGAAACTTAAATAGGGACATTTTTCATACTCTAATTTTTACCCCTAAAATTCCACTTGTCAAATAATTTGTATTTCATCAAAATCAAAAACATGGTTTCTCCTAACTTTTACCTCCTTGGGTTTTACTTTTGTAGGAGATCACCAAACACCCTTTGTGTTTCTTTGGTATCTTGTTGCTTGTTTACATTCTAACATCAATAACCTTATTCAAAATACAAAAATATGTGTTGTTTCCTTTTCCTATTATACAAGGTATGGGCTTGTAATCAAAGGATCAATACTGGTTTCTAAATTGGGGTTTTGGTTCCCTAAGTCAAAGTTATGGTCAACAAATGGTCCACAAAAGCTTTTATATTAAAGCATGACCTATAATATTAGGCCACATTCATGTCAAGATTCATTCAACATCATTTGATCAAGACAAGTTCATGTTTGGTGCATGATACCAAAGATGATTCAATTATGGTTCATGTGTTTATTTCCATGCATTCTTTACCAAAATTCTCAAGGAAATCATCAATATTTCTCAAAGGACAATAAAGTTCCCTTTATGCGGTATTAAAGTGTTCATCATGGAGACTTGGGATGCAAGAAATCACAAGTTGGCACATGGTTGGTTGGCCTAAAATCAAGTATGGCATGTCACTTGGTCCAAACACCATAACTTTCTCATTTCTAAACTTTTTTTGGAATTTTCTTTAAGCCAAATGTCACATTTGATGTCCTCAACAACTTTGCTTCAAGGGTTAAGACTCAATTCAACTTCTAAGTCCATGAATTTTCGAAGTTGCTCAAAGGGCACATGTGCACAAAACTAGGTCCATGACATGTTTGACCTAATGCTAGGCATGTTTTTCAGTGCCACGACCTCTGTAACACCCACTTCTATACCCCCAAGCTATTAAAGCGATAAATAAAATTCAAAATTTCATCAGAGTATAATTAAACATACACGGTATAGACCAAGTGGTCACATCAATTTGAAACAAACATACAACACCTGCTCATAAAGATATGCAACAATTCAGGTAGTAATACACCCACAATCCAATTACAGAATATAAGCGGAAAATCCGTAACTGAATATCAACATATATATATATATATATATATATATATATATATATATATATATATATATATATATATATATATATATATATATATATCATGAAAGTTTGTCATACATCAAGTCATACATGTACAATCCGAAAGATACATATACATACTACAAAATAATCACAAACGGCCACCCTAATTACCCGGTGTCACATATCAGAGCCGACCGACAAAAGAATGAAGACGCAATACTTCACAAAAAGACCTCCAGCAACTCTAATCTGCAATGCCTCATAGAGCATTATAAAACAGCAAAATGGTGAGAAAAACAATCATAATACAGTGGCATATAATTATATATTTACACAGAAATACACAAATAAAAAATTCTCACCACAAATGCACCACAATCAAATACAACACAACACAGTACACTTATCAAGTATTCCACACCAATGCACATCAGTCATACACAATACTCTCATCATCAATACAATTATACATATTCCATCTCATCGATCACATTCACAATTCCATACACAATTAATCCATGATTTATGCAAATGCACACAAACCGACACGACGACTCTATGCATATGCCATGCGGTACCGACTTCCAATATTTCTCATCACTAGTTCACTCAGGAACTCTACTGGAATCATCGCTCGTTACTGAGGATCACTCAAGTAACACCCCGTCGGGCCTACGATGTTCCCCGTCGCTTTAGGTCCTCTTGGTATAAGGCGCACGACGTTTATGGATTGCTTTAGGTCCTCTCGGTATAAGGTGCACTATCCGATCGCTCACACCCCACATGGGCACACGGTCGTCTATAACCATCGCTTTAGGTCCTCTTATTTTTAAGGCGCACGATATATTAAATCGCTTTAGGTCATCTTATTTTTAAGGCGCACGATGTTATAGCAGATTCCCTCTGGAATCAATCCGTCACTTAGGACGTCACAACAATGCATAACATGATGCTTGGCATACAATGACTCATGAAATTTAAGATGCACACATATACACATCCATAATCATGCATATATCAACAACTACCATACAACGTATTTTCTTGCCGTAAGGCCACCAACCATCATCACAATATGTATTTCATGCAATTTCATTACTCAACAGTACACAAGTCATACAATATCTACACCAACAGCATATTGCACTTACACACCAAGTTCACACACTTAAACGGCAAAAGTCGACAACAAAACAACACATTTTCTAATTCTCGACATAATTTAATCGGCCAACAATTCTCAAAACCATCATCATAATAAAGTACATGCTACAAGTTTTCTAACGCATCAAACCACGCCTCAAACCGACCTACGGATCAAAAGTTGTAAAGAAAACAAATTGGGAAAACTGCTACATTCGCAGTGCGAAGCTCCTAGCGAGTCCTTCGCTACTTCATTCGCAGTGCGAATGTCCCAGCAAACCAAGGCAAAAGCAAAAATAGCCTAGAAAATTCCCACCATTCGCAGTGCGAACCATCTAGTGAATGCTCGCTACCTCATTCGCAATGCGAATCCTCCAGCGAACAGTGGCAGAATGAAAAATACTACAACGTTCGCAGTGCGAACCTCACGCGAACGCTCGCCACTCCATTCGCTGGCCATTCACAGTGTGAACCTGCGATTTCAGCAAAACCCAGCAGCGCACCAGTTCATCCAAAAATGATATTTTCTCAAACCAAACATTTCCAAACCAACATATGACAATTAAAACATAACTCAAACATGATAACAAGTATTCTACTACGTTTACACTGATTTTCGACCGTGAAAACATCGATTGCTCACCATATTTCTCATTTCAACCTAGAATCCAAACTAGAGAAAGACAATAGCATATGCAAACACATACATACATAATCATACATAAGCATAAGATAATCGAGTTTCACACCCTTACCCGATTTAATCGTGTTCTAGAAAGTCGGTTGATTGATTTCCAAGTTTTCTCAAATTCTCTCTTTTTCTTCTCTTCTCCTCTTCTTTTCTTCTTTTCTCTTTTTCTTCTTTTCCTTACTATTTTCTCTCTTTCTATTCTATTATATTCTATCTTAACAAAATAAATCAAAATGCCCAAAATACCCCTACACTCAAATATCTCTCAAATGCTCCCAAAACGCGATAAAATATATTCACGATGAAAAATAACATATTTTCACATAAAAGTCAGAAATAAAATAATATAATAATAAAATACTCAAAACGACTCAAATAAATAAAACTGATAAAACTAGGGCGTTACAACTCTCCCCCACTTAGAAATTTTCGTCCTCGAAAATATACCTGAGACGAACAACTCTGGATACCACTCCCGCATCCAACTCTCCAACTCCCAAGTCAAATTGCCCTCAGCAACGCCTCCCCACGCCACCTTCACAAGTGCAATATCCTTTCCTCTCAACCGTTTCACCTCGCGATCCAAAACCTTAACTAGTAATGCCTCGACCGTAAGGTTCTCCCTTACCTCAACCTCGTCCATCGAAATCACATGTGACGGATCCAGAACATACTTCCGAAGCTGCGAAACATGGAACACATCATGCAAATTCAACAAACTCGGTGGCAACGCCACCCTATAAGCCACAACACCCACTCTCGCAGATATCTGGTAAGGACCAATAAACCGAGAAGTAAGTTTCTTCAATTTCAACGCACGACCAACACCCGTTACCGGCGTAACTCTCAAAAATACATGATCGCCCTATTGAAACTCAAGATCTTTTCTTCTCCGATCATGATAACTCTTTTGCCTACTCTGAGAAGCCTTCATTTTCTCATGAATAACCTTCACTTTTTCCGTAGTCTGCTGTACCAACTCCGATCCAACTACCGAACTCTCACCTGATTCGTGCCAACACAACGGTGTTCGACATCTTTGTCCATACAGTGCTTCAAACGGTGCCATCCCAATACTCGAATGGAAACTGTTATTATACGTAAATTCAATCAACGCAAGATAACTATCTCACGCACCACCTTGTTCCAAAACACACGCTCTCAACAAATCTTCCAAAGACTGAATCGTCCTCTCCGTCTAACCATCCGTCTGTGGATGATAAGCCGAACTCAATCTCAATTTAGAACCCAACGCGTTCTGTAAACTTTCCCAAAATCTCGAGGTAAACCTCGGATCTCGATCAGAAATAATACTCAATGGAACCCCATGCAACTTCACAATCACACTGATGTAAATCTCAGCCAACCTCTCCAAAGTAAAACTGATGTCAATCGGAATAAAATGAGCCGATTTAGTCAGCCTATCAACAACCACCCAAATAGCATTATGCCCTCGCTGTGTATTCGGCAACCCTGTCACAAAATCCATAGAAATGCTATCCCATTTCCATTCCGGGATATCCAACGGTTGTAACAAACCACTAGGCCTCAGATGTTCCACTTTCGACTTCTGACAAGTCAAACAAGCATACACAAATTGAGCCACATCTCTTTTCAAACCAGACCACCAGAAAATCTTCTTCAAATATTGGTACATCTTATTCGCTCCCGGATGTATACTCAAATTACTCCGGTGTCCCTCCTCCAAAATCATCTTTTTCAACTCCGCATCATCCGGAATACAAATTCGACCTCGGAACCTCAAAACGCCATTAATATCCACTTGAAAATCACCACTCGCATCTTTCCCGCCAACCAACATCAAATCCACTAATTTCACGTCCAACTTCTGTTTCTCCCTCACCGTCATCCGAAAATCATTAGTAACCTTCAACATACCCAGCCTCACACTATCCGACGACACTTCACATACCAAACTCAAATCCCTAAACGATTCCAAAAGTTCCCACTCCTTAACCATTAAAGCGGACATATGCAAAGATTTCCAGCTCAATGCATCGGCTACCACATTAGCTTTACCAGGATGGTAATTCAAGCCAAAGTCATAGTCCTTCAAAAATTCCAACCATCTTCGATGCCTCATATTTAACTCCTTCTGATTAAACAAATATTTCAAACTCTTGTGATCACTAAAGACTTCAAACCTCGCACCAAAAAGATAATGCCTCCAAATCTTCAACACAAAAACCACAGCCGCTAATTCCAAATCATGAGTAGGATAATTCTTTTCATGCACTCTTAACTGCCTCGAAGCATACGCCACGACCTTACCGTCTTGCATTAGCACACCACCTAGACCAATCAAAGACGCATCACAATACACCACAAACGGTTCATTAGGATTCGGTAAAATCAAAATCGGAGCTGTCGTCAATCTTCTCTTCAGCTCATTAAAACTTTCCTCACACCGAATATCCCAAATGAACGCTTGCCCCTTACAAGTCAACTGGGTCAAAGGAAGTGCTAGCTTAGAAAATCCTTCAATAAACCTTCGATAATATTCGGCCAAACCCAAAAAGCTTCAAATTTCAGTAACAGATCTCGGAGCCTCCCATTGTAGAACTGCTTCTACTTTAGATGGATCCACAGAAATACCATTACCTGAAATTACGTGTCCCAGAAAACTCACTTCCGACAACCAAAATTCACACTTGGACAATTTGGAAAAAAGCTTATTTTCCTTCAAAACCTGCAAAACAATACGCAAATGCTCCGCGTGCTCCTCCCGAGACTTAGAATAAATCAAAATGTCATCAATAAACACAACAACAAATCGATCCAAATGCTCGTGAAAAATACGATTCATGTACTCCATGAACACACCTGGCACATTAGAAACCCCGAACGGCATCACAGAATATTCATAATGACCGTAACGTCTCCTAAAAGCCGTCTTCTGAATATCTTCCTCTTTCACCCTAATCTGATGATACCCCGACCTTAAGTCAATCTTACTAAACACACACGCACCAACCAACTGATCCATCAGATCATCAATCCTTGGAAGAGGATACTTATTCTTAATCGTCACCTTATTCAACTGGCGATAATCAATACACAATCGCATACTTCCATCTTTCTTTTTCACCAATAAAACTGGAGCACCCCAAGGCGACACACTTGGTCTCACAAACCTCTTCTCCAACAATTCATTCAACTGCTTCTTCAACTCTACCAACTCAGATGCCGACATACGATAAGGTGCCATAGAAACAAGTCTAGTACCAGGAACTAGATCTATAGAAAACTCCACCTCTCTCTCTGGCGGCAAGTCTGAAATATCCTCAGGAAACACTTCTGAAAAATCACACACAACAGGAAACACATCAAGCGAAACTTGACTCTCCACAGTCAACGATGCAACCAACCCAAACAACTGAGCTTCATCCGCCAAAAGTCTCTTCAACTCTTTGGTAGATAAGAAACTCGAGTCTTCGTCTTCCTCAAGAGAAGGAAACCTTACTAGCTTATGATAACAATCAATATGAACTCGATTGAATTGCAACCAATTCATTCCCAGAACCACATCTAACCCTTCCAACGGCAAACACACTAAATCCATTTCAAAGTCTTTACCATAAATGGTCAAAGGACAACTCAAACAAACCAAAGAAGTAGTTACTGACCCCATTGCTGGAGTATCAATAACCATCTCTCCACCCATCGAAGACAACATAAGGTTCAAACGCTTAGCGCACTCAGACGAAATAAACGAATGAGTCGCTCCAGTATCAATAATAGCAACTAAAGGCGTACTATTAATAAAACAAGTACATCTGATCAGATGATATGCACTTGAAGTCTGAGTCCCTGCCAATGAAAATACCTTCCCACTAGTTGGAGCCTGCTTTGGTTTCTGACACTTTGTACTAATATGACCAGGTTCACCACAGTTGAAACACTTCACCACATTCTTCCGTTTACAATCAGCTACGACATGTCCGACACCTCCACAATTAGAACACTTCCTCACATCTTTCCTGCACTCAAACTGACGATGCCCCAACTCACCACACTTAAAACATCTCGGAGAATTAGACATACCTCCTCCACCTGACCTTCGATCAAAAGTACCCCTTTGCTTACCTTTATCCGCTGGTGTTACATACGGACCACTACGAAACTGTTGCTTCCCTTTTTTGTCACTCACACTCTTGTAGTGAGTAGAACGAGCCTTACTATCCTCTTCATAAATCCTACAACATTCCACCAAATCAGCAAACCTTCTTATCCTCTGATAACCGATTGCCTGCTTAATCTCAGGACGCAATCCACTCTCAAACTTCACACACTTAGAAAACTCTGTAGTCGCTTCAGCATAATGAGGATAAAACTGCACAAGTTCCACAAACTTAGCAATATAATCAACAACAGACATACTACCTTGCTTCAGTTCCAAGAACTCAATTTCCTTCTTTCCTCTAACATCCTTGGGAAAATACTTCCTCAAAAACTCCTGGATAAACAATTCCCAAGTAACTTCGTCATCCCCCGCTTCCAACACCTAACGAGTACTAACCCACCAGTCATCAGCTTCTTCCTGTAACATGTGAGTTCCCAGTCTCACCTTACTGTCCTCAGCACAATCCATCACTCAGAAAATCCTTTCAATCTCTTTCAACCAAATATGAGCACCATTAGGATCATGTCTCCCTTTGAAGACAGGCGGTTTGTTCTTCCTAAACTCATCATTACCCGCAGCATTAGGTGCACCCTGCACAACACGAGCCATAGCTTGCATAGCAGCAGCCAAAGCAGCATCATTGCTACCAGCCATATTCTATTCATTTCCAATAACAGAAACTATGGTTAAACAAACAACTCACTCCAAACACCAAGACCGACAAAGACTGACGCAACTGACACGAACTGGCACGGACTGACATGGACTAGCTTTGATACCACTTAATGTAACACCCCCTTCTATACCCCCAAGCTATTAAAGCGATAAATAAAATTCAAAATTTCATCAGAGTATAATTAAACATACACGGCATAGACCGAGGGGTCACATAAATTTGAAACAAACATACAACACCTGCTCATAAAGATATGCAACAATTCAGGTAGTAATACACCCACAATCCAATTACAGAATATAAGCGGAAAATCCGTAACTGAATATCAACATATATATATATATATATATATATATATATATATCATGAAAGTTTGTCATACATCAAGTCATACATGTACAATCCGAAAGATACATATACATAGTACAAAATAATCACAAACGGCCACCCTAACTACTCGGTGTCACATATCAGAGCCGACCGACAAAAGAATGAAGACGCAATACTTCACAAAAAGACCTCCAGCAACTCTAATCTGCAATGCCTCATAGAGCATTATAAAATAGCAGAAGGGTGAGAAAAACAATCATAATACAGTTGCATATAATTATATATTTACACAGAAATACACAAATAAAACATTCTCACCACAAATGCACCACAATCAAATACAACACAACACAGTACACTTATCAAGTATTCCACACCAATGCACATCAGTCATACACAATACTCTCGTCATCAATACAATTATACATATTCCATCTCATCGATCACATTCACAATTCTATACACAATTAATCCATGATTTATGCAAATGCGTAGAGACCGACATGACGACTCTATGCACATGCCATGCGGTACCGACTTCCAATATTTCTCATCACTAGTTCACTCAGGAACTCTGCTGGAATCATCGCTCGTTACTGAGGATCACTCAAGTAACACCCTGGCGGGCCTACGATGTTCCCCGTCGCTTTAGGTCCTCTTGGTATAAGTCGCACGACGTTTATGGATTGCTTTAGGTCTTCTCGGTATAAGGCGCACAATCCGATCGCTCACACCCCACACGGGCACACGATCGTCTATAACCATCGCTTTAGGTCCTCTTATTTTTAAGGCGCACGATATATCAAATCGCTTTAGGTCCTCTTATTTTTAAGGTGCACGATGTTATAGCAGATACCCTTTGGAATCAATCCGTCACTCAGGACATCACAACAATGCACAACATGATGCTTGGCATACAATGACTCATGACATTTAATATGCACACATATACACATCCATAATCATGCATATATCAACAACTACCATACATCGCATTTTCTTGCCTTAAGGCCACCAACCATCATCACAATATGTATTTCATGCAATTTCAGTACTCAACAGTACAAAAATCATACAATATCGACACCAACAACATATTGCACTTACACACCAAGTTAACACACTTAAACGGCAAAAGTCGACAACAAAACAACACATTTTCTAATTCTCGACATAATTCAATCGCCCAACAATTCTCAAAACCATCATCATAATAGAGTACATGCTACAAGCTTTCTAACGCATCAAACCACGCCTCAAACCGACCTACGGATCAAAAGTTGTAAAGAAAACAAATTGGGAAAACTGCTACACTCGCAGTGCGAAGCTCCTAGCGAGTCCTTCGCTACTTCATTCGTAGTGCGAATGTCCCAGCGAACCAAGGCAGAAGCCAACATAGCCTAGAAAATTCCCATCGTTCGCAGTGCGAACCATCTAGCGAATGCTCGCTACCCCATTCGCAATGCGAATCCTCCAGCGAACAGTGGCAGAATGAAAAATACTACAATGTTTGCAGTACGAACCTCACGCGAACGCTCGCCACTCCATTCGCTGGCCATTCGCAGTGCGAACCTGTGATTTCAGCAAAACCCAGCAGCACACCAGTTCATCCAAAAATGATATTTTCTCAAACCAAACATTTCCAAACCAACATATGACAATTAAAACATAACTCAAACATGATAACAAGTATTCTACTACGTTTACACCGATTTTCGACCGTGAAAACATCGATTGCTCACCATATTTCTCATTTCAACCTAGAATCCAAACTAGAGAAAGACAATAGCATATGCAAACACATACATACATAATCATACACAAGCATAAGATAATCGAGTTTCACACCCTTACCCGATTTAATCGTGTTCTAGAAAGTCGGTTGATTGATTTCCAAGTTTTCTCAAATTCTCTCTTTTTCTTCTCTTCTCCTCTTCTTTTCTTCTTTTCTCTTTTTCTTCTTTTCCTTACTATTTTCTCTCTTTCTATTCTATTATATTCTATCTTAACAAAATAAATTAAAATGCCCAAAATACCCCTACACTCAAATATCTCTCAAATGCTCCCAAAACGCGATAAAATATATTCATGATGAAAAATAACATATTTTCACATAAAAGTCAGAAATAAAATAATATAATAATAAAATACTTAAAACGACTCAAATAAATAAAACTGACAAAACTGGGGCGTTACAACCTCAACTTTCAACCCATGCTATTTTCACTTTCAACTCTGTATTTGTGGTACATGGCCATAATTATAAATGACCTAAATTCACTTGGGACCACTTAACACATGTACAAACATGCTTATCATGATCAAACACATCTGGTACAACACAAAACGACTGGAAATTGCTCCAAACTCATGCATTTCGTGCCAACTTTTCACACTGTTTGGATCTAGAATTTTCTCAACTTGGTTCACACGTTTGAGATCCAATTTGGCACGTACCATGACCTCACTCATTTTCCTATAAATAGAACATCATTTTGCATTCATTAGCAAGCTTGGAGAGCCACAAAGCCTCTGCCATTTTTACTCTAAACAAGCTCAAAAACGAGAAACCCTAACTTCGATTTAAGCTTGTTATAACTTCAAATCTCTGCCCAGAATCCTTCATCGGCATCATCTGAAGCTACTTGAAGCATTACGGAAGTTCAACACCTTCTGTAACCTTCAACCCGATCTCACCATTTTCATACCTTTGAAGCTTTTTCAAACAGGTAGATACGAGTAAAAACTCAACACAAACAAGTTACCATTCTCTTCATCTTGATCTTCTAATGATAAGCCCTCACTTACCTTTGATTTATCTTGCGTATTAGTCATTTGATTTAACTTTGAAGCTTCTAGGTTTTCTGCGTATTTTGCCAAATTCTCTCTAGTAGGAGTGCATAAATGGCTCAAATGGAGAGAGATGGGAATGATGACATGAGTAGAAGCTTAAGCATGAGGTGTTTGATCTTGAAACTTAACGTTCAAGGATCTACAGATTTGGCTAGAGGTTGAAGACGACGCAGGTCTTCACGCGCAATGGTGGCAAATTTGAATTTCTCAGCCAACCAGCGCGTGACACCTAACCTAGCCTTTGTTTTTTATATTTATTTTATTTTCTTTCAATTATTTTCTTTCAAAATTCATTAAAAATGGCTCCCAAAACTTTTTCCACTCCAATTTTTTTTTCATAAATTTCTAAAAATATTTTTTATCACATATGTTTTTTTTTTCTAGATTTTTAAAATGTTTTTTTAGTATTTATTTTTATTTTCTCTTTATTTTTCTTTTAATTTATTTTCAACAATTTATTTTCAATTATTTTGAAACATTTTTAATCTCAACTTTTGAGATCTCATTACTTATAGTATTTGTGATTTTCTAAAAAAATCTGGGACATTTATTTGATGTTTTGATGCTTCTTTGGTATTTTCTTTTTATTTTCCATTTTAAAATTTTTAAAATTTTTAAAATTTGTTTTTAATTGTTTTTAATTGTTTTGGTCCATTTTATGCTTTGACTCTTTTTGACTTTGATCATTTGTGGTTGATTGATGCTTCATCTTGTTCAATTGGACTTTGGATTGATGTCCTGATGGATTAAACTTTCTTCATTTCGAACTTATCATTAAATGATCATTTGATCATTTTTGGTACTTTGGATTGATGATAAGTTTATCTCAAGGTATCATGAAGAAGATTGATTGAAGTTGATGATAGATAATCCCATGTGCCTTTGTGGTTGATCATCTCTCTCTCCATCTCTTTCTTCTTCTTGTTTTGTTTTGACTTGATTACATTGTTTTAGGAGAATGACTTTGTGTCATTTCTCTAACATGTATGACACATAAATTGTTATTGACCGACCTCAAATAGTTGTGACTTCTACATAAGTCCAATTACTATTGCTTAACATAGCGCTAAATTTGTCTCAAATCGGTTTAATTTTCATTAACACTAACATTAACTCCTCATAATTGTACTAGCTCCTAACTTTAGTTTCAAGAATTTACTTTATTTCTCTTTACTTTTATGCAATTTATTTTATGTCATTTACATTTGAGCGTTTATATTCAAGCATCTTTATGTTTTTTTCTTTATATTTTATGCTTTATCTTCAAAAGACCAAAAACATTAATAAATAATCAAAACCCTAAAAACTTAATGTGGTACTCATTTGGACTTTGTGTTACTATCCTATGCTTGGAAAATTTTGACTATTGGACTTAGATCTAGGGTTTCTTTCCCTTTGCTTGGAGCAGTACCTGAGACTTTGAAATTCATCTAAGACTGTGAGGTTCATCTCAGACTTAGTGCTATACCTGAGACTTTATGATCCACAATTCATGATTTGGATGCTTTCTCTATGGCTCTATGACCTTTTTATTAAGATGGTTTTCTTTAATATTCATCTGTGCCTATTGCTTGCCTCTTCTTGTGGTTAGTTCACTTGCAGACACAAAGACTTTCTCTTGGGCTACTTGACAATGATATCATTTACTTTATGCTCTAGGATAGTCTCTTCATCTCCCCCTTCTTAAAATTTCAAAACATCTCCCTATTTCAAAAACTTCTTGTTTTCAAACTTCACACTTCTTTTATAATAAACCTTGACTTTGTCAAGTGATCTTGAAAATATTTTCTCAATAAATGTTAAAAAACTTAAGCATATTCAAACTCATTTCAAAACCTATAAAGAAGACAAACCTCATCAAACTTCTTTTTGTGCCTTTATGCACTTTTCTTTAAAAGCCTTTTTTTTCTTCAGAAAGATTAGATGTTGGTCTATTCTTGTACTGATGCAAACCACTATAATTCTACAATATGTTGAGAAATGATTGATATTTTCCACTTGAATGTTGAAATTTACTTGTGAGAAAGTCTAAGTAAAGTTCTCCATATCAAGATTGATGCAAATTCTCATTTCATCATACTTGTGGGTAGTAAGTTGAGTTTTTCCACTTGAATACGACAAAATATCTTGTCACTTAAAATCAATAAACAAACAGCATAGCCTTTTTATACACAGATAAGCAAAGGGTTCCCGTGGAGTACCACAAATGTGAGGGGTACTAATTCCTTCCCCTTGCATAACCAACCCCTGTATCCATATCTCTCTTTTTTTTTGTTCTTACCTTTTTGTGGGTTTTGTTCAATCATTTCCCTTTTCCCTTTGAAAACAATAAAGTTAGGTGGTGACTCATGCTTTTTCTGAGTTAAGTTAATCAATAGCTTAATCTCAAATTTTTCCTGCAGCGACAATCATGTAGTAAGTTCATTTGTTGTTAATGTTTGTGAAGTTTTTTAGTTGGAGATCAAGATTCGAATTGTCTGGTATAGTTGGGATTGACAATTCAACAATAACAAAAAGAAAAGTTTCTTCTCCATTGAAGACTTCTGTGGAATGAATTAATGTTGCTATGGACAAAGTTGAGAATTTATGTTCATAGACTAAGAGCTCGGACAAGGTACTTGTAGAGTTTATTGAAGATCGATGTGGAATGGAGACTTGGAGTGGATTTATAATATGAGTAGGTGGACATTCAAGACTGAGTGATAGTCTTACGGAATTTAGGTTTGTGGTTTGTATACAACAGAAGAAAGAAAGATTTAGATTGGAGCTATTTTTTTGTTTTAGCATTATCAGGTTCCTTGATTGTATTAAACACATGTTGTAAAAATTGTCAAAATAATGGAAGACTACAAAATTTTGATGGTTCGCCATTAGAGACTAGATTAGGCAGAAATAGAGGACGAACATGTTTGGCCAGTATAAAAACTAATGCATTATTTTTTATCCCTCTATTTACTTTTCTGTATAGTTTGCATGATTAGGCCTTTACCGCTTTCGTAGAATGGCATGTTGTTATGTTTTACCTGCTTATAGCGATTTATTGTACAAGTTTAGTTTGAGAATAAATTAAGTCATCAAATTCATCTTTCTGGTGATTATCTCTGTTTGTAACTTGTAATATTAGATTGGTTTATTTATTAATAAAATTTAATTTAAACACCTCGTATAAATTAAATTTGTATTGATTAATTCATTGACTATCTAAGATTCTTATAATTTCATATTTTCACTGTATTATCTTAACATTGTGTAATTCGTGATACAGATCCAACATATATTTTATCAAATTTTGGATGTCCTATCTTAAGAAAAAATAGTTTTGAAATCTATTTTAAGGGTAAGGTCTTTTCAACACTCTTTAGATCTTTCTCAACCATATTCTTTCCCAACAAAGATGATCATAGAAGAAGCCGATGCTATCAAAGCTTTTGTCCAAGAACGAGGTCACCTCTTAACTCCTAGATGACTCTATATCGAGGGATCCTTAGGAGGAACCTTCATATCCTTGTCTAGGACGACCCCCTTTTCCAAGTCTATGGGGCATTTTTCTCTAGGTCCATGTGGACACCTTTCCCTAGGCATGCCCTGTTTCTTTTGGCATGTGATGACTTTACTTCACCGGAGGTAGGCGGCCCCACCTTGGTAATAGGCTCAACGCAAATGAATTTTCTCTCGCCCACCGACTTCCTCTTCTTGGAGGTTCAAGTCATCATTCCAGAAGGATGACTCTTCCGTGTGGTGAGTCCCACCCCATCCCTTTGTATTTTATCCTTCTTTAAGTATACATTCCTCTGTGTAAGTTATATGAGGGCCTTTCCCTCTACATAAACATAATATTAAAAAAATTGGTGAAGATACATAAGGAAAACGAATAAAAACATGTACACAAAGTAAACTTATGTAAGTATTCAATCAACCACATATGTTTCCCTTTAACTTCCATCAAACCTCTAATATTACGAACATAGAATTTTTCTTAGAAAAAAATTCATCCTTCTTAGAATCACTGAGAATTTCGTAGTCAAAGACCAATATAGCATGTGCTCGTTCGTCTAATAGAGAGCAAACATGTGTACCCCTCACCATAAAAAATGACCTCAGGACAATTGATGTTCCCCCACACTAGGAAATTTTGGTTTTTTAAATTCTTATAGTTGGAAGAGTAAAGGGAGATTAGCCCTTTATTTAGAAAGGATCTTATGGAAATACAATTACCTTTATCCACTCCATTCGTACAATAGAACGAGAAAAAACTTCCTATAGTGTGCATGATGCTCGTGTTGCGCATAGGATATTGAATCGCCTCAAAAAGGCCTCACTATTTGGGTGGAGTTGTAAGGGGAAACATTGACCACTTTCAAAAAATCACCTTTAAAAGGGGAGAATGGCATTTCCACCCTTAAATTAGATGACACACATGCATGCATAAATAAATATTCGGCTTGCATTCTCCATGGCGGCCTTATGGAAGCCTTATTACCCTCAACACAAGGCTCTAGCACAATTTCATATTCATTCCTAGTGGACGATATAGTCATATCATTCTAAAATGCTTGATCCTCATTTCATTACCGCTCAAAAAAACGTTGCCATAACTCCCACCTCTCTTCGCGAGTGTAAGGTCTAACTTATCAATTGTGTCACAATCCCTATGGAACACCATCTTTTAAGTATGAAAAGGATAAAAGTATAAGAAAGGAAAGAAGGGAATACACGTGGGAAGGCATCGTAATGTGTTGGGGAAAGATGGGTTCGAAGAAAGAAACGGGATTGTAAAGTGAAATTATAGTTGTTTGAGTTAGTACAAGACAAAAGAGCGATAAAATTGGTATTCATTTTACTTAGTATTTACAATAAATGAATAACCTAGTAGTTATCATTAACATGTCAGAACATCCAGGTTTTTTCTTACAAGCGTGCTAATAGTTAGAGGTTCCCAATTATGTGGTCCTTCCTAAGAAAAATGAATCATAATAGATTTAATGATAAGTTCAATGAAAAATTAATTATTTTTCACAAGCATTTCAATTGACAGACCAAATCATCTTCATTAATTAAATAATTTAGATTTAAAATAGTGTTAATAATGTAGGATTAGTAGTTTAGCAAAACTCTCCACCATAAACGACTTTGGCCTTATAGGCCTTATGCTTCAAGGACTGTTGACTATTATGTCCTTCCTTAAACCATTTGGCCCCTTTAAATCTCGTGCTTGAGGGACTACGGTCAGTTGTACGTCCTTCCTTAAACCATATCGCCTTTATGGACCTCATGCTTGAGGATCGTAGATTATTACGTTCTCTTTAAACCACGTTTTTTCTTATAAGCCTCTTGCTTGAGGGGTTGTGGACTATTTTGTTCTTCCTTAAAACCCTTTTCCATTATAAGTCTCGTGCTTGAGTGAATTTTGATTGTTATATAATTACCTAAGCACATTAAGTATCAATAGTCCCGATCCATTCCTCTCCCACCTCGTAAGACGCATAGAGAGGACTAAAAAGAATTTATGCAAGGTCTAACACGTGCCAGATTAAAGAGCAAGCTCACCACATCTTCCACACATTATAGAAAGTGAGACATCAAACACACATCATAACCTAGAAAAACCATCCTCGTCATAATTGTATACCCAAAGTTTAACAGAGGTAGCTTACCAAGTCATCCTATATTGAAGGGATGAGTCACCCCACTACACTTCTCAGTGGGTCAGAGTCACGCTGGGCATAACCCGTATTATAGGTGTATGATTCGAGGGCCTTTAGAGAAGAGATGAACCTATATAGACTTACTTAGAGGGTAGTTTGATCCATCACTTATTCGCATATCAGAATTCTAAAGATCTCTTGATTGGCTTATGCAAGTTCACCACTATATAAATCTAATTATTATTAACAAAAACTTTCAATGATATTGATGACCGTACATTTAGATCATAAAGTATCATGAGTTGAAAAAATACAAACTTTATTGTATTATCATGCATTGATGATTTGTAGATACTTTTTCAATATGCATGCTGTGAACATGCAATGTCAAGCAACAACTCCATTGAATAACAAGAAAAATTGCAAAAGTTTCTTAGAGAAGAGAAAACGATTGCATGTGAAAATCATGAAGAATATTTCTCAATCTCAAAATGATACAATGAGTGAACAACTATATATAGCTAAACAATGATCCACACCCTTAACTAACTATCACTAACAACCTATAACTAACTTCTAAAGTTAGTTATTACATGCTCAAGTTAGTTACAACATGTTATCACGTGTCATCATCATTGTTGCATGGCATTGTATCTATATCATCATTCACAGCCCCCCTCAAGCTAGAGTGGATGACAATCATTCCAAGCTTGGCTTGTAAGGAGTTGAAAGGACCTGGATGTAAGGACTTGGTGAAGATATCCGCGATTTGCTCTTTTGTTGTGACATGCAAGAGATTGATAGAACTTGCTAGGACCTTTTCACGCACAACATGGCGATCAATTTCTATGTGTTTGGTACGCTCATGAAAAATAGGATTTGCAGCTATATGCATGGCCGATTTATTATCACAGTAGATAATGATGGGAATTGAATATTTTATTTGAAAATCAGCAAGTAAATTGAGTAGCCAAACACCTTCACAAGTGGCTTGAGCAAGAGCTCGATACTAAGCTTCAGTAGATGATCTGAAATGACAACTTGCTTCTTACTTTTCCATCTAATTATGGATGTGCCAAGGAAGTAACAAATGCCAGAGGTAGATCTTCGAGTGTCTGGGCATGCCCCCTAGTCTGAATCTGAAAAACCTTTAAGGCAAAGAGGAGAATTAGCTTGGAAAAAGAGTCCTTGGCCTGGATTATTTTTGAAATATTTCAGAACATGTAAACCAGCTAACATATGCTTGTCTGTTGGGATAACAAGGAATTGAATGAGCTTACTTACAACATAAACATTTTCTGGTCTGGTATGAATAAGGTATAGCAGGCGACCAATGTGCCTTCTATAAGTTGTAGGGTTAGATATAGGTGTTCCATAAGTTTTGTGAAGTTGAATATGAGGTTGCATAGCAGTGGAATAAGGTTTGGCACCAAGGAGACATGCATGATTTATGAGATCAAGGGTATATTTTCTTTGGCATAAAGTGATTCCATGTGCACTTCTAGCAACTTCAAAACCTTAGAAATACTTGAGAACTCCCAAATCTTTGATGCTAAATTTGGCATCTAATGAGGTTTTGAGGTGACGAATTTCATGAGGGTCGGTTCCTCCAACTACCAAGTCATTAACATAGACCAAAACCACAATGAAGTCTTGAGAAGTGGTTTTAGTTAAGATGGAATAATCTACCTTGGATTGAAAGTAACCTGATGAGATGAGAGTATTAATAAGTTTGGTGTTTCATTGTCTGCTGGCTTGCTTCAAATCATAAAGAGACACTTGCAATTTGCATTCAAGGTTTGGTTGAGGCAGTGCAAGGCCAGGTGGGGGCTTCATGTAGACTTCCTCATTAAGATCACCATGAAGAAAGGTTGTATTGACATCAAGTTAGAATAATGGCCAATTGTGAGTTGCAGCAATAGCCAAGAAAACTAAGATAACGGTCATTTTAACCATAAGACTGAATGTATCTGTGTAGTCTAGGCCTTCAGTTTCAACAAGTCGTGCCTTATACCTTTCAATAGTACCATTAGCATGTAGCTTCACTTTGAATACCCATTTGCAGCCAATGGCTCTCTTGTGTGAGGGCAAAGGAACAAGATCCCATGTCTTGGTTTTAATCAGACCAAACAACTCTGTATTTATTGCTTTTCTCCAATTCTCATCACAAATAACATTCTCATAGGATGTAGGTTCATTAATGGCAGATAATTGTAAAGTGTAATGTTTATGTGCATATGATAATGAGTCATAAGCATAACCCATATTATAGGTGTAGGATTTGAGGGCCTTTAGAGAAGAGCTAAACATATATAGGGCCCGTTTGTTTTGTTTTTTTTTTTTAAATGATTTTTATAGTGTAATATAATTTTGTAAAAAAAAATTACAAAGAAACTTTTCATAAAAGCTTCAAATGAAAATTTGGTTTGAATAGTTATTCTTAAAATGTTATTTTAGATATTTTATCATTTTATCGAAATTTTAAAAAATCACTTAATTTTGAAGCTATTTCAAATAGCTTTTCATAAAAATCATTTTTGAAATATAAATTTTTGAAAAAATTGTGATTTTAACTATATTTTGAATTTCAATAATGTATATTAATGTTATAGAATATTAAAATTAGTCTTTTAATTTATTAAAAACAAATTTTAAAAAACTTGTAATATTTTAAAAAATGTTTTTGTAAAATCCATTTTCAAAAATAAATAAAAAAATCTATTTTTTAGGTTGATCCATCACTTAAAGATCTCTTGATTGGCTTACGCAAGGTCACCACTAGAGTATAAAAATCTAATTATTATTAACAAAAGCTTTCAATGATATTGATGCCCGTACAGTTAGATCATAAAGTATCACGAGTTGAAAATATACAAACTTTATTATATTATCATGCATTGACGATTTGTACATAGTTTTTCAATATAGCATGCTGTCTAAGCACTTAAAGTCAGCATAAATTTTGCAAGCATATCTTTTTAATGAAGATATGTTTTACCATTGTACTAGACCTAATTAAGGCATAGCGTTTTAATCTGAAAACATACTTGCGTCCTTTGAATTTTTTAGTCAATTTTAAAGACTTCTCTTGCAAAAAGAAACATTATAGCCACTATTTAATTCAACATATTTTTCAATAATAAATGCAGCTAGAGACCTAAATTTCCCTAACATATAGTAGTCAATATGACAAATATCCTATTACAAGACAAATTTGAAATTTGATTAGTTTTAAGAATAAACTTTGTGCAAAAGACTGTAGATAGAGTAAATGAACTTTATTGTAATAATTCCCTTGCTTTGAGGGATTTACATTCATTGAAATTGACATAAAATTTCAAACAGTTATTCTAATAATTCCCCTACTTTGAGGGATTTACAAACATTGAAATTTGTATATAATTCCAAGCACAGTTGGCAATAAAGAATGAATATGCAAGACGCAGCCCCATCATTCCGATTTTGACCATAGCTATAGCTTGTCTCATTGGACTAATACCAACTGTGACAACAACATGGTTTTAAAGAAAACAAAGATTTCATTGAGTGGAAGTTTCACTAATCACAAGTGAGTACATCTTTGAAGACTTTGTGATTAAAAACTCCATTATTGCCTTTTTATGCCACAGTTATGAGATAAGATCCAAAAAATGGCTTTTTATTTGTGTACACTCATCAATAAGTCAATGTTACAACATACTAGACACAAGAGAAAGAGATCAGGCACTAATAGAGACATATATACTGATACTAGACACCGATATCAGACATGACATAACCCTGACTTAAATAATAATTTGAAAATTTTGAGTGTGTTGAAGTGTCAGACATGTCTAAATTATTCATCATTAAATTCAGAAAGCAAAAAATCAATTGGACAAACTTGTCAGAAAATTAAATGAACTAAATATGTTATTACTATATGCTTTATATACAATAAAATTTAGAATCATAGAGCAAAAAAAAATTAAGACCCTTTAATGAGATCTAAAGGATCTAAATCTTCTTAAGCTTAGTATCAAATTGCAAACATTGAAATCCTAAAAATTGAAGAAAAAGGTGAGAAAAAAATGAAGAAACTAAATTAATCATGCAAAAAGATGAAATCTTATTGAACTCAATTCTTAGTTGTTGAATCCACCTCTGAGTTATGCCTCATTGAAGGACCTGAAGGCGGTATTCGCATTCCTTTCGGGAAGAAGTTGAAAACCAAACCCAAGTTAGGTTTTCGCCGAAGAGGTTCGGTGTTTTCGTTCATCTTCATCTTCATAGTTGTGAATCCTAACCTTGTAGAAGTGCAAGAGCCAACAAAAAGCAAGTAAACAAAGAGAAGAATCAGAGAGAATGTTTTGCATGAAAGATGCATTGATTTAGAATATTGAGAAACAGTCATTTGGAGAGAATAAGGATGTTTGATTCTGCAGGGTTTAGATAAGGTTGATTTGTATATATGTAGTAAAATGTTTAAGGAAGATGTTGGAGTTTTTGTTTTGTTATTTCTTTTTCAGGAAAATTTCTCAATGTGAAGAAACTAAGAAAAAGAAAGTGGTTTCATAATTGGTTTGCAATTGCATGAAGAATAATGAGAATTGTAAGGCTATTGAGTTTGAGATGAAGAAGAGTATGAAATTTAAATATAGAATTGATGTACACGCAAAAGAGACTATTGAAATTTCAATGTCAACGTTTCAATATAAAAATAAATAAAAAATTCAAAATTTGATGGCTATGCTTGGACTTAGGAAACCGAATTTAAAAGCATTATGTGTATGAAAATGTGTAATTTATTTCTTGGTAAATAAGAATGATTTTCGCAATAAAACATGGCAAAGCGTGTGATTGTGAAACATTGAAATTTGGAAACTTTAGCACATGTTTGAAAGCCTAAGAATGTGATAAGGATTGCCACCATCATTATATGTTGAAGGGTAGTTTTCACTTTTACATCTATCTAACTGAATTTGGGAAATAAATGGTGCATATTATTGGGACAATAACTTGTATATGGTGTGAATGATATGCAAAAAGGTGGCCTTAATTGTCTAT
This sequence comes from Lathyrus tuberosus, assembly GCA_022829125.1. NCBI lineage: Eukaryota > Viridiplantae > Streptophyta > Magnoliopsida > Fabales > Fabaceae > Lathyrus > Lathyrus tuberosus. The sequence goes on from JALAZF010000253.1 coordinate 7,321,915, forward strand.
ATTGTTTTTAGTTCAGTAAGTTAAAGAATAATTAGTGTGAAGATCAGGAAAGCATAAACTTAGTCAAAAACTATTAGCATAAAAAAGATAATTAGGTCTTATAACAATTAAAAAAAAAAGATAATTTAGCACTAACAAATGACGATTTGGTCATAAATGAAAATATTCATGAATAATTTATAGTTTAATTTTTTTTTTTAATTTCTTTAGCATTAAACAACTGCGATCTAGGTAAAATGTAGATATATTATTTGTTCTTATTTGATCTCGGCCCCAAGTTAGATCAAATGGAAGGGAGCTCAAAATAATCATGGACGCCCAAAAGTGAAGATATTTACAGTAGAGTTCGTCAGGACTATGACGTCAGAAGACTAAATATTTTTTTAGATATCGGTTGTTGAGCAGAAGGTTATAGGACATGTGGAGCATGCATATACTTATTCTAGAAAGCATCCTGTCCATGAAGGCAATAAAGTTAGGATCGTCATATAACATAACGATTTGAATACGAACATTTGTTTGCCTTGGCTATATTTTCTTCGAGAAGAAGCTTCCTCACCAGAAGGAACATTGATGTCATCTTTGGGAAAGAAAAATACCATTCAAACTATTTTCTCAAACATCTAAAAATGGAAAAATGGGGAAGAACAGAAACATGCAACTACTGTCCACGATCTGTAGTGAGTGAAGTTGAAAGGAGGATCCTAAGTTGGGATGAAGCTCTCACCATTGTATTATCTAACCCAAAAAGACAGATCCAACGACCCAGGTCGTTAGGCTATTACACATCCTTTTATAAACGATGAGCTTCAGACACCGGTGATGGCTAATGTGGATCCTGTAACACCCTAGTTTTGTCAGTTTTTATTTAATTGAGTCGTTTTTTATTATTTTATTATTATATTATTTTATTTCTGACTTTTATGTGAAAATATGTTATTTTTCATCGTGAATATATTTTATCGCGTTTTGGGAACATTTGCGAGATGTTTGAGTGTAGGGGTATTTTGGGCATTTTGATTTATTTTGTTAAGTTAGAAGATAATATAAATAGAAAGAGAGAAAATAGTAAGGAAAAGAAGAAAAAGAGAAAAGAAGAGAAGAGAAGAGAAAGAAGAAAAGAGAGAAAAACTTGAGAAAGAAGAAATCAATCTCTCGACTTTTCTACACGCGATTTAATCGGGTAAGGGTGTGAAACTCGATTATACTATGTTTGTGTATGATTATGTATGTGTATGTTTGCATATTTTCGGGTCTTTCCATAGCTTTTGATTTTAGGTTGGAAAGGAGAAATATAATGAGAAATCGATGGTTTCACGGTCGAAAATCGGTGTAAATGCAGTAGAATACTTGTTATCATTTTTGAGTTATGTTCTATTTGCTATATGTTGGTTTGGAAAGGTTTTGGTTGAGAAAATATCATTTTTGGATGATCTCGTGCGCTGCTGGGTTTTGGTGAAATCGCAGGTTCGCACTGCGAACGGCCAGCGAATGGAGTGGCGAGCGTTCGCGTGATGTTCGCACTGCGAACGTTGTATTATTTTTCATTCTGCCATTGTTCGCTGGAGGATTCGCATTGTGAATGGGGTAGTGAGCATTCGCTGGGAGTTCACACTGCGAACGTGGGAAATTTTCTAGGCTATTTTGCTTCTGCCACTGTTCGCTAGGACATTCGCACTGTGAATGAGGGAGCGAAGGACTCGCTAGGAGCTTCGCACTGCGAACATGACAGTTTATTCCAATTTGTTTTCTCTGTAACTTTTGATCTGTGGTTCGGTTTGAGGCGTGGTTTGATGCGTTAGAAAGCTTATAAAATGTTCTTCTTTATGAGGATGGTTCCGAGATTGTTGGCCGATTAAATTATGTTGGGAATTAGAAAATGTGTGATATTGTTGTCGACTTTTGCCGGTTAATTGGGTGTAATTGATGGGTTATCATACGATTTTCTTGTGATATATGTTGGATGCATGTGTTTAAATGTCATGATGATGATTGTGGCCATATGGCAATTAAATGCATTGTTTTGGGCTTGAGTGTAAAGCATGATTTTGTTGATTGAGATGAGTGCATATATGCGTGCATTTTAAATGTCATGAGTCATTGTATGCCAAGCATCATGATATGCATTCTTGTAATGTCGTGTGCCCATGTGGGGTGTGAGCGACGGTTTGGTTCCAGAGGGAATCCGCTATAACGTCGTGTGCCCGTGTGGGGTGTGAGCGATGATTATAGACGATCATATGCCCGTGTGGGGTGTGAGCGATCGGATCGTGTGCCCGTGTGGGGTGTGAGCGATCCATAAACGCCGTGTGCCCGTGTGGGGTGTGAGCGACGGGGAACATCGTATGCCCAACGGGGAGTTACACTAAGTAACGAGCGATGGTTCCAGCAGAGTTCCTGAGTGAACTAGTGATGAGAAATATTGGAAGTCGGTACCGCATGACATATGCATAGAGTCGTTGTGTCGGTCTCTGTGCATTTGCATAAATCATGGATTAATTGTGTATGGAATTGTGAATGTGATTGATGAGATGGAATATGTATAATTGTATTGATGATGAGTGTATTGTGTATGACTGATGTGCGTTGGTATGGAATACTTGATAATTGTACTGTGTTGTGTTGTAATTGATTGTGGTGCATTTGTGGTGAGAATATTTTACTTGTGCGTTTATGTGTTAATATATAATTATATGTAACTGTTTTATGATTGTGTTTCTCACCCTTCTGCTGTTTTATAATGCTCTATGAGGCATTGTAGATTAGAGTTGCTGGAGGTCATTTTGTGAAGCTAGGTCTTCATTCTTTTGTCGGTCGGCTCTGATATGTGACACCGGGTAGTCGGGGTGATCGAGTGTGATTATTTTGTATTGTGTATATGTATCTGTTGGATTGTACATGTATGATTTTGTGTATGACAAACAAACTTTTATGATATATATATATATATATATATATATATATATATATATATATATATATATATATATATATATATATATATATATATATGAGATTTCAGTACAGATTTTCCGCTTTTATTCTGTTTCTGAATTGTGGGTGTATTACTACCTGAATTGTTGCATATCTTTATGAGCAGGTGTTGTATGTTTGTTTCAAATTGATGTGACCCCTCGGTCTATGTCGTGCATGTTTTAAATATACTCTGATGAAATTTTGAATTTATTTACCGCTTTAATAGCTTTGGGGGTATAGATTGGGGGTGTTACATTAAGTGGTATCATAGCCAGTTCGTGTCAGTTGTGTCAGTCCTTGTCGGTCTTGGTGTTTGGAGGAGCTGTTTGTTTAACCATAGTTGCTGTTATTGGAAATGAACAGAATATGGATGGTAGGAATGATGCTGCTTTGGCTGCTGCTATGCAAGCTATGGCTCGGGCTGTGCAGGGTGCACCTAATGCTGCTGGTAATGATGAGTTCAGGAAGAACAAACCGCCTGTCTTCAAAGGGAGACATGATCCTGATGGTGCACAGAGTTGGTTGAAAGAGATTGAAAGGATTTTCCGAGTTATGGATTATGCTGAGGATCAGAAGGTGAGACTGGGTACTCACATGTTACTGGAAGAAGCTGATGATTGGTGGGTTAGTACACGTCATGTGTTGGAAGCTGCAGAGGAGGAGATCACTTGGGCTGTGTTTAGCACTGAGTTTCTGAGGAGGTATTTTCCTGAAGATGTAAGAGAAAAGAAGGAAATTGAGTTCTTGGAGTTACAACAAGGTAATATGTCGATTGTTGATTATGCTGCTAAGTTTGTGGAACTTGTGCAGTTTTATCCTCATTATGCTGAAGCGACTGCAGAGTTTTCTAAGTGTGTGAAGTATGAGAGTGGATTGCATCCTGAGATTAAGCAGGCAATCAGTTATCAAAGGATTCGAAGGTTTTCTGATTTGGTGGAATGTTGTAGTATTTATGAAGAGGATAGTAAGGCTCGTTCTACTCACTATAAGAGTGTGAGTGACAGAAAAGGGAAGCAACAGTTCCGTAGTGGTCCGTATGTAACACCAGCTGATAAGGGTAAATAAAGGGGGAATTTTGAGAGAAGATCAGGTGGTGGAGGTATGTCTAGTCCTCTGAGGTGTTATAGGTGTGGTGATGTGGGACATCGTCAGTCCGAATGTAAGAAAGATTTGAGTAAGTGTACTAATTGTGGAGGTTTAGGACATGTTGCTGCTGATTGTGCCAGGAAGAATGTGGTGAAATGTTACAACTGTGGTGAACCTGGTCATATTAGTACAAAGTGTCAGAAACCGAAGCAAGCTCCAGCTAGTGGGAAGGTGTTTGCATTGGCGGGGACTCAGACTTCAAATGCAGATCGTCTGATAAGAGGTACTTGTTTTATTAATAGTACTCCTTTAGTTGCTATTATTGATACTGGAGTGACTCATTCGTTTATTTCGTCTGAGTACGCTAAGCGTTTGAATCTTGTGTTGTCTTTGATGGATGGTGAGATGGTTATTGATACTCTAGCAATGGGGCCAGTAACTACTTCTTTGGTTTGTTTGAGTTGTCCTTTGACCATTTATGGTAAAGACTTTGAAATGGATTTAGTGTGTTTGCCGTTGGAAGGATTAGATGTGGTTCTGGGAATGAATTGGTTGCAATTCAATAGGGTTCATATTGATTGTTATCATAAGCTGGTAAGGTTTCCTTCTCTTGAGGAAGACGAAGACTCGAGTTTCTTATCTACCAAAGAGTTGAAGAGACTTTTGGCGGATGAAGCTCAGTTGTTTGGGTTGTTTGCTTCGTTGATGGTGGATAGTCAAGTTTCACTTGATGTGTTTCCTGTTGTGTGTGATTTTCCGGAAGTGTTTCCTGAGGATATTTCGGACTTGCCGCCAGAGAGAGAGGTGGAGTTTTCTATAGATCTAGTTCCTGGTACTAGACCTGTATCGATGGCACCTTATCGAATGTCGGCATCTGAATTGGTAGAGTTGAAGAAGCAATTGAATGAATTGTTGGAGAAGAGGTTTGTGAGACCAAGCGTTTCTCCTTGGGGTGCTCCAGTTTTATTGGTGAAAAAGAAAGATGGAAGTATGCGGTTGTGTGTTGATTATCGCCAGTTGAATAAGGTGACGATTAAGAATAAGTATCCTCTTCCGAGAATTGATGATTTGATGGATCAGTTGGTGGGTGTGTGTGTGTTCAGTAAGATTGACTTGAGGTCGGGGTATCATCAGATTAGGGTGAAAGAGGAAGATATTCAGAAGACGGCCTTTAGGACACGTTACGGTCATTATGAATATTTTGTGATGCCGTTCGGGGTCTCTAATGCGCCAGGTGTGTTCATGGAGTACATGAATCGTATTTTTCACGAGCATTTGGATCGATTTGTTGTTATGTTTATTGATGACATTTTGATTTATTCTAAGTCTCGGGAGGAGCACGCGGAGCATTTGCGTATTGTTTTGCAGGTTTTGAAGGAAAAGAAGCTTTTTGCCAAATTATCTAAGTGTGAATTCTGGTTGTCGGAAGTGAGTTTTCTTGGACACGTTATTTCAGGTAATGGTATTGCTGTGGATCCATCTAAAGTAGAAGCAGTTCTACAATGGGAGGCTCCGAGATCTGTTACTGAAATTCGAAGCTTTTTGGGTTTGGCTGGATATTATTGAAGGTTTATTGAAGGTTTTTCTAAGTTAGCACTTCCTTTGACCCAGTTGACTTGTAAAGGACAAGCGTTCATTTGGGATATTCGGTGCGAGGAAAGTTTTAATGAGCTGAAGAGAAGATTGACGACAACTCCGATTTTGATTTTACCGAATCCTAATGAACCATTTGTGGTTTATTGTGATGCGTCTTTGATTGGTCTAGGTGGTGTTCTGATGCAAGAAGGTAAGGTCGTGGCTTATGCTTCAAGGCAATTGAGAGTGCATGATAAAAATTATCCTACTCACGATTTGGAATTAGCGGCTGTGGTTTTTGTGTTGAAGATTTGGAGGCATTATCTTTTTGGTGCGAGGTTTGAAGTCTTTAGTGATCAAAAGAGTTTGAAATATTTGTTTGATCAGAAGGAATTGAATATGAGGCAACGAAGATGGTTGGAATTTCTGAAGGACTACGACTTTGGCTTGAATTACCATCCTGGTAAAGCTAATGTGGTAGCCGACGCATTGAGCTGGAAATCGTTGCATATGTCTGCTTTAATGGTTAAGGAGTGGGAACTTTTGGAATCGTTTAGAGATTTGAGTTTGGTTTGTGAAGTGACGTCGGATAGCGTGAGGCTTGGAATGCTAACGATTACTAATGATTTCCTGATGACGGTAAGTTAGAAGCAGAAGTTGGATGTGAAATTAGTGGATTTGATGTTGGTTGGCGGAAAAGATGCGAGTGGTGATTTTCAAGTGGATGTTAATGGTGTTTTGAGGTTTCGAGGTAGAATTTTTATTTCGGATGATTCGGATTTGAAAAGGATGATTTTGGAAGAAGGACACCGGAGTAATTTGAGTATACATCAGGGAGCGAATAAGATGTACCAAGATTTGAAGAAGATTTTCTGGTGGTCTGGATTGAAAAGAGATGTGGCTCAGTTTGTGTATGCTTGTTTGACTTGTCAGAAATTGAAGGTGGAACATCAGAGGCCTAGTGGTTTGTTGCAACCGTTGGATATTCCGGAGTGGAAGTGGAATAGCATTTCCATGGATTTTGTAACAGGGTTTCCGAATACACAGCGAGGGCATAATGCTATTTGGGTGGTTGTTGATAGGCTGACTAAATCGGCTCATTTCGTTCCGATTGACATCAGTTTTTCTTTGGAGAGGTTAGCTGAGATTTACATCAGTGTGATTGTGAAGTTGCATGGGGTTCCATTGAGTATTGTTTCGGATCGAGATCCGAGGTTTACTTCGAGATTTTGGGAAAGTTTACAGAAGGCGTTGGGTTCTAAATTGAGATTGAGTTCGGCTTATCATCTGCAGACGGATGGACAGATGGAGAGAACGATTCAGTCTTTGGAAGATTTGTTGAGAGCTTGTGTTCTTGAACAAGGTGGTGCGTGGGATAGTTATCTTGCATTGATTGAATTCACGTATAATAACAGTTTCCATTCGAGTATTGGAATGGCACCGTTTGAAGCACTGTATAGACGAAGATGTCGAACACCGTTGTGTTGGCACGAATCTGGTGAGAGTTCGGTGGTTGGACCGGAGTTGGTGTAACAGACTACGGAAAAAGTGAAGATTATTCGTGAGAAAATGAAGGCTTCTCAGAGTAGGCAAAAGAGTTATCATGATCGGAGAAGAAAAGATCTTGAGTTTCAAGAGGGGGATCATGTATTTTTGAGAGTTACGCCGGTAACGGGTGTTGGTCGTGCATTGAAATCGAAGAAACTTACTTCTCGGTTTATTGGTCCTTACCAGATATCTACGATAGTGGGTGTTGTGGCTTATAGGGTGGTGTTGCCGCCGAATCTGTCAAATTTGCACGAGGTGTTCCATGTTTCACAGCTTCGGAAGTATGTTCCGGATCCGTCACATGTGATTCCGATGGACGAGGTTGAGGTAAGGGAGAACCTTACGGTGGAGGCATTACCAGTTAGGGTTTTGGATCGCGAGGTGAAGCGGTTGAGAGGCAAGGATATTGCACTTGTGAAAGTGGCGTGGGGAGGCGCTGCTGAGGGCAATTTGACTTGGGAGTTGGAGAGTCGGATGCGGGAGTCGTATCCAGAGTTGTTCGTCTCAGGTATATTTTCGAGGACGAAAATTTCTAAGTGGGGGAGAGTTGTAACACCCCAGTTTTGTCAGTTTTTATTTAATTGAGTCATTTTTTATTATTTTATTATTATATTATTTTATTTCTGACTTTTATGTGAAAATATGTTATTTTTCATCGTGAATATATTTTATCGCATTTTGGGAACATTTGCGAGATGTTTGAGTGTAGGGGTATTTTGGGCATTTTGATTTATTTTGTTAAGTTAGAAGATAATATAAATAGAAAGAGAGAAAATAGTAAGGAAGAGAAGAAAAAGAGAAAAGAAGAGAAGAGAAGAGAAAGAAGAAAAGAGAGAAAAACTTGAGAAAGAAGAAATCAATCTCCCGACTTTTCTACACGCGATTTAATCGGGTAAGCGTGCGAAACTCGATTATACTATGTTTGTGTATGATTATGTATGTGTATGTTTGCATATTTTCTGGTCTTTCCATAGCTTTTGATTTTAGGTTGGAAAGGAGAAATATAATGAGAAATCGATGGTTTCACGGTCGAAAATCGGTGTAAATGCAGTAGAATACTTGTTATCATGTTTGAGTTATGTTATATTTGCTATATGTTGGTTTGGAAAGGTTTTGGTTGAGAAAATATCATTTTTGGATGATCTGGTGCGCTGCTGGGTTTTGGTGAAATCGCAGGTTCGCACTGCGAATGGCCAGCGAATGGAGTGGCGAGCGTTCGCGTGATGTTCGCACTGCGAACGTTGTATTATTTTTCATTCTGCCATTGTTCGCTGGAGGATTCGCATTGCGAATGGGGTAGCGAGCATTCGCTGGGAGTTCGCACTGTGAACGTGGGAAATTTTCTAGGCTATTTTGCTTCTGCCACTGTTCGCTAGGACATTCGCACTACGAATGAGGGAGCGAAGGACTCGCTAGGAGCTTCGCACTGCGAACATGACAGTTTATTCCAATTTGTTTTCTCTGTAAATTTTGATCTGTGGTTCGGTTTGAGGCGTGGTTTGATGCGTTAGAAAGCTTATAAAATGTTCTTCTTTATGAGGATGGTTCCGAGATTGTTGGCCGATTAAATTATGTCGGGAATTAGAAAATGTGTGGTATTGTTGTCGACTTTTGCCGGTTAATTGGGTGTAATTGATGGGTTATCATACGATTTGCTTGTGATATATGTTGGATGCATGTGTTTAAATGTCATGATGATGATTGTGGCCGTATGGCAATTAAATGCATTGTTTTGGGCTTGAGTGTAAAGCATGATTTTGTTGATTGAGATGAGTGCATATATGCGTGCATTTTAAATGTCATGGGTCATTGTATGCCAAGCATCATGATATGCATTCTTGTAATGTCGTGTGCCCATGTGGGGTGTGAGCGACGGTTTGGTTCCAGAGGGAATCCGCTATAACATCTTGCACCCGTGTGGGGTGTGAGCGATGATTATAGACGATCGTGTGCCCGTGTGGGGTTTGAGCGATCGGATTGTGTGCCCGTGTGGGGTGTGAACGATCCATAAACGTCGTGTGCCCGTGTGGGGTGTGAGCGGCGGGGAACATCGTATGCCCGACGGGGAGTTACACTAAGTAACGAGCGATGGTTCCAGAAGAGTTCCTGAGTGAACTAGTGATGAGAAATATTGGAAGTCGGTACCGCATGGCATATGCATAGAGTCGTTGTGTCGGTCTCTGTGCATTTGCATAAATCATGGATTAATTGTGTATGGAATTGTGAATGTGATTGATGAGATGGAATATGTATAATTGTATTAATGATGAGTGTATTGTGTCTGACTGATGTGCGTTGGTATGGAATACTTGATAAGTGTACTGTGTTGTGTTGTAATTGATTGTGGTGCCTTTGTGGTGAGAATATTTTACTTGTGCGTTTATGTGTTAATATATAATTATATGCAACTGTATTATGATTGTGTTTCTCACCCTTCTGCTGTTTTATAATGATCTATGAGGCGTTGCAGATTAGAGTTGCTGGAGGTCTTTTTGTGAAGCTAGGTCTTCATTCTTTTGTCGGTCGGCTCTGATATGTGACACCGGGTAGTCGGGGTGATCGAGTGTGATTATTTTGTATTATGTATATGTATCTGTTGGATTGTACATGTATGATTTTGTGTATGACAAACAAACTTTTATGATATATATATATATATATATATATATATATATATATATATATATATATGAGATTTCAGTACAGATTTTCCGCTTTTATTCTGTTTCTGAATTGTGGGTGTATTACTACCTGAATTGTTGCATATCTTTATGAGCAGGTGTTGTATGTTTGTTTCAAATTAATGTGACCCCTCGGTCTATGCCGTGCATGTTTTAAATATACTCTGATGAAATTTTGAATTTATTTACCGCTTTAATAGCTTTGGGGGTATAGATTGGGGGTGTTACAGATCCGCCTCAAGAAGGAAATAATGCATCTCGCAACTTACCTTAGGAAGATTGAGTAGAAAACAAAGAAATGAACACTTTGCTGAGAAAATTACTAATAGTGATTAACAGACAATATATGATTTTGGAGCTCCCAAACAAAAAATTCAAAGAAGCCAAAACCCCAAATCACCAGCATTTCTAATTGCCAAGGCTCTAGGGCGACATAGTCTCCAACCATAGTGATGAATAACTCCAGCACTGCAGGGAAAGAGTTCAGCGAAGGTATAGAAATTAGTTGCCTTTATTTGGAAGACACTTCATGCCTGCTACATTTCAAGTGGGAAGATGGAAAACTAAGGGATTAAGGTCACCATCATCTAATATAACTCAGTCCTCACCCTCCAATGATTTTGAAGAAGGGGAAGAAATTACTTTTAAGAATTCCTTCATCAGAAGGATCAATGAGTACTCCATCTGACATCAACTCCAAAAACATTTGGGAATGGGAACCCACGATGGGATAACTAACCCAAATTAATATGTGGAATTGATTGATAACCCTCTAAATTTTCATGGAGCAAGACGCCCTAAAAATTGAAATTTATTCATCCTTACCTATGATGCGGGAGTCATGACCTAGTTTAGAAGGATGAGGAGTGAGTCTATTAATTGTGGGGAAAGATTCAAAAACTTTTTCCGCACATTTTACAACATTCTGAAGGCAACAAAGTCGTTGGAAAGTTATGGATCCATTAGGAAAAATAGAGACGGGATACTACGATCATATATTGAAAGGTTCATAAAGGAACCAATGTCAGTAAAAAAAATCGAATGATAAGATAAAGAAATATCTATTCAATCTCGGACTCTAGATGGGATCCAAGTTTATTGAGAGCATTGACATCAGAACTCATAACACCTTGAATAATATACTAGCCAAGGCCCAAAAACATATCTAGTATGAAGAAAAGTTAGCATGTAGTAAGGTGATCTATGGAGAAGGATTCGAGAAAGCAAAATTAGAAGAAGAGGAATTGAGGAGAGCTGGCACGAGATTGAAAAAAGAGGCGGAGTTAAAAAGAAGCGTGAACCACCGAGAAGGTAAAAGGGCGCCAATGTTAAGGTACTAAGACTAAACTCCAATGAATTCTTTGAGGGGGCACATGCTACAAGAATACATCAAAGGTGAGTTTCGAGAAGAGCAAATAAAAATGTTAAATCCTATTTGAGAATGTCCCAAAAAAGGACAAGTCCTGATAGTGTTGCTTTTATTGAGGCAACACTGTTGCGGTGAGAATCGGATACCAAGCTATTAATTAACTTGAATCACACATCTTTGAAATTCACCACCGAGCTTTGATTTATCCAAAGGACAGGGTAAAGATGGAAGAAAACCCTAAGTGCGCTATGTAAAGACACAACTAAGAGATATAAGGTTCGGGGTTGGTTATACCTAGGGAAGGTGTTAGCATCCTAGATATTTGTAGTACTCTACAGGAGCCTCTTGTTATTATTGTGTTATGTTATGTTTGCTTGCTAAGGGAACTTTGCTAAGGGTAAGATAAAGACCTATGGTGAAAACTAAGGTGCTAGAGGTAAAGACCTAGGGGTATATACACTAAGTATGCTCGCCAAGACGTCGCATCTCGTGCCTACGTATCCTAATAAGGATGGAATCAGAGCATTCATAGTTCACCTCAACTAGGGTGAGGAACCATTGACTATGGTTAAAGTTCCAAGGGGAATGAGTATGATACTCATATAGAGTTTAAAGAACTCTCTAAGTCTAAGTTGAAAGGGTAAGTCTAAAAGGTTGACTTTGAACAAAGTCAAAAGGGAAGTGAATACTCGTTATGATGAGAATCACATAGAGTTTAAGAACTCTATCCTAATCTTTAAGTTAAAGGGGTGAATGGCTCTAATAAGGCCAAAGGGAATGGAACATCATTATGATGATGCTCACATAGAGTTGAAGAACTCTAGGTTAATCCTAAGTTGTAAGGTAAGTGGCTCTAATGAGGCCAAGGTGTTGATCCTAATAAGGTCAAGGGAAAGGAATGGCTCAAATGAGGCCAATAGGAGATGATGGCTCTAATGAGGCTAAAGGGATAGAGGGCTCTAATGAGGCCAAGAGGGTAATGAGCTATCTATGACACTAAAGTCAATAGAGATACTTTCTTTTGGAAGGAGGGGGACAAAGAGGGTTAAGGAGGAGAGCTAAAGAGCTAGCCTCATTTAAATGAAGTTAACAATGATATTCACATTTTAATGATGGTAAAAATACATGAATATAACACAAAAATAATGGTGGTGAATGTGATGACATTCAAGGCAAGTATCTTAAAAGGTATACAAGTCTTATGTAAGCACACAAGAATCTTTCATTAAGGGACAAGGTAAATACCTAAAGGGAACATAATTCAAGTCTAGACTTCTTTAAGCAAATAGTTGATGACCTAATATGGGGAATGTCTTTGACCTAAACTTTGAAGGGAAGTATCACTTATGTTATCCTAAAGTTAACTCTATGAGAGGGGAAACCTAACACATATGTACAATGGTATAACCTAAGTGGATGGTTTGTATCTACATTAATGTCATATATACATGAGGGGGAGTCCTAATTTGAAGGTAAAGACCTATCTAAAACTTCAATAGGGATGACAAAAGGTCGTTCATTCATTCTAAAGTAAATAAATACACTTACAAGTGCACCTTAAACAAGACTTACAGCTATACTCAAGTCTAAGTCATGGGGGAAAGGATCTTAATATGTTAAGACAAACCTATACAAGTCCTCAAAGGTAAGGGAGATCAAGGGTTAAAACCCTAAAAGTTAAGACTATTCTAAGTTACCTAAAAAAACCTACATTTTACATATGAATAAAAGCCCTAAAAATAAATATTTTTGGATATTTTTAAATGTCATAATAAAATACACAACAAAAGCAAAATAATGCAAAAAGAATGGATTAAAAAGCATAAAAAATGAAGAAGTTATGGAATGATGAAGTGATGAAGGAAACTTAAAAAACTAAGTGTTAAAAAGAAAGGGGATGGTCCTGGTGGGATTTGAACCCACGCCCTAATGGTTGCAGCTAAAACACTTAACCAGCTGTATTGGTTGTAAGGCTTGTAAAACAAACACCTTCAGAGAAATAAAAAGGGGAACAACATGGATCCCTAAAAAAAATAATGTGCGCGCTCTAAGCTTCCAAAAGGGTTAATTGGCAGAATCGAACCCAGGACAAGGCAATGGTAAGGGAAAGGCAAGGCAGGGGTAGTACCACTGGGGTGACCAATACATCTATTCACATGTTCCTAGTGACCAGAATGGCGCCATGGCTGGGCCTGGCAAGGTTTGTGACCTAGAACTAGATCAGTTGCAAAAGCAACTCAAACTTCCTCTACACTCCATGAAAATGAACGTTGTAAAAACCAAACTTGCGTGATTTTCAACATGGAACCCAATGGTCCAGTTGGTTTTTGCTAAAATGTTTCTAACTTAAAACATGATAGGGGTTCTTAAACCAAGCTCCTATTTGCATTTTTTGAGATACAACTCAATGCAAAAATGCTAAATCACAATTAATGAATCAAACATGTCATATATAACATACCTAAACTAAACATGCTCAATGTACATAAAAACCAGTCATGCTTCAATGAGTTGGACTTTGAGATGACTTACTTCTTGTAGCTAAACTTGCAGTTCTTGAAATAAGAGCTCCATCAAGAAACAAGTGACTTTAACATCTCCTAAATAGTTCCTTGATCCCTTCTGAATGCTTTGAAACCACAGAAAATTACTAAGCTCAAATATGCCTTATTCTTGCAAAGATAACCAAAATTTCCAAAAGTGAACTTGAGGAAAAGGTTGTTACAATTGATGAATCAAGTTTGGAACACCTCAAACGTGTATTATTGAATGTATTTGAAGTGTTGGAATGGAAGGAAGTGGAAGTAACAAGGACTGGTCTTGAAAAATGCAGAAAGTCAACCTTTCTTAGGTTTGAGAGTTGACTTTCTGGTTTGAGAGGTTTTTGATGGTGATGAGAGTTTAAACAGCTCTAACACATGTTTTGTGATGTGTTAGAGTGATTGGTTGAGTGATTTTTTGGTTGGAACTGATTTTGGACAAGTTTATGCAAATGGTGGTTTCTTGGCACAAGGGGTGACTTGGTGCAAGAACTGAGTTTGATGAGTTTGTGGTTTTTTTGCTCTGGTTTCTTGTGTGTTATGAAGCTCTATTTATAAGCAAGAGGATGAGAGAAGTCAGTTTGTAGAAATGTGTTGCGGTGAAAATCGGATAACAAGCTATTAATTAACTTGCATCATTTTTCTTTTACAACCGACTTTGATTTATCCAAAGGAAAGGTTCAAGATCGTTAAAAAACCTAAAGGAGGGAGATCTAAGGTTCGGGGGTTGGTTATACAAAGGGAAAGTATTAGCACCCTAAGTATCTGTAGTACTCTACAGGAACCTCTTGTTTAAGTTGTGTTATTCTATGTTTGCATGCTAAAGATAATATGTACTAAGGGTAAAGGTAAAGACCTAAAGTATATACACTAAGTATGGTCTAAGGGTGAAAGAAGAAAGTGTGGAATCCGAGAAGGCATCGGATGTAAAGGAAAAATACGGAAAAAGAAAAAGGTAGCTCGCTAGGATCTCGCAATCCTATGCCTACGTATTCTCAAGGTGAACTTGAGAAATCAGAGCAATCGTAGTTCCCCTCAATGGGGGTTAGAGAGAGGAACCATTGACTATGGCCAAAGTTCCAAGGGGAAGTGAGTATGATCTCACATAGAGTTTAAGAAACTCTCCAAGTCTAAGTTGTAAGTTGTAAATGGCTATGAGGCCAAGGAAAAGCAAGGTGGAGAGCTTGAAAGCAAAGCTTGTGATGGATTGATTGTTTAGGAAAAGAGATTAATGGCTATCTCTTATGGAAGGCTAGGTTAGAAAGGAGAAGAGATTAATGGCTATCTCTTGTGGGTGAAGGAGAAGAGATTAATAGCTATCTCTTATGAAATGGTTTGAGGTTAAAAGGGTATTTGAGCTATCTATGACATGAAGTCAATAGAGAGACTTTCCTTTGGAAGGAAGGGGAGGATAACAATTTCTTATGTACAAGAAAATTACAAGGGATTGGATTTACAAGAACGCAATGAGTGTAAGAACTCAAAGGGAATGTACAACAATTAAGCATGAATAACATCAAAAGAAATCAATGTAAACAAACCAAGACAAAACCAAAAGCAAGGCATACTTTCAAGTTATATCAATTAGGAATGTGTGTGAAATGTCGTACAAGTGTGACAAAGATAGTCCTCTCAAAAATTGGATTTTTCAAGGTGAGTACCAAAAGTTTTAGGTTTTAGAATCGAGGTTTGAATAGTGAATAAAAAAACTAAGCAAAACGGCCTCATTCAATGTCATCATTGGTCCTAAAATGTCCCTTAAGGGTGTCCTAAGACACTTGGGAAAATTAGTTTAAGAAAGTGAAGAGCAAAAGGATTTTTCAAAAGAGATTTAAAAACTAGGTTCAAATTACTTCTATTTTTTTGAAAATAAGAAATAAATGCTAGAATTAAATAAAAATGGAAATAAAAATGTTAGAAAATTAAATTAAACAATGAAGCATTAACATAAATATTTTTGGGATTTTTCCTTAGAAAAAACTATTTTTAATAAACAGATTTGAAAAAGGAAATAAAATAAAACATATGAAAAGAAATAAATAATGGGGGGTGCAAAAGTAATTTGAAAATGAACTGGAATGGTGTTGGTATGCGTTTGGGCCAGAAACAAGTGGTGCGAAAATCAAATGGGGCGAGGCCCATGTCCAAAATCATGCTGAAAATGAGAAGAAAAATAAAAACAAAGGGGACTGGGGCGAGGGGGATTCGAACCCCAGTCCCTTTGTTTGCAAGGCAAGGTTAGAACCACTGGGGTGGCGATACATCCAATGTATCCGCCCCCCAGTTAAATATATATTATATGAATGGAAAAAAATATGAAATAAAACTAAAACACATGAAATGTTACACGCCACAACTTTCATCAACCGGTCACCCTTGTTTTAAGTTACTACAAGACAAAACCGTGCCCAGCCACTCAAACGCTGACACGCACCCTCTGTTTCCCATGCAACGTGAACAACAACTGAAGCATTTTCGTGGAAACAAAAGAAATGCGCATGGCTTCTTTCCCAGCCTCGTTCTAGCTCAAAACTCTATCATTTTTCACAAAACAAGAGCCTAAACTGATCAGCACAGAACAAGGATCAAAACCATGCCATTTGTGTTCAATAATATGCAACCCACAATTCATAGACTTCAGCAAAACAGTGCAAAATACGTGAACATACAACATGTGATTTATGCATATTTTTGGATCAAACACCAACCAAATACATTCAAAAACACCAACACATAAACATACCATATTTCTAACGTGCAAATAGCAACCAGAGATGCATGAATAAGGAGTCTCAAAATCAAGAAAACCTACCTCTTGGAGAAAGTCCAAGGCTTCTTTAAACTACTTGCAGATGAGAAATATCAATTCCTGGGAGCTTTGTGATCTTTATAGAACAAGTTCAGATGCTTGGATCCTTTGGAAATGGCCTTGAACTTCAAACCCGATACTTGGTGCAAGGTTGAGGTTGAAAATGGCAGATGAAGATGGAGCTATTTCTGGGAGTGTTTAGGTGTTGGAAGCTTCTCTATATGATGCTTAGAGAAGGTTTATGAAGTTTAATGAGGAAACGCACGAGCCAAATGAGCTGCAGCCATGCTTTTGCAAATTAGAGTGTTGAAATGGAAATGGTGGTTGTGGCTGTTACAGAGATGTTTCAGGTGTTTGGAACTCCTCTATGTGGTGTTTATAAGTGGTTTGTGGAGTTTGGTGGCAAGTGCTCGAGTGGAAAGAGTTGTAGCAAGTGTTTTGCAATTTTGCAAGAACTTGAGAGTGGGAGAAAGTAGTGAGTAATCAGTCTCTTTTTCGGAGTGATTCTGGTGTCCATGAACTGAGGATAATAGTGATTTGTTGGAAAAGTTTCTCTCTCCATTGAACCAACTTGCACATGCCTTGTTAAACTATGTTATTTTAAGTTTGCAACTTGCATTTTTCGCGGGAGAGGTTCAAAATGTGTTAACCTTGCTACTAAACTTCAGAAAAGTGAGTTAATTGGGGATTAGAAGAGTTATGTACCATTTCACAAAAGTTGGAAACTTGAAAATCATGAAATGAACCCTAAACTTCAACCATTCGAAACTCCCAGCTCACTCCATGGATGGGGAAGTTCTTGTACTTTTTAGAAAGCCCTTAATGCCCTCTACAATATTCATGTGGGACTCGAGCTCTGAATCTTAATGTAGCTTGGTGAAAAATAGGGTTGAAGTTGGCTGTTCATGAAGGGAAAACATGCAGAATTTTACTAAGTCCTTTGGTCAATTTGGCTTATAAGCTCCATAACTCAAAATTCAAGCATTTTTAGGAGAAAAGTCATATTGAAACAATTGAAGATCTTGAAGAGAGCATTCTAATGAGCTTTGAATCACTCCCATTGGATGTGTAGTTTAGGAGTTATGGTCCTTCCAAATTATGCTATTAGGGAAAAATCTCACAAATGATACTTTTCTTGGTCAAAACCCTACTTCTCTTGCAAGAAACCTCATGAAACTTGATGTGGATGCTTGGAATACTTCATGAGACATTCTATGATGATTAGAAACATTAATTCTCCATCTGAACCAAAAAATCCCCAAAAAACAGGGTTTCTGTCAAACCCTAATTTTGCTTGTGAATGCACTGAGATTGAATCTTGTAATCTTACTTCTTCTTTCTCATCTAAAGGCCTTAGGAGACTCTTGAGGATGTTGATAAACCAATAGGTTCAAGAACTAGGGTTTGGGAGTCCATCTTGATGAAGATCAAAGCCATTGACTGATAAGTGTCACAGAAACCCTAACTTGGAGGCATAGTGAGGCTGAGGCCTAACCTTCCCTTGTTGAGGACCCAAACCCCTTGGATTCTTGTTGAGTGAGACCTCATGAATGTAGGTAAGCTCAATGGTTGATGGACCAAGCGATTCTTGACTTTACAGGTAAAAATTCTTTAGTGATCCCTCAGATAGAAACCCTGATTTTTTTCAATAAGAGAAACAAACTTGCAAGAAGTGAAATGGTTAGTTAACAATGCCTAGATGATTGAATCAAAATGTCAAGTGCAAAATGTTATGACATCTAAGGGGGGTAAAATTTGGGGTACAACAGTTGCCCCTATTTAGATAGCTTCACCTGATGGCACAAGGAACGGAGATTCCAGGGACATCTAGGTGAAAGATATCTAAATATAGCAAACCGAAAATTTTGCCCTTAGATGGAATGCATATGCTAAGGACAAGCGAAAGACATGCAAATGCTGACATGTCATGAACTTCTAGTATGATAATATGATGGATGTAACATGCCGAGGAAGTCGGCAGGCAAAAGTCTACACAATGAGCAATCACTCACTGGGGAAGGACGAAGGTTTCAATACCCGTGAGGAAGACTCACTGGGGATACAAACTAACCAATATAAGAGACTCAGAGGGGAGCTCTGAGGAAACACTGGGGAAAATAAAAGTACACTCTTTACTGGGCATGGAACCAGAAAGAAAACATGATCTCTACTGGGAATCAATTTGAAAAGAATAAACATCAATAAAAGATTTTCTGCAATTTTCTTATACCGAAGAGTTCAAACGGGATCTTCAAGAAAAGTCAGAAAAAACATCAGATGGTAAAAGAAACCAGACATCCAATAATGGCTTTGAATGAAAGGTAAGAATCACAACATCTGATAATGGCTTTAGATGAAAGTGAACAAAGTCTTGATCTGAAAAAACAACATCAGAAGGAGAGACACATCCGGATAGGCATCAGATGGTAGAAAAAACCAGACATCCAATAATGGCTTTGAATGAAAGGTACAATCACTACATCTGATAATGGCTTCAGATGAAAGTGAACAAAGTAAAGAAACCAGACATCCAATAATGGCTTTGAATGAAAGGTACAATCACTACATCTGATAATGGCTTTAGATGAAAGTGAACAGAGTAAAGAAACCAGACATCCAATAATGGCTTTGAATGAAAGGTACAATCACTACATCTGATATTGGCTTCAGATGAAAGTGAACAAAGTAAAGAAACCAAACATCCAATAATGGCTTTGAATGAAAGGTACAATCACTACATCTGATAATGGCTTCAGATGAAAGTGAACAGAGTAAAGAAACCAGACATCCAATAATGGCTTTGAATGAAAGGTACAATCACTACATCTGATAATGGCTTTAGATGAAAGTGAACAAAGTAAAGAAACCAGACATCCAATAATGGCTTTGAATGAAAGGTACAATCACTACATCTGATAATGGCTTCAGATGAAAGTGAACAGAGAAAAGAAACCAGACATCCAATAATGGCTTTGAATGAAAGGTACAATCACTACATCTGATAATGGCTTCAGATGAAAGTGAACAATTAAGAAACCAGACATCCAATAATGGCTTTGAATGAAAGGTACAATTACTACATCTGATAATGGCTTTAGATAAAGTGAACACAGACTTGATCTGAAAAAACAACATCAGAAGGAGAGACACATCCGGATAGGCATCAGATGGTAGAAAAAACCAGACATCCAATAATGGCTTTGAATGAAAGGTACAATCACTACATCTGATAATGGCTTCAGATGAAAGTGAACAAAGTAAAGAAACCAGACATCCAATAATGGCTTTGAATGAAAGGTACAATCACTACATCTTATAATGGCTTTAGATGAAAGTGAACAAAGTAAAGAAACCAGACATCCAATAATGGCTTTGAATGAAAGGTACAATCACTACATCTGATAATGGCTTCAGATGAAAGTGAACAGAGTAAAGAAACCAGACATCCAATAATGGCTTTGAATGAAAGGTACAATCACTACATCTGATAATGGCTTCAGATGAAAGTGAACAATTAAGCACCCAAGAAAGTATTGAGTGACTGTGAACTTTCAGGAATGACACTGAGAGATATCCAAGCAAATTTGATGAAGGTTATAGAAGATAGGCAAAGCTTCTAGGGATAGCACTGGGAAAAACAAGGGGAATAAGATATCCAGGAATGGCACTGGGAAAAACAATAAGATATCCAGGAATTGCACTTGAGTGAAAGGATATAAAGATCCAGGAATAGCACTGGAATGAAAGGATATAAAGATCCAGGAATAGCACTGGAATGAAAGGAGATACTCCTGAAACGACAACATCCAGGAATGGCACTGAATGAAAGGACAGGTAACACCTTGGTAAGGCGCCAAGTAAATTGGACTTTGACCACAAGGTAAGACGTAGATAACGACATAACCTCAGGAGAAATGCAAATGAGGATGAAACACTCATGATATGTATATGGATAAAGAATCATGCAGATGCTATATGATCAAATGCAAATGCAGATGTCGATGCTGACGACACCGCTCGACTCTTTTGGGGAGAAGACAAGATTAGAAGACTGATTCCTCAACACGGAGATCACTACTATTCTGCTTGGGACTAGAGATGCTAATGTTGAACACATCATTGCCACACTGGCAAATTGTATCCAAATTAATGATCCTTGTAGGAAGGATAAAGAGTTGCTTGGGGATTCTTCAGGTAAACTGCCCCAGGCTAGCTGATTATTGTAGATGAGCTGATCATTGCTTCAACTTGATTGATTCTGGGAATGACCATTTTATGGTGCTCTTAGAAAGCTTGCCTCAGTCTGAGTCTTGAAAGATGATTGTTTTACTGTACACTGGGAAGGCTTGCCCCAGTATGAGTCTTGAAAAATCTTCTGTATAAACCAATTCTAAGAAGTCGCCATTAAACCACAAATCTTGAACTGATTCTCAACAGGATATGGAAGGAACTTGCCCCTGATTGGATCACCGACCAAGTTTCTTATTTGTTTGAAAATTCTTTGAGAAGAAAGCTAGTTTGCAAACAAAAGTATTTGTACAAACATGGTAAATGTAGAGTTCATGCAACTTTTGAAATCAAAATCATTTTGAAAGAGGTGCACAGTATATGGGATACTGGTCAGAACACGGTGGTTCAAGACATTAAAGTAAAAAGTTTAGGCAAAGGGTGTAATGCCCAAAATAGATGATCTGCAAAAATCTTTTGGAGTCAGTTTACGCAACCTTGCTGCAGTATGCTTTCAAAATAACCTTGCTTCAATTAGGTCTTTTGAGGGTTATAACGTGGCTTGGTTCACGGTTTAAAAAACAAAGGATAAAGGCTCAAAGTTTATTTGTGACCCACCCACTCTACGTGATGAACTTCATTCCTATGCTCAGTTAACTCAGACTCCGTACTCAAATTCCCATAGGTTAGAAATTGCACTGATGATAGTAATGATGATGGTCCACAAGTCAAAGGAGTCGAAAATGGCAGTCACTTCTTCCTTACAAGATTGTTTTCTATTGAGGATTTTCAGGACAAAGGATTTAAAGATTTCTTCCTTTGGTTGTACTACAAACTTTTCTTTCTTATTTCTTCTTCTTCTTTTTTTTTAGTGACTGCCTGGCTTAAGGATTACAGTGAATCATCATTGGCGTTTGACTTGAAAGACATCTTCGACACTTGTTTGTTGTGTGCGAAGGAGAATTTGTGAACTTTGTTGAAAGGTGTCTTGAATGAAACTCTTGTATTTGAATGCACAACCAAGTTAATCGAGAACTACCCTGCCCCAGGTTATGATTGCGGGTTTTTATTTGTAAAGAAAAGAAACTCCTACTTCAAGGCTCAAAGGGGTTAAAGAGGGGTTATCTTCCTTATGTCTCCAGTGTTTAGGAGTTGAAACAATGCCTTACATCGTCAGCAAAGTTTTGATTTGAAAGCATACCAACATCAATTATGGGTATAACATTTTCATCATCCTCCTTCCAATCTTGGCACGAATAAAAATATTTTGCGAAAGATAAAGATGTAAATAGTAGACAAAAATGACTTGCAATGCTCATTTCATTAAACTTGAAGATACAAACATAATTTGAAAGCAAACAGCTACTACAAAATAAGGAAAGTACAAATAACAAGAAACAAAGGCCTAGCGACTAATCAAACACAAGGATGAGCTGTCCTGTCTTTAAGAAGTAGCTGAGCCGAAGTCGACTGAGGCTTCACTTGGCGTGCCCTGGAAGAGGGTTGTTCTGAACATTTGGATTGTCCTTGAAGGAGAGGATTTTGTTCCTTATCAGCTCCTGTACTTTAGCCTTTAATGCAAAGCAACCTTCCAAGTTATGGCCTGCGCCACCTTGATGGTATTCACAATGAAGATCAGCCCTATAGCCGGCTGGAAGAGGATTTGGAGGAGGAGGCAAAGGCCTTGTGGTAATCAAACCTTGTTGAACCATACCAAGATAAAGTTCGGTGTATGTCATGGGAATAGGATCAAATTGATTACGGTACCAGTTCTGTCCTGCAGTTGCACGTTGGGAAGTTTGAGCTAGTCGTGGAGCAGTAACCACAGGAGTGACAGCAACAACAGTAGGATGAAAAGTATACTGAGGCATAGGACGAGGCCTTCTTGTCTCAATCATAACAGCATTAGTTTGATCCTCCCTTTTCTTCTGAAAGTTCCCATAGGATTTCTTTACAGCATTAGAAGATTCAGCAATCTTTGATACTTTTCCCTTCTTAAGACCTTCCTCTAATCTTTGGCCAATAGTAACCAAATCAGTGAAATTAGAGGAAACACTTCCAACCATTTTTTCCCAATAGAACGGAGACAAGGTATCCATAAACATTCTAGTTAACTCCTTCTCAGCCAAGGGAGGTTCCACTTGGGAAGCCAGCTCTCTCCAGCGCTGAGCATACTCCTTGAAAGACTCTTTATCATTCTGAGACATGTTTTGCAGTTGACGGCGATCAGGAGCCATGTCAAGGTTATACTTGTATTGCTTCATAAAGGCATTGGTGAGGTCTTGGAAATTGTGAATAAAGTTTTGCTCAAGACCCATGTACCATTTGAGTGATGCTCCACTCAAGCTGTCTTGAAAACAGTGGATAAGTAACTTCTGATCTTTGGCATGAGCCGTCATCCTGCGAAGGTACATGACCAAGTGAGCTCTTGGGCACGAGTGACCTTTGTACTTCACAAAATCTGGAGTTGTAAACTTAGGAGGTATAACAAGGTCTGATACTAAGCACAGGTTATATGCATCCACATTGAAGAAATCAGTACCCTCAACGGCTTTGAGTCTTCTTTCTATGCTCTGAAACTGCTCTCGAACAACTTCGGGTTCAACAAAGTCTCATGGTCTTCCCCTTGAACACTGGAAGTGTTGTACTCATAAAGGGGATTCTCGAACGAAGCTCGAACATTCTGTGGAACAGCATGAACCACAGGTCTGGGCTGGGTGAAGACAGGAGCTTGAAACACTGGCATAGCATTCTGACCAACCATAGCATTAGATGCAAGAGGTGGAGAAAAGTTGTGTGGCAAACCAAACTTTGGCCAAGTAGAAGGTGGCACTTGAACTGGTGGAGGATCAGCACTTGAAATTTCCTGGATGACTGTCCTTTGGGGTGGCTCTCCCCTAACAATCAAAACTTGGAGCATCTCAGTTAGTTTAGTCATGCTCGACTTAAGTTCATCGATCTCCATTCGGACCTCAACATTGTGCATCTCCTGTTCTGACATCTTTTGTCTGTAATTAGCTCTAGTCCGGTATCGGTGTCGAGGAATCAACTTGACGACTGGAAGATAGAGACAATTGGCAATGAGCAACTGGACAAACAGACGTATGCAATGAATCATGCAAAGATGCAAATGATATGCAATACAATGCAAACAGGATACAAAAACACATGCAACATGATCAAGGGTTCAAGATCACAGCATGGTGTCTAGGTAAAGAACCAACCACGGGGTGTGTACTAGGGTTCTAAAAAGTTCCCATAGTCTACGTAAATCCTTCGGATATTATCGGCCCATGTAACTACTTACACGGGTTAATAATATTCTCAAGATAAACTCGTCTGAGTGTAGTATCGCGTGACAACTACTCGGGACTGGCTCCCTCATAGTCACCGCACTACATCCTAAAAGGCCAAGTGGGATAAAGGTAACTACGGTCCTCAGAATCCCTGGCACTCAATTGAAAAAGTAATATCAATGTGACTGCTCACATCAGACATCAACAATCCCAAAGGGCCTCATCTGAGTGTGGTCATCATATGCCATAAATTGTTGGTACTACTGCCAACAACCGACTATTGATTACACCACGATCCTATCATAAGTGCTCTCAAGTCCGGGTTAGGACTTATCTCACCACTCAAGGGAGCAACCCTGCACACAGAAAAACTCAAGCACAACAGGTATATATACAGATATAACCATACAAATGTACAAGCAAGCAAACATGTAAATAACGCAAATACAAACAAGATAGGCTTAACCCTCTTAGGAATATCCCCAGTGAAGTCACCATTTCTGTTGCGGTGAAAATCGGATAACAAGCTATTAATTAACTTGCATCATTTTTCTTTTACAACCGACTTTGATTTATCCAAAGGAAAGGTTCAAGATCGTTAAAAAACCTAAAGGGGGAGATCTAAGGTTCGGGGGTTGGTTATACAAAGGGAAAGTATTAGCACCCTAAGTATCTGTAGTACTCTACAGGAACCTCTTGTTTAAGTTGTGTTATTTTATGTTTGCATGCTAAAGATAATATGTACTAAGGGTAAAGGTAAAGACCTAAAGTATATACACTAAGTATGGTCTAAGGGTGAAAGAAGAAAGTGTGGAATCCGAGAAGGCATCGGATGTAAAGGAAAAATACGGAAAAAGAAAAAGGTAGCTCGCTAGGATCTCGCAATCTTATGCCTACGTATTCTCAAGGTGAACTTGAGAAATCAGAGCAATCGTAGTTCCCCTCAATGGGGGTTAGAGAGAGGAACCATTGACTATGGCCAAAGTTCCAAGGGGAAGTGAGTATGATCTCACATAGAGTTTAAGAAACTCTCCAAGTCTAAGTTGTAAGTTGTAAATGGCTATGAGGCCAAGGAAAAGCAAGGTGGAGAGCTTGAAAGCAAAGCTTGTGATGGATTGATTGTTTAGGAAAAGAGATTAATGGCTATCTCTTATGGAAGGCTAGGTTAGAAAGGAGAAGAGATTAATGGCTATCTCTTGTGGGTGAAGGAGAAGAGATTAATAGCTATCTCTTATGAAATGGTTTGAGGTTAAAAGGGTATTTGAGCTATCTATGACATGAAGTCAATAGAGAGACTTTCCTTTGGAAGGAAGGGGAGGATAACAATTTCTTATGTACAAGAAAATTACAAGGGATTGGATTTACAAGAACGCAATGAGTGTAAGAACTCAAAGGGAATGTACAACAATTAGCATGAATAACATCAAAAGAAATCAATGTAAACAAACCAAGACAAAACCAAAAGCAAGGCATACTTTCAAGTTATATCAATTAGGAATGTGTGTGAAATGTCGTACAAGTGTGACAAAGATAGTCCTCTCAAAAATTGGATTTTTCAAGGTGAGTACCAAAAGTTTTAGGTTTTAGAATCGAGGTTTGAATAGTGAATCAAAAACCTAAGCAAAAGGACCTCATTCAATGTCATCATTGGTCCTAAAATGTCCCTTAAGGGTGTCCTAAGACACTTGGGAAAATTAGTTTAAGAAAGTGAAGAGCAAAAGGATTTTTCAAAAGAGATTTAAAAACTAGGTTCAAATTACTTCTATTTTTTATAAAATAAGAAATAAATGCTAGAATTAAATAAAAATGGAAATAAAAATGTTAGAAAATTAAATTAAACAATGAAGCATTAACATAAATATTTTTGGGATTTTTCCTTAGAAAAAACTATTTTTAATAAACAGATTTGAAAAAGGAAATAAAATAAAACATATGAAAAGAAATAAATAATGGGGGGTGCAAAAGTAATTTGAAAATGAACTGGAATGGTGTTGGTATGCGTTTGGGCCAGAAACAAGGGGTGCGAAAATCAAATGGGGTGAGGCCCATGTCCAAAATCATGCTGAAAATGAGAAGAAAAATAAAAACAAGGGGACTGGGGCGAGGGGGATTCGAACCCCAGTCCCTTTGTTTGCAAGGCAAGGTTAGAACCACTGGGGTGGCGATACATCCAATGTATCCGCCCCCCAGTTAAATATATATTATATGAATGAAAAAAAATATGAAATAAAACTAAAACACATGAAATGTTACACGCCACAACTTTCATCAACCGGTCACCCTTGTTTTAAGTTACTACAAGACAAAACCGTGCCCAGCCACTCAAACGGTGACACGCACCCTCTGTTTCCCATGCAACGTGAACAACAACTGAAGCATTTTCGTGGAAACAAAAGAAATGCGCATGGCTTCTTTCCCAGCCTCGTTCTAGCTCAAAACTCTATCATTTTTCACAAAACAAGAGCCTAAACTGATCAGCACAGAACAAGGATCAAAACCATGCCATTTGTGTTCAATAATATGCAACCCACAATTCATAGACTTCAGCAAAACAGTGCAAAATACGTGAACATACAACATGTGATTTATGCATATTTTTGGATCAAACACCAACCAAATACATTCAAAAACACCAACACATAAACATACCATATTTCTAACGTGCAAATAGCAACCAGAGATGCATGAATAAGGAGTCTCAAAATCAAGAAAACCTACCTCTTGGAGAAAGTCCAAGGCTTCTTTAAACTACTTGCAGATGAGAAATATCAATTCCTGGGAGCTTTGTGATCTTTATAGAACAAGTTCAGATGCTTGGATCCT
Organism: Lathyrus tuberosus; assembly: GCA_022829125.1. Lineage (NCBI taxonomy): Eukaryota > Viridiplantae > Streptophyta > Magnoliopsida > Fabales > Fabaceae > Lathyrus > Lathyrus tuberosus. The sequence goes on from JALAZF010000253.1 coordinate 7,348,845, forward strand.
TTGGAAATGGCCTTGAACTTCAAACCCGATACTTGGTGCAAGGTTGAGGTTGAAAATGGCAGATGAAGATGGAGCTATTTCTGGGAGTGTTTAGGTGTTGGAAGCTTCTCTATATGATGCTTAGAGAAGGTTTATGAAGTTTAATGAGGAAACGCACGAGCCAAATGAGCTGCAGCCATGCTTTTGCAAATTAGAGTGTTGAAATGGAAATGGTGGTTGTGGCTGTTACAGAGATGTTTCAGGTGTTTGGAACTCCTCTATGTGGTGTTTATAAGTGGTTTGTGGAGTTTGGTGGCAAGTGCTCGAGTGGAAAGAGTTGTAGCAAGTGTTTTGCAATTTTGCAAGAACTTGAGAGTGGGAGAAAGTAGTGAGTAATCAGTCTCTTTTTCGGAGTGATTCTGGTGTCCATGAACTGAGGATAATAGTGATTTGATGGAAAAGTTTCTCTCTCCATTGAACCAACTTGCACATGCCTTGTTAAACTATGTTATTTTAAGTTTGCAACTTGCATTTTTCGCGGGAGAGGTTCAAAATGTGTTAACCTTGCTACTAAACTTCAGAAAAGTGAGTTAATTGGGGATTAGAAGAGTTATGTACCATTTCACAAAAGTTGGAAACTTGAAAATCATGAAATGAACCCTAAACTTCAACCATTCGAAACTCCCAGCTCACTCCATGGATGGGGAAGTTCTTGTACTTTTTAGAAAGCCCTTAATGCCCTCTACAATATTCATGTGGGACTCGAGCTCTGAATCTTAATGTAGCTTGGTGAAAAATAGGGTTGAAGTTGGCTGTTCATGAAGGGAAAACATGCAGAATTTTACTAAGCCCTTTGGTCAATTTGGCTTATAAGCTCCATAACTCAAAATTCAAGCATTTTTAGGAGAAAAGTCATATTGAAACAATTGAAGATCTTAAAGAGAGCATTCTAATGAGCTTTGAATCACTCCCATTGGATGTGTAGTTTAGGAGTTATGGTCCTTCCAAATTATGCTATTAGGGAAAAATCTCACAAATGATACTTTTCTTGGTCAAAACCCTACTTCTCTTGCAAGAAACCTCATGAAACTTGATGTGGATGCTTGGAATACTTCATGAGACATTCTATGATGATTAGAAACATTAATTCTCCATCTGAACCAAAAAATCCCCAAAAAACAGGGTTTCTGTCAAACCCTAATTTTGCTTGTGAATGCACTGAGATTGAATCTTGTAATCTTGCTTCTTCTTTCTCATCTAAAGGCCTTAGGAGACTCTTGAGGATGTTGATAAACCAATAGGATCAAGAACTAGGGTTTGGGAGTCCATCTTGATGAAGATCAAAGCCATTGACTGATAAGTGTCACAGAAACCCTAACTTGGAGGCATAGTGAGGCTGAGGCCTAAACTTCCCTTGTTGAGGACCCAAAGCCCTTGGATTCTTGTTGAGTGAGACCTCATGAATGTAGGTAAGCTCAATGGTTGATGGACCAAGCGATTCTTGACTTTACAGGTAAAAATTCTTTAGTGATCCCTCAGATAGAAACCCTGATTTTTTTCAATAAGAGAAACAAACTTGCAAGAAGTGAAATGGTTAGTTAACAATGCCTAGATGATTGAATCTAAATGTCAAGTGCAAAATGTTATGACATCTAAGGGGGGTAAAATTTGGGGTACAACAAAATGTAATTGACTTGGTTTTGGTTTAGTTGCATTTTGGTTGAAATGCAAGTGGATTTTGGCAAGATGCTTCAAGAGTTCTAAGACATTATACCAACCTTTCTAGAGTTGTTAGGAGGTTCAGATACTTTATCATGATGTAAGGCAAAGTTCTGGTGCAGAAGGAACAATTTAGAGGCTCAAGGAGCTGACTTTACATAAAGTCATGCTTTTCTAAAATGGAAGTCATCCCTTTATGCCATAAATGGCAAGATCAAGTGGATAATGCTCAAACTTGTTGGACAATGCTCCCAAATTCATGCAATCTTCTGAACAAATGAATATTTACAAGCAAACATCTCTGAAATGTAAGATTGTGTGGCAAGGAATTGGTTTTACAACAAGTTCACCAAGTGGAAAGCATGAAAAATCAAGTTTCAAACCCTCAACTTCAAGGATTCGATTCTCTCAGCTCACACATTGGATTGGGGTGTTCTAGTACTTTTTGGAATGCCCCAAGTATGCTCTACAATGTTCCTGTTCACTCCAAGTCCTGAATCCAAAGGGATCATGATGAAAAATGGGCTTGAAATTGGCTGCAAACTAGGGCAAAAAGAGTGAAATTTCACTAAGTCTTAAATTTTCTTGAACTTCCAAGCTTCCTCACTTAAAAACCAAGACTTTTTTGGAGAAGGACCCTCTAATACATTTTAAAGTTCGCGATGAGAGCTTCAATTTGAGCTTTGGGCCACAAAAATTGGATGTGTGGTTTGAAAGTTATGACTAAATTCTTCCATACTTAGAAAATTTCAAGAACCAAACTTTGGACTAAATTCTTCCATACTTAGAAAATTTCAAGAACCAAACTTTGCCCTTTTTGCAAGAAACATCTTGTTGCGGTGAAAATCGGATAACAAGCTATTAATTAACTTGCATCATTTTTCTTTTACAACCGACTTTGATTTATCCAAAGGAAAGGTTCAAGATCGTTAAAAAACCTAAAGGGGGGAGATCTAAGGTTCGGGGGTTGGTTATACAAAGGGAAAGTATTAGCACCCTAAGTATCTGTAGTACTCTACAGGAACCTCTTGTTTAAGTTGTGTTATTCTATGTTTGCATGCTAAAGATAATATGTACTAAGGGTAAAGGTAAAGACCTAAAGTATATACACTAAGTATGGTCTAAGGGTGAAAGAAGAAAGTGTGGAATCCGAGAAGGCATCGGATGTAAAGGAAAAATACGGAAAAAGAAAAAGGTAGCTCGCTAGGATCTCGCAATCCTATGCCTACGTATTCTCAAGGTGAACTTGAGAAATCAGAGCAATCGTAGTTCCCCTCAATGGGGGTTAGAGAGAGGAACCATTGACTATGCCCAAAGTTCCAAGGGGAAGTGAGTATGATCTCACATAGAGTTTAAGAAACTCTCAAAGTCTAAGTTGTAAGTTGTAAATGGCTATGAGGGCAAGGAAAATCAAGGTGGAGAGCTTGAAAGCAAAGCTTGTGATGGATTGATTGTTTAGGAAAAGAGATTAATGGCTATCTCTTATGGAAGGCTAGGTTAGAAAGGAGAAGAGATTAATGGCTATCTCTTGTGGGTGAAGGAGAAGAGATTAATAGCTATCTCTTATGAAATGGTTTGAGGTTAAAAGGGTATTTGAGCTATCTATGACATGAAGTCAATAGAGAGACTTTCCTTTGGAAGGAAGGGGAGGATAACAATTTCTTATGTACAAGAAAATTACAAGGGATTGGATTTACAAGAACGCAATGAGTGTAAGAACTCAAAGGGAATGTACAACAATTAAGCATGAATAACATCAAAAGAAATCAATGTAAACAAACCAAGACAAAACCAAAAGCAAGGCATACTTTCAAGTTATATCAATTAGGAATGTGTGTGAAATGTCGTACAAGTGTGACAAAGATAGTCCTCTCAAAAATTGGATTTTTCAAGGTGAGTACCAAAAGTTTTAGGTTTTAGAATCGAGGTTTGAATAGTGAATCAAAAACCTAAGCAAAAGGACCTCATTCAATGTCATCATTGGTCCTAAAATGTCCCTTAAGGGTGTCCTAAGACACTTGGGAAAATTAGTTTAAGAAAGTGAAGAGCAAAAGGATTTTTCAAAAGAGATTTAAAAACTAGGTTCAAATTACTTCTATTTTTTAGAAAATAAGAAATAAATGCTAGAATTAAATAAAAATGGAAATAAAAATGTTAGAAAATTAAATTAAACAATGAAGCATTAACATAAATATTTTTGGGATTTTTCCTTAGAAAAAACTATTTTTAATAAACAGATTTGAAAAAGGAAATAAAATAAAACATATGAAAAGAAATAAATAATGGGGGGTGCAAAAGTAATTTGAAAATGAACTGGAATGGTGTTGGTATGCGTTTGGGCCAGAAACAAGGGGTGCGAAAATCAAATGGGGCGAGGCCCATGTCCAAAATCATGCTGAAAATGAGAAGAAAAATAAAAACAAAGGGGACTGGGGCGAGGGGGATTCGAACCCCAGTCCCTTTGTTTGCAAGGCAAGGTTAGAACCACTGGGGTGGCGATACATCCAATGTATCCGCCCCCCAGTTAAATATATATTATATGAATGAAAAAAAATATGAAATAAAACAAAAACACATGAAATGTTACACGCCATAACTTTCATCAACCGGTCACCCTTGTTTTAAGTTACTACAAGACAAAACCGTGCCCAGCCACTCAAACGCTGACACGCACCCTCTGTTTCCCATGCAACGTGAACAACAACTGAAGCATTTTCGTGGAAACAAAAGAGATGCGCATGGCTTCTTTCCCAGCCTCGTTCTAGCTCAAAACTCTATCATTTTTCACAAAACAAGAGCCTAAACTGATCAGCACAGAACAAGGATCAAAACCATGCCATTTGTGTTCAATAATATGCAACCCACAATTCATAGACTTCAGCAAAACAGTGCAAAATACGTGAACATACAACATGTGATTTATGCATATTTTTGGATCAAACACCAACCAAATACATTAAAAAACACCAACACATAAACATACCATATTTCTAACGTGCAAATAGCAACCAGAGATGCATGAATAAGGAGTCTCAAAATCAAGAAAACCTACCTCTTGGAGAAAGTCCAAGGCTTCTTTAAACTACTTGCAGATGAGAAATATCAATTCCTGGGAGCTTTGTGATCTTTATAGAACAAGTTCAGATGCTTGGATCCTTTGGAAATGGCCTTGAACTTCAAACCCGATACTTGGTGCAAGGTTGAGGTTGAAAATGGCAGATGAAGATGGAGCTATTTCTCGGAGTGTTTAGGTGTTGGAAGCTTCTCTATATGATGCTTAGAGAAGGTTTATGAAGTTTAATGAGGAAACACACGAGCCAAATGAGCTGCAGCCATGCTTTTGCAAATTAGAGTGTTGAAGTGGAAATGGTGGTTGTGGCTGTTACAGAGATGTTTCAGGTGTTTGGAACTCCTCTATGTGGTGTTTATAAGTGGTTTGTGGAGTTTGGTGGCAAGTGCTCGAGTGGAAAGAGTTGTAGCAAGTGTTTTGCAATTTTGCAAGAACTTGAGAGTGGGAGAAAGTAGTGAGTAATCAGTCTCTTTTTCAGAGTGATTCTGGTGTCCATGAACTGAGGATAATAGTGATTTGTTGGAAAAGTTTCTCTCTCCATTGAACCAACTTGCACATGCCTTGTTAAACTATGTTATTTTAAGTTTGCAACTTGCATTTTTCGCGGGAGAGGTTCAAAATGTGTTAACCTTGCTACTAAACTTCAGAAAAGTGAGTTAATTGGGGATTAGAAGAGTTATGTACCATTTCACAAAAGTTGGAAACTTGAAAATCATGAAATGAACCCTAAACTTCAACCATTCGAAACTCCCAGCTCACTCCATGGATGGGGAAGTTCTTGTACTTTTTAGAAAGCCCTTAATGCCCTCTACAATATTCATGTGGGACTCGAGTTCTGAATCTTAATGTAGCTTGGTGAAAAATAGGGTTGAAGTTGGCTGTTCATGAAGGGAAAACATGCAGAATTTTACTAAGTCCTTTGGTCAATTTGGCTTATAAGCTCCATAACTCAAAATTCAAGCATTTTTAGGAGAAAAGTCATATTGAAACAATTGAAGATCTTGAAGAGATCATTCTAATGAGCTTTGAATCACTCCCATTGGATGTGTAGTTTAGGAGTTATGGTCCTTCCAAATTATGCTATTAGGGAAAAATCTCACAAATGATACTTTTCTTGGTCAAAACCCTACTTCTCTTGCAAGAAACCTCATGAAACTTGATGTGGATGCTTGGAATACTTCATGAGACATTCTATGATGATTAGAAACATTAATTCTCCATCTGAACCAAAAAATCCCCAAAAAACAGGGTTTCTGTCAAACCCTAATTTTGCTTGTGAATGCACTGAGATTGAATCTTGTAATCTTGCTTCTTCTTTCTCATCTAAAGGCCTTAGGAGACTCTTGAGGATGTTGATAAACCAATAGGATCAAGAACTAGGGTTTGGGAGTCCATCTTGATGAAGATCAAAGCCATTGACTGATAAGTGTCACAGAAACCCTAACTTGGAGGCATAGTGAGGCTGAGGCCTAAACTTCCCTTGTTGAGGACCCAAAGCCCTTGGATTCTTGTTGAGTGAGACCTCATGAATGTAGGTAAGCTCAATGGTTGATGGACCAAGCGATTCTTGACTTTACAGGTAAAAATTCTTTAGTGATCCCTCAGATAGAAACCCTGATTTTTTTCAATAAGAGAAACAAACTTGCAAGAAGTGAAATGGTTAGTTAACAATGCCTAGATGATTGAATCTAAATGTCAAGTGCAAAATGTTATGACATCTAAGGGGGGTAAATTTTGGGGTACAACAGTTGCCCCTATTTAGATAGCTTCACCTGATGGCACAAGGAACGGAGATTCCAGGGACATCTAGGTGAAAGATATCTAAATATAGCAAACCGAAAATTTTGCCCTTAGATGGAATGCAGATGCTAAGGACAAGCGAAAGACATGCAAATGCTAACATGTCATGAACTTCTAGTATGATAATATGATGCATGTAACATGCCGAGGAAGCCGACAGGCAAAAGTCTACACAATGAGCAATCACTCACTGGGGAAGGACGAAGGTTTCAATACCCGTGAGGAAGACTCACTGGGGATACAGACTAACCAATATAAGAGACTCAGAGGGGAGCTCTGAGGAAACACTGGGGAAAATAAAAGTACACTCTTTACTGGGCATGGAACCAGAAAGAAAACATGATCTCTACTGGGAATCAATTTGAAAAGAATAAACATCAATAAAAGATTTTCTGGAATTTTCTTATACCGAAGAGTTCAAACGGGATCTTCAAGAAAAGTCAGAAAAAACATCAGATGGTAAAAGAAACCAGACATCCAATAATGGCTTTGAATGAAAGGTAAGAATCACAACATCTGATAATGGCTTTAGATGAAAGTGAACAAAGTCTTGATCTGAAAAAACAACATCAGAAGGAGAGACACATCCGGATAGGCATCAGATGGTAGAAAAAACCAGACATCCAATAATGGCTTTGAATGAAAGGTACAATCACTACATCTGATAATGGCTTCAGATGAAAGTGAACAAAGTAAAGAAACCAGACATCCAATAATGGCTTTGAATGAAAGGTACAATCACTACATCTGATAATGGCTTCAGATGAAAGTGAACAGAGTAAAGAAACCAGACATCCAATAATGGCTTTGAATGAAAGGTACAATCACTACATCTGATAATGGCTTCAGATGAAAGTGAACAATTAAGCACCCAAGAAAGTATTGAGTGACTGTGAACTTTCAGGAATGACACTGAGAGATATCCAAGCAAATTTGATGAAGGTTATAGAAGATAGGCAAAGCTTCTAGGGATAGCACTGGGAAAAACAAGGGGAATAAGATATCCAGGAATGGCACTGGGAAAAACAATAAGATATCCAGGAATTGCACTTGAGTGAAAGGATATAAAGATCCAGGAATAGCACTGGAATGAAAGGATATAAAGATCCAGGAATAGCACTAGAATGAAAGGAGATACTCCTGAAACGACAACATCCAGGAATGGCACTGAATGAAAGGACAGGTAACACCTTGGTAAGGCGCCAAGTAAATTGGACTTTGACCACAAGGTAAGACGTAGATAACGACATAACCTCAGGAGAAATGCACATGAGGATGAAACACTCATGATATGTATATGGATAAAGAATCATGCAGATGCTATATGATCAAATGCAAATGCAGATGTCGATGCTGACGACACCGCTCGACTCTTTTGGGGAGAAGACAAGATTAGAAGACTGATTCCTCAACACGGAGATCACTACTATTCTGCTTGGGACTAGAGATGCTAATGTTGAACACATCATTGCCACACTGGTAAATTGTATCCAAATTGATGATCCTTGTAGGAAGGATAAAGAGTTGCTTGGGGATTCTTCAGGTAAACTGCCCCAGGCTAGCTGATTATTGTAGATGAGCTGATCATTGCTTCAACTTGATTGATTCTGGGAATGACCATTTTATGGTGCTCTTAGAAAGCTTGCCTCAGTCTGAGTCTTGAAAGATGATTGTTTTACTGTACACTGGGAAGGCTTGCCCCAGTATGAGTCTTGAAAAATCTTCTGTATAAACCAATTCTAAGAAGTCGCCATTAAACCACAAATCTTGAACTGATTCTCAACAGGATATGGAAGGAACTTGCCCCTGATTGGATCACCGACCAAGTTTCTTATTTGTTTGAAAATTATTTGAGAAGAAAGCTAGTTTGCAAACAAAAGTATTTGTACAAACATGGTAAATGTAGAGTTCATGCAACTTTTGAAATCAAAATCATTTTGAAAGAGGTGCACAGTATATGGGATACTGGTCAGAACACGGTGGTTCAAGACATTAAAGTAAAAAGTTTAGGCAAAGGGTGTAATGCCCAAAATAGATGATCTGCAAAAATCTTTTGGAGTCAGTTTACGCAACCTTGCTGTAGTATGCTTTCAAAATAACCTTGCTTCAATTAGGTCTTTTGAGGGTTATAACGTGGCTTGGTTCATGGTTTAAAAAACAAAGGATAAAGGCTCAAAGTTTATTTGTGACCCACCCACTCTACGTGATGAACTTCATTCCTATGCTCAGTTAACTCAGACTCCGTACTCAAATTCCCATAGGTTAGAAATTTCACTGATGATAGTAATGATGATGGTCCACAAGTCAAAGGAGTCGAAAATGGCAGTCACTTCTTCCTTACAAGATTGTTTTCTATTGAGGATTTTCAGGACAAAGGATTTAAAGATTTCTTCCTTTGGTTGTACTACAAACTTTTCTTTCTTATTTCTTCTTCTTCTTTTTTTTTTAGTGACTGCCTGGCTTAAGGATTACAGTGAATCATCATTGGCGTTTGATTTGAAAGACATCTTCGACACTTGTTTGTTGTGTGCGAAGGAGAATTTGTGAACTTTGTTGAAAGGTGTCTTGAATGAAACTCTTGTATTTGAATGCACAACCAAGTTAACCGAGAACTACCCTGCCCCAGGTTATGATTGCGGGTTTTTATTTGTAAAGAAAAGAAACTCCTACTTCAAGGCTCAAAGGGGTTAAAGAGGGGTTATCTTCCTTATGTCTCCAGTGTTTAGGAGTTGAAACAATGCCTTACATCGTCAGCAAAGTTTTGATTTGAAAGCATACCAACAGCAATTATGGGTATAACGTTTTCATCATCCTCCTTCCAATCTTGGCACGAATAAAAATATTTTGCGAAAGATAAAGATGTAAATAGTAGACAAAAATGACTTGCAATGCTCATTTCATTAAACTTGAAGATACAAACATAATTTGAAAGCAAACAGCTACTACAAAATAAGGAAAGTACAAACAACAAGAAACAAAGGCCTAGCGACTAATCAAACACAAGGATGAGCTGTCCTGTCTTTAAGAAGTAGCTGAGCCGAAGTCGACTGAGGCTTCACTTGGCGTGCCCTGGAAGAGGGTTGTTCTGAACATTTGGATTGTCCTTGAAGGAGAGGATTTTGTTCCTTATCAGCTCCTGTACTTTAGCCTTTAATGCAAAGCAACCTTCCAAGTTATAGCCTGCGCCACCTTGATGGTATTCACAATGAAGATCAGCCCTATAGCCGGCTGGAAGAGGATTTGGAGGAGGAGGCAAAGGCCTTGTGGTAATCAAACCTTGTTGAACCATACCAGGATAAAGTTCGGTGTATGTCATGGGAATAGGATCAAATTGATTACGGTACCGATTCTGTCCTGCAGTTGCACGTTGGGAAGTTTGAGCAAGTCGTGGAGCAGTAACCACAGGAGTGACAACAACAACAGTAGGATGAAAAGTATACTGAGGCATAGGACGAGGCCTTCTTGTCTCAATCATAACAGCATTAGTTTGATCCTCCCTTTTCTTCTGAAAGTTCCCATAGGATTTCTTTACAGCATTAGAAGATTCAGCAATCTTTGATACTTTTCCCTTCTTAAGACCTTCCTCTAATCTTTGGCCAATAGTAACCAAATCAGTGAAATTAGAGGAAACACTTCCAACCATTTTTTCCCAATAGAACGGAGACAAGGTATCCATAAACATTCCAGTTAACTCCTTCTCAGCCAAGGGAGGTTCCACTTGGGAAGCCAGCTCTCTCCAGCGCTGAGCATACTCCTTGAAAAACTCTTTATCATTCTGAGACATGTTTTGCAGTTGACGGCGATCAGGAGCCATGTCAAGGTTATACTTGTATTGCTTCATAAAGGCATTGGTGAGGTCTTGGAAATTGTGAATAAAGTTTTGCTCAAGACCCATGTACCATTTGAGTGATGCTCCACTCAAGCTGTCTTGAAAACAGTGGATAAGTAACTTCTGATCTTTGGCATGAGCCGTCATCCTGCGAAGGTACATGACCAAGTGAGCTCTTGGGCACGAGTGACCTTTGTACTTCACAAAATCTGGAGTTGTAAACTTAGGAGGTATAACAAGGTCTGATACTAAGCACAGGTTATCTGCATCCACATTGAAGAAATCAGTACCCTCAACGGCTTTGAGTCTTCTTTCTATGCTCTGAAACAGCTCTCGAACAACTTCGGGTTCAACAAAGTCCTCATGGTCTTCCCCTTGAACACTGGCAGCGTTGTACTCATAAAGGGGATTCTCGAAAGAAGCTCGAAAATTCTGTGGAACAGCATGAACCACAGGTCTGGGCTGGGTGAAGACAGGAGCTTGAAACACTGGCATAGCATTCTGACCAACCATAGCATTAGATGCAAGAGGTGGAGAAAAGTTGTGTGGCAAACCAAACTCTGGCCAAGTAGAAGGTGGCACTTGAACTGGTGGAGGATCAGCACTTGAAACTTCCTGGATGACTGTCCTTTGGGGTGGCTCTCCCCTAACAATCAAAACTTGGAGCATCTCAGTTAGTTTAGTCATGCTCGACTTAAGTTCATCGATCTCCATTCGGACCTCAACATTGTGCATCTCCTGTTCTGACATCTTTTGTCTGTAATTAGCTCTAGTCCGGTATCGGTGTCGAGGAATCAACTTGACGACTAGAAGATAGAGACAATTGGCAATGAGCAACTGGACAAACAGACGTATGCAATGAATCATGCAAAGATGCAAATGATATGCAATGCAATGCAAACAGGATACAAAAACACATGCAACATGATCAAGGGTTCAAGATCACAGCATGGGGTCTAGGTAAAGAACCAACCACGGGGTGTGTACTAGGGTTCTTGAACTGTAGAACAGGGTTCTAAAAAATTCCCAGAGTCTACGTAAATCCTTCGGATATTATCGGCCCATGTAACTACTTACACGGGTTAATGATATTCTCAAGATAAACTCGTCTGAGTGTAGTATCGCGTGACAAATACTCGGGACTGGCTCCCTCATAGTCACCGCACTACATCCTAAAAGGCCAAGTGGGATAAAGGTAACTACGGTCCTCAGAATCCCTGGCACTCAATTGAAAAAGTAATATCAATGTGACTGCTCACATCAGACATCAACAATCCCAAAGGGCCTCATCTGAGTGTGGTCATCATATGCCATAAATTGTTGGTACTACTGCCAACAACCGACTATTGATTACACCACGATCCTATCATAAGTTCTCTCAATTCCGGGTTAGGACTTATCTCACCACTCAAGGTAGCAACCCTGCACACAGAAAAACTCAAGCACAACAGGTATATATACAGATATAACCATACAAATGTACAAGCAAGCAAACATGTAAATAACGCAAATACAAACAAGATAGGCTTAACCCTCTTAGGAATATCCCCAGTGAAGTCGCCATTTCTGTTGTGGTGAAAATCGGATAACAAGCTATTAATTAACTTGCATCATTTTTCTTTTACAACCGACTTTGATTTATCCAAAGGAAAGGTTCAAGATCGTTAAAAAACCTAAAGGGGGGAGATCTAAGGTTCGGGGGTTGGTTATACAAAGGGAAAGTATTAGCACCCTAAGTATCTGTAGTACTCTACAGGAACCTCTTGTTTAAGTTGTGTTATTCTATGTTTGCATGCTAAAGATAATATGTACTAAGGGTAAAGGTAAAGACCTAAAGTATATACACTAAGTATGGTCTAAGGGTGAAAGAAGAAAGTGTGGAATCCGAGAAGGCATCGGATGTAAAGGAAAAATACGGAAAAAGAAAAAGGTAGCTCGCTAGGATCTCGCAATCCTATGCCTACGTATTCTCAAGGTGAACTTGAGAAATCAGAGCAATCGTAGTTCCCCTCAATGGGGGTTAGAGAGAGGAACCATTGACTATGCCCAAAGTTCCAAGGGGAAGTGAGTATGATCTCACATAGAGTTTAAGAAACTCTCCAAGTCTAAGTTGTAAGTTGTAAATGGCTATGAGGGCAAGGAAAAGCAAGGTGGAGAGCTTGAAAGCAAAGCTTGTGATGGATTGATTGTTTAGGAAAAGAGATTAATGGCTATCTCTTATGGAAGGCTAGGTTAGAAAGGAGAAGAGATTAATGGCTATCTCTTGTGGGTGAAGGAGAAGAGATTAATAGCTATCTCTTATGAAATGGTTTGAGGTTAAAAGGGTATTTGAGCTATCTATGACATGAAGTCAATAGAGAGACTTTCCTTTGGAAGGAAGGGGAGGATAACAATTTCTTATGTACAAGAAAATTACAAGGGATTGGATTTACAAGAACGCAATGAGTGTAAGAACTCAAAGGGAATGTACAACAATTAAGCATGAATAACATCAAAAGAAATCAATGTAAACAAACCAAGACAAAACCAAAAGCAAGGCATACTTTCAAGTTATATCAATTAGGAATGTGTGTGAAATGTCGTACAAGTGTGACAAAGATAGTCCTCTCAAAAATTGGATTTTTCAAGGTGAGTACCAAAAGTTTTAGGTTTTAGAATCGAGGTTTGAATAGTGAATAAAAAACCTAAGCAAAAGGACCTCATTCAATGTCATCATTGGTCCTAAAATGTCCCTTAAGGGTGTCCTAAGACACTTGGGAAAATTAGTTTAAGAAAGTGAAGAGCAAAAGGATTTTTCAAAAGAGATTTAAAAACTAGGTTCAAATTACTTCTATTTTTTAGAAAATAAGAAATAAATGCTAGAATTAAATAAAAATGGAAATAAAAATGTTAGAAAATTAAATTAAACAATGAAGCATTAACATAAATATTTTTGGGATTTTTCCTTAGAAAAAACTATTTTTAATAAACAGATTTGAAAAAGGAAATAAAATAAAACATATGAAAAGAAATAAATAATGGGGGGTGCAAAAGTAATTTGAAAATGAACTGGAATGGTGTTGGTATGCGTTTGGGCCAGAAACAAGGGGTGCGAAAATCAAATGGGGCGAGGCCCATGTCCAAAATCATGCTGAAAATGAGAAGAAAAATAAAAACAAAGGGGACTGGGGCGAGGGGGATTCGAACCCCAGTCCCTTTGTTTGCAAGGCAAGGTTAGAACCACTGGGGTGGCGATACATCCAATGTATCCGCCCCCCAGTTAAATATATATTATATGAATGAAAAAAAATATGAAATAAAACAAAAACACATGAAATGTTACACGCCATAACTTTCATCAACCGGTCACCCTTGTTTTAAGTTACTACAAGACAAAACCGTGCCCAGCCACTCAAACGCTGACACGCACCCTCTGTTTCCCATGCAACGTGAACAACAACTGAAGCATTTTCGTGGAAACAAAAGAGATGCGCATGGCTTCTTTCCCAGCCTCGTTCTAGCTCAAAACTCTATCATTTTTCACAAAACAAGAGCCTAAACTGATCAGCACAGAACAAGGATCAAAACCATGCCATTTGTGTTCAATAATATGCAACCCACAATTCATAGACTTCAGCAAAACAGTGCAAAATACGTGAACATACAACATGTGATTTATGCATATTTTTGGATCAAACACCAACCAAATACATTCAAAAACACCAACACATAAACATACCATATTTCTAACGTGCAAATAGCAACCAGAGATGCATGAATAAGGAGTCTCAAAATCAAGAAAACCTACCTCTTGGAGAAAGTCCAAGGCTTCTTTAAACTACTTGCAGATGAGAAATATCAATTCCTGGGAGCTTTGTGATCTTTATAGAACAAGTTCAGATGCTTGGATCCTTTGGAAATGGCCTTGAACTTCAAACCCGATACTTGGTGCAAGGTTGAGGTTGAAAATGGCAGATGAAGATGGAGCTATTTCTGGGAGTGTTTAGGTGTTGGAAGCTTCTCTATATGATGCTTAGAGAAGGTTTATGAAGTTTAATGAGGAAACGCACGAGCCAAATGAGCTGCAGCCATGCTTTTGCAAATTAGAGTGTTGAAATGGAAATGGTGGTTGTGGCTGTTACAGAGATGTTTCAGGTGTTTGGAACTCCTCTATGTGGTGTTTATAAGTGGTTTGTGGAGTTTGGTGGCAAGTGCTCGAGTGGAAAGAGTTGTAGCAAGTGTTTTGCAATTTTGCAAGAACTTGAGAGTGGGAGAAAGTAGTGAGTAATCAGTCTCTTTTTCGGAGTGATTCTGGTGTCCATGAACTGAGGATAATAGTGATTTGTTGGAAAAGTTTCTCTCTCCATTGAACCAACTTGCACATGCCTTGTTAAACTATGTTATTTTAAGTTTGCAACTTGCATTTTTCGCGGGAGAGGTTCAAAATGTGTTAACCTTGCTACTAAACTTCAGAAAAGTGAGTTAATTGGGGATTAGAAGAGTTATGTACCATTTCACAAAAGTTGGAAACTTGAAAATCATGAAATGAACCCTAAACTTCAACCATTCGAAACTCCCAGCTCACTCCATGGATGGGGAAGTTCTTGTACTTTTTAGAAAGCCCTTAATGCCCTCTACAATATTCATGTGGGACTCGAGCTCTGAATCTTAATGTAGCTTGGTGAAAAATAGGGTTGAAGTTGGCTGTTCATGAAGGGAAAACATGCAGAATTTTACTAAGTCCTTTGGTCAATTTGGCTTATAAGCTCCATAACTCAAAATTCAAGCATTTTTAGGAGAAAAGTCATATTGAAACAATTGAAGATCTTGAAGAGAGCATTCTAATGAGCTTTGAATCACTCCCATTGGATGTGTAGTTTAGGAGTTATGGTCCTTCCAAATTATGCTATTAGGGAAAAATCTCACAAATGATACTTTTCTTGGTCAAAACCCTACTTCTCTTGCAAGAAACCTCATGAAACTTGATGTGGATGCTTGGAATACTTCATGAGACATTCTATGATGATTAGAAACATTAATTCTCCATCTGAACCAAAAAATCCCCAAAAAACAGGGTTTCTGTCAAACCCTAATTTTGCTTGTGAATGCACTGAGATTGAATCTTGTAATCTTGCTTCTTCTTTCTCATCTAAAGGCCTTAGGAGACTCTTGAGGATGTTGATAAACCAATAGGATCAAGAACTAGGGTTTGGGAGTCCATCTTGATGAAGATCAAAGCCATTGACTGATAAGTGTCACAGAAACCCTAACTTGGAGGCATAGTGAGGCTGAGGCCTAAACTTCCCTTGTTGAGGACCCAAAGCCCTTGGATTCTTGTTGAGTGAGACCTCATGAATGTAGGTAAGCTCAATGGTTGATGGACCAAGCGATTCTTGACTTTACAGGTAAAAATTCTTTAGTGATCCCTCAGATAGAAACCCTGATTTTTTTCAATAAGAGAAACAAACTTGCAAGAAGTGAAATGGTTAGTTAACAATGCCTAGATGATTGAATCTAAATGTCAAGTGCAAAATGTTATGACATCTAAGGGGGGTAAAATTTGGGGTACAACACATCTCAAATCTTGATTTCTCATGCTCTAACTCAAAAATCAAACATATATTGACGGAATATGGCTTGAATACTTCCTCTTGGATCAAAAACATCAAAGTCAAAGGTTTGACTTTTCAGCCAAAACCCTAGTTTCGTCAGAAATTCAACTGGGTAATCCTTGATGATCTTGCTTACTCAATCTTCTCAAATATCAATAGATGGAATCTAAGGATGTATATGAACACATGGAATCATATCCCAAGACTTGGGATCATGCCTTGACCTAGAGTCAAAGCCATGATTGACTTTTCCTGACAAAACCCTAATTTAGGGCCAGATGAACTTGAGGCTCATTGCACTTATGATGGGAGCCAAACACACTTGATTTCTTGATGAATAAGATCTCTTGAATGTATGTAAGCTCAATTGGTTGATGAACTAATCAAAACATTGACTGATCACACCAAGATTTCCTTGTAATTCCTCAAGTCAAAACCCTAATTCCACAACTCCTGATTTTATGGTTTCTCTTTGATTTCTCTTGATCCAATCACATGAGATCGTGGAATATGATTTGAAAACTTCATGATTAGCCCTCAAGACCAAAGATTGAGCTTTTGGAGCCTCGATTGACTTTCTTGACCAAATGACTTCAGACACCTTTCTCAACCACCTAGTGAACACTTGGGATGGATGTATTGAGCCAAGAAGTGCCTTAGGAGAACTTGAAACATATGAGAGCTTGGCTTATCGATCTTGTCCTCTTTCATGTGCAAAACCCTAGCTTTCAAATAGAAGAACAAACTAGCAAAATATGAAGATTAGTTGACAATGCATAGATGATTGATTCCTAATGCAAGTGCAAGATGTCATGACATCTAAGGGGTAAAATTTGGGGTATAACAGTTGCCCCTATTTAAATAGCTTTACCGGATGGCGCAAGTGATGATAATCCTCGTTAAATCAAGGTGAGAAGGTATTTAAATATAGCAAACAGAAAATTTTTCCCTTAGATGGAATGCATATGCTAAGGACAGGCAAAAGACATGCAAATGCTAACATGCCATGAGCCTCTAAAATGATGATATGATGACATGATGATGCAAAATGTAGACAAGACAAGACACCAGGGGACAAAGGTCAAACAACCACAGATGAGACCTACTAGAGATGAAGGTTAACAACCAATAGAAGAAACTCACTGGGGAGTGACTAAGAAAACACTGGGGATAAGAAAGAAAAATGTGGGGGAACCCACAGATCCTCATTGGAGATGGAAATCAGAGAGATGTTCTCCACTGGGGAAAAAATCCAGGGAGATGGACGACAGGTTCATATATGACCGGACAACATTAGGGACAGCGAAAGGGAGGCAAACTCTTTACTGGGAATGAAACCAAAAAGAAGACATTATCTCCACTGGGGATCAATTTGAATAAAAGGATAGACACCCAACAAAATATTTTCTGGGGATTTCTTATACTGAAGAGTTTAAACGGGATCTGTGAGAGCAAGAATTATCTCTACAAGTCAATCTATGTTTTGATGATAACAATACATATTTGTGAAAGAACTATTTTATGTTCTAACGTGTGTTGTGTGCAGATCATAATTATAGAAGATATTAGATCCAACAAAGCACCAGCTAGATGTGCGTAATTGATAATATGCGAAGTTACTATGTGTGACACAAGTCACAAGAAGCAAGAATGCTTCTGTATCTGATCATGATCAGTCAGATCCAAGGATGCCAATATTGCTGTTGCAATGCTCTTGTGGATGCTCTCTGAAAGTAGTTGTGATTCTGAAGACAGCGAAGCTTCTGAAGAAGATAATCTTCTGGAGAACCGAAGTGCTGAAGACTCTCATGACTTGAAGTTCTGAAGGCGGAAGGCTCTGAAGACCAAGTGCGGAAAGACTCTGAAGAGTTGTGTGTTCTGAAGATTACAGTTCCAAAGGTCAAGTGCTGAAGACTCTGAAGACGGATTCCTAATGGACGAGTTCTGAAGTTTCGGAAGACTTGAAGTAGTAAAGGATAATGTTCTTAAAGACAAGTGCTGAAGTTCTGAAGACTGATTCCAAATGGACTTCTTCAATAGACTGAAGACTTGATGTATCAGATATCCTATCAAGAAGGCTCTACTCGTGCTTCATCAAATTACCATCAGAAGCCTATGAAGTTTGGAAGTCAAATGTTACCGTTGTAAACAACTGTACACACTGCTCAAGAAGATATCTCGTCACTTCTCCCACAGCAAAAAAGAGATGTGTCAGTACAGTTAATTATTACACAACGTCTCTTTTCCAACAGCCAACAGTATTTCAAACGGCTATATTTCTACTGGGCTATTTAAAGGAAAGAGTTCTCGCTTCTGAGGTGTCGATTCCATTTGATCATCAATTGGATGTATCATTCATGAATTGACCAAGTCATTGTGTGAAGATAGCAACAACGATGAGTTCTCGTTGTAACACTTAAACATTCAAAGTTATCACCATTTACACATGGCCATTGTTGTTGAAGCTCAAAGATCAAATCAACACAACAACAATTAATTGGAACAGAAGCTGTTGATGAAGAAGACAACATTGAAGATCAGTCATGTCATCAACCACCTTCTCGTCAGGACTACATTGAAGATCTGAAGCAAGGAGTTATTGATCAAAGCTTGCTCAACCGAGAAGACGATGAAGAAGAAGATCTACAAGATGTCAACATCTGTCAAATCATTATACATCTTTGTAGTTTCTTAGGATAGCAAGGAGTTGTTGCTCATATCTTGCTTGAACACTTATGTGTTCTTTGTACTTAAACTTAGGAGTAATCTGCTTGTTAAAAAGCAACTATGTAATCTCCTGTTAACTAATTCTTGGTGAATTAGGATTCGTTGAGTGGTCAGTGTGACCGGAGACTCGAGAAGACAATGGCGAGATGTCATTGTGGGAAATCCTGAAATAGGGTCAGTAGCGTTATATTCATTGCGATGAATCCCTGAATGTCTAGCTGTGAAAGCCTAGTAGTAGATCTTGCGAGATTGGAACCTGCAGGTCAATGTTCGTTATATTCATTAAGTTGAATTCCTGAACGGTTCATTACATGTTAGTCACAGCTGCGGTTGTGCATGTTGTTAGTCACCGGCTGTTGCCCGTGCATCTGTAATCGAAATTGATTATAGTGGATTAAGACCTTGTGTTCAAGGCGAAATCACCTAAGGAGGGTGGACTGGATTAGCCTTTATGGTGAACCAGGATATATCGTGTGTTCTTTACTCTTATGCTTAATGTCTTTGTTTATGTTTCTATATTGAGGATCAGAACCTCACATAAGCAAGTCAGAACCTTGCAACTCTGATAAGCTTCGGCTCTGCAAGTTCTGAATGATATACATTGCGTTCAGACTCTTATTGGTTCTCATGCTCTAAGTATTGTCAAGTCTGGATATAACTTCGTAAGTCAGAGTCTCTCAACGAACTCTGATGTAACGTAAAGTGTCTTATTGACAAGAAGTGAAAAGTCATTTAAAAGAGTAAATACACAATTCAAACCCCCTTTTCTTGTGTCCTTCTCGCACCTTCAATTGGTATCAGAGCTCCGGTTCTGTTATTGATGGATATCAAACACTTAACAGTGTCAGAAAAAGATCCAGATGCCGTGCGTAGAACTACTTTGGGTAAGATTGAAATCCACTTACAATTTCTGTAACAGTTCAGAAGATGACTGTGTACAAAATTGTAATCAATATGAGTACTTGAGCAAATCACTGATTCTGGAAGTTTTTGCAGTTGTCAAACAATTAATTCTTCCTCACTTAAGTTTTAATGAAGATTGAAGAATCAGCTGATAAGATAGATTCATCAGATATGAAGTAGTATCTGTTGAATGTTTATCTTGGAAGATACGTGTTGATAAAACCACGTATTTGCTCAAAGTCGGAATCATCAGATAACAAGAAGTCTTGTTTGCTGAAGATTAATTCTTTATGAGTTTTTGAGATGTTTTCAAGAAACGGATTAGGTCCACCCTTGACTTTCTCGTTTAAAGCTCATTCATAACTTCTTCATGTAAAGAAGAAAGATTGTTGTTCTATGATTTTGAACTTTAGAATTAAGTCTGATGAAGTCAAAAATCTGATAAATTCAAATCCTTAGAAATGATTCAACATCTGAATCTTGACTAATCAAGAAGTTGAAAGATTCAATGAAGTACTGAATATTGTTTTCTTGGAAAGCATAAACTGAGAGAATATTCAGGAAGAAGAAATTTAAGTACTTGATCAGAATAAATCCTAAATCTTGGTTGAACAAACTCAGATGATTCAAGTTCTGTTGAAACAAATGATATTGGTCAGATTCTATCTGATAAGTTTCTCAGAACCTCATTAATCCGAAATCAGAATAGGTTCAATTTGATGCATCATCTCTTGAAGTCAAAAGGATTTAAGCTGCTAAAGTTTTCAGAATGAAGAAATCAGTTGACATTCTTTTAGAAAAAGATATGTTGTTGATCTTTGATGGACTAATTCTATAATCAAGTTAAATCAGCATTGTGAGATCAAGATTGTCATGCAAACTATGTCATGAGTTACACACGTGTTTGATGATATTCACTTCTGAGTAAGCTATGCATCTTTCCAAAGAAATATAGTCAGAAGAGAAACCAGATGATTACTCTTGAACAATAGAACGTAGTAGTCATCTGAAAAAAAGTTGACTCTTGTTCTCGTCTAGAAATCCAAGTTCAGAAGACATCTATTCTTTAAGCATCAGAAGGAAGCAGAAGCTAAAAGATGATGATCAGAAGCTCAGAGTCAGACTGGAAAGCACTCAGAATAGCTGTAAAAAGATTTCAAAATCTCTAAGGTATGTTTGTCTTCGTTCATCCTCATTATTGAAATTTGAAATAGTAGCAATAATTTGAACTTCGTCATATTAGGATTATTGAAACTATAATAATATTCTCACGCATTTATGATTAGACAATTTTCAAGAATTAAATAAGCAATTATGATTACGTTGTGTCAGCCACCTTTTTACTATAGATATACGGCGATTAGAGTCTATCACACGTCTTTTCACTGACTACCACAGCTATTCATAGCTTGTCTAGGAAATGATGACCTTGCGTATTCCAAGCTTGATAAATAGCTATCATCCCTTAGTTCCCCTCACAACACACCCTCCTTTCTAGTAAGAATCACTATCTAGTAGCTTAGAACTTCCTTCCTTAACTATCCTGCTCAAAATGTCTTCACACAACCTCAGAGGAGAATCTGCTGACCTCGAACTCCTAAAAGAATACACTCTAAACCTGAACTATCTACCTTAACTCAACAGAACAAGCATTTTCTCTAGAATTAAATTTCAGAACTGGGAGAATTATTTCTCCATGCTTGTTGGACCTGTCTTCCCTGAACTAGTGACTGAGTTTTGGGAAAATACACGAGTACTAGAATATGACTTTGGCAAAAATGTTATTTTGTTTGTAGTTGCTGGCTGTCCAATCTTAATCAACCCTACTATCATAGGTAAAGCCATTAGGTGTGTTGAAGATGGTGTAACTGCGGAAAGAAATATCAACAACCATAGCTTCGACAGGCATTTGCACGTCATTTTTTAAACTGAGGGGTGTCCCACTCAACCATGCACCCTCACTCCAGTTGCTAAAGATTGGTGCAAGCTTATGGTGACTAATTTAAGACCAAGAGAAAGAGAATGAGGATGGTTGTCTCACAAAGAAAGATTATTTATTTTCTTTTTAGTGTCTAGTATCAAAATAAACCTACCCCAATCCATGTGCAATCATCTGAAGGAAGAAATCCTTTTGTCTAGGGAAGACACAGTTTACCAAGTTCCCTACTGGAGGGTTATTTCCCATATTCTGGATCTTCAAGGAGTAGTTGGTCATTGTAGAAGAAATGGAATGACTGAGAAGATCCTTCCTAAGTTTTGTCAACCTATGACATTCTTAGTCTAAGATAGGAAGTCATTCCTTCTAGAATCATAGGTTAATTAAGGTTCCTATCTGATTATACTTATATGATTAAAATGGATATGTATCTTCATGATCAATTATTAAAGTATTCCTAACTATAAATTGCTCGTCCTCTTGAATGTTTCTCTATTGCTGATTAACTAATTGGAAATTAAAAAGAAATAATTAAGCATCTTAAGTGACTATTAAAATTCACACGAAAAGTTTGGTTTATCTAGAAACCGCAAATCCCTCTTAGGTCATAATTAAATAACGGTTACCATTATCACTCACTAGAGTTGATTCAAGACTCTTGATTGGATAATATATCCTCATTAAAGAAATTAATCATTAAACCTCCTTTCCCACGTTACTCAGTGCTTCTAGGAAAAATCAATCGTTGTCCTCTCAAATTCTCCAAAGAAAATACTTTGCTCATTCATCTATAAAAGCATCAAACCCTAAATCAGTAACACAGCTCTTACACATCTAAATCTTCTGCCCAAATACCTTCTATCTTCTTTATCCTATCATCTTTTATAATGGCATTCGTCTCTCAAAATTCTTTAACTTCCATAACCGCACAAACTCCAGTTGGCAGCCTCATTGTCTTGTCAGAAACAATTGTGAACTTCAATAGTCTAAAATCAAATGGATGTGATATAACTCCTTCGTTGGAAACTCAAGGATGGAGTAATTACTTCAAGAGGTTGGAAGGACCAACCTACGGACATCTGGTTAAGGATTTCTGGATTCACGCCAACACATCCAATACCATCATTGTTTCTTCGGTGTTTGGAAGGAAAGTCTTCATCTCTGAGAAGACTATTGCAGATCTCTTGATGCATGAGAACAACGGGTTCAGAATTACCAAGGATCTACTTAGTGAGGAAAGAGAAGCTAAGGTCATAACCTCTATCTTCAGAGAGGAAGTAGCTGCTGAGAACCAAGTATTCTCAAACTTGAAAAAACCACTACAAGTTTGGTTCAAAATCTTGCAAGGAAGCGTTTTTCACCATCTTCCTGCAAATCAACTTAATGACACTCAAAAGTGTGTCTTGTTCCTTCTTCTTAAAGGAATTAAGATCCATCTGCCTTCCATTCTCTTCAAACTTCTGAAGGAAGCCATAAGAAACTCCAGAACAGGTTCTGTCACGGAGGACAGACATATTCCGTATGGAAGACTTATTTCTGACATCTTGGTGGAATCAGGAGTAGTTGACGATATTCTGATTAATGAGGGAGAATCAAGAAAGTTGCTTAAAAGCGCTGGAAAAATTCTCAGGTTTGAGAATCTTAAAAGGGAAAACTCCACTATGGATAATACATCATTTAGGAAATTAACATTGACCCCAAGGGATCCTGTAGAAGGATTTCCAAACTTCTCCAAGCACAATCAAGTAGATGTAGGAAACTATCTGTAGCAATTTAAGGAAGAAGACATCAGCGTATGGATTAATATGAAGAATATTACTGATGTACTTCAAGAGCTCTCAGAAGAGTACTGATGATGGAGAACCTTCATCAAAAAGATCAAAACCGGTGAATGATGCATTAACATCCTTTAAGGATAATGCCATCACAAAAATCCAAAGGTTAGTGGATGCTTCCAGTTCCGGTGTAGACTCCATGGAAATAAGAAATATCTGGACTGAGTTCCATGAATGGATCTCAGAGGAAATTGTGAAGAGCAAGAGGCTGGAAATTACTCAAGCAGAAGAAAAGCTGCATACCTCAAGAACAAATGGTTCTGAAAGCTCGTTCTCATCTTCCTCATCATCATTAGGCTCCTTTTAGTCTAACCCCTAGGAACCCATTCTCATTAAGTTTATGTTTTGATATGATCAACCTATGCTTTAAATTCTGAAACTAGTTTGCAGCTCTATCTTATGGTTAATCAATGATAATGTTTTATGTGATCTCTAAAAATGTTGTATTATTGCTCATTGTCATATTGGTCTATATTTGTTTGATACTTAAATGATAACATACTTTGAGTCTAGTTATGTTCACTATCACATTGATCTTCTTTATGCTTAAATGCTCAAATGCTCTGATAACTTTTTGATGATGTCAAAAAGGGGGAGAAATATAATATGATTTTGATTGGAAAGAAAAATCTTACAACAGAAAGAATGCAACTCAAGCAAGTAATAAATCATATAAAATGTGTTACTACTAACGTTTGTTGTTTGATGTTTATCTGAGGAACTCTGAACAAGTTCACTAGGCATTCTAAGAACAGGTTAAGAAAGAAGAACCTTGCTAAAAGCTGTTATGAACTATTTATTCATATGATAGAAGTTGTACATTTCGTGAACATGTATACAAAATCAGATCTACCCAGTACTGTTCAGAAGTTGAGAACTATCTGAAAGTCAAAGTTTATCTTGATCTCTGTCTCACTTGGTTCAGAAGCTGTAAGCTGTCTAAGAATATGAGACTCAGAACGTAAGAATCAGAAGAAGAAAACTCTGAAAGCAGTCAAGAAAAAGTCTACATCTCAAGATGCTTATTCAGAAGAACTGTGAAAATCAGAAGTAAGAACTGTCTGAAGATCCGGATTGAAGATCCAACAACAAGTAGTTCTGATGTCTACCAAGAACCAATTAAGAAGAAAATGATTTGGTATTAGACTAAATCAACAAATGGTAATCAGACTCAGTATACATAAAGATTGGTATCAGACTCAGTCTGCAGTAATATCAATCAGAGCTAAGCTGTGAAACGTCTTCTATACCTTCATTGGTATCAATCTCAGCACACTAAGGAAATACCCTTCAAGTGGTATGAAAAGAATTCCTTCAGTTGAAATCAGACACAACATACTCTGGTATAACTCAGTATCAGACTAAGATTAAAACATGTGTACCAGTTTCAGAATCAAGTGTAGATTGATCACAATAATTAACCTTCAATTGGTATCTGATCAAAAATTAAGCTTTGATGAACCACTGAGTTGTGACAATAACAAGGTTCTGAGATGAAGACCTGTGTTCAAAAGTCAAACTCTGAAAAAGTCGTGATCCATATTGGTGATTAAAAACTCATATTTCTGAATTACGATTCTGAAGATCCCAATATATGACTTATGGAAATTAGGGGGAGACTACCCAGAAGATTCAATTGCAAAATCTAAAATCTTCACAAAGTCTGAAACTCAGGGGGAGTTTCTCAAAAGACAGTGTCTGTCTCTGATGAATATCGATGATATGTTATTAGATAAGAACTGTTCTGTTTGTGCTTAAATGAATCTGCTGAAAAGTAGAAATGCTTCAGATGTCTCTGAAGATTATAAGCTCTGATACGACTACAAACTGAGTTCTGAAGATCTGAAGATGGAAGTTCTGATGAACTAGTCCAGATGCTAAAGACTCTATGTTTTCTTATAGACAAGATAGAGAAGTAATCCTTTTCAATTCTTTGTTCTGGCAACTCAAGTTGTTATTCTGTATATCTTTGGATCATATAAGATTCTAGATTATCACAGATAAAACTTTGAGAATAACACATTCAGGGGGAGCTGTTGTTCCAGACTCTGAATATGTTTGTTTGGTGATTACCTTGTATAAAATGTTCAATCAAAATACTTGGTTTTGTCATCATCAAAAAGGGGGAGATTGTGAGAGCAAGAATTGTCTCTACAAGTCAATCTATGTTTTGATGATAACAATACGTATTTGAGAAAGAACTATTTTATGTTCTAATGTGTGTCGTGTGCAGATCATAATTATAGAAGATATCAGATCCAACAAAGCACCAGCCAGATGTGCGTAATTGATAATATACGAAGTTACTATGTGTGACACAAGTCGCAAGAAGCAAGAATGCTTCTGTATCTGATCATGATCAGTCAGATCCAAGGATGCCGATATTGCTGTTGCAATGCTCTTGTGGATGATCTCTGAAAGTGGTTGTGATTTAGAAGATAGCGAAGCTTCTGAAGAAGATAATCTTCTGGAGAACCGAAGTGCTGAAGACTCTCATGACTTGAAGTTCTGAAGGCGAAAGGCTCTGAAGACCAAGTGCAGAAAGACTCTGAAGACTTATGTGTTCTGAAGATTACAGTTCCAAAGGTCAAGTGCTGAAGACTCTGAAGACGGATTCCTAATGGACGAGTTCTGAAGTTTCGAAAGACTTGAAGTAGTAAAGGATAATGTTCTTAATGACAAGTGCTGAAGTTCTGAAGACTGATTCCTAATGGACTTCTTCAATAGACTGAAGACTTGACGTATCAGATATCCTATCAAGAAGGCTCTACTCATGCTTCATCAAATTACCATCAGAAGCCTCTGATGTTTGGAAGTCAAATGTTACCGTTGTGAACAACTGTACACACTGCTCAAGAAGATATCCCGTCACTTCTCCCACAACAAAAAGGAGATGTGTCAGTACAACTAATTATTACACAACGTCTCTTTTCCAACAACCAACAGTATTTCAAACGGCTATATTTCTACTGGGCTATTTAAAGGAAAGAGTTCTCGCTTCTGAGGTGTCGATTCATTTAATCATCAATTGGATGTATCATTCAGGAATTAACCAAGTCATTGTGTGAAGATAGCAACAACGATGAGTTCTCGTTGTAACACTTAAACATTCAAAGCTATCACCATTTACACATGGCCATTGTTGTTGAAGCTCAAAGATCAAATCAACACAACGACAATTAATTGGAACAAAAGCTGTTGATGAAGAAGACAACATTAAAGGTCAATCAAGTCATCAACCACCTTCTCGTGAAAGATCTGAAGCAAGGAGTTGTTGCTCAAAGCTTGCTCAACCAAGAACACGATGAAGAAGAAGATCTACAAGATGTCAACAACTGTCAAATCATTATACATCTTTGTAGTTTCTTAGGATAACAAGGAGTTGTTGCTCATATCTTGCTTGAACACTTATTTGTTCTTTGTACTTAAACTTAGGAGTAATCTGCTTGTTAAGAAGTAACTATGTAATCTCCTGTTAACTAATTCTTGGTGAATTAGGATTCCTTGAGTGGTCAGTATGACCGGAGACTCGAGAAGACAATGGCGAGATGTCATTGTGGGAAATCCTGAAATAGGGTCAGTATCGTTATATTCATTGCGATGAATCCCTGAACGTCTAGCTGTGAAAGCCTAGCAGTAGATCTTGCGAGATTGGAACCTGCAGGTCAATGTTTGTTATATTCATTAAGTTGAATCCCTGAACGGTTCATTGCATGTTAGTCACTGCTGCGGTTGTGCATGTTGTTAGTCACCGGCTGTTGCCCGTGCATCTGTAATCGAGATTGATTATAGTGGATTAACACCTTGTGTTCAAGGCGAAATCACCTGAGGAGGGTGGACTGGATTAGCCTTTGTGGTGAACCAGGATATATCGTGTGTTCTTTACTTTTATGCTTAATGTCTTTGTTTATGTTTCTATATTGAGGATCAGAACCTCACATAAGCAAGTCAGAACCTTGCAACTCTGATAAGCTTCCGCTCTGCAAGTTGTGAATGATGTACATAGCGTTCAAACTCTTATTGGTTCTCATGCTCTAAGCATTGTCTAGTCTGAATATAACTTCGCAAGTCAGAGAGTCTCAACGAACTCTGATGTAACATAAAGTGTCTTATTGACAAGAAGTGAAAAGTCATTTAAAAGAGTAAATACACAATTTAAACCCCCTTTCTTGTGTTCTTCTTGAACCTTCAGGATCTTCAAGAAAAAACCAGAAATGACAGATACAAACATAAACACTGCGTGCGCCAAATGATGATACTCACAAGGACTTTCAAAGGATATTGGTAGCGACCAATCGTAAAATGCCAATGATGATTGGACTTAGGATGCTGATAATGATCAGACTTTCAACAAGTGCCAGTGAACACTGGACTTTTACGGGGATTTTGGTGATGACCAAAGCCTCATGTGAGGATAGATTGTAAGGTGCCAATAATGATTGGACTTTGAAAAGCATGCCACTAATCACTGGACTTGTATACCAATAATGATTGGATGAAAAACATGCCAGTGAACACTGGACTTTAACAGTACCGATGATGATCGATATTAAAACAATGCCAGTAATTACTGGACTTGAGACACCAATAATGATTGGATCCGATCAAAGAGACATACAGTTAAGACTGACTAATTAAGATTGGATTTTTGAAACAAAAGAGCATACAGTTATGACTGACCAATTATGATTGGATTTAGAGTAGAAAGTCATACAGTTAAGACTGACCAATTATGATTGGATTTTAAAACAATGCCAGTAAATACTGGACTTCACGGTACCGATGATGATCGATATTAAAACATGCCAGTGAATACTAGACTTTGTAAATACCAATAATGATTGGATTTCCCAAAACACGCCAGTGAATACTGGACTTTACGATACCAATGATGATCGATATTAAAACATGTCAGTGAATATTGGACATTGTAAATACCAATAATGATTGCTTTAAACACCAAGTGGAACATCACCGGGGTTGCATAGTGATGACTAAGCTTCCTGGGGAATAAGGATGATGATCAAGTTTGACGCACACAGGTGATAACCAGACGCAAGCGGAACACGAATGACGATCCACGAACTCAAAATGAAACTTAACCTGAGAAGGTTAAGGTAAAGGAGGTAAATACCCACAAGAAAACACACCAAATGCTAAAATGCACATGATATGGTATGATGCAAATGCTTAATGATATGCAAGAGACGGTTCTGACGAGAGGCGAAAAGACTAGGGAAAGGGAGAATGGATAACACATCCACTGCAAAGAGCCACACTAAATTTGAAGAGAACAGTCGCTCAAAGGTCAAATACGGAATACTCTTCCTTCACCTGAGGAGGTAAAAAACTTTCCACTTTCAATAAACATCCGTGGAAGATACTGGGGAAAAATCTTTTGTATCATGGTAGTCAGTCATTACTGAAGGGTCCAATCCAAGAGGTATTGCCAGCTAGACTTGCTTCATTGGGGGAATTACTCGCCAAATGGTTTAACAGTGCTTTCGTCACAACAAGAACCACTAGGGAAGCATGTGATTTTACTAAATTGTCCCAAAAGCCAAAATGGATTATGTTTCCATTGTGTTTTCTCAAAATATTTGTTTTTATTTTCAAAGTTTTTCCGCTTTCAAAACCATTATTAATAAATAAACAAAATTTTGCATAACAAGAAAAGAGTAAAGAGATGATAAATTTCAAACAATGAATGGTTCAAAATATGATTTTATTAGAATGGCAACTGGTAAATGGCAAAGTTCCATGGAACATTACTATTAGAAAATGGCATTAGGAAAAAGGTTACATCGTATTCAATGACCACTACTATCCCTAATGACTAAGAGTCCTCCAATCCTCGCTGCTGATGAGAGCGAATGAGCTTGAACTTCTGCTTGAATCCCTTGGTATTGGTGACAAACCTTCTGACACAGTGAAACACCTTTTGTCCCTAACTTTTTCCTGGACCGCCCTTTCGGGTTTTCAATCCACCTGGATGCTCATTTTTTCCTAGGCCGCCCTTTCGGGTTTTCAACCTAGCGAGCTCTTTTCTTTTTATTTAATCCCTAACTTTTGCCTGAGTCTCCTTCATAGGTTATGACCCACCGGGATACCCTTTTTTTTTTGCCTAAGTCGCCATTTCAGGTTTTCGACTTAGCGGGATTTTTAGGCGTAATATTTTCTTACTACGTCAGCATTTACAGGGTGCGAGAGTTGTTCACCATCTATCGTCATAAGAATTAGGGAACCTCCTGAGAATACCACTTTACCGTAAACGTGCCTTCATAATTAGGCGCCCATTTTCCACGTATATCCCTTTGAGATGGAAAGATCTTTTTTAGTATGAGTTATCCTTCTTGAAATTCACGAACACGGACCTTCTTATCAAATGTCCTTTTTCATCCTCTTCTGATACAAATGACTATGACACATCGCAGTTAGACATTTCTCATTGATGAGGTTCAGCTGATCAAATCTTTCTTGGACCCATTCCGCTTCATCAAGCTTGGTCTCTATTAGAATTCTCAAAGATAGTATCTCTACTTCAATGGGAAGAACGACATCCATCCATACACCAGAGAGAAAGGAGTTGCCCCTGTGGAAGTCCGAACCGAAGTTTTATACCCATGCAAGGCAAAAGGTAACATCTCATGCCAATCCTTATAAGTCTTGACCATTTTCTACAAGATCTTTTTGATGTTTTTATTAGCAGCTTCGACAGCTCCGTTCATCTTGGGACGGTAAGGTGAAGAATCATGATGTTCAATCTTGAAACTATCACACAACTCTTTCATTGTCTTATTGTTCAAATTTATTCCACTATCTGTTATAATCCTGTTTGGAATTCCATAACGACAAATGATTTGGTTCTTGATAAAACGGGTAACCACTTGCTTGGTCACGTTGGTGTATGAGACAACCTCAACCCACTTTGTGAAGTAGTCAATAGCCACTAAGATGAACCGATAACCATTAGAAGCTTTTGGCTCAATTGCCCCAATCATGTCAATGCCCCACATAGAGAAAGACCAAGGTGACGACAACACATTCAACAATATTAGAGGTACGTGCACCTTATCGGCATAAATTTGACATTTGTAACATTTTCTGGCGTATTGGATGCAATCAGACTCCATAGTCAACCAATAATACCCAACCCTCAAGATCTTCTTAACCACGGCGTACCCATTGGCGTGAGTGCCAAATGCTCCTTCGTGAATGTCGTGAATTAACAGGTCTGCTTCTCTTTTGTCAACATATCTTAGTAAAACCATGTCATGATTCCTTTTGTATAGCACATCATTACTAAGGAAAAACTTGGACGACAACCTCCTCAAAGTCTTCTTGTCAAGAGTGGAAACATTGGCAGGATACACTTGATTCTTCAAATAATTTCTTATGTCATGAAACCATGGTTTCCCATCCACCTATTCTTCAACCAACTGGAAGTAGGCTGGTTCAGACTCGATATTGATGAGTGGCGCCTTATTAACAAAACTAACCTTCCACATTGAAGCTAACATGGCCAAAGCGTCAGCTATGTGGTTCTCTGATCGCGGAACATGATAAAAAGTGATTTCGTCAAAGTATTGGATCATCTCCACAATATAAGCACGGTACGAGATCAACTTCTCATCTCTAGTTTCCCATCCACCTTTGACTTGATAGATAACCAGAGCAGAATCTCCACTGACTTCCAAAATCTTGATTCAGTGATCAATAGCTGCTTCCAACCCTAGAATGCATGCTTCATATTCAGCAATGTTGATTGTGCATTCAAAACATAATCTGGCTGTAAACGGGGTGTAACCACCATCAGGGTTCATCAACACAGCACCTACACCACGTATACTGTAGTTAGAAGAACCATCCAACATTATCTTCCATCGGGAACCAGGTTCAAGACCTTCCTCAGGACCTGGCTCTTCACAGTTTTTCACCACCATAATGTCTTCGTTTGGAAAATCAAACTTGAGGGGCTCATAGTCTTCCACAGACTGATCTGTAAGGTAATCTGATAAGACATTTCCCTTGATAGACTTCTGAGTAACGTACTGAATATCATATTCTGATAAGGGCATGTGCCAACGGACAAGTCTTCCAGTTTGAGCAGGCTTTTCAAAGATATACTTTATTGGGTCCATTTTTGAGATCAATAAAGTAGTGTGACATATCAGGTATTGCCTCAAATGTCTGGAAGCCCATGCTAATGCACAACAAGTATTTTCTAGCAGTGAATAACGACTTTTGCAATCAGTAAACGTTTTACTCAAGTAGTAAATGGCATGCTCTTTACGCCCAAATTCGTCATGTTGGCCCAAAACACAACCCATTGATCCTTCCAATACGGTCATATACATGAAGAGGGGTCTCCCTGGAACAGGTGGGACCAAGATCGGTGGTTCTTGCAAATAACTCTTGATTTAGTCAAAGGCATGCTGGCAATCAGAGTTCCTCTCTACAGTTTGGTCTTTGAGAAACAGCTTAAAAATCGGCTCACAAGTGGGAGTCATATTGGAGATAAACCTGGAGATGTAATTCAAACGGCCAAGAAAACCTCTCACTTGAGACTCAGTTTGTGGAGCTGGCATTTCTTAAATAGCTCGCACTTTGTCAGGGTCTACCTCGGTTCCTCGCTGACTAACGATAAAACCGAGCAACTTTCCTGATCTAACACCGAATGTACATTTAGCAGGGTTTAACCTTAGTTGATATTTCCAGAGTATTTTAAACAGTTTCAGAAGGTGATCCAAATGGTCATCCTCACTCTGGGATTTTGCAATCATATCATCAACATACACCTCAATCCCCTTATGTATCATGTCATGGAAAAGAGTCACCATAGCTCTCTGATAGGTTGCCCTTGCGTTTTTCAAACTAAAGAGCATGTCCTTGTAGCAATAGGTTCCCCAAGGAGTGATGAATATTGTTTTGTCCATGTCGGCAGGATCCATTCTAATCTGGTTGTAACCAGAGAACCCATCTATGAAGGAGAAAACCGCAAAACGGGTTGTATTGTCCACAAGAGTGTCAATATGCGGCAGAGGGAAATTGTCCTTTGGACTTGCTTTGTTAAGATCCACACACAATTGCACTTTACCATTCTTTATCACAGGTACAATGTTGGCCACCCATTCAGGGTATTTTGAGACTGCCAGAAATCCTGCATCAAGTTGTCGTTTAACCTCATCCCTAATCTTGAGAGCCATGTCAGGTCTACTTCTTCGGAGTTTTTGTTTCACTGGCGGGCACTCAGGCTTGAGTGGTAGTTTATGAACTACTATGTCTGTATCCAAACCAGGCATGTCTTAATAAGACGATGCAAACATAGCCACATACTCTTCAAGAAGCTTTACCAAACGTTGTCTAATTTCTGCCCCAAGTGTTGCCCCAATCTTGACTTCCTTCTTGTCTTCATCGATACCAAGGTTGATGATGTCAACTTGTTCCTGATGTGGTTGAAGATCCGTGTACTCGTACTCACACATTTCTGCCAAGTCATCTGGGACCTCATAATCTTCCTCTCCCTCATCCTCGGCTTGATAGATGGGTGAATCAAAGTCAATGGTGAAAGTAGGGTCATTGAATACAACAGGTTTGTGGATTATTTGGCATGGTGGAGGGACTTATTTTATTAAAATGCACAAAATTAAATGCAAGAGGAAATATTTTTGGTAGTTTTGAAAAAGACGGCCATTTTCCCTTAAAAGCAAAAACGATTAATGAAAACAAAAGAGTTTAACCAAACATCTTCATTGATTAATAAAAGTTGAAAGCGGTGGCCCATACAAAATAGTCTGATAGCCTTGGGCACGACAACATAATTGAAAACAAACAACAAAAACAAACATATTACTCTGGCACAGGGAACAACACATGAATCTCAATAACTTCCCAATTATCTAATGCAGCGTCACACTAAAATACCAAATGGTTGATGTCCTCATCTTCTTCGCCTTCTATCACAGCATTAACATGATATCCTTTGCTGACGAACACTTCCTGGATTGTCTTTGGTCGTATTGTTGTAGAAGCAGCTGCTTTATCACGAGTTGGTTTGTAACCCAACCCTTGGTACTTCTTCCTTTCATGAACTTCAATAACCTTGCTCCATCCTGCGGGCACACCTCATTTCAGGGAAGATTGCATACTCTTGAAGGAAATAAAAGATGGATTACTCGGGACCACCGGCTCTTCAATGTCCATCATGACAGCATTGGCTATTTCAAGAGCTTAGAAAGAAGTTTCCAAAGCATCCTCATCAGCCTCTATGTAGCGGAAGGAAGACAAATTACTAACCATCAAGTCCTCTTCACCATGTATGATAACCAACTTTTCATCAACTACGAACTTCATCTTTTGGTGTAACGTTGAAGTTACAGCACCAGCCTCATGGATCCACGACCTTCCAAGTTGGCAGCTGTAGGCAGGATTAATGTCCAACACTTGGAATGTGATGTTGAAAACATGCGGGCCAATTAAGATTGGTAACTCAACTTCACCCTTTACAGATCTTCGTGAGCCATCATAAGCTTTGACAATTAGGGAGGTAGGTTTCATTTCAGCTCCTTTGTAAGCCAGTTTCTCAAGTATCCTCTTAGGTAAAACATTTAGAGAGGGGCTAGTGTCCACGAGGACTCTCGCCAAAGTGTCTTCTTGGCATTTCACGGATACATGTAGAGCAAGATTGTGATTCTGACCCTCCCTAGGTAACTCTTCTTGGCTAAAGCTGAGGGTGTTGTAAGTAGTTATATTTACAATTACACTGTCAAACTGGCCGACAATAATATCTCAAGCAACGTGGGCTTGGGCCAATATCTTTTGCAAGGCAGCTCGGTGAGTAGGTGAATTCAGCAACAGAGACAAGATTGAGATTTTAGAGGGAGTTTGGTGAAGCTGATCCACCACTTTGTAGTCACTTCTTTTGATGATCCTCATAAATTCGGCATCTTCATTACTTGTAACCACTTCCTTTTCCTTGTCTTTGACAGGCACAGGATCAATAATTTCTTTGGGCACATTTCCATTGAAAAGGGAAGTATAAATTCGACCACTTCGTGTCATCTTTCCAGCCCCAGCTATATTGGTTACTTCTTCACTTGTAGTTCCCACCTCTTTCCTTAGAACCACACTTCCAGACTCTTTGTTAATCACAGTATCTTCATACCTCCACGGCACAACTTTAGAATTTCTAAAATGGAACAGAACAGACTGTCGAATGACCTTTGGCCTTGGTTGATTGGCCGCAGAAGCAACAACGGATTCTAATGTGTTGAATATTGGCTTTAGTTTATTGAAAATAGGGACTACGGAGCCAGGCTTTGGCACATTAAAGATGGGCACCTTTTCTCTTGACTCTGGTAAATTGAATATGGGCTCAATTACCGTAACTTCTTATTTTTTTCACTTTACCGATCACTTGTAGAAAACCTTCATCAATCAACTGTTGAATATCATCTTGAACCAATTTACATCCTCTGACACTGGCATCACAGTCTTCATAGTCATTATGGAAAACATTCACCAAACCAGCTTCAAACAATTTTGTATGAAAAACCCTGACAGGAGTCTTGATCTTAGATGCATCCATAATCAACACCTCGTCGGTTTCATCTTTAATAGCATTTACAGTCCCATGTGTACGCAACGGATTATTCATCATATTTGGCTGATTATCCCCAAAGGACAGAATCTTCTTTTCCATCAAACCCTTTACAACATATTTCAGCGCAAGCCATCCTACTAGGTCATGGTCGGCAGCGCCTGGGTGGAATGCCTAGTGGGCATTAGGGTTATGAAACTGCATTGAATTTTCTGTAGGTGGGTGATCGATAAAATAACAAGTGTACTATTTTTACCGATGTAGTAATAGTTGGGGTTATCCCCAAAATCGATCTCTCGAGGACTGCGTGTAATTATAAGTGCAGATGCTATTTCAATTAAAAAAATGCCTTTAGGGTTTGTTTGTTTTGAAAATTATAATAACAATTAAGAAAATAAGCAGAATGAATAAAATGACTTAAGCAAATATGAGAAGCTATGCTAGGAGAAGTGTATAAACTGCTCTGCAATAAACCCAATTATTATTCGAAGAGACATGCCTCAAACCTTAGCTTAACTAATCTTATTAGTGTTTTTCCTTAATTCCTTAATAGAAAAACCTTTGATATTCTCCCATGACCCTAATTCCTTAGCAATCTCAGAATAACATCAAGCAATAGTTCTGACAAGATTTTTAAAGGTTATTGCGAGGTATCCTCATTCCTAAGCAATATCTACAACAATATTATTTTACAAAAGCATTAGGGTGGTTTGTCCGACCTAATCCTAATCGTGAATCAAATTCAATTGGTCCGATCGAAAAAGCATTAAGAACATTGCAAAATAAAAGCTTAAAGGAAAAAGGCATAATCTCATAGAATGATTCAAAATAGGTTCATTACATTCGAATTTAGGGACACCCCCTAGCATTAGGGGGTTTAGCTATTCATAATATTAAAAAGAAATACAATATGAAAAGTAGACATTATAATAGTAATCGGATGATTTTGATCTTCAATTGTTAGCACTCATGAAGAATCTCCCTCCTCAAGATCACTTGATCGCATGAAACTTCTAACGTAAAATTCTTCGTAAAAGCAAAAATGTCTTCTTTCTTCCCTAAAACTCGCTTAAGTAATTCCCAATAAAACATACGAGTGTGGATTACCCAATATGCCCTTTCAGATCACTTAATATAAAAACTTATAAAAATTTGCAATTTGCCTCGCACAAGCCAACACGGGCCGTGTCAGCTGACACGGCAGGCTGTGTTGGCCTTCTAACCAAAGGAGAGAAAAAAATGCTCCAGACTTCCTAACACGGGCCGTGTCAGGCCCCTGCCTTCAATTGCATATATCGTGTTGCTCCAGACCTGCTGACATGGGTCGCGTTACCTGTCTCCATCTCCAAACTTCTTTCTGGGCCATTCTCCTGACACGGCCCGTGTCAGGCGACACTGGGGCCCGTGTCAGGCCACTGCTACTTTGGAAAATTGTTTCCGGAGCTCCCCAAAACCTCCATTCCTCGCACAAGTCTTCCGGGGCTTCCAACTATGATCTGGAAATACTAAAAAACAACAAAACACGCGTAAAGTGCAACAAAAATCATAAAAACTAATGAAAGAAACAATACTAGACAGTCGAAACGAAAAGTAGAAATAAAGTGAAAAACAACAAGAATAACCAACAATGTGTTACAGATTGTGTTGTTTCGTGCCGAATAATAGACGAAAGACAAGAGGAAATTGTGACCGATCACAACCCCAAACTTATCTCTTTGCTTGTCCTCAAGCAATGCTCAAGATAGTAATTAAGTCACCCCCGAATTTCTTAACAGCCACAATACCGATTAGGTCTTTCACGAGTCCCTTTCACTTTCCTTTCAACCTTTCCTTCTTACCCGACTGATGACGATCAACTACACTTTCACATCAAGGTACCTATTTACCTGTAAGCTTTTCACACTCTCGCCAAATCTCTCAGGTTAAAGTGTTTACACTCAATAATCATAACATGCAAAGTCAACTCATAAGCTTGAATAACATCTATTTTCATCTCATATGCACACAACACACACTTTTTGAGGGCTTTTACTGTTGTAATGGGGCTTAGGGACAAGGTGGGATAAACAAACAAAAGGGGAAAACGAGTAGTTTTTGGCTAAGACTCTGTGTCGTCATCTTATCACTGTTTTATTTGTTTTGTTTCACAATCAAGGGTATCGGGCACCATTTTACTTGGATTCTTTAGTTTCTACTCAATTGTTTCTTTGAGCTTACTTTTTGAATTCTTCAAACTAAATCCTCCTCTAGGTAAGTGCTTTATTCAACTTCTTTTCTTTTCTTCATTCTTCTTTTTTCTTTTTCAAAACTTTTCTTTCTCTTTTTTTTTTCTTTTTTCACTTACCTAGTTCTTATAGGTATCCCAACTCCAAACTTAGAATTTTTCACAGATCAAAAATCAACAACACTTATCTGAGCAAGGTGAGGGAGTGTTTGGGCTCATGGTTTAATTATGTGGTTAATAAACAAACAAAGGGAAAACGGCTCGAAGGGGGTTATGAAGAGTATCATAAAAATGGACGGCTAGAAAGGCTCGGGGTTAAAACAAACAAATGCCTCAGTGTGTATTCGTGTGCTTTGAAATTCCAACAGATAAGTACGCAAACCAAGAGTGACAGAGACATACCTGAAGAACTCTCATGATGATAATGTGTTTGGCTTTTATGATCCTCACCATGTTTGGTATAGCTTACATGTTCCAAAGTTCCTTCAGTTTGATGTAATGTCCTTTCGCCTCAGGTGCACAGTATGCCGGTCTCGGTTTAATGTCGGAAAGTCGCGTCTAATCTTCTATTCAACCAGTACCAACCTTCGGGGATTTCCTGGAGAGTAAGTATGGGTTGCATATTTTCCTCCACTAACTACTAGCCTCGTCAATCACCGGCACAAATACTTCCAATCTTCAACACACGAAAACACAATACCAAACCAAATAAAAATAACAGAAAGAAAACAACAAATTAAAAACTGAAAGCCTACAAATAATATCCCCTCCACACTTGAACCAAACATTGGCCTCAATGTTTTAGAACAAGCATAAGAGGGTACTCATAAAGCCTCACTGAGGAGGAGGTTGAGGAAACTGCAGCATCAACTGTTGTATCAGCATGCACCCATAAGGTCTCATTTATTTCCTACAAACAAAACAAAACAAACTGCAAAAAGAAAGTAATCAATCAGACAAGCGTGGGTTGCCTCCCAAGTAGCGCTTCGTTTAACGTCGCATGGCTCGACGGGTTATTCCCCAGTGCTATGGGGGATACTTCAGCTTCCACATTTTGTTGCTTGACCTTTCCGCAACAGAGCACCGGTTTGGTTCAGAAATACGAACTACTTCTTGCCTCAAGTCAACTCCAACTTCCTTATCCTTCCTTCGATGTTTCTTTTTCTTTCTTTTCTTGATTTCACAAATGGATTTTACAGTGTTGACATGTGCACTATATGCCCGAGAGACTTCAACCTTAGAGATGATGCTAGATAATTTTTTTAGAGAGGGGTTCGTACTTATGCTTTTTCCAACCGTTTCGATCATTCCAAGTGAAGCTTGCTTACTCTTACCTTCATTTCGCTTCTTGCTATCCAACACTTCTAAAGTGATTTCCTCATCAAAAGATTTAAAAGTCACCATGCCTTTTTCAATATCGAAATTGTACCGACTACTGAGCAGGAAAGGTTGACCGAGGATGATAGGGACTTCTTCATCTTCTGGAATATCCATGATCTCAAAGTCAACTGGAAAGACAAATTCATCGATCGTCACCAACACATCTTCAGCTAGCCCATAAGATCTCTCAGTTTTGTGGTTTGCAAATTTTAAATTCGTTCTCTCATCGCTCACCCTTCCAATTCCCAACTTTTTATAAATAGATAATGGCATGAGACTAACACTAGCACCTGAATCAATCAGAACTTTTTTGAAATTTCTGTCTTTTATAGTGCATGGTATTGCAACAGATCCAGGATCCTTCTACTTGCCGGGGATTCTCCTATTTTGTGGTACTTCACTGCCCTTCTCATTTAAAGTTTTCAGCTCTTCCTCAATAGGTCTCATTTTTGTGATCACTTCTTTCATGAATTTCGGATACAACGGAATTCGCTTTAGTGCCTCAAAGAATGGCATATTAACCTCCAACGTTTCGAACATTGTGACAAATTTCTCAAAGTCCTTATCTTTTTTATGCTTCTGTCACACTCTCTGGGGGTAAGGTATCTTAATCGCCTGTTTATCTTCCTTTTTATTCTTCTTTTTAGGTGGATTTACAGGTGATATGACTTCTTCCTGCGGTTTTTGATGATTTTTGATTTCCAAGTCCACCTTAATCAAACCTTCATCTTCAGTTCTTACCTCTTCATAACTCTCACTTGCTTCACCGCTTCCAGTTATGATGGCATTCACATTTTGATTATCTCTTGGGTTCGTCAGTGTTGCACTCGGTAAGGCACCTGGTGTTTGAGGGTTGGTAAGTTGATGTGCTATCTGACTCATCTGAACCTCAGGATTTTTTATAGAAGCTGTAGTGTTCCTAAGATTATTTCTCGTCTCTTCCATGAATTGCATATCGTGAGTTGCCATCTTTTCAATGGCTGTCTCCCAATCTACTTTTCTCGGTGCCTGTTGTTGGAATTGTTGCTGAGGTTGTTGATATTGTTGCTGGTATGGTTGGTGATATTGGATGGGTCCTTGCTTTGGAACATTCCCTTGCTGATCCGTCCAGGAGAAATTTGGATGATTTTTCCACCCCGGATTATAAGTATTGGAGTAGGGATTGTTCTGCTTCAACAATTTAATTTCTTCTACCTGTTGTCCTGTAGCAACACAGTGCATGGTGAAGTGAGGTCCCCCATAAATTTCACAATTTACCGCTTGAAATGGTTGAACCTGTGCCACAGTCTGAGTACCAAGATTCATCTTCTTAAGTCTTCTCTCTACCTCAGCTGCAATCTGGTCTTCCATCTTTAACACTTGCTCAGTAAGCTTCAAATCAACCATCCTCTCTGGTTGGCTCACACTGCGATCATACAACTCCAAATGCTCGTTTACAGCTTTGGCTTAAATGATCTTTTTGATACTAGTGGCTGTTGTAAAATTAGATGAGCCACCGGCAGCTGTATCAATTAGTTGCTTAGTCTTCAACTTGAGGCCATTGACAAAGTTTTGCATCTGTTCGGTTGCATCCATGTTATGAGTAGGACATGCACCCAACAATCTCTTAAATCTCTTATATGCATCTCCAAGTAACTCTCTATCCTTCTGCTTAAAATTTACTATATCATATACCTCTTTCGAATGTACACAGAGGTGGGAAAGTACTCATTCAAAAATGTCGTCTCCATCTCTTGCCAAGTGGTGATACTCCCAGTAGGTAAGGAATAAAACCACTCTTCAGCATCTTCTATAAGAGTGAAAGGAAACATTCTTAACTTTTTTGCTTCCTCGGTGTGCCCCTCAATCTTGAGAGTGGTGCTCATAGTCAGAAATCTTTGCAGATGTTTGTTGACATCTTCATTAACCTTTCCGGTGAAAGGTCTCCACTCAAGTTGAGTGATGGTGCTCAGATGCAGCTGAAAATTCGTCGCATTCACCGGTTGGTTTACAATTGTTAACCGACCAGCCGGTGTATGTGCTGCTCTGTAATCACCGAGGACTCTCTCTGTTGGTTGCTCTGCAGCCATGGTCACTGTATCTTTGTTTGACTCTGAACCTGAGTTTGAGTGCTCCAAAGGTTCAGCTTCAGACGCTGCAAGTTTTGCTTGCCTGCGCCTCTCGTGTAGCGTTCTTTCAATTTCTGCGTCAAAAAGAAAATTTGCTGAGGATTCTCCTCGCATAAAAATGTTAGACGCAGATTAGTAGCAATAGTAATAATCCAAAAGATTAAAAAAATGAAAATAAAAATAATAGAAAAATAAAATTTTAGTCACAGAGTGACAAAATTCCAATTGAATTAACACTAGAACTTATAATTTGGCAGTCCCCGGCAATGGCGCCAAAAACTTGATCGGTAAAATAGCAAGTGAACTATTTTTACCGATGTAGTAATAGTTAGGGTTATCCCCAGTATCGATCTCTTGAGGACTGCATGTAATTATAAGTGCAGATGTTATTTCAATTAAACAAAAATGC
The DNA here is from genome assembly GCA_022829125.1 of Lathyrus tuberosus. Lineage (NCBI taxonomy): Eukaryota > Viridiplantae > Streptophyta > Magnoliopsida > Fabales > Fabaceae > Lathyrus > Lathyrus tuberosus. Next base: position 7,389,954 of record JALAZF010000253.1, read on the forward strand.
CTTTAGGGTTTATTTATTTTGAAAATTATAATAACAATTAAGAAAATAAGCAGAATGAATAAAATGACTTAAGCAAATATGAGAAGCTATGCTAGGAGAAGTGTATAAATTGCTCTGCAATAAACCCAATTATTATTCGAAGAGACATGCCTCAAACCTTAGCTTACCCAATCTTATTAGTGTTTTTCCTTAATTCCTTAACAGAAAAACCTTTGATATTCTCCCTTGACCCTAATTCCTTAGCAATCTCAGAATAACATCAAGCAATAGTTCTGACAAGATTTTTAAAGGTTATTGCGGGGTATCCTCTTTCCTAAGCAATATCTATAGCAATATTATTTTACAAAAGCATTAGGGTGATTTTTCTGACCTAAATCAAATCGTGAATCAAATTCAATTGGTTCGATCAAAAAAGCATTAAGAACATTGCAAAATAAAAGCTTAAAGGAAAAAGGCATAATCTCGTAGAATGATTCAAAATAGGTTCATTACATTGCAATTTAGGGACACCCCCTAGCATTGGGGGGTTTAGTTATTCATAATATTAAAAAGAAATACAATACGAAAAGTAGACATTACAATAGTAATCGGATAATTTTGATCTTCAGTTGTTAACACTCATGAAGAATCTCCCTCCTCCAGATCACTTGATCGCATGAAGCTTCTAACGTAAAATTCTCCGTAAAAGCAAAAGTGTCTTCTTTCTTCCCAAAAACTCGCTTAAGTAATTCCCAATCAAACATAACAGTGTGGAATACCCAATATGCCATTTCAGATCACTTAATATAAAAAATCACAAAAATTTGCAATTTGCCTCGCACAAGCCAACACGGGTCGTGTCAGCTGACACTGCATGCCGTGTTGGCCTTCTGACCAAAGGAGAGAAACAAAATACTCCAGACTTCCTGACACGGGCACCCGTGTCAGGCCCCTGCCTTCAATTGCATATGTTGTGTTGCTCCAGACCTGCTGACACGGGTCGTGTCAGCTGACACGAGCACCCGTGTCAGCTCCCTGTCTCCATCTCCAAACTTCTTTCTTGGCTATTCTCCTGACACGACCCGTGTCAGGCGACACTGAGGCCTCTATCAGGTCACTGCTACTTTGGGAAATTGTTTCCGTAGCTCCCCGAAACCTCCATTCCTCGCACAAGTCGTCTGTAGCTTCCAACAATGATCTGAAAATACTCAAAAACAACAAAACACACGTAAAGTGCAACAAAAATCATAAAAACTAATGAAAGAAACAATACTAGACAATCGAAATGAAAAGTAGAAATAAAGTGAAAAACAACAAGAATAACCAACAATCTGTTACTTATTGTGCTGTTTCGTGCCGAATAATAGACGAAAGACAAGAGGAAATGGTGACCGATCAGTGGGCCCAAGAATCTAGTGACGATCAGACCTTGTGGGAGGAAATGAAGCTTTTTCCCCTTGTCTTCGATAAGGTGCGTTTGATTGAGGAGCTTGTGGCTTCTGTTGTTTTTGGTAAGCTGAAGCACTGGGTGCTTGCTGATAGTTGGGTTGCTGTTGATAAACGGGTGCGTGCTGCGTGGGCTGATGATTGAAATTTGGGGTCACAGCTGCCACATAAGGTCGTGGAGTAAATTGCACAGGGTATATTGGTTGTTGAACAAAATTTGGGTTAGATTGCTGTTGATAAACCGACTGTTTCCAAACTTGATTCTTCTTTCTGCCTGTCATGACTGCATTTGTCTCCCCTTCCCTCTTTTTATAGAAATTACTAAGAGGTTTCTTATTGTTGCTACTGCTTGAGCTGCTTGAAGAACTAATCACCTTGTCACTCTTCAAACCAGCTTCTACTTTCACACCCACAGCCACAGTGTCGGCAAAGTTGGCGCTAATGCTGCTAATCATCCTTTCATAAAACTCAGGCTTCACGGTGTCTGCGAACCAATCAACTAGTTCCTTTTCAAAAAATGGAGGTTCTACTTGGGAAGCAGTCTCCCTCCAGTGCTGAGCGTATTCTTTAAAGGACTCTGAATTGTTTTGGGACATACTTAAAAGCTACCTACAATCAGGGGCAAATCCATATTATACTTGTAATGTTTTACAAAAGCATCGACGAGATCTTGAAAACTGTGAATTCTGGACTGTTCCAAACCCATATACCACTTAGTAGAGGCTCCTTTCAAACTATCCTGAAAACAGTGGATCATTAGTTTGTCATTATCCACATATGCTGACATTCTTCTGTAATACATAATCAAGTGTGACTTTGGGCATGTCGCGCCTGAATACTGGTCGAAGCTTGGAGTTTTTAACTTTGGTGGAATCACTAAACCAGAAACCAAACACATATCTCTAGCATCACTACTAAATATGTCGCTATCTTCCATTGCTCTCATCTTTCTCTGGATAGTTTCCACACTTTCTTTCAGCCTTTCATGATGCTCATCCCCCTCCTCAGACACTTCAGGGTAATCAAAAACTGGTTGTGGATTATGGAAAATGGGGTGCACTTGAGTTTGCACAGCTGGTGTAGCAAAGGTTGGGATAGCTTGGGGATTCTCATTTCCCACGGGCACAGCCTGTTGAGTAGTGGTAGCAATCGGCGGAGGTACAAAACCATAAGGCATACCCAATGGGGGTACAAAAGCAGTGCTGATATTTGTAGAAGGATCCACAGTTTGAGTGACAATCTCGGAGACCACGGTGGTCTGAGTATCCATCTTTGCTTTGATAACTTGTAGAGCTTCCATAATCTGCCCCATGCTTCCTCGTAAATCATCCAACTCGTTGTTGACCCTATCCAATTCAAAGTTATGCTTAGACGTCCTTTGACGAGCTTTGGCTCTAGTGTTGTATCTGTGTCGGAGATTCAGTGTGACAGTTTCTGAAGACAAGACGAAGGGATGAGGCACGACAAGAAAGAATGCACACGTTATGACATGAAAAGAATGTAAATGCAAATGCAAGCAAAACTATCAAGGAACTAAACATTTTGCAAACATTGTAGATATTGAGGATAGTTCTTAAAACAAACTCATTCATTAGAAAATTTGCAAATATTACAAAATAGGCGGTACACCTCCAAAGTTCATTACATAAGCAAATAGAAATACAACAAAAGGGAACTAAGAATCTAATCCACTTGATGATGGTCCTTCCCCTCCATGGAGCTCCTTCATGAGTTTGTAGATTTGTTCTTGCATCCTTGCTTTGTCTAGGGTCAGCTCTTCCAGCGCTTTCTTCATCTTCAGCTCTTCACTTGTGGGGCCTATAGGTGGCTTATGACGCGGATAGGGCATCCTCGTCACAAGAGCGGTCCTACGAGCCCAATCCAAGCAAGCTTTTGTGATGGTACAGTCGAGATTTCCTAATGCAGTCCATCTTTATTTGTTGATACAATGCCAGACACGCGCAATTTTGACCCTAAACTCAGGATTTTCCCCTTCTTCAAGAAAAAGTCTCCTCGGATTGCTGGGATCGGGTTCTTCCTCCACTGGGTGACCAAGCTGTCGACGAGTGAGGACAGGATTCTAACTGATGCATCCCTTCCTGCCAACAAGAGATACATTGGGGAAATCCCCACATTTGTGAATCATACGAATCCCCCTATAGATTGGATCGTACCACTTGATGTCTGAATGGGTAAGCTCCATGAGTCTCTTGGACCAAATTGTACTGTCTTTTACATCCCAAAACGTTGCGGTCCTCGGTAGGTTTGAAATAAATCACCTATAAAGGATAGCAACACAGCGAACGATCTGTCCTCCATCTTACTGGTTCTTCGAGTGAATAGCAAGATAAGTATCAACCAACAGAGTGGGAATCGGATTCTTGAGCATAAAGATCTGAATAGCATGGACATCGACAAAGCTTTAATGTTGGGAAATAAGAACAATCCATAAGCCAACAAAGCGAAAGTGGAGTCAAAGAGCACAATGTTTTTTTTATCAGCGAAATATTGAGCCTTCTCGAACAAGAACTAAGCGGGCAAGCTAGTAAGCCCCCCCTTGATAGTCATGTGGGTTCAAATATCTGACAACCTTAGTCTCGTTCCTCTTGCAATGTCCTTCTCACTAAGCTTGTCTTCTAATCCAGAGAATAGGGGGAAATCGTTGACAGGGAGACAGATCAAAGCAGAGTATTCTTCCAAGTTCAGCATCAACTGACAATCAGGGAACACCAAGTAATGATAAAGGGGATGGTAGAGTTGAACCAATGTCTCTAGCAGTCCTTCAACCCTTCAAAGTTTCAAGAGCGGGAGAATTCTTCCATACCTTTCTGAGAAAGCCAACGGGTCTTCAATCAATTCTCCTAGTTCCTTTAGTTGCTCAACATTGGGAACCATGAAGGTGTATGGCCAAGTTCCTTTCTTTCCAAAATCCATCTCACAATGTCTGTAAAACAAATTTTCAGTTCCTTGATAGGGTTAGCAAAAATGCAAGATGCAATGCAAATGCAGTTAGTTTTAAGGAACACATCAGAGACATTTTCAAAATAAGCTTCACTTCATTAATATTGAGAAAAGTTACAACTTTCAAAGTACAATTCAAGAAGCTCAAAATACAAAGAGAGAAAAACAGCTAGGCCTAAAAAGTAGTCCTATCTAGAAAGGCTCCACTCCACGCATCCTCTTCTGTCTCTTCAGCTTGTCGTTCTCCATAATTAACTTGTCACCAATTCCTTTCCAAGCACCAGATGTCGGAGGAATACTTGAATACTCGTGAGTGCTAGAAGTTGGTTGTATGCTAGAGAAAAATAAATTCTCTTGCGCCACGTGCTTGTCTATTACACGTCTCTCGAGTAACTCAATCAAATCATCCTTCTCTTTCATCTGTTTCTTCATCTCCATCTGTTTAGCATAGATGGCGTGGTACTTCCCCCCCAAGTGTCTCGCTCAAGTCTCATCCTTGCCAGAGTTTCCTGATATTCTTCCATGTGCTCAATGGGAATGATAGAGGGAGATGAAATAATAGGCTATGGAGGTCTCTCGGGGAGGTATGGTATCTTAAGATCACGAGCTCGGGATCGAACCCATTGAAGGAATGGTTCCAAGGCCACACAGTTTCTCTTTCCCAAATCATTCTTAGTTCTCTTATGAAGCGTTCCCCAAGCATGCAAAACTTTATCCTTAGTTTCTGCACTGGCTTCCTCGTTAAGATAGAAGAAACCGGACAAAAGGATGTTCTTAGGCTTGTTCTCCATAGGGTATCCAAACTGGCATCTAGCAAGAATATGATTGTAGCTAATCCCACCTCTGATACCAAAGAGTGGCACATTGGGGAATGGGCCACAACTATCAATGATGACCCCTTTGTCATAAGCTGGATCGTACCAAAACACGTCAGTGTGGGTGAGAGATATGATTCTCTGAGACTAATGGAGCTTGTCTGGATTATCTTTAAAGCGTGATGTTCGAGGCAAATGCGTAACAAACCACTTGTAAAGCAAAGGTGCACAACACAAGATGGTACCATTTCCCTTGAGAGTTCTGTGATGGATGGAGTGATAAGTATCACCAATCAATCTGGGTATAGGGTTTCCACTTAGGAAGATCCGGATGGCGTTGATATCAACAAACTCCTCAATATTAGCAAACAAAACCGAACCATAGACAAGTAAAGTGAAGACTGCCTCAAAGGCATCCACACTGTTCATATTAGCTAGGTAGAATGCCTTATCTATCAAGAACTTAGAAGGTAGGCCCTTGATTCCATTCTTGGTGGTGAGGTTAGCCTAGACTTCAGACATCTCCAAATGACCAGCATCAACAATATCCTTTGGTGAAGGAATCTTCTCTAAACCACTGAAAAGCTCTTGTTCCTTTACAAGCAGACCAAACTAATAAGAATACTCCTCCAATGTGGGAACAAGTTGGTAGTCAGGAAAGGTGAAGCAATGGTAAAGAGGTCCATAAAACTGCACAAACGTGTCAGAACTCCATCTTCCATCTTAGTTCTAAAGATACCAATCAACCTTCCATAATGCTTTCTGAAGTCTTCAGGGCAAGATACCAAAGCTGCCGGCTTTTTCAACTCTACTAAATTGGGCTTCTTGAAATTGTACTTCTTAGTGTTCCTTTTCTCAAGATCCATGATACCTATGATTTACAAAGGAAAAGAAGAATGAGTTCCTTAGAACCAACAATGGATGCAATGATGTATGTATGTGTTGCACCCCAAAATTTGCCCTCCTTACTTTAGTATTAACTGGCTTATGTTTCATTTCATTTTTGCATTATCATGTGTGCATATCATTGGTTCTTAGCATGGGATCAAGGTGCCTGAGGCAAGTTCAAGAGGAGAAGATGTTCTTCAAAGGGTCAAGCAAGAGAGTTCAAGTGGATCACTCTCTCCTAACCAGTGCAGAAACTAGGGTTTTGAGATTCTTGAGTTTATTGTTCCAATGGGCAAGTTTCTTGGGTTTTTATCATCACCAAATGGCATATCTTATCTTTGTTAGAGAGGATACACATCACATTCAGAGGAATTTGGATTTGGAGACTGTGTTATTTCCTCCTAGACTGAGGATACCTAAATTAGGGTTTGCTATAAAGTCAGTTTATTTCTAATTTCTTGGGCAAGATTTGATTTCATGGTATTCCTTGGGTCCCTAAGTATCTAGGAATGGAAGGTTGTCCAGCAGTTTGGTTCAGGAGAGATTCATTTGGCCAATGGATTGGGAATCAGGAGAATCAGGAGAAAAGTCAACAGTGAGAGGGGAAGTCAGCTGTGAAATTTTGAGGTTCTCTTCAAGGTTTTCAAGGTCTCACATCCTCATATGGTCTTCAAGGGTCAAATTTCATACCATTTATCAAGAATCAAGGGTTGGTACAAAAGTTACTAAATATGGAAATGACCTATAATCTGAAAGTTTCCTTTTTGGGAAAGTCCTTACACTACATTCAACTTGACTTTTCACCATCAATAAAGCTTCAAATAAATTTTCCTCAAACATGAAAGTTGAATATCTTTTTCTCCTCTTTCCAACAAGTACTAGTGAGTCTCCATATCATTTGTGAAACTCAGGTTATGATCACAAGAAGGCAAAGTGGTTTTTTAGGGTTTTCTCATGGTTCCATTTGCATTTTGGGACATATGGACCTATAATTGATTCCATTGCTTCAAGGCACATTACAACATCAAAGAACAATCCATAAGGACTATTTTTGGCCCTTGAATCAAGTGGATCCATGGTTTATTCTTCACTTATTTTCCATTATTCAAAATTGCAAGAGGCATCAAAACTCATGAATCAAAATGTTTCAAGGCCCAAACGCAATTCAGGTGTAATTAGCAATTGAAACTTAAGTGATCCATCATGAAATATTTGGATATCCATGCATGGAGGAGGGGGTATTTCAAATTATTCAAATTTCCAAATTTGTCCAAAACTCATTAAACAAAGAATTAGTAAGGCCCAAATCATTATCAGTGGGATAACCTAATCTATTTAGACCAACTCATGCTAGGGTTAGAGAAAAAAACACGTGCTTTTGGAGGAGAACAAGAACTTTCAACCCTAAGGCTTGATTTCTTCATAGCTCACAGTCCACAAGGGTTTTTCACAAAGTCTTTCCACAATCTTCTTTCTGGGGATCCACAGAGCACAAACCAACCACCCTTTGAAGCTAACAGTGAGGATACGTGGTACATAATCTCAGGTAAGTGACTTTTTTCGTGATCTTAAAACTCCTCTTTTAAATACGCATAGTGATCTGTGGTGTACACTGATGATTCTGATATATTTATTCTTGAGATTGGACGTGTGGATTGATCATACTTTGAGTTTGAAATTTTTGAGCCATGACTTTTTTCCTTCGACTTGCCATATACGTTGATTGTTGGTTGAAAATAATTTGATATTTGGAATCCTCGCGTTTTTCTGATCAATTTAGTGTACCCACATGCATGTTCTGGGAAATTTGGGGGTGGGGGTCACCGGAGATGACGACCGGAGCTAGGGCTCCGGCGTCTGGTTTAGTCTCTGGCCGGCTAGGGTTTTTTGGTGAAGAAGATGATCCCCAGCCGTTGATCTGCTTAATCCTACGGTCATCACGCTGCCACGTTTCTTTTAATTTTGTTTTATTTTATTTAATTGTGTGTTTGCCATCCCATGTGTGTTATCATGTGCTTCAGATCCCAGCCATTGATCATGATTAATTTGTGTTTTGTTTGACTCATTTTCATGCGTATGATCCATCTGGTGGCCATTGTTTTGACAGCGAATTAAATGAAAGTGTGCCAATCACGTGGTGTGTGTATGGTGAGCTGAACGACTGTATACGCGTGTGTGTTTAATAGTTATGGTGCACTCTTAATCATGACCGTGTGTTTTGTGTATTTTGTGATTTGGTTGACTAAATGGGGAGCGCTAGATTGATCTGAGGGAGGCTGGTGAGTCAACTGATTGACTGGGCTTCACGTGCACCTTTTTATTTTATTTTTTTTCGCTGATGTCTATGTTGGGTTGGGCCTTGTTAATTGCACCCCCACCTAAGCCCTTTATTATTTTCAACGCGTTTTATTTACTGAACACACCCCCTTGCATATTTCTTCATTTTTAATTTTATTTAATTTGCATTTCATTTTTAATTATTAAAAATAGTTTTTTGCATCAAAAAATTCCTGAAAAAATTCATGCATCATATTTATAATTTTATAAAATTTTATAAAATTTTATTTTATTATTTTATTTTATTTTTAGCATCTGAAATAATTATTTGTTTATTTTCTTTTTGAATTATTCATATCATTCATACCTAAACTTGTAGAATTTTGTTCTCATAGCATTCAAAACCGTTTGAATTCGTTCTTTTTGCATTCATTCACCAACACATTGATTTGCATTAAAATAGTTTTCTCTCATTTTTAAAACTTTTTCATATTGCATTTTAGTCCTCCTCTTTTGCATAGTGAACCATATTTCTCATCTGACTTTGCATAATTGTTTGAGTGACTTTTATTTTGAATTTTGGCATGAGTTTTTGATATGTTGTTTGCTTCTGGTTGAGGTATGTTGATAATTAATTTGGTGATTTTAGAAGGTGTTTTTCTAACTGTTTAATTGCTTTTATTTAAGGTCTTCTTATATGCATATCTCTGATCATGTCTGGTTACCTGTTTGAAAAGGCACTTGTGCCACTGTTTGGGATTGCTTCCTTGAATTCATGAATCATGCTTGGATTGTTATAGCTCACTTGGTTATCAGTATATGTCATTGCTTGGGTTCCATTTGTCTCATTTCTTTTGCTTATGCCTGTTTTGTACTGACCTTTTATGCAGAGGCTGAGGTAAGTTCTTTGAGGGTGTGGATAATCATCCATATTCACTCTTACTCTTTCTGTCCCTCATCTTTTCTTTTCTTTAGGCTTAGGTTATCGTCAAACCTCACTAACCGTAGGTCACCCATGCATGATAACATTAGGACTCTTAGTTTCCCTTTAGAGTTTCCTTTGTGTCTTCTCTCTTCTCATCTCAAAACTTCTTGAAAACACTTAATAAGGATAAAATGTATTGCGCACGAGCCTTAAGCGTGGGGAATGAGAAATGAGGGGCTTCCTCTCATCTTTCTAGAGTGCTTAGCGAGCGTCCTGTCTTGGGACGATGCGTTAAGTATTCGCCCCTGTGCCCTAGACTTGGGTGCAATGCAAGTTATGAACTAACTTAAGTCACTTCTGTCTTAAAAAATACAAACAAACTTCAAACCTTTTTGTCCTCCGGGATTGTCAAACTAAAGGCTATTTTCAAAAAGTGCACGTTACCTTCCGTCTGAGTCGCAAACAAGCATCGACCCTAACTGCCGGACGAGAACTTAACGTCGCTCATAAAAAACACAAAAAGAACTTGGTCCGAACTACGTTGACTCTGAATTCCCCATTGCACAAAGGGGGTACGTAGGCCTAGGACGTTGGCGTCCTACCGAGTCTGTCTTTGTCTCCCCTTCCTCATTTTAGTACAGTCATAGATGATAGTATAACTCACCCTTAGAATAGACAACAAGCGTGGATCCCATCGAGTACGATGGACGCGTGGGGGGTGCTAGCACCTTCCCCTCGCGTAACCGACTCCCGAACCCAGGTTATGGCTGCGATGACCATTCCTTTCCCTCTTCCTCAGGTTTATGCGGTGTTCCCTTTCCCTCTCTTGGGATAAATTTACACGGTTGGCGACTCTGTTTTCCGCACCACTCTCGCGTTTGTACCTGGATGAAAATCCTGGGAGCGACAGTATGCAATGCATAAAAAACACAAGCACACATAAACACAAACATATGTACATGCAACAAAACACACCAGGCCTAGGTTTAGGGGTCACATGCGTGGAGCCATGGTCTACCCATCCCAAGAGGTGTGTATTATGGGTTTATCAACTGTAGAACAAGGTTCTAAAAAGTTCTCAGATAATATTCTCAAGATAAACTCGTCTGTGTGTAGTATCGCATGAAAACCATCACAGGTCTACACTTGGATAATCACTGCACTACGTCCTAAAAAGGCCAAGTGGGGTAAAAGGTAACTAAAGGTTCTTAGTATCACGGACTCCCATATCGGAAAGAGTGACATCAATATGACTACTCGCATCAGACATCAATAATCCCAAAGGGCCTCCACTGAGCGTGGTCATCATATGCCAAACATGTTAGGACTACTCCCAACAGCCGACTATTGATTACACCACAATCCTATCATATGTGTGCTCTCAAGTCTGGGTTGGGACTTATCTCACCACTCAAATGTAGCAACCCTGCCAAACAGAAGAACCCAAACAAATATACAAATATATGTTCAAAAAAGCAAGCAAAACATATAAACAATACAAATAAAACAAGATATGCTTAACCCTCTTTTCTTTCCCTAGTGAAGTCGCCATTTCTGTTGCGGTGAGAATCGGATACCAAGTTATTAATTAACTTGAATCACACATCTTTGAAATTCACCATCGAGCTTTGATTTATCCAAAAGAAAGGGTAAAGATCGAAGAAAACCCTAAGTGCGCTATGTAAAGACACAACTAAGAGATCTATGGTTCGGAGGTTGGTTATACCTAGGGAAGGTGTTAGCATCCCAGATATCTGTAGTACTCTACAGGAGCCTCTTGTTAGTATTGTGTTATGTAATGTTTGCTTGCTAAGGGAATTGTGCTAAGGGTAAGATAAAGACCTATGGTGAAAACCAAGGTGCTAGAGATAAAGACCTATGGGTATATACACTAAGTATGCTCGCCAAGACGTCGCATCTCGTGCCTACATATCCTAATAAGGATGGAATTAGAGCATTCGTAGTTCACCTCAACTAGGGTGAGGAACCATTGACTATGGTCAAAGTTCCAAGGGGAATGAGTATGATACTCATATAGAGTTTAAAGAACTCTCTAAGTCTAAGTTGAAAGGGTAAGTCTAAAAGGTTGACTTTGAACAAAGTCAAAAGGGAAGTGAATACTCATTATGATGAGAATCACATAGAGTTTAAGAACTCTATCCTAATCTTTAAGTTAAAGGGGTGAATGGCTCTAATAAGGCCAAAGGGAATGAAACATCATTATGATGATACTCACATAGAGTTGAAGAACTCTAGGTTAATCCTAAGTTGTAAGGTAAGTGACTCTAATGAGGCTAAGGGGTTGACCCTAATAAGGTCAAGGGAAAGGAATGGCTCTAATGAGGCCAAGAGGAGATGATGGCTCTAAGAGGAGATGCATTATTTTAGCAGATAATTGACATGTCTACATTGATGCGAGGTACATATCCATGTTGATCGACTTTATATTTCATAGATAGGCATGGATATGTGATGTTATGATAATTCTCTACCATGCCCGCGGAGAGGCTATTATGCTAAGACTAGACAACCTGCTGGTTATATGAGCATATTTAATGTATAAATACTTATCGTATTTTTTATAAGTATTAGTTTAAAGTTGTGTGCTTTTAAATTTTATGTTTAATTGTAATGTTGGATCTACGAGCATTTCCCATCCCTTTATAACAAGCGTGATAAGGGTTTTGTCACAAATGGTTCCCCATAGGAAACAATATGATTCTTAAAGCATGCTCATCTAAACAGTCTTTAGGAGTACAAACAAAGGATTGACACTCTCACTTTTTATGATATCATCTTAACACCATACACAAACCACCGGATGCATTGAGAGTTTGACGAGAGTGCACTATTTTTTAGGTTATCTACATCGGGAGAGTACATTGAGTGCTTCCGTTCTTGAGTGGTGTCTCCACTGGTTTGGCTACATTTATGGTATACATAGAGTAGTGTTTCTACAATTAGAGGAAAATGAAATGGCTCTGACATTTCCTGCACAGTGTCTCAATGGATACTTATAGTGGTACTATAGAGTACAACAAACTCTCATTATCGCTCCTGATTCACTCGACCTTCAAATGTTCTAGACCTTTAGATGAAATTCTACCATCGTCACCATCACCTAGTACGATTAATCGGCAGAGCATCCGGGCGATAGCTCTTCTTTCTCATAACCATGTGGATTTGAAAAACCCATATGGTGAAACTTATGATTTAGTTGTGTGGATTTCACACATTGCACGTAGTGGACCATTATAGATGCGTTATTGGTACTTGTTGGATTGTAACTTCTTGTCGGTGTGTGGCTTTTTATTGTTTCATGGCTTTAACATTTTGACATAACATAACATAGAATAAACTTAATAACATCTAGACATAGCATAACATGACATAAAATGAACATAAATCTAACATCGTGACATTTAGCCTACAGAACTTTCAAGGATGTAAAAAAAGTGGTTCATCATATTTTTATATAAATTCAATGTCCGTGTAAATATGCACCGAATTTAAAAAAAGGTATAAGCACTTATTAGAAATTACATTTATTTTAAATGTTCTATTTAATACGAACAATTTCACCAAAAAAATGTAATAATTTATATCGTATAGTTTCCTAAATTACTGATTTTTTTTAAAAAATTTTATATTGATCCATGTAGATAATTTTTTCTTTTCGAAAACATTAAAAAATTTTTAGAGATAAATTACAATAGTGACAAAATATAACCAGACAAGTTAAAGGGACACTCACATTTCTTAAATCTAGTTTCATCTCGTTTGAATTTTCAGAGATGAGTTATGTACTTACTACTTCTTTCGCATCTAAGTGTCACAAATGCAAGTTTCTATCTTAATCATTATCGGACACTCCGATTACAAAACAAAACCCAATTTCAGATGTCTTCGTATGAATCAATTGGAGCATATGAGCACGAACCTTAAACTCTTGTCCATTTTAAATTGGTTGCCTACATCTACCTCCTTGACATCAATAAGTTTGTTATCCGTAGACACAATAGGTTTAGGGATAACATCAGGGTGGATAATATCTAAGGCAGACAATAACATAAAATAAACAAAAAAAATCACTTGAAATGATCTCTGAACTATTTCGGAAATTCACTTTCGTATAACTCACATATACTCTAGAAATACACTTTTGGATGCAACGTAATTTCATTACCTCAAAAACCATATTAATGTGAGTAATGAGGAATGAAACACATTATCTTTACCTTAAGTTCCAACTTCTGTTTCTCCTTTTGAAGTTCTGAAACATAAGATTGAAGTTTTGGAGTGCAAAACTTGATTGGAAATGGAAGGATTTTTCTAAGGGGTTTGAGAGAAAATAGATGTTTGATCATGAAAAAGAAGAGTATGAAGTGTCCTGTTTTATTAGAAATCACATTTTTCAATTCCAGAAATGTATTTTTGAAATTGTAGCTAACATGCAAATGTGACAAGTTTTCAAATTCCCGCTTCACAAATCTGGAAGTACACATCCAGATTTGTCATTGAGTTGTTAAATTAGGAAAACATTGATGTGATGGATTCAGAGTTGCATCTCCGGACCAAATTTTGGAAAAATATATGGGGTGAGACACAGTTAGGGCGTGTTTTGGTGTAATCCGGGTCATCTGAAAATGCATTTCCGAAATCTGATATGCATTTTTGGATTTTCTTAGTGTCTGTTTGGGAGTTTGGAGGGGAAGAGAGGGGATGGCTATTATAAAAGGGAAGGATTGAGTGGAAAGCATTGAAGGATTTTGGTTGGGGGATTTTGAAGGGTTTGCTTTTATTCATAACACCAAAAATCTCCTAATTTGGGAGAACTTAAAATTCGTATTGAAGAAGAGTTTTGAAGGGTGTTGTACCCCAAATTTTACCCCTTAGATGTCATAACATCTTGTACTTGCATTTAGGATTCAATCATCTATGCATTGTTAACTAACCACTTCATTTTGCTAGTATGTTTTTTTTTGTGAAAACCAGGGTTTACACAAGGAAGAGGGCAAAGTCTCCTAAGCCAAGCCCATACATGAATCAAGGAAGTTACCTGTTCAAAAAGACATTTAAGGCTCCATATGTAACCATGTGATCTCACCTACATCCTAGAGGTCTTACTCAACAAAAATTCAAGTGTGGTTGTCTCTCATCACCAAGTGCATTGAGCCACAAGTTCACCCTGCCTCCAATTAGGGATTTGACTAAGACTCTAACCTTTGAGATTTTGATCCAAAATGAAGCATCCAAGTCCTCAATCCATCATGACATGTCTCATTGATGAGTTAAGGCATGAGAGATCAAGTTTTGAAGGGTTTCTTGTAAAGGAAGCAAGGTTTGGTCTTTATAACTTTTCAAATATGGAAAATTCACTTCTTGTGCAAATTTGCAAAGGTCATAACTTTCAAACCACACATCCAAATTGTGTGACTCAAAGCTCAAATGGAAGATCTTTCCATGATCTTCAAAACATATTAGAGGACCCTCTTTCAAAAAATGCATGGTTTTTAAGTTATAAGACTTGGAAGATGAGGTACCTTTGGGACTTAGAATAATTTTCAGCATTTTCACCATTATTTTCTTCCAACTTTAACTCAAATATTCACCTAGTTCTAAGCTTCAAATAAAAAATCTTTGAACATGAAAGTTGTTCCTTGTTCTTCAAGCTTTCCAAAGAGTACTAAAACTCCTCAATCCATTGAGTGAGTTGAGAGATTTGAAGCTTCAAAGTTAGGGGTTCATTTCTTGAATTTCAAGTTACCAACTTGTGCATAATGATGTGTTACACTTCTAATCACCAAGTGCCTCACTTTTCTGATGTTTAAACACAAGGATAACATGCTGCAAACCTCTGCCACGGTTTTTTTCAAATTGTAACATTAAAATATGTTGATTTAATCAAGTTGATGCAAGTGGACATCCATGAAAGATAAACTTTCTAAAACAAAGCATTGTTTATTCTTTTTCTCTCCTTGAACCTTGGTCCAATCCCATCACACTCAATTTCTTAGACCTAATCCTATCATTCATCAGAGATCTTGGAGACCTTTTGGTTCAGCAAGTCCAGCTCACACGATGAAAAACCTCCAAGGAGGGAAAAGTTGGCAAAATGTGCCATTCTCACCATACCTTGAGTCCTCAACATTTTCCTATAAATAGGGACTGGTTCTCATTTGTTTTGGACACCAACAATAGAAATAAAAAAATCAGAAGTTTGATAGTTCTCAACTAAGTGCATTTTCTTGGCAAGAAAGAAGGAAAAAGAGAATACCTTGCATTGGCTTTCAAGTGTGAGGAGGAAGAAGTTCAGTCCCTGGGATTTCTAACAGCTTGTAATAAAGAAGGTGCACTAGGTAACCTTTATCTCTCCTTTACTCTATGTTTCAAAGCCATGATCATACTGCCATTATTTTGTTTTGCTTTTCACTTAAGCCAATGACCATGAGAATGGTATTGTAGAGTTTATGAATTTGTTTCTTTTGTAATATCAATTCTGGATATTATGATGTTCATGTCTTGGCACTGATTTTGAATTGATAAGGTTACAATTGTTAAACAACATGAAAAGTTAGGTTTGGGGTTATGCTGACATGGTAAGGGTATGACATTATGCTCCTTACTTTTTCTATTTGTGATCATATGCATAGGCTGGCACCATGTGTACTTGAGTGTGCTTTGCCATGATTTAGAAGTGTTCTTGCCTTCATGTTAGAATTTGTACGTATAAACTGTTCTTGATATGTCCATTTTGTTCCTAGTTAACATTGTTAAGTTATTGAAGTTCTTATGATAGGACAAGTAGTTTTTCTCACTTTCCTGGCAAACAATTCTTACACTATCATGATCACTTTAAGTTTAAATTAATATCTGAGTTGGATTGGCATGATGACATCTTGTGAAATTTGGTCATAATCTCGAGCACACCATGTTTCACTTTGTGTTTACTTGGAATGAAAGCATTAAGTTTAGTGTTTTGTTTTTGTTACTCCTGCACTGTGAGGTCTGGATATCTAAGCTTTGAGTGAGTTAAAGATGTTAGCCAAAAGAAGAATGGTATGTTGGAACTTTTGGTTTGACGCTAACTCTGTCCTTCCAGATCTTGACAGTTGCCAACCGTGCTTTAAACTTCATTGTTTGTTTTGATTGTTGTTGTTGCCATGGAGAATGATATTGAATCGTGTGTGCAAGTGAGAGGTTATCCATAGTCATTCTTGTGATAGGTGATAGGTAGGTTTATATCTTGTTTATAAGTGCATGAAAAAAGAACGAGGAACATGGCATGGTAGCAAGAAAGGTTTGCGGCTTGTATGTGTTAAGTTTGTCCAAGATCATTTGCATTTTTTGGTTTTATGATTGCATGAGTTACGTGAAAGCATGGCCTTTTCATGGGCCAGAATTTGTTTTGTTGACCATGGGTGTTTTAATGTTAAGACCAACTAGTTAATGGAAAGAGCACGTGAGATGTTAGAAATGTTAGTTTTGGCTATCCTATTTTTGATTCGCTTTGGGAGTTCAGGTATTACTGGGGATGGCTTATACAACAGATGTATAGACACCCCAGTGGTAGAAGACTTGCGCTGTAACCAGGATGTCTGGGGTTCGAATCCCCCTTGCCCCAGGCATCCTTTTGTTTTTTATTTTATTTTCGCCTCTCTTTTTCTTCAACCTAGGCCAAGCGAAAATTGCTAACGCCACCCAAAAAAAAAATGCCCATGCGCATGCCAACTCATTTCAGTTCACTTTCCAAATTTCTCATACACCCCCCTCCCTACTTTAGTTTAGAATTATTTTATTTCTTTTCTAATTTCTCATTTCAATTGTAATTAATAAAAAATTATTTCTCTTAAACCAAAAACTCCAAAAAATTCATATTTATTCTCCAATGCTTAATTTATTTTTTTTCATATTTTTATTTTTATTTTATTTTACATTTAATTGAAAAATCCACAAAAACAAGTATAAAACTTTTTCTATTAAATGTTGTACTCCAATTAAAAATCACTTTTTCCTTGAGAGTTCTTGGACTCAAATGTGAGACTCATCACTTTGAGTATTCACTTCCCCCATTACAACTTAGACTTAGGGAGTTTCTTAAACTCTACATGAGCTTATACTCATGTCCCCTTGGAACTTTGGCCACAATCAATGGTTCCTCACCCCGTTGTGGGGAACTACGGTTGCTCTGATTCTTTAGTCAGATACGTAGGCACAAGATGTGACGTCTTAGCGAGCAAACTTAGTGTACATACCCTTAGGTCTTTACCTTTAGCCTTAACAGATTCCTTTAGCAAGCAAACATTAACATAACACAAATACTAACAAGAGGTTCCTGTAGAGTACTGCAGATATCTAGGATGCTGACACCTTCCCTAGGTATAACCAACCCCCGAACCTTAGATCTCTTAGCTATGTTCCTACATAGTGCACTTAGGGTTTTTCGATCTTTACCCTTTCATTTGGATAAATCAAAGCTCGGTGGTAAATTTCATGTTTTGTGATTCAAGTTAATTAATAGCTTGATATTTGATTCTCACCGCAACAGAAATGGCGACTTCACTGGGGACCACTTCCCCTAAGAGGGTTAAGCCCACCTTTTTTGTATTTGTGTTATTTACATGTTTGCTTGCTTGTATATCGGTACATATTTATATATCTGTATATACCTGTTGTGCTTGGGTTTTTCTGTGTGCAGGGTTATTACTTTGAGTGGTGAGGATAAGTCATGTACCCGGACTTGAGAGTACATTTATGATAGGACGATGGTATATTCAAGGAAACTTTGAGGGAGTCGATTCCTGAAAAAGTTGACTTGAGACACCATCACTCAGTTGAGGCCCTCTTTAGAGTCTAGTCATGTTAAACGAGTCTATTCGTGAAAATGTGCTACTCTCGACCTAGGTGCCCTTGATATTGAGAACCGTAGTTACCTCTAACCCCACTTTGGCCTGTTAGGATGTAGTGCAAGGACTATGAGGGAGTCTATTCTCGAATTGGTTGCTACGCGATACTACACTCAGATGAGACTCTCTTGAGAATATTATTGACTACCGAGTCATTCAGGAAATCGATAATATCCGAAAGATGGGTTGTCGACTCTAGAAACTTCTTAGAACCTTGTTCTACGGATACAAGAACCCTAGTACACACCCTATGGTTGGTTCTTTACCCAGACTCCATGCTGTGATCTCAAACCCTTGATCCTGTTACATGTGATTTGCATCCTGGTTGCATCGCATTGCATATCATTTGCATCTTTGCATGATTCATTGCATGTGTCTATTTGTCCAGTTACTCATCTCCAGCTGTCTCTATCTTCCAGAGTTTGTCTATGAGTCGTCAAGCTGATTCCTCGACACCGATACCGGACTAGAGCTAACTAAAGACGAAGAATGTCAAAGCAAGAGGCACACAATGCTGAGGTCCAAATGGAAATCGATGACCTTAAGTCGAGCATGACTAAACTCACTGAGATGCTTCAAGTTTTGATTGCTAGAGGAGAGCTTCCCCAAAGAACTATCATCCAGAAAGTTTCAAGTGCTGAACCCCCACCAGTTCAAATGCCACCGTCAACTTGGCCCGAGTTTGGTTTGCCACACAACTATTCTCCACAGATTATATCTACTGCTATGGCTGGTCAGACTGTTATGCCTGTATTTTAAGCTCCTATTTTTGCCGATCCCAGACCTACAGTCCATGCTGTTTCACAGACTGTTCGTGCTCCATTTGAGAATCCCCTCTTTGAGTATAATGCAGCCAGTGCTCAGGGTGAGGACTGTGAAGACTTTTTTGAACCTGAAGTTGTCCGTGAGCAATTTCAGATCATAGAGAAGAGACTTAAAGCTGTGGAGGGTACTGACTTCTTCAATGTGGATGCAGACAACATGTGCTTAGTGTCTGACCTTGTTATGCCTGCTAAGTTCAAAACTCCAGAATTTGTGAAGTACAAGGGCCATTCTTGTCCAAGAGCTCATTTGGTCATGTATTGTCGCAAGATGGCTGCTTATACCAAAAATCAGAAGCTGCTTATCCACTGTTTTCAAGATAGTTTGAGTGAAGCATCACTCTAATGGTATATGGATCTCGAGCAAAACTCCATTCACTGCTTCCATGATCTTGTAAATGCCTTCATGAAGCAGTATAAGTATAACCTTGACATGGCTCCTGATCACCGCCAACTGCAAAACATGACTCAGCATGAGAAGGAATCTTTTAAGGAGTATGCTCAGCGCTGGAGGGAGTTGGCTTCCCAAATTGAACCTCCTTTGGCTGAGAAAGAGTTGACTGGAATGTTCATGGATACTCTGTCCCAATTCTAGTGGGAGAAGATGATTGGAAGTGTTTCCTCCAATTTCACTAATTGGGTTACTATTGGTCAGAGACTCGAGGAAGGACTTAAGAAAGGAAAAGTGTCAAAAGCTGTTGAATCTTCCAATGTTATGAAGAAATCTTATGGAAACTTCCAGAAGAAAAGAGAAGATCAGATTAACGCTGTAATATTTGAAGTGAGAAGGCCTCATCCCCAACCTCAGTATGTTGTTCACCCTACTGTTGTTGTTGTTACTCCTGTGGTTACTACTCCACGACCAGCTCAAGCTTCCAAACGTCCGACTGCAGGACAGAACCAGTACCGTAATAGGAATAAATTTGATCCTATTCCCATGATATACACCGAGCTTTAATCTGGTATGGTTCAACAAGGTTTGATTACCACAAGGCCTTTGCCACCTCCTCCAAATCCTCTTTCAGCCGGCTATAGGGTTGATCTTCATCGTGAATATCATCAAGGTGGTGCGGGCCATAACTTGGAAGGTTGCTTTGTATTGAAGGCTAAAGTACAAGAGCTAATGAGAAACAAAATCCTCTCCTTTAAGGACAATCCCAATGTCCAAAGAAACCCTCTGCCAGGGTACGCCAAGTGAAGCTTCAGTCGACTTCAGCTCAACTACTTCTTAAAGACAGGACATCTCATCCTTGTGTTTAACTAGTCACTGGGCCTTGTTTCTTGTTGTTTGCATTTTCCTTATTTTGTACTGGTTGTTTGCCTTCAAATTATGTTTGTACTTTCGTGATTAATGAAATGAGCATTGTAACTTTTGATTCAATTCATTTTGTCCACTATTTACATCTTTATGCTTTCTTTTGCAAAATATTTTTTTGATTATGCAAAGATTGGAGGGAGGATGATGAAAACATTATACCCATAATTTCCGTGGTATGCTTTCAAATAAACTTTTCTGACGATGTAAGGCATTGTTTCACATTCCCCTAAACACTGGAGAAATAAGGAAGATAATCCCTCGTTAACCCCTTTGAGCCATGAAGTAGGATTTTTATTTTATTTACAAATAAAAAACCCGCAATCTTAACCTGGGGCAGGGTAGTTCTCAGTAACTTGATTGTGCATTCAAATACAAGAGTTTCATGCAAGACACCTGTCACATAAAAGTTGCACTCATAAGTTTTCCTTCACACACAGTAAGCAAGTGTCAAAGATGTCTTTCAAGTCAAATGCCAATGATGGTTCACTGTAATCATTAAGCCAAACGTTCACAACAACCTTTCAACTCTTCCAAATTAAATGAATAAATGTAGTACAAGTTATTCCCAGAATGATAAATGAAGAAGAATCGTCAAGAAATCCTTACTCAGAGAATGAGCCGAGTCCCTTTCAAGGCAAAATATGAGAAAGATGGGAAGCTCATGATCTTGCCTTATAAAAAAAAAGAAAAAAAAGAAAGAAAAGTTTGTATGACAACCCAAAAAGAGGAAACCTTTAAATTTTCATCCTGAAAGTCCTCAATGGCAAACATTGGTGAGGAAGCAGTGACTGCCATCTCAAGTCCATTAGTGCAATTCCTAGCCTATGGGAATCTGAATGTATATCATGTTTTAACTGAGCTTAGGATTGGAAGTCCATCACGAAGATTAGGTGGGAACAAATAAACTTTGTGCCTTTATCTTTTGTTTCATAAACCGTGAACCAGGCCACGTTACAACCCTCAAAAGACCTAACTGAAGCAAGGTTATTTTGAAAGCATACTATAGCAAGGTTGCGTAAACTGACTCCCAAAGATCTTTGCAGGTCACTACACTTGTGCTTCACCTTTCACTTTTAAATGTCTTGAACCGCCGTGTTCAGACCAATGACTCATTTTGTTTTGCATCTTTAAAAAAAATGATTTGATTTCAAAAGTTGCATGGACTCTAAAATTACCATGTTCGTACAAATACTTTTGCTTACAAACTGGCTTTCCTCTTAAGGAATTTTCAAACAATTAAGAAACTTGGTCGGTGATCCTATCAGGGGCAAGTTCTTTCCAAATCCTGTTGAAGAATCAGTTCATGGGTTGTTGTTCAGGGGCAAGTCCTTCTCAGAATTGGTTTATCCAGAAGATTTTTCAAGACTCGGACTGGGGCAAGCTTTCTAAATAGCACAGCAAAGCAGTCATGTCAAAACTCAGACAAATTGAAGCAATGATCAGTTCATCTACAACAGTCAGCTAATCTGGGGCAATTAATTTGAAGAATCCCCATGCAACTTTCCATCCTTCCTAAAGAGGGCATCACTTACCAGTGTGGCAGAGATGTGTCCAACAATAGCATCTCTAGTCCCCAAGCAGAATGACAACGATCTCCGTGTTGAGGAATCAGTCTTCCAGTTTTGTCTTCTTACCAAAAGAGTCGAGCAGTGTCGTCAGCACCTGCATTTGCATTTGATCATATATCATCTGCATAATTCATATACATATGCATATCATGAGTGTTTCATCCTCATTTGCATTTCTCCCGGGTCGTGTCGTTATCCACAACGTTACTTGTCATTTTCATTCAGTGACATTCCTGAATGTTGTCATTCTCTTGCGCATCTAATCCTGCTGATAGATGTTTATCTTCTCTCATTCCAGTGTTATTGCTGGATCTTTATATTCTCTCACTCCAGTGTCATTCCTGGATGTCCGTCTCTTGTGATCTCTAGTGCCATTCCTGGATATCTTGTTCCTCTTGTTTCTCCCAGTGCTATTCCTGGAAGTTTTGCCTCTCTTCTGTAATCCTCATCAAATTTGCTTGTGTATCTTTCAGTGTCATTCCTGAAAGTCTTATCTGTTCATTCAGTGCCATTCCTGGACGAGTTTTCTCCTTTGCATTCAGTGCCACTCCTGGATGTCTTTCTCGCTATAATTCGATGCCATTCTTGAATATAGTGATTTGCCTTTACTTTCAGTGTCATTCCTGAAAGTTCACAGTCATTCAATGTTGTCTTGGATACTGTGATTCCTTTTATCCAATGCTTTCTTGGATTTCACCTTTGTTCACATTCATCCAATGCTTTCTTGGATATTGTGATTCCTTTTATCCAATTCTTTCTTAGGTATCCCCTTGTTCATATTCGTTCAATACTTTCTTGGACGTTAAGGTTTCTTTTTATCCAATGCCTTCTTGGATTTCACCTTTTGTCTCATTTGCATCTGATGCCTTCTCAGATATTATGAGTTTACCTTTCATTCAAAGCCATTATTGGATGATCGGTTTCTTTGCATCCAATGCTGTCTTGGATCCCAGTTTGTTCACTTTTATCTAAAGCCATTATTAGATATTGTGATTTGTACCCTTCATTCAAAGCCATTATTGAATGTCTGGTGTCCTTTTATCCAATGCTTTCTTGGATCTCTACCTTTCTCACGTTTATCTGATGCTTTCTCAGATACTGTGATTTGTACCTTTCATTCAAAGCCATTATTGGATGAATGATATCCTTTTATCCGATGCCATCTTGGATCCCTGCTTTGTTCACTTTCATCTGATGCCTTCTCAGATATTGTGATTTGTACCTTTCGTTTAAAGCCATTATTGGACGATTGTTTCTTTTCACCCAATGCCTTCTTGGATTACCCTTGTTTGCTCACTTTCATCTGATGCCTTCTCATATATTATGAGTTTACATTTCATTCAAATCCATTATTGGATGATCCGTTTCTTTGCATCCAATGTTGTCTTGGATCCCAGTTTGTTCACTTTTATCTAAAGCCATTATTAGATATTGTGATTTGTACCCTTCATTCAAAGCCAATATTGAGTGTCTGGTGTCCTTTTATCCAATGCTTTCTTGGATCTCTACCTTTCTCACGTTTATCTAATGCTTTCTCAGATACTGTGATTTGTACCTTTCATTCAAAGCCATTATTGGATGACTGGTGTCCTTTTATCCAATGCCTTCTTGGATCCCTGCTTTGTTCACTTTCATCTGATGCCTTCTCATATATTGTGATTTGTACCTTTTGTTCAAAGCCATTATTGGATGATTGTTTCTTTTCACCCAATTCCTTCTTGGATTACCCTTGTTTGCTCACTTTTATCTAAAGCCATTATTCGATATTGTGATTTGTACCCTTCATTCAAAGCCATTATTGGATGATCAGTTTCTTTGCATCCAATGCTGTCTTGGATCCCTGTTTGTTCACTTTTATCTAAAGCCATTATTAGTTATTGTGATTTGTACCCTTCATTCAAAGCCATTATTGAATGTCTGGCGTCCTTTTATCCAATGCTTTCTTGGATCTCTACCTTTCTCACATTTATCTGATGCTTTCTCAGATACTGTGATTTGTACCTTTCATTCAAAGCCATTATTAGATGACTGGTGTCCTTTTATCCAATGCCTTCTTGGATCCCTGCTTTGTTCATTTTCATCTGATGCCTTCTCAGATATTGTGATTTGTACCTTTCGTTCAGAGCCATTATTGGATGATTGTTTCTTTTCACCCAATGCCTTCTTGGATTACCCTTGTTTGCTCACTTTCATCTGATGCCATTCTCAGATATTGTGATTGTAACTTTCATTCAGAGCCATTATTGGTTGATTGTTTTCTTTGTATCCAATGCCTTCTTGGATCCCTGCTTTGTTCACTTTTATTTAAAGCCATTATTATATATTGTGATTTGTACCTTTCATTCAAAGCCATTATTGGATGTCTGGTTTCTTTTGCCATCTGATGTTTTTCCGGATGTGCCTTTCTCTGTCTTTTCTGGCTTTTCTTGAAGATCCAGTTTGAACTCTTCAGTATAAGAAAATCCCAGAAAATCTTTTGTTGATGTCTATCCTCTTATTTCAGGCTGATCCCGAGTGGAGATCATGTCTTCTTTCTGGTTTCATGCCCAGTAAAAATGTGTTTTATTTCCCCAGTGTCGTCCTGTCACCTATAAACTTTTCGTCCATCTCCCTGGATCTTTTTCCAGTAGAGAATACCTCTCTGGCTCCTATCTCCAGTAAGGACCTGTAGGGTTTTCCCCTTTATTTTTCTATCCCCAGTGTTTCCTCGGAGTCTCCCCTTTGAGTCTCTTATAATGGTTAGTCTGTATCCCCAGTGAGTTTTCCTCATGGATACTAACCTTCATCCTTTCCCAATAAGCTCTCTGTGGTGGTTTGCTCTTTATCTTTGGTGTTTTGCTTGCCTGCATCTTTGCAATATCATCATATCACCATACTAACAGTTTTTGGCATGTCAGCATTTGCATGTTTGTTGTCTGTCCTTGGCATCTGTATTCTATCTAAGGGCAAAATTTTCGGTTTGCTATATTTAAACACCTTTCGCCTTGATGCCCCGAGGATTTCCATTCCTCGTGCCATCCGGTAAAGCTATTTAAATAGGGGCAACTGTTGTACCCCGGATTTTACCCCTTAGATGTCATAACATCTTGTACTTGCATTTAGGATTCAATCATCTATGCATTGTTAACTAACCACTTCATTTTGCTAGTATGTTTTTTTTGTTAAAACCAGGGTTTACACAAGGAAGAGGGCAAAGTCCCCTAAGCCAAGCCCATACATGAATCAAGGAAGTTACCTGTTCAAAAAGACATTTAAGGCTCCAAATGTAACCATGTGAGCTCACCTGCATCCTATAGGTCTTACTCAACAAAAATTCAAGTGTGGCTGGCTCTCATCACCAAGTGCATTGAGCCACAAGTTCACCCTACCTCCAATTAGGGATTTGACTGAGACTCTAACCTTTGAGATTTTGATCCAAAATGAAGCATTCAAGTCCTCAATCCATCATGACATGTCTCATTGACGAGTTAAGGTATGAGAGATCAAGTTTTGAAGGGTTTCTTGCAAAGGAAGCAAGGTTTGGTCTTTGTAACTTTTCAAAAGTGGAAAATCACTTCTTGTGCAAATTTGCAAAGGTCATAACTTTCAAACCACACATCCAAATTGAGTGACTCAAAGCTCAAATGGAAGCTCTTTCCATGATCTTCAAAACATATTAGAGGACCCTCTTTCAAAAATGCATAGTTTTTAAGTTATAAGACTTGGAAGATGAGGTACCTTTAGGACTTGGAAAAATTTTCAGCATTTTCACCATTATTTTCTTCCAACTTTAACTCAAATTTTCACCTAGTTCTAAGCTTCAAATCAAAAATATTTGAACATGAAAGTTGTTCCTTGTTCTTCAAGCTTTCCAAATAGTACTAAAACTCCTCAATCCATTGAGTGAGCTGAGATATTCGAAGCTTCAAAGTTAGGGGTTCATTTCTTGAATTTCAAGTTACCAACTTGTGCATAATGATGTGTTACACTTCTAATCACCAAGTGCCTGATTTTTCTGATGTTTAAACACAAGGATAACATGCTATAAATCTCTGCCACGGTTCTTTGCAAATTGTAACATTAAAATATGTTGATTTAATCAAGTTGATGCAAGTGGACATCCATGAAAGAGAAACTTTCTAAAACAAAGCATTGTTTATTCTTTTTCTCTCCTTGAGCCTTGGTCCAATCCCATCACTCTCATTTTCTCAAACCTAATCCTATCATTCATCAGAGATCTTGGAAACCTTTTGGTTCAGCAAGTCCAGCTCACACGATGAAAAATCTCCAAGGAGGGCAAAGTTGGAAAAATGTGCCATTCTCACCTTACCTTGAGTCCTTAACATTTTCCTATAAATAGGGCATGGTTCTCATTTGTTTTGGACACCAACAATAGAGATAAAAAAAATCAGAAGTTTGAGAGTTCTCAACTAAGTGCATTTGCTTGGCAAGTAAGAAGGAAAAAGAGAATACCTTGCATTGGCTTTCAAGTGTGAGGAGGAAGAAGTTCAGTCCCTGGGATTTCTAACAGCTTGTAATAAAGAAGGTGCACTAGGTAACCTTCATCTCTCCTTTACTCTATGTTTCAAAGCCATGATCATACTGCCATTATTTTGTTTTGCTTTGCACTTAAGCCAATGACCATGAGAATGGTATTGTAGAGTTTATGTGTTTGTTTCTTTTGTAATATCAATTCTGGATATTATAATGTTCATGTCTTGGCACTGATTTTGAATAGATAAGGTTACAATTGTTAAACAACATGAAAAGTTAGGTTTGGGGTTATGCTGACATGGTAAGGGTATGGCATTATGCTCCTTATTTTTTCTGTTTGTGATCATATGCATAGGCTGGCACCATGTGTGCTTGAGGGTGCTTTGCCATGATTTAGAAGTGTTCTTGCCTTCATGTTAGAATTTGTACGTATAAACCGTTCTTGATATGTCCATTTTGTTCCTAGTTAACATTGTTAAGTTGTTGAAGTTCTTATGATAGGACAAGTAGTTGTTCTCACTCTCCTGGCTCACAATTCTTACACTATCATGAGCAAGATGTTGTTTATTTTCTAGCATTTTAAGAAGTGGCCATGTAAATAATATTGATGCTTGTGACCCTGTCAATGTCTTGAGGCTATGTTTGTCTTGTACCTTAATGCCATGTTTGAGATATTTTGAATTTGTTATTATCACACTGCTATTATCACCTAAGTCACTTTGGTGTTGTGGATTGATATGTGAGTTGGAAATACTCGTTGCTGCACTACCTGTACTACACGTTTTTTTGCCTTCATGAATACTTGTCATACTTATATCCAAACCAGCCTCTATGATGATGTAAATGAATGTGTTGTGGAAAGTGTTGAGTGTATACTATGTTCCTTTTACACTGCCAGCTTTGAGTGTGTAATGCTTAGGTCTTTGTAATGCAGTTTGAATATTGGGAGGGTTCAGTATCATGCTAGGCTAAGTTGTTTAACTTAAAGGTTTCGTGTGAAGTCGTTTTAATGACAAGCATTTATGCTCACTTTCTACCCTGTTAACTCATGAACTCCATGATCACTTTAAGTTTAAATTAATATCTAAGTTGGTTTGGCATGATGACATCTTGTGAAATTTGGTCCTAATCTCGAGCACACCATGTTTCACTTTGTGTTTACTTGGAATGAAAGCATTAAGTTTAGTGTTTTGTTTCTGTTACTCCTGCACTGTGAGGTCTGGATATCTAAGCTTTGAGTGAGTTAAAGACGTTAGCCACAAGAAGAATGGTATGTTGGAACTTTTGGTTTGCCGCTAACTCTATCCTTCCAGATCTTGACAGTTGCCAACCGTGCTTTAAACTTCATTATCTGTTTTTATTGTTGTTGTTGCCATGGAGAATGATGTTGAATCGTGTATGCAAGTGACAGGTTATCCATAGTCGTTCTTGTGATAGGTGATAGGTAGGTTTGTATCTTGTTTATAAGTGCATGAAAAAAAAATGAGGAACATGGCATGGTAGCAGGAAAGGTTTGAGGCTAGTATGTGTTAAGTTTGTCCAAGATCATTTGCATTTTTTGGTTTAATGATTGCATGAGTTACATGAAAGCACGGCCTTTTCATTGGCCAGAATTTGTTTTGTTGACCATGGGTGTTTTAATGTTAAGACCAACTAATTAATGGAGATAGCACGTGAGATGTTAGACATGTTAGTTTTGGCTATCCTATTTTTGTTTCGCTTTGGGAGTTTAAGTGTTACTGGGGTTGGCTTATACAACGGATGTATAGCCACCCCAGTGGTAGAAGACTTGCGCTGTAACAAGGATGTCTGGGGTTCAAATCCCCCTCGCCCCAAGCGTCCTTTTGTTTTTTATTTTATTTTCGCCTCTCTTTTTCTTCAACCTGGGCCAAGCGAAAATTACTAACGCCACCCCAAAAAAAGGCCCATGCGCATGCCAACTCATTTCAGTTCACTTTCCAAATTTCTCATACACCCCCCCTCTCTACTTTAGTTTAGAATTATTTTATTTCTTTTCTAATTTCTCATTTCAATTGTAATTAATAAAAAAATATTTCTCTTAAACCAAAAACTTCAAAAAAATCATATTTATTCTCCAATGCTTAATTTATTTTTTTTCATATTTTTTTTTTTATTTTTTTATTTTACATTTAATTGAAAAATCCACAAAAACAAGTATACAACTCTTTCTATTAAATGTTGTACTCCAATTAAAAATCACCTTTTCCTTGAGTGTTCTTGGACTCTATGTGAGACTCATCACTTTGAGTATTCACTTCCCCCATTACAACTTAGACTTAGAGAGTTTCTTAAACTCTACATGAGCTCATACTCATGTCCCCTTGGAACTTTGGCCACAGTTAATGGTTCTTCACCCCGTTGTAGGGAACTACGGTTGCTCTGATTCTTTAGTCAGATACGTAGGCACAAGATGCGACGTCTTTGCGAGCAAACTTAGTGTACATACCCTTAGGTCTTTACCTTTAGCCTTAACAGATTCCTTTAGCAAGCAAACATTAACATAACACAAATACTAACAAGAGGTTCTTGTAGAGTACTACAGATATCTAGGATGCTAACACCTTCCCTAGGTATAACCAACCCCCGAACCTTAGATCTCTTAGCTGTGTTTCTACATAGTGCACTTAGGGTTTTTCGATCTTTACCCTTTCCTTTGGATAAATCAAAGCTTGGTGGTGAATTTCATGTTTTGTGATTCAAGTTAATTAATAGCTTGATATCTGATTCTCACCGCAACAAAGGGTTTTGGAGGGCTTACATAAAATTTTCAAATTAATATATTTTATGTTGTTATAGTATTTTAAAAATTAAAAATATAGTAATGATAAACACTCCTTTATCATTCTATAAAAATTCATTCTTTTAAAAAATGTCAAATATTTTTCTATATTTTTTCGTTTTCAGAAGCCTTCCCCTCCCCTCCCCTCCAAACTCCCAAACATACCCTTACAATGTTTATCCACCACTTAGGAAAGACTATTAATTGACTACCTAGTTTCTATTGAGTCGTGATATGCCTTTTTTATATTTTCATTTGTCTAATGTAAAAGTAATGGTACTATCCGCATCTTCTTTCCTGAGTATGAGTCTTTATGTTTTGTGAAGATGTCGCCTGAACGACGTCATGTAATGCAGAAATCCTAGGATCGTCGGTGTTTAAGATTGCGACAAATATAAAATTTTAAATTGAATATCATAAAATAAATTGTTCTTACACAAGAAGTGTAAAATTTAAGCACGGCAAGCATCATAGAAAAATGAGTGTAAGATTAATCGGTTTCCATGCAATAATTTGGGTCATCTTGTTAAAAGTACGACGTGGTCTATTATTGGACCTGTTTATTTAAATAGATAGTAATGTTTTTGTTTTTTTTTTAATTATTTAAATAAAATGTAACATTATTAGTCATTGCAGTTTATTTTATTTTTTGAGAAAATGTGTTACAGTCACAATCGTCTAGTACTCTAGTTGCTAGCTATCCATGATTAATTAATTGTCATTTATTTTTATAGAAACTCATAACATCATTATCTAGTGTTTATTTGGAAAACACAAATATGGTAAGGCTTGTGCTTTCAATTTAAAAACCAATTATTTTGATGGGTATCTTTTGCGTGTGATGATCTTATAAGGAAACAACCATTTTTGGGACCCAATAACTAGACCTTGTACACTCTACTTGTCCACACTAATCTCAGTAGCTAACTATGATAAACTAATGTTAATTAATACATATTTTAATTAGTAGATATTCTACTAATTCAAAGCTATATGTATTAAATATTAATTGGTTATCTCTTGGATGATGGGTGACTTCTATGAGTTAAACTAAGTTAGGTTATTTGAGAGTGACATGGTGGACTTTGAGATGGTTTTTCCCTATATTTTTGTGTGCCCTCGTAGTATCAATTTATTATTATTATTATTATTATTATTATTATTATTATTAGATAATATTTCTAAGTTGAATAGATTTACATTTGAATCGTAAATGTAATTACTTTTTTAATAGTATTTAAAACACTCTCAAATTGTCTTAAAGTCAACGCGCACGAATAACCAATATAATTCAACCTATATTGTAGTAAAAATGAAATATGGAATTTGTAGTGAAGAGGATATACTTTTGTTATTTTCTGAATTTGAATTGGTCTTTTATATGTTAAGTGATTTTGTTTCACAAGGTTGCGATCCTAGATGAAACACACCTTTTTTGTTGAGAAAAACAAGTGTGATTCGGAAGTATTGATAAACAAGTGTGAGGAAGTCCCGCATTGATCAGAAAAGTGGAGATTGAGCACTTTATAAGTGAGAGAACTCACACACCTATCACTTTAAGATTTTAGTTGAATATGTGGTGTGTCTCTCACAAGGTATGTTGCTCATAAAGAAAGGCTTCAATGAAAAATACTCCCTCATGGTAACCCTCAAACAATTGATAACCTAATAGTGGTATCATGAGTCGTTGACTCGAGTGAAGGATCGGTTCACTTGTATCGAAAGTCCTCCCCATATGGTGGTGGGTAGGAGGCATGCCCCGTTGAAAGTGTCAACGGTGGTATAAGTGAATGTGAATGAAATAGCTTACGCTTGAGGGGGAACGTTGTTGATACATTCACATTTTATGGAGAGTGTTGCAAAAAACAAGTGAGTTGGAAATGTTGAGAAGAAAGTGTGGAAAAATCTCACATTGATTAAAAATTAGAGATTAAACACTTTATAAGTGAGAGAGCCCACACATCTATCACCTTGAGATTTTGTGTGAATATGTGGTGTGTCTCTCACAAGGTGTGTTGCTCATAAAGAAATGCCTCGATGTAAATGATCCCTCGACCCCAAAAAAATTGATGACCCAACAACTTCAGCAACATTTCACACCAAGTGTTGCAACTTTTCACCTTTGCCAACCATTGCAACACTTCACAAAGTGTTGCTATTTTCAAATTCAAAATAACAAACTATAGCAACGATTATTAAAATTCGTTGGGTGTGGTCGTTGCTCCTATTTTTAATAGTCGTTGCTATAGTTTGTTATTTTAAATCCAAGAATAGCAACACTTTATGAAGTGTTGCAATAGTTGGCAAAGATGAAAAGTTGCAACACTTGGTGTGAATTGTTTCTGAAAAAAGTGTGCTTCATCAATGATCGCAACTTTGTGGAACAACACCACTTAACCTATAAAAAGGCCAATTCAGATATAGAAAATTACATAAAAAATTACACCCTCTTAACTAAAATTTCCATATTTCATCTTTCGTACATTCGAGTTTTTCATCGGTCGTATGCAAATTCAAATATAGACTGAATTATCTTGGTTGTTCTTGTATGTTGACTCTAAGGCAGTTTGAGAGTGCTTGAAATACTATAAGAAATGTCATTACATTCATGATTCAATCCTTAATCCATTTGACCTATAAATATCATCTAACGTTCTAATAGTATCTAAAATAATATATACCAATACTTTAGTTTCAAGCATCAAACTGATGAATCAGGACCTTGTCAAGTTGAATCGTTTCGATGGAACAAATTTGACCTTCTGGTAAGACAAGGTGATATTCCTCCTTAATGGCTTGAAGATTCAATATATCTCGGATTCTGACTTCACATCGATTCCAAAAACTGCGGTAAAATGATTTTGATGAACTCAAGAAAGAACGCAAGAAATGAAAGAAGGATGAATTGTCGTACAATGGACATATTCTAAACATATTATTCAATCGTCTCTTTGATCTTTACAAAGACACCCAATATGCAATAGAAATATGGAAAGATCTCGAGTTCAACTTCAATGCTAAAGAGGAAGGTACTAAACATTTTAATTTATAAATATTTTGATTTTAAAATGTTGTATTCAAAGCTCATTATTGAACAAGCACATGAATTACATGTTCTCATAAATAAACTAAAGGCTGTAGGGGTGGAGAATTCCCGAAGTTTTCCAAGTTTGCAATTATTGCAAAATTTCCGCCTTCATGGAAAAGCTATAGGAAAAGATTCTTACATAATTTTGAGGACTTTTCACTAGAGAAAATCCAGAGGAATCAAAAGATAGAGAGAAATCTTAGTCTGTTGGATATTCTAAAGCCAATGCAGTGACCGCAAAAGGCAAGAAGAAGCATGATGGTATGAATAACCATCTTGGACCTAAAAAGTAACATAATAAGTTTAAGAATTATGGTGGACCAAAAGGACACAAAGGTGGTTATTATGTGTAGAGCATAACTGATCATTATGCTCGATATTATAAGCACAACAAGTCCAAAAATGAGGCAAATGTTGTTTAAGCAGATGAGGGCATAATTGTTATGGTGAGCAGAATTATGGCAATCAAAGGCAATGTACAAGAATGGTAGTATGATACATATGATATTGTTCATGATTCCCATAATATAACAACTTTCAAAACTTATTCTGAAGTCACCGATGGACAAGAGGTTCAAATGGAAAATGAAGAACCTGTTGGATATGTGACTTCACACACAAGAGGGGGTTGAATTGTGTTGTCCAAAA
The DNA here is from genome assembly GCA_022829125.1 of Lathyrus tuberosus. NCBI lineage: Eukaryota > Viridiplantae > Streptophyta > Magnoliopsida > Fabales > Fabaceae > Lathyrus > Lathyrus tuberosus. The sequence goes on from JALAZF010000253.1 coordinate 7,422,867, forward strand.
TAGTTTTGAAAAATATTGCAAATTAAAATCAGAGTTTAAAATTATCTTTAAAATATTTTAAATATTAACTAGCAGAATATAAATTACAGAAAGTAAAGAGTTTAGGGAAATATAGAACATCGAGAATTATAGAGGTTCGGTCAAACAAGAAAAAGATCTGATCTTTTCCTCAAGAATTGATCTTGAGAGTACTCAATAAACATTGAGAGCTTTTAGTAGGTAATACTCATGACCCCCTTATACAAGGAAAATGGTTGACTTCCGACTAAACAATAAGGCTAGGAATTAAGCATTTTGAGTCTTTTCTTCCAAACAGTAGATCAAAATGATTAGTCCTCTTTCCATGCAATAGATCAAAGCGGATATTCTTATTTCCAAGAGAATCATAGAGAAATTAGTCTTCAAGCTTATAAACAAACTTTGCAAGGTTGTATCACGGGCTGAGCTCACAAACCTTAAACCTTGGTTTTATCACAAACTAACCAATAACTTGAAAGATTTTAATATCAGACTAATCTCGATCCTAATCCATGCTTTTAATATCGGGATAAGCTTTAATCTGAACTTGGTTTTACCATGGGCTAACCAAGAACCTATGAGATTTTACCACTGGCTTATTTCGAACCTTAATAAGGGCTTGATCACACAATCCCCAAACCAAAACTTTTACGGGGATAACTTCTAATCCAAACAATCCCTAAATGAATAATATTCAACCAAGGTGTAAATAAAAATTCCCTTGGTGAATTTTACAATTCTATCCTTCCAGAATTACAACTTATCTTCACTCACAAAATAACTTTCTCATACAAGTACTTTTATTGAAATATCAGTGAGAGAAAGTAAAAGAAAAGTTTAGAGAGAGAGAGAGAGGGGAGAGTGTGAGAAGTGTCAAAACATCATTCTGGATGATTTGAAATGAGGGAAAGGGCCTATATTTATAGGCTACAGGTTGGCTAAAAAAATAAATTGATTTTGATGTTTTTTAAGACAAGCTAATCGATTAGCACCTAATGCAAATCAATTAGATACTTAAAAAATAATTGATTATAAGTTCAAAAAGGAAATAATAGATATGTAGTCATTGCACATCAATAATATGTTTTCCTAATCGTTTAGGACTCCATTTTGAAATGAGCCCATCGATTAGGTAAATTTCCCAATTGATTGGCAAAGACAAAACTTTGCCCAAAGCTATTCTGACAACTTCCAACTCACTCATCTGACACAACTTTAAGACACTTTTTAAAATGTTTTCTTGAGAAAAAATTAGTTTGAAAAGATGTTTTTATGTGTGTGTGTGTGTGTGTGATTTAGCCATGCAGTTTTACGATAACGCCCTTGTGCTTTACAAAGTTTTCACTCAGAATAATCAAGGTAAGGCTTTCTTGAACTTCAAGAGTTTGTTAGGTGCTTTCTTTTGTAGACACTTAATTGAGTTCACTTGAGATGAGGCTTGAGTATTATTCCATTTAATTTCCATCATCAAATAGTCAAGTCCATCAAACCTAATACTTAGGTTTGCATCTTTATCTGGTTAATAAATTATGCTTGACTTGTCAGAAGATATTAGTTGTCATCATCAAATATTGTTGTCCTTTTTAAAAGCATGTCACCTGCAAAACAAGCTTCTGTACATAATGATCAAAGGTTGTTGTAATGAGAACCGTGGAACTCAACTTCGCTTCTTAAAAGAAAGTTACTTTTATCAATGTACTTCATGTTGCCCAACATGAATTGGAACTTTGTTAGTGGGGATTTTTTTTTTTAAAATGGGTATTAAATATGTGTATAAATCGCACAAGTAAATCTTAACACGTAACAAGGTATTTGTGGGAAAAGATTATTCCACTGAGACAATGGTTAAACTTTGTACTACCAATAATATCATTAATAGAATTTATGTTTCTTCTTATATGACATAGTTGATTAGCCCATATATGTATTAGTACTATGAAAAGATTAAATAAATCTGGTTTAGTTTCATGTGATGTTAATAATTTTGAAAAAAGGTGAAAAGATGTAACATTTGGTGTGAAGTGCTGCTGAAAGGTTGTGGTTCGTCAAGGATAGCAACCTTGTGAAACAACATCACTTAATCTATAAAAAGACCAATTCAGATTTAGAAAATTACATATCAAAAGTACATCTTCTTCACGAAAAAATTATATATTTCATCTTCCCTACATTTGAGTTTTCATCGGTGTTATGCAAACTAGAATATAGGTTGAATTATCCTAGGCATTTCTGCACTTTGAATCTAAGATAATTTGAGAGGGCTTAAAATATTGTTAGAAAAATGATGTCATTCACGATTCAAGCCTGGATCTATTCAAAATAGATATAGTATATAACAATATTATTATTATTATTATTATTATTATTATTATTATTATTATTATTATTATTATCTAACTCCATATGCAGTTATACTCATACGAATAAGGAGTGAAAGATCATGTGGTATTACCTAATGGGCATAGATTACCAAAGAGATGTCTATTATGTAAAGAAGTGGAAATTATAAAAGGAGACATTGAGGAGGAAAAAATTTTCATTTTATCCTAGATACACCTTAATCATTTCAAAGTATCCTTGTAGCTCCTCCTAGGTATCTATATGCAATAACCTATTATATCATAACCTAGACAAGATGGAGTTCCCTTCCGGTGGTCTATGGAGGATAATCTGGTATTGACATCCCCTTTTCTCCATGAGAAGCTTGATGAAGTTGTGTCTTAGTGTGATGGAAATAAGAGTATAGGTCTTGACATCTTCAATATCTAGTATGCTGATGATACCTTAATCTTGGTTGATCCTGCATTAAAGAATTTGAGGACTATCAAAGCGATAAAAAGGGGTTTTACGTTAGCATATGGTCTTGGGGTTAATTTTCATAAGATTATCTTGAATGAGATTAATGTTGACCCTCCATTTTTAAAGTTAGCTCGAAATTTTCTTCATTACAAGATTGAGTCTCTCTCGTTTAGGTATTTAGGATGACCAGTAGGAGTTAACCCTTAATTGAAAGCTACTTGTGAACCACTAGTTAACCTAATAAGGAGTAGACTTCATTTTTGAAATTACATGTATGTCAGTCTTGAGGGGAAAATTATTCTTCTTAATTGGGTCATTAGTTCCCTTCATGTTTTCTGTCTCTCTATTTTTAAACTGTTAGTGAAAGTGTGGAAGAAATTAGTCAAGATGCATAAGATACTTCTTTGAGAAGGTGTGAAAGGTGATTCCATGATTTCATGGGTGAGATAGTTTGATGTGTGCAAACCTAACAAGAATATGGGTTTATGTACTAGAGATCTCTGGAAAGTTAATTTAGCCATGTTATCTAAATGGCAATGGAAACCTTTATCGAGTACTTTGGGTCTTTGGTTTGATATTTTATTTTCCTGGTATGGGGTCCCCTGTGTTTATTCCTTGTGTAGGGGTCACTCTAGGTGGGTCTCACTCTATTTCATCTTAGTGGAAAGGTTTGGCTTTTGATATGGACTATACCGCATATGGTTAAGTTTCAGAGACATTATACCATCTTCCAATTTTAAAAAGGGTTGGTGGGTGAGATATGGAAGAGGGAGGAGAGGAGAATTTCTTGGGACCTTAGATGGATAAGACCTTTCTTTGTCCACAAAGAACCTTTGGTCTCTAATTTCTTTTCAGTCCTCAAATACTTTCAGTTTAGTGAGGAGAATGATAGGTGGGTCCAGAAACACTCTAAAGATGGTTTTTTTGTGGCTTCTGCTTATCTAGCCCAAGCACACCTCTCTCGTCTCTCTAAGGGCTAATTAACCATGGAGAACCCATATATTGTTCTCATTTGGAATAGCTGGGATCTTTCTAAGGTGGTGGAGTTTTCCTAACAAATTTTGTTGAACAGGATCCCTTATAGAGATAATTAGGCTTTGACCTCATTTTCATCCTTTTGGTGGAAGGGCCTGTGTGTGTGTATGCCCTATTATCCTTTTGGTAATAGCAGGTTGTGCGTGTGTGCCCTACTATTCTTTTGGTAATAGCAGGCTTTGACCTTATTTTCATCCTTTTGGTGGAAGGGTCTGTGTGTGCGTGTGCCCTATTATCCTTTTGGTAATAGCAGGCTTTGACCTCATTTTCATCCTTTTGGTGGAAGGGTCTATGTGTGTGTGTGCCCTATTATCCTTTTGGTAATAGCAGGCTTTGACCTTATTTCCATCCTTTTGGTGGAAGGGTCAGTGTGCGTGTGTGCCCTATTATCATTTTGGTAATAGCAGGCTTTGACCTCATTTCCATCCTTTTGGTGGAAGGGTCTGTGTGTGTGTGTGCCCTATTATCCTTTAGGTAATAGCAGGCTTTGACCTCATTTTCATCCTTTTGGTGGAAGGATTTGTATGTGTGTGCCCTATTATCCTTTTGGTAATGGCAGGCTTTGACCTCATTTTCATCCTTTTGGTGGGAGGGTCTGTGTGTGTGTGCCCTATTATCCTTTGGGTAATAGCAGGCTTTGACCTCATTTTCATCCTTTTGGTGGAAGGGTCTGTGTGTGTGTGTATGCCCTATTATTCTTTTGGTAATAGCAGGTTTTGACCTCATTTTCATCCTTTTGGTGGAAGGGTCTGTGTGTGTGCCCTATTATCCTTTTGGTAATAGTAGGCTTTAACCTCATTTTCATCCTTTTGGTGGAAGGGTCTGTGTGTGTGTGTACTCTATTATCCTTTTGGTAATAGCAGGCTTTGACCTCAGTTTCATCCTTTTGGTGGAAGGGTCTGTGTGTGTGTGTGTGCCCTATTATCCTTTTGGTAGTAGCAGGCTTTGACCTCATTTTCATCCTTTTGGTGGAAGGGTCTGTGTGTGTGCCCTATTATCCTTTTGGTAATAAGCAGGCTTTGACCTCATTTCCATCCTTTTGGTGGAAGGGTCTGTGTGCGTGTGTGCCCTATTATCCTTTTGGTAGTAGCAGGTTTTCACCTCATTTTCATCCTTTTGGTGGAAGGGTCTGTGTGTGTGTGCCCTATTATCCCTTTGGTAATAGCAGGCTTTGACCTCATTTTCATCCTTTTGGTGGAAGGGTCTGTGTGTGTGTGCCCTATTATCCTTTTGGTAATAGCGGGCGTTGACCTCATTTTCATCCTTTTGGTGGAAGGGTCCGTGTGTGTTTTCCCTATTATCCTTTTGGTAATAGCAGGTTTTGACCTCATTTTCATCCTTTTGGTGAAGGGTCAGTGTACGTGTGTCCACTATCATCCTTTTGGTGATAGGTTTGTCATCCTTTTGGTGTCAGATTCTTCTGTTATCATCCTTTTGGTGATAACGACCTTTGCAAGCTATCTATTATTCCACCCCCCAAACATTTTCTTTCTTGTCGGACAAATTTGCGGTCTTCTTTATATCTAATTGTCTTCTACCTCGAAAGATGGAACACCATAGTAGTTCATCTAACTAGGTTTAAGCCAATTAGATAGGGGCATCTGTCATACCTCAAATTTGTCCTACCTGTATATAATTTCCATCTGTACATCCACCCACTAACCATATTCCGAAAAAATCCTAAAAAATATGTTGTCTTCAACTTCATCTCTCTTTTATTTTTTATCCATTTTCATTTTAAGTCATATCTATCTTTTAACCATTTTTATCCTTCGTCCAATTAAATATCCATTTCAAACCAATTATCCATCCATATCCATTTACCGAACCATTATCCATTTTTATGTCCATATCCATTTTTCAATTACCCAATTCCATTATTCAATTTCCTTATTTTAAGTTATCCATTTTTTTCTATCCATTTTAGTGTCCATTTCTAAAGACCATCTTTATTATCATTTTTCTACAAAAAATTACATCCAAGCTCAATCCACAAAAAGACCCATGTCATAAAAGCCCAATCCCATTTCAAAGGTCAATTACAAATAATGTTACAACAAGGCCCATCAACCAAACAATTTGAGAAAAAAAAATACAGGTGGTTGTTCCCGGCCACACCTCATTTTACTACCACGCATCACCTGTAACATAACGAGCCAACCCAATTTCAAGAACCAAGCCTTGATGTTAATTGCCACAAGTTTTCTCGCACAACCATTAAGCCGGTAAAAACAACAACGGTAACTTTTCATCATTTGCAAAAAGTGGCAAACAGACTACACACAATATCAATTCCAACAAATTGTACCACCTGTAAACCCGTATACACCCTTTCCAAATCCTTCAACCACAATATAATGTCACGAGTCTTTCCACATACCACGCATCCATCCACTCGCAATTACCAGCTAATTCTCAAATAACCAAACCCTGCACAAAACAACAATATCTTTTTCTTGTAGAAAAAACAAAATTCGTACAATAAACAGACCATTCACCTCACATATCACTACGACAAACCGTTACAAATCTCCTGCCAACAAATTTCAATTTTCTAGCTCATCCTTTCTTTCACACAAAATCCGTTTTCCATCGTACAACCTTCACAATCTCTTCCACAAATACCCTTCTCCACTCTCCTATAAATACGACTTTGCTTTCACTCTCATTCCAAGCTTCAATAACCAACAACTACTCTGCCAAAACTCAATCACAAACCTCAAATCCTCATCCTTCTTCTTCACTGAACCGATTCCTCCATTTAATCTTCAACCAAGAATTAACAACAACAACTCGAAAACTCTCATCTTCTTCCTTCAATAACCCAAGCGAACCTTTATCCACAACAACAACCCAACAACACATTTTTATCTTCAACAACAACCTAACCTTCAACGACCCACCTTCAGATACAATAACCTCCAAAACCCACCACACCTCCAAACCGAACCAAATCCTTCACAATACGAAACCCATTTCAAAACCACAACCCAACAAATCCAGAAATCAGAAACATTGAGAGAAGAAGAGAGATTGAACAACACAAACGAACTAAACGCACAAACCTGGATCGGATCGAAGCGGAGACGGACGAGACGAAGGTTGAAATCGCGCGGAGAAGGTTGAGAACATCTTTGTGTTGTTCTGTTTTGACCTAGTGTAACCTTAAGCTCTGCTTCTTCTTTTTAATGCGGTGATGAAGAGGATCGTGTTTTCTTCTGAGCGAAACTTTGTTTTAATGGACCGTTCTTCCTTTTTTTTCTGTTTTTTTTGGATCTGATGTCTTGAATGTGTGTAATGGTGGCTGGTTTTGACCCAAGCCCTTCATAATGCACTTTTTATTTTTTTTATTATTTTATGGTTGATGGGCTGATGACAGCTTTTGGAGGCCCACATGATCCACACCCATTTTAATACGGCACATCCATGTTCTTTCGTTTCATCCCTTTTTCAAATTTCTTTAGTTTTTTGATTTTATAGTTTTTTACAGTTTATTTTGCATTTTGTTTCCTAGTAGGAATTTAATTTTAATTTCCTTTTTAATTAATTTTTATTTATTTATTAATGTTTCTTATCAATGATCTTTTCGATTTCATTTTCAACTTGATTTATTTGGGCCAATGATATCAAAAATATCATGATTTGTTGATTTTTTTAATAGATCTACAATCTTGATTTATATGAGGTCTACTTTTATTTTCTTTTATTTTTCTTTCAACTTTTTGGGTCAATGAAAACCAAAATATCAATGATTTATCGATTTCTCGATTAAATCTTGATAAAGGTGAAACCTTTATTCTTTTTCCTATCTATGTTCGATTTTATTTCATTTTATTGTCCTTTCATTATTTTTATTCATTTTGGGTCAATGAAAACCAAATATCAACGATTTATCAATTTTCGATGAAAATCTTGATAAAGGTGAGACCTTTATTCTTTTTCCTATCTTTCTCGATTTTATTATTATTTTTATTCATTTTGGGTCAATGAAAACCAAATACAAAAGATTATCGATTTTTCGATTTAAAATCTTAGTAAAGGTGAGACCTTTCTTAGTTTTTTTTCGATTTAATTTTTATCTCCATTTAATTTTCGTATATTCTTTTATTTGGTCAATGGAAGTCAAATATTAAAGATTATCGATTTGTCGATTAAATCGTGATTAAGACGAGACCAACTTTATTTTATGTCAACTTTAATTACTTGTCAATATTATTCTTATTCATATTGTCCATATCATATTATTCATACTTGTTCTAACCATTTCATTTTTTCATATTTTAATCAAAACACACTAAAATTATCGAAACGCCTAAGCACTTAATTTTCGATTAAAACACTTAACACACATATTCAAATCATTTTTTTAAATTAAATCGCGAAAGAATTGAGCTCTTGAGGTCTAGCACTTTTTGGGTTCTTGAATGACTGCTCTTGGGATGCACGCCTTGAGTTGTGGGTTGTTCGACCTTTCGTTCTTAAAATACCTAACTATTGGACAAAGAAATGCCATTGGAGTCTAGCATTCCACGTGGTACTTTCGTCATCCAACAAACAATATTTCATATATCAATCGAATGAAAAAGGTTTCGTTGGGATCTAGCATCCCAATAATGCCCCGATTAATTGGTTGCGAGTCTGACGTCTCGTTTATCGAATAATCGTCATTCTCCCTAAAACACTTAACAAATCAAACCATTTCCAAACCAATTCTCGAATCGTCGTCAAGCCACTCTTCAAAACATTCTCGTTAGTCGAGTGCCTTTTGCCTCGTCGTCAAACGCACACTCGCACATCTCGTGGTTTCCTTACTATGAGCAACCCTAGGGACTAGTATCAATCCTCCCCTCTTGTTGTAACCTAATTTGACCTAATCTTTTTCCAAACGCTTTCTTAATCAACTTACGAAAGGAGGAGATTCTTGGAGTCTAGCATTCCTTGGGTCTTCGAATGAATGGCTCTTGAGGCGCGCCCTTAGGTTGTTGTTCATTCACCCTTTCGTCTTAAAACACTTAATCTTTATCGAACATTTTTGCAATCAATCACGAAAGAACTGAGTTCTTGGAGTCTCGCATTCCTTGGATTCTTGAGTGACTGCTCTCGAGGCACGCCCCTTGGGTTGTTTGTCATTCAATCATTCGTCTCCTAAAAACACTAACCTCATTCTTTTCGTGGGCGTACCACGAACTACGACCGCTCTGATTCTTTACTCTCGTCCGAGTAAAGACACGTAGACACAAGATTGCGATGATCTTGGAGAGCTACCTTCCCTCCATCTTCCGTCTTCCCTCTATCCCTTCCCGTAGTCGAACTGCGATTGCTCTGATTCCTCATTCTCGTCCGAATGAGCATACGTAGGCCCGAGGTCGCGATGATCTTGTCGAGCACCCTATCCTAAAACCACCCCTTTCCCCTAGTAATCGAAACCTGTTACCTTACCTTTTCGCATATATCGTTGAGAAGAAAATAAACAAGCTTAGCTAACGTTCATCACAATTCGAACTAAGAGGTTCCAGTTGAGTACAACGGACATGAGGGGGTGCGCGTACATTCCTCTCATGTAACCGACTCCCGAACCCAGAATGTGGTTGCGACGACCATGTTCTTATCCTCCCTTAAAGGTTTTCTCGATATTTTCCTTTCCCTCTTTTGGGATAAATAAAGTTCGGTGGCGACTCTGTCGAACGACAATTTCTTCCGCGCCTTTCGCGCGAAGGGTCGTGTCTTCGATTTAAGCGATTTTTTTCGAGGTGCGACACATAGTCAATGGTTCCTCACCTTAGTTAGTTGAACTACGGTTGCTCTGATTCTTTAGTCAGATACGTAGGCACAAGATGCAACGTCTTGGCGAGCATACTTAGTATATACCCCTAGGTCCTTACCTTTAGCATTTTAGGTCTTTACCTTAACCTTAGCAGATTTCCTTAGCAAGCAACATTAGCATAACACACATGCAAACAAGAGGTTCCTGTAGAGTACTACAGATACTTAGGGTGCTAATACCTTCCCTTAGTATAACCAACCCCCGAACCTAGATTATCTTATTAGGGTTTTCGTTCTTTACCCTTTCCTTTGGATAAATCAAAGCTCGGTGGTGAATTTCAAAGTTTTGTGATGCAAGTTAATTAATAGCTTGTTATCCAATTCTCACCGAAACACAGACATTTCTCTGCATTTCGAAATAAATGCATTTTATATATTTTTATCAATTTTTTACAAGATCCATATCTATTTTTATGCATTTTTATCGGATATTTAATATCACTACCATTTTTTTTTGAGTAAAAATTTTCAAGAATTTGAAAAAGGTAAAAAGTGAGAGGAGTATTTTTTACATTATTAGAATATGTAAGGGGTGTCAAGTACAACTTTAGGATGTGAGGTAGACTCCTCCATCTTATGTCAGTTAAGCTTTGACTTTGTCATTTGTTCTTGTAAGGTTGATTCTCATTTTGTTTTTCCATATATATATATATATAATTATTTTTTCATATTTACACATGTGAACAATTATTATTATTATTATTATTATTATTATTATTATTATTATTATTATTCTTATTATTATTATTATTATTCATTTCTTACGAAAATTGAAAAATAATAATAAATATTCATCTCGGTAATTGCTCATTACCCCTCATGCGTCTGGAGATGCATCTTCGGATGCACGAATATCACACCAAAATGCGCTATTTTGATATCCACCCCATCTTAATCAAAATATGATTTAGAGATACATCTTCATATATTATTTGGGGTTTTCAGAGATGCATCTACGAAATATCCCCATAAATCATTTTTCATGTATTGTAAGTGTGGTAATTACAAGGGGGATTACTTTAGAGATGCATCTCCATAAACCCCTTGAATGGTTTCAAAACAACATCATTGTCCAAACATTATTATATTTTGATTCCAAGTTATATTTATGTAAAATTAAAGTAAAATCGTAGTAAAATCAAGTTTAATTAAAGGTAAATAAAAGTAAAAAGTTATACATTAATTCAAAACTTCAACACTATACATATTATTTGTTCAAAAATACAAAACAAACAAAATAAATCATCCAAACAAAAACTACTGTGTATATCAAACCCTCTGCCTTCTCCTCCTCCGACTGTACTAGATGACATATCATAACTCGACAATCATATATTCCAAGAGGTCCAACTGGGGGCTACCATCCTCAATTCAGGCCTCTATGTCTTCTCTACCCATCTCCACAACACACCGACATATTATTGTCTCACTTTCGGTGTGGTCATTCTGAGTCTCAAGTACCTCCTGGTTAGCAGGGTTATGTGGTGTTCCAGGAGCGCCTGGTGTCATGATAAGGTGTGATACCATATAGAACCAGGTCATGTAGTCATCTGCATATGACCATTGTACAGGAGCTGGTACCCTGCTATCGTAACCCGAAATATGACCTCCCTTTTTTGCCTTTTGCATGAGCATGTGCATACGCATCGTTGGCATAAGCATTCACACTTTTTTCTGTGTGATTTTTGTTACAGGAATATTCAGGTTTTTCAAGCATGATTAATCGCATCTTCCCAAGATCATCACATCATCAAAACAAGCATAAAATAAGGGTTTCCATGGTTATTCATGAAAACAAGAGGTGGAAAATCGAAATCGAGGCCACAACACCATTTCCTAAGCAATCTGGGCAAAATTTGCTTAGAGTAACCGATTACTCAAATAGGCTAATCGATTACTCTAGAAGAATTTGTAATTCCTGCTGCTTTTTTGTGACAGCAACTATGCACACTCTTTGGTCCTAGATTCTACATAGTTCTAGCAGCATGTGGAATATTCTAGACTCTTCAAGTAATTCACTTGCATTTGCTACAATGTATCCTTCCCATTCAAGACTACCATGCACCCTATTTTCCTAAGATGTGAACCTTTGGATTTGAAGATTGCATTGGGATGTTCCCGCCGAGTTAACAAATAACTAACTGAGTTAGCCTCTAACTAAGTGAGTTAGATGTAACTAACTCCTAGCCTAATTCCAAACCACCCTAAGCTAGCTCCTAGCCTAATTCCAAACCTCTCACACACCAAACCAAAACACTATATAAACAAACCTTCAATCATTTTTCCAGGATCAACCATTTCATACATTTCTCACACTTCACTCAATTCTCTCACATTCTCTCTGAATTTTTCTGCAACTTCTTCATCTTCATCTACATTTTCTTCCCAAACCTCACTATAGCTCTTCACCATTGAAGATTAATCACTTTCACCTTGGAAGTGATTATTTCTTGAACTTAACCTTCATCACCTTGCAATTCTACTTGATTTTCTAGAGTTTTAATAGCTTTTGGATTCATCTCAAGTGTTTACTTCAAGATTCAACAGTTCGAATTCGTATTTCAGAGTTTCGTCGCAATTTGCTCGGTTTCGGTACAATTCGGCTACAATTGAAGATTCCTCTGGTTTTCTTTGATTATCTTCATCGAGATTCATTTGCAACAATCACCAAGCCAATTCTCCGGCTTCTAGGTTGGTAGCTCTCACTCTTTTTTCTGTTTCGAACGTTTTCGTATCATTCGCGATGTAGGTTCGATGCTTTTTGTATGTGAATTGATTATGTCATTACTTGATCCATGATCTTGATGTGTTAATTGATTCCATTGTTGTTTATTCGCTGCTATTAAGCTTGATTTTTGTGCACAAATTCATACCCTAGCATGTGGTAATTGGAACAAGTGATTTAGGTGCGCAAAGTGCTTTTTGAAAAGCTATTTTTGCCACTGTTACAGTGGTAATTGATTACTCAAAGAGAGTAACCGATTACTCTTCACAAATTTGCATCAGCGCTGTTTTTTTCAACTGAGTAACCAATTACTCAAATAGAGTAACCGATTACTCTGCACAATTTTCACCAGATTTGTTGTTTTCCAAGCAAGTAACCGATTACCTACTTAGGGTAATCAATTACCACTGTAACAGAGTGCCATTTTTGGTGTTTTTCAAGCTTGTTTACCATGCTTTCCTCATCTAAATTCCACGGATTAATATGATTGATTTTTAGGGATGTTTTAGGTGATGATTCTCTTCAGTTTGAAGCATGCTTGTGAATTTACCGATGCTCGACTTTTCGATTTCATGATTGTGCACATTCTTAGAATTGCATGAACATGATCATTCTTGCACATTTCTATTCACATAATAACATGATTTTGTGTTGCATTTTGAGTGTCATTTGGTATTGTTTTGCACTTTCCATTCATGTTGAATTAAGTTTATTCTTCAAGGAATAAGTTTAATCTTGTATAATCAATAATGCACCCTTTGCTTTAATGATTTTTCAATTCATTTTGGAAAATTATTAGCATATTCCTCCTTTTTTATTAATTAATCGAAACTTCATTTCGATTATTAATCTTTCCGTTGGCGCTTCTCTTTAGGCTTCCTTTAGAGCTTTCTCTCTCTTTCCCCCGCGGAGTCAGAGTTTCGCGCGACACTGGAGCACTGTATAACTTGGAGCTGTTACGCTGTTCGTTTCAACTTCTGCACTACACCCTATGTGTTAGAGAAAGAATGAGAATGGAGATTTCCTACTCTCATTCTAACTACTTCAGGTAGGGGACGAATGACCCTGTGCCTGGCTTAGTCACCTCTGTCTCCAGGTGGTAACATATCTCCTTCCCCAGTTGAGTCGATCCCTGATCACTCTTATCTCTTTCAATCTCTCTTTTGATCAATCACCATTCTTTTGGTTAAATATCATAGTCTCTTGGGTTAACACCCGTCTCTCTTTTCCAATATTCTTTTCTTGTGGTCAATCATCGTCTTTTGATTCCCCGGAAGAGTCTCAATTCCTTTTCTTCAGTTAAACACAGTTTTACCTGTTAAACATCGAAACTCTTGCGGAGTTTGCAACCTTCTCTTGGTTCTTGTTCCTTTGTTTGGTTAACCACTGCCTTCCAGTTAAATCACCAACTTGCACTTCTTCTCAGTTAAACAAAATCTATCTGTTAACATATTGAATATCCTCTTGGGATAATCACCTTCTCTTGGTTAATCACCCATTTTTCAGTTAACCATAGCCAGTCTGTTAAAATAATGAGCCCCATTCGAGTTAATCATCCTCTCTTGGTTAATCACTCATTTCTTTGCGGTTAATCAGAGTTTCTTCTGTTAACACCGAATCCTCAGCGGTTAGCAACCTCTCTGGTTCATTACCCTTTTTTGTTGGTCAAGTACTATTTTTTCGGGCGGTACTAACATCCTCTTTGGGTCACAACGTTCGCTTGGTTCTAACCCGTTCCTTCGGTTAACCACCGTTTATCAATTAATATACCGAAATCCCTTCAGAGTTAAACACCTTCTTCTAGTTCAGTACTATCTCTTTTCCTTTTGGTTCTCCACAGCCTGTCTGTTGACATCAAATCTTTTTGTTCCCCGCCAGAGTCTTAATCTCTTTCTCTTCGGTTAACCACTGCCAGTCAGTTAACATACTGAACCCTTTTTCTTTTGATCCCCAGTAGGGTCGCTTACCCTCTGATCCCCAGCACAATTCTTTGTTCTCTTACCTCCCCAATGGAGTCTCTTTTTTCCTTTTTTCTCTTTTATCTTCTTAGTTTCGACACCATTCTGGCACTTTATCCTCAGCACAATTACTATCCGTTTCTTTGCACTCCTTTCTTGGTTTTGATACCATTTCTTTGGAATCCCCAGTGGAGTTTCCTTCTTTATTTTGCTCTTGGGTTTGACACCACCTTTCCTTTTCTTTTTCCGTCTTAGTTCTCTGAACTACGGAAGCTCTGATTCTGCATTCTTTTGAATGTATGATACGTAGGCACGAGATCTCGATGATCTTCGTGAGCACTCTTCCATCTTCTTTCTTTCCCCTTTCTTTTCCCTGGTTCCTTTGAACTACGGCGCTCTGATTTCCTCATTGCACTATGAGGGTACGTAGGCACGAGGGTCCTAATCCTCCGCGAGCACTTTCTGTCTTTTTCCTATCTTTTCTTTCTTCTTACTCTTCTTTTAGCTAGAAGCCTTTAGATAGATAACCCATCCAAGCCTAGAAGCAAGTGAAATGGTTCCCGTCGAGTACGACAGATGCGTAAGGTGCTAGTACCTTTCTTTCGCATAACCGACCCCCGTTCCCGTTTCTCTTCCCCTTGGGTTTTATCGATATTTTCCCTGTCCTTTGGGGACTAAATAAAGTTAGGTGGAGACTCTGTTGTACCTTTGAGTGTGCGATTCAATCAGGTATAATCTAGCCATCTTCAGCTGGTGACTCTGCTGGGGAGTCCTTGCTCTTGCAATTTGGGGTCTCGCCTAGTTTTGTTTGCTTTTCTTGCTTGTTTGGGTGTTTATCTTTTCGCGCTTTACTAGCTTTATCTTTATGCTTTACTTTGCTTTATGTTTATTTACTGCATTTCTTTACTACTTTAAATATTCATATGACGTATATTCTGGATATCTGCTATATATTCTGTTGTTGTTGGGATGGGTAGATATTATTGGAGAGAAAAGTCCTAACACCGGGCTTAGTATACACATAGGCTAGAACGTGGATAGTCGTGAGGCCTGCGTTTTGCGCGTTGGGTTACCAAGGGAGCCACATCCCAGATCGTGATTCGCTTGAGAATACTTCCGTCCTGCGAGAATTCGCTACGACGGGGGGGGGGGGGGGAGGCGGTTCATTCCGAATCCTATGGTTTGGGCGAATTTTCTAGGGACCACTTTATTGTGTCTAGATCACACCTGTGAGGGGGATATGGGTTTTTATAGGAAACCAAGCCACTTTATACCTTTGTTCTCTCACACACACATCAGATTTTGTACCGACACAGAATTATATGCAGATATCTAGATTGTTCAGATTTGATTGTTCAGACAGTGTTGGCTTCTTGTTCTTGTGTTGCATATCATTTCATCATGTAAATTAATTTTTTCATGTGCATTTTCAAGGTTATTCGAAGACTTATTCATTGTTGACATTATCATAAAGATGAGTACTGGTTGCCGAGGCATCTTTAGCTACAAGCTTGTGGAGCCTAAGCTGAACACTTTGAGAGGTTTAGCATCCCACGTGGTTGAAGATAACAGAGGGGTTTTCAAAGACAGTTATGGTAATTTGTTGGCCATCCCCAACACTGAAGTCAACATCACTGCCATTCATACACTGGTTAAGTTCTATGATCCGCCACTTAGGTGCTTCACATGTCAACATTATCAGTTAGCACCTACACTCGAGGAGTATGCTTATATCTTGGGGGTTGAGATCAAGAAACGGGTTCCTTTTGTCTACACTAGTGGTTGTCCAAAGTTTCCCCTTATTGCTGATGCTCTCTGCATTAGTAAAAAGGATGTGGAAGCTAATCTCAAGACTAAAGGGAAAGGTATTCGAGGGTTTGCTTCAAAGTTTCTGGTTGACAAAGCTACTTCCTTTGCTGCAGATGGAAACTAGAAGGCTTTCAACGCCATTCTTGCTTTGTTGATATATGGGATTGTCTTATTTCCAAGCATGGAGGATTTCGTAGATCAGTCTGCCATCAGTATTTCCTTTGCTAAGAACCCTGTTCCGACACTTCTTGCTGATACCTATCATTCTATTCATTCGAGGAATGAAAAGAGGAAGGGAACCATTGTCTGTTGTGCTCCTCTTCTGTACCGATGGTTCATGTCTCACCTTCCATAGAAGGGTCCTTTTGTTGAGAATAAGGGTAATCTCAAGTGGTCTCAACGGATTATGTCTCTTACTGCTGATGACATTTCTTGGTATTCTTGAGTCTTCGACGATACTGTAATACCTCAAAATTTGCCCTTATGTTTTAAGGTTATTTCATTATGTGTTTTGATGCTCTTATTTGAGCATTCTTTTGAGGTGTTCCAAGGTGAATTGGTGAACTTTATTGAACATGTTTCTTGTGGAACTTTGTGCCATACTTTTTATATGTGATTCCATTCTGACTTAGTTGATTTATGTTCTATTTTCCTAATTTTCCAAAATCATTTGCTATTTGTTTATGCATGCTAGATTAGGAAACCTTTAGTGAATTTTTGTTAACATTTAAACCCTAGTTTTAGGTAGGCATTTATGCCATCTTATTAGGACTTGTTTGTGCATCTTTTGTATGTCATTGGTATGATATTATAAGGTCATCTTGGTTCCATTATGGGTCACTTTGACTTGTGTTTGCATTTGATATGAATTTATGCATTCTAACTTGAACTTTGACATGTCTCCTTTTCTTGTTCTCTTCTTAGGCTCTACTTGCTTTGTGCTTACATTTTATATGGCATTTCACATCTTCCATTTGCATCACATCAATGGTATGCCACTGCCCATATGCTTTCTATAATCATGTTACATGTTAAGCATCTTTAATATGTCACTTTGTGCACCTAATGAAACATGTTTCTCTTATGCTCACTTCTCCTTCATCTTACTTCTTCTAGTTGAACTCTTTTATTCTTGATTTGTATGATGACTCATGAGTATTAGAAGACATTTGTAAATGGTATATGGTTCGGACTTTGTTCTTTTGTGAAGCATTAATGCATGATCACTTTGCATATTCACTCATTCTTCATCTATTTCTTCCATGATTCACTTCTTGGATGTTTAGGACATTTGGTTGTGTATAGTTCATTTGTGTTTGATATCTTAACATGAGAGAATACCTTTAGATGCAAGTTCTGACCTTAATTGAGTTTCATCCTTTAGGATCTTTATTCATTAGTTCTTAATTGGTTTGATCATTACTTGTTAGTCTTTCTTCATTTCACTACTTGTAAATAGTTTTGTGAACTAACATTTTCATGTAGGTGCAAATGGTAAGTAAGTGTGCGGATATGCTTCCACATACACTTCTTTCTTTCATCTTCTCTTATTTCTTTTAATAATTCAACTTGTGATCATGAGAAGCATTTATATGCTTTCCTTGAATGACTTCTTCTTCATCCCTCTTTACGATCAACTTAACTTCCATCTTGGAAGTAAGTGGCGTCTTTTGCTCTTCTTCTCCTTTCTTTTAGGATTAGGTTTCTTAAACCACATTAACCATAGGAACATCCATGTATGATAACATTAGGGTGAGTCTTAGTCCCCTTTAGTTTTCACCTTTTGCTCCTATTTGAGTCTTCTCTTCTCATTTCAAAACAAAAGTAAAAAACACTTAACAAAGGCATAAAAAACATTGTATTTGAGCCTTTCATGTGAGAATAAGGAGGTGAGGGGTCTTCTCTCACTTTCTTAGAATGTTTAGCGTACGTCCCGTCTTGGGTCGATATGCGAGGCATTCGATCTTACATGAGGGACTTAAATCCAATATGTGTTACAAAACACCAAATAAACAAGACACTTCTTTCTTAAAAGACAAAAGCAAACAAACAACTCTCTTCTCATCTTCTTCACTCATTCCTTAAGGATGCGTCATATCCGTTTTACCGCAAACAGGAAACGCCTAAGTCTCCATACAGCGAGCTGCAACACCTAACTGCTAGGACGCGAACGTTGACGTTTCCATTAAAAAACACAAACAGTTTTCCCTTAGTCAGGGGAACTACGTCGCTCTGATTCTCATGCTCCCGATGAGATACGTAGACAGTGGGGTAGGGCCCATTCGAGCACTTCTTTTATTTTCCCTACATTTGTTTCTCTTTCTCTCTCCTTTCCTTTTCCAGTTCTCCAGCTAGCAATTCATGTTCCAGTATCCTTTCCTTACACCTTTTGATTGAAGCAGTAAGCGTGGATCCCATCGGGTACGATGGACACGTGGGAGTGCTAATAACTTCCCTTCACGTAACTGACTCCCGAACCCAGTTCTTTTGGTCGCAAGACCGTGTTCTTTCCTTCCCCCAGGTTTATGCAGTGTTTTCTTTCCCTCTCTTGGGATGAATACACATTGCTGGCGACTCTGTTTCGGTGCCACTTTCGCGTTTGTACTAGGATGAAAATCTCGGGAGCGACAGCTGGCGACTCTGCTGGGGAACGAAACCAGAATCTCTGGTTCCTTAAGCGAGTCAATCCTATCGCTTGTCTGTTTTTTTTTCATTGGGTGTTTTTGGAGCTGTAGTGCTGTATTTTGCTGTTTTTACTGTATTTCTATTTACTGTATTATTGCTTTACTGTACATTATTGTATTTACCGCACTTATTTCATTTTTATTTCATTATTATACTGGATTGTGTTGTGCTGGTTTTCTGTTTGGCGGGATGGGTATTCTGAGAGATAAGCCCATTACACAGGCTTGAGTACATACATAGGACTAAAGTGGAAAGTAGTGTGGCCTACGTAGCGTCTTGGTGCATATGGTTTACACGAAATCCACAATCAGACGACCTTTTCTTGGGAGATGTTCTGATTTGCGCGTCTTGTGCATTTCGGGGTGTTAACCTGGAAAGCTGTCGACTCTGGTGACCATTCCCGAGGACTCAGTTGCGGCACTCCTCCCGATATGTGATAATGGCAGACCAGAAATGGCAAACCCATTACACATTCTTGATCCGAGGACCCAATGCTGGGAATTGGCCATAGGATTACCTTTGTTTTGGAGGAATCAGTGGACGACCTCTTTGTTTGGCGATAGTATTGTACCCATCAGGATGAATGTACTATTGCTTCTCAAATCGAGAATCTGAAATTAAGGATCCCACGTTTTAGTACCCACATGTGAGAATGGGCGGGTGTTTACAGGTTTTCAGGTAACTGTAACCTTCATCCTACTTGGTACTTTGGTTTTCCTATCAGTATAGACTTATCAGCCTAGTATTCTGGTTATTCTGGTTATTCCGGTATTCTCTTCAGAACAGACTCATGAACTTATTCAGTCATCAGCACATCACAATGATTATTCAGATTATATGGAAGCTTTGATCCCATGTCTTATTGCATTCATAACATTGCATTTGCATAATCATTTGCATAACAGGTGTTCGAGGCTTGGTTATTCTTACCCTGGTCTGGTTTTCTTCGGAGTTTCAGATTTAACTGCTCAAGCCATTCGGAAGTTGACCATGGACCTGGTTCAAGCAGAGTTGAGGGAAATGCGAAGCCAAATGGGGTAGTTTATGTGGGACATGGAAACTTTGATTCAAGACCAGAAAATGTTGAAGGAGGAGGTCCACCAACTAAAGACTCAGATGAGTCTAGTTATGGAAGTTGTGAGAGGTGTGTTACGCAAAGATAATACTCCCATGCCTGAGGCCGTGGCCGGAATTGTCTCTCCTCCATTGTTTGTGGGATCCCTCCCAAAGAGTGATGTGCCTCACAGATTTTCTACACAACTTGGGATTCCAGAATTTCCTCATCAGCAGTTACCTCTCGTTTCCCAAGACAACCCTAAGGCTAAGAAGTACCCACCAAAGTCGAAGAAAGCTGACAGAATCTTTGATCTGATTCCTATGTCTTATGCTCAGCTGTTGAGGTATCTACTTCAGCTCCAATTGGTTGAACTTCGGACGATAAATCCTCCTCGTGGAAAGCTCTCATTCGATTACGATGCAAATGCCCTTTGTGATTTTCACTCTGGTGCGCCGGGGCATAATGTGGAAAAATGTAAAGCCTTTCATCATGTGGTCCAAGATCTGATTGACTTGAAAGCCATTGAATTCACGTCGGGCGGCGTAAGCATACAAGGTGGTCTTACTCCTGTTGCTGCGAAAGAAGTGAATATCCCGGTTTCCCCTCCTGAAGTTGCACCAAGTCAGGGGCATTTCTCGTAACCTGTGGTCTTGGAATCTTCTCATCCTCAACGGTTGCCTGTTCCTAAGCCAAGTCTGACAAGGAAAGCGCCCAAGCGAGAGGAAGGAACAAGTTGGTATCAACAACAAAGCTATCATATGAAGAGTTAACAAAAGTCCAGAAGGCAGGAGAGGAAGTTTGACCCCATTACTGTTCCTTACAGTTATCTGCTTGCTCGTTTACTTCAAGACTCTTTGATTGAGCTAAAGGAAGCTTCTCCTGTTCCGTATCCCCTTCCTCCAAATTATGACAAGAGTGTTAGATGCGAGTACCACTCGGGAACACAGGGGCATACCATTGAAGATTGCAAGGTGTTCAGGCACAAGGTGCAAGATCTCATTGACGTTGGGTTTATCAATTTCACTGAAGACGGTCTGTACGTTAATTGAAGCTTCCCAAGTGAGCAATTGGGACTACAGAGACATCTCCTGAAGCAATAAGTCCAGTCATAGCAAGCCTCCTCAGTAATGGCGAATATCAATTTTCCTTACTGCATTTTCATTTGTAATTTGCATTACTGGTTAATGTTTGCGTGTAACAAACTTGTTTGTTCTTGAATGATGATTTTCATGCAATAAATATGTTTTTCTCGAAAAAGTTCATTCGTATTCACTCATTTAATGTTTGTATGCACTGCAATGCTAACCTTCTTGTTTAAACTCTAGGAGGGAGGATGATGAAGTGAAAATGCACAGTCTTTGGTTGTATGCTTTTGGATAAAACTCTGTTGAGGATGTACAGGCATTTTTTCGAATTCCTAAACACCGGAGATATAAGGGAGTGAAACCTTTGTCAAACCCTGTTGAGCCTAGAAGTAGGAGTTTCTTTCTGAAAATGAAAAAAAAAACCTCAATCTTAACCTGGGGCAGGATAGGTGTCAGTTAATTTGACTGAGCGTTCAAATTTCAAAAGGAATGTGCGTTCGAGGATCAATTACATCCATGGTTATCCCTCACCAACCGAAGAGTGAGACGGTCACAACCCTTTACAAGTCAAGACAAACCTGTGGCACGCGATTAGTTCCAAAAAAAAAGGGAATCAAAAGAAAAAAAAGCCCACTAAGTCAAGACTTGAAAACAAGTGACTTAGGCAAAAATTAGGGCATCCCGCTGGACTTCAAAATCGAAAAATTTAAGAGAATCGGTCCAGGCAAAAATCAGGGAAATCAAAAAAACAAAAGAACGAAAAGCGAAAAGGATTACAAAAGAAAAATCCTCGGGGAAAGAACAAGTCGTGTGACCACAGACACCAAAGGCAAAAGGGGTGAATGTCACTCTGTAAACCGTGTGGGTTCCTTAACCATCCTCATACCGTTCATAACCTTTTGAAAGGTGAGCGCTTGTGTCGAGTTAGCTGAACGTAGGACTGGAGAACATCAAGGAGAATGGTTGGGTACAAACAAAATTTTGAGCCATAAATCCTTTTTTCTTAAACCACGAACCAGGCCACGTTACAACCCCCAAAAGTCCTAATTGAAACAGGGTTTATTCTAAAGGCTTATTTCAATAAGATAGCATTCCTGACTCCCATGAGTTGTGCTAAAAGACCTTGGTTGGTATTGCATGTGCATGCTATTTTCCATTTAAAAAATATGTGTCGCACCTTAACCAGTGACTCGTTCACAGGTATTGGCGATATCTTTTCGTTAAAAAAAAAAAACTTCTTCGAGATTAATATACGTGTTGCATTATAATTCTAATTCTTGGAATAAATATTTTATGTTTGCTTACATGTATTTGACACCCGTAGGACTTACAAAGTGAACATCAGTCGAGAATTTTGATCCCGCCAAAGTGAGATGCTTGAAAACTCCGGGGATGAGTGTGACAGGAGACATGTTACCAAGTGATTATGTTGGGTGTGTGCTTTCACGGCAATTCGTGCTAAGAAGTTGTCGATCTGGGGCAGTTACATTGTGAAATATCTCTGTCGTTCGGTTAATCTGGGGCAATTATGTTGAGAATTTGGGGCAATCAAGTCGAGATTTAGAAAATCTCTCGAAGGATAGTCAGTTAGAGGAACTCCTTCACATATCAGTCAGTCAGGGGCAATAAATCATTTCAAAACCGAGGCAGGCCACCCCAAAAGTACAAAAAAGTTATTCTCTCTGGAGGACGGTTAATCAAAAGCCATGGGGCAATCTATGTCAGGTCTTCACGAGACATCCTGAAGACATGTTCATTTACAGGTTATGCCGCATCAGAGCACCTCTTTTGGTCATATCACATCTGCAGGGTTCATGGTGATAGTTAACACGTGACGTCCCCAAGTAGAGTTTCTCTCCTCGGCAGAAATAGCTGAAGTTTTTGTCGCACTCAGTAGAGCATTATGAAGACTGTGCTTGTTCTCCCCAGCAAGAGTTCAGGAGTTCGCTCTCCCCTAGCCAGTGTGACGAAGTTATTGCTTTTCAGCAAACGTTCATGTCCCCGTACATGATAAGAGTGTTGGGTTTGTGCTTGCCTGGTTTGCGGTAAAGTTGTTTCCATCTCCCCAACAGAGTAAGGGTAAAAGGTAAATTTCCAACAGAGGAGTAAGTTTGATCTTGTCCCCTAGCAGAGCTGATATCATCAACCATTATCCCCAAGCAGTTTTTTTGAGTGGTGGTTAGCTTTCCCCAGAAAGTCAAAGGTTGATTGTCATTGGCACTTTTCTTCAGCAAGATTCCTGGGATGTTTCCTCCAGCAGAAGTTTGTTATTCATACTTTCCTGCAGAATGGAGGTTTAGTCGGGATCTCGAGCAGTTATGACACTGAAGGCGATTCAGTTTGTTATCCCTAAGCAGAGACTGTTCCTCAGCAGGAAAGTACTTCCTGGAGGTGGTCATCCCCAACGTATTTACAGAGCTTCATGATCCCCAGCAACATTGTCAAATGGTAGTGCTGAAGCCATCATGTTCAGAAAAAAGACTCTCATTTCACTCTTTTGTCACAACGTTTACTGCTTGAATCCATCGTCTGGCCGACAGTCGCGCATGACGATCCGATATTAACAAGTCAGTTTCAAATGGGTAGTGTTGTATCTTATTGAGTCGATTCTCCCATTCCGTACTTCCAACAGCTACAAGCTTTTCTGTGTCGATAACGGTTGTGAATCCCCAATGAAGTCGCCATCCTAAGCATGAAGCATTTTGAAAGTTCCCCAGCAGGAGGTGTTCTAAACCTATCATCCCCAGTAGAGTTTGAAGAGGCGTGGTCTTCTGTAAAATCCTCTCAAGGAACATTCCCCAGCAGAGTTTGTTGTAAGGTCGTTTCCTCAACGGAGTTCTTTGGTTATAGTTATTCTCCAAGTAGACTGGTTTAGATGACGCTTCCCCAACAAAGTTATCATTTCCTACAGCAATGAAACATGTTAAGCATCTTTAATATGTCACTTTGTGCACCTAATGAAACATGTTTCTCTTATGCTCACTTCTCCTTCATCTTACTTCTTCTAGTTGAACTCTTTTATTCTTGATTTGTATGATGACTCATAAGTATTAGAAGACATTTGTAAATGGTATATGGTTTTGACTTTGTTCTTTTGTGAAGCATTAATGCATGATCACTTTGCATATTCACTCATTCTTCATCTATTTCTTCCATGATTCACTTCTTAGATGTTTAGGACATTTGGTTGTGTATAGTTCATTTGTGTTTGATATCTTAACATGAGAGAATACCTTTAGATGCAGGTTCTGACCTTAATTGAGTTTCATCCTTTAGGATCTTTATTCATTAGTTCTTAATTGGTTTGATCATTACTTGTTAGTCTTTCTTCATTTCACTACTTGTAAATAGTTTTGTGAACTAACATTTTCATGTAGGTGCAAACGGTAAGTAAGTGTGTGGATATGCTTCCACATACACTTCTTTCTTTCATCTTCTCTTATTTCTTTTAATAATTCAACTTGTGATCATGAGAAGCATTTATATGTTTTCCTTGAATGACTTCTTCTTCATCCCTCTTTAAGATCAACTTAACTTCCATCTTGGAAGTAAGTGGCTTCTTTTGCTCTTCTTCTCCTTTCTTTTAGGATTAGGTTTCTTAAACCACATTAACCATAGGAACATCCATGTAAGATAACATTAGGGTGAGTCTTAGTCCCCTTTAGTTTTCACCTTTTGCTCCTATTTGAGTCTTCTCTTCTCATCTCAAAACAAAAGTAAAAAAACACTTAACAAAGGCATAACAAATATTGTATTTGAGCCTTTCATGTGAGAATAAGGAGGTGAGGGGTCTTCTCTCACTTTCTTAGAATGTTTAGCGTACGTCCCGTCTTGGGTCGATATGCGAGGCATTCGATCTTACATGAGGGACTTAAATCCAATATGTGTTACAAAACACCAAATAAACAAATACTTCTTTCTTAAAAGACAAAAGCAAACAAACAACTCTCTTCTCATCTTCTTCATTCATTCGTTAAGGAGGCGTCATATCCGTTCTACTGCAAACAGGAAACGCCTAAGTCTCCATACAGCGAGCTGCAACACCTAACTGCTAGGACGCGAACGTTGACGTTTCCATTAAAAAACACAAACAGTTTTCCCTTAGTCAGGGGAACTACGTCGCTCTGATTCTCATGCTCCCGATGAGATACGTAAGCAGTGGGGTAGGACCCATTCGAGCACTTCTTTTATTTTCCCTACATTTGTTTCTCTTTCTCTCTCCTTTCCTTTTCCAGTTCTCTAGCTAGCAGTTCCTGTTCCAGTATCCTTTCCTTACACCCTTTGATTGAAGCATCAAGCGTGGATCCCATCGGGTACGATGGACGCGTGGGGGTGCTAATACCTTCCCTTCACGTAACTGACTCCCGAACCCAGTTCTTTTGGTCACAAGACCTTGCTCTTTCCTTCCCCCAGGTTTATGCAGTGTTTCCTTTCCCTCTCTTGGGATAAATACACATTGCTGGCGACTCTGTTTCGGTGCCACTTTCGCGTTTGTACTAGGATGAAAATCCCAGGAGCGACAGATACCAAGCTCATTCTTTATTGTTGGAAATTCTCTAGTGTGCCTTTTTGGGGTACAAAGGGCGGAATTAACTACAATCCGAGACTTGCCTTCCGTCAACTAGGATATCCTATGTTTGCCAAGCCAGATCCTGAGGTAGTGGAAGAGTTCATCTTTCATGAAGGGGTTGATGACATGGGATTACTGAAGAGGTTTAGTGCTGCTTGGACTCAGATTCATCTTGAAGGAAGAGCCGATTTGGGTAAGTGTAATACCCTAATTTTTACCCCTAAGATCCCACATATCATTTTCAATTTTGCATACCACAAACAAGATCACAATTTTTGTTTCTCCTGAGCATCTGTATATTATTCTTACTTGTTTCTGTTTACTAACCTCTAACCAAAATACTAAAAATATTTTGCAACTTTTACTTGTTTCTTCTTCTCTCTGTGTTTAGGGTTTTGCAGGGAAATTGATGGCAAAGACATGGCTTGGAGATTGTGTGGCTATTCAGTTATGGTTGAGATCAGATGGAAGTTTGACCTAATATTGGTCAAACCATCAAAGGATTGCTTGAATTGCAAATTGATTGTGGCAGTGGGCTATTTCTCAGGCAACATGTATTCAAAGATAAGTTGTTTTGTGTTGAAATCCATCAGGTTATCAAGCAGTGTCCTATGAGAAGTCTGGTACAAAATCATGATTAAGAGTCCATCAGTCCAGGTTGTATTCATCTGTGGATTTATTTTCCCAGAGATTGATTCAGGCCAATTCAAAGTGATTCAGAATTTATTCCACTTTTTATCAGAGACTTAGAGAATTGTGGCAAAGATCAAAGTTGATGGTCGACGTTTCAGTTGCAATTTGTTCAGCAGTGGTTGTGTGCATTTTAATCAGATGCTTTGTGGAGAGTTTTTGGATTGGTTTTGGATTAAAGTCAAGATTGTATATCCACTTTGACTACCATTTTCTAGTTTGGTTATCCATTTGCTATATCCATTTCCATATCCATTTCTCCTAAACCTTTATTAATTCAATATCCATTTCTATTTTATATTTTTCAAAATCCAATCTATCCATATCCATATTTCCACTTTTTTCTCATTATCCAAAATTCACTTTTTATCCAATTTCCAATAACTCATTTCAAGATCCACATTGCAAATATTTACACATTATCCATTTTCCAATTAATTTTTCTACACCAAATTCAAAAATACCATTTATAGCCAACTATTAAAAAAAACACTAAGGCCCATTTACATTAAAAAAAAAAGCAAAACAATTAGCTCATTGAGTTGCCACACGAACCACATTTCTATGCCTTGCAATTCATCAAGCTTCCGCCCGTTTCACTCCCATCAGTAGTTGCATTTCATGCTGCCACTCCAAGCCATGACTCACATGCCAAAGTATTTCCAAGAGCTGCTATGTTCAACTTGCCAGCCACTAGAAGAAAGCCACAATACACTGCACAAGCCATGACTCCAAGCATTCTTAAGCTGATACCACTTTATGAAGTCAACTTCAGCTAACACAAATGAGCCAAGGCAGTATAAAACACACGAAATATTTGCAACATGAGCTAAACGACATCCGCAATCAAGTGAAACGCAACAATTCCTTCACAAAAACAATTCCAAAACGACATTCAAAAAGTTCAGAAACTTCACGCAAAAGAGATGAAATTGAAACGCAGCAAAAAAATCACAAACGACAATTTCAATTTTGCAAACCAAATTCACCTTCATTTTGCTATAAATAAGAGACTCCTCCTTTCATTTTGCTAAAGCTTTCAAGAGCCAAGGAAGCTCTGCCAAATCCATCCTCAAATTCTCTTCAACATCCCAAAACTTCCATAACCTTCATCTTCAACTCAATAAACCAAAAAAAAATTCAACAAACCTTCATCCCTTAATTCAATAAAAGCTTCAATCTAAACTCAAGAAAAATTATGTAATTTCATTTCATCAACATCAACCGTTCAACACTTCACCAATTCACAATTCAACCTCCATTTGCAAATTTCAAATAACTTAAAACATCAATCAATATTGATTGAATTCCGTAACAACACCGCACAACTTCATTCATCGACAGCAACCATTACTTCACCTTCAACATATCCAACAACAACAACAACTTCAGAAATTTCGCACAAGAAGAAGAGAGAAGAATTGAGCATTTCCAACTCACCATTTTTGAGGTAATTGGAAGATTTTGTAGGAACATTTGCGACTTTATTGCGAGTTTATGTTCGGATGGACTTTGGAATTGAAATCGTATCTTGAATCTCCTTCACGTTTCAATCACAACTGTGTTTACCGTGCTTCCCGCCGCTAACAATTTCGCATCTCCATGGTCCATGAACAGTGCTGCCGGTGTTGGAAGTGTGAAGAAGAAGAAGAAGAAGATAATGAATAATGTTTTCTGATCTTTTTTTTTCTCTTTAACATTTCTTTTTTATTTCTTTTTTTGAGACGTTTGGGCCTAGAGCCCGTACCAAATTGCTATCACCACGCCACCTTTCTCATTTCATAACCTCCCTTTCTATCTTTTTTTTATTTTTTATTCTTTAATTTTTATTTTTTAATTTTTTTATATAATTTCTTGATTAATACTTTTTTTAAATTTCTGATTTACTATTGCATTTTAAATTTTGTTTTTAAAGCATTTTCTTGAAAAAAATTATCAAAAATAGTCTTAATTTTTATTTTCTTGAATTTCTCATTGTTGGTTGTTGGTGGATCATAAATGTTAGATCCACTTCTCTTCATCTTAATTCTTTTTCTTTTTGATCGATGAAAGTCTAAAAGATCTTGGAATTCCTTTGTTGAATTTCGATCAAGGCTAGATCGTTACCATTTTTCTTTTCGTGTGGTATCGCTTTCGGATGATGATTTACATATCGTTCATCTAGCATACAATAGCACATAGATCTATTGACCGGCCTCATTTGTAGGGTAATTACTCCATAAATTACTCGGCGATTGCTTAACATAGCGCAATATTTGTCCCGTATCGAAAAACTATCAAAAATGGTAGATTATTTGTCTTTTGGTTCAAAACTTATGAAACTTGTTGTTAGGAGGCTTTGGTCTTATCAATCCTCTAATAAGTTCTCATTAATCTTGACCTAAGTGCAATGATTCAATTATTATTGATCACTAACTCTAACAACTAATCACTAACTTACTAACATTACTATTGTACTAATCCTTTATAATTCCTTCTCGCTCCTTATCTCTTTTACTTTTATGCTTCATTTTTATCATTTCATATCAAGTTTATGCTTCCGCAATTTTTTCCTTTGTCCGTTAGACATATGTTTATGCTTCCGCATTTTTTTTCCTTTGTCCGTTGGACACATGTTTATGCTTATGCCTTTTTCTCTTTGTTGACATCATAGAAGCTTACATTTGAGCATCAGTGATGAGCTTAATCTTTTGAGGCCTGAAACTCTGATGAGTAATTGGCCAATCACTTCAAGAAATGATAATATCCAAGGGCATGTTGCCTGAAGATTTTGTTGAGCATGAGCAAGTTTGTTTTCCTAGTTGATGTTTTCACAAGGGCAAAGCTTGAATACTCCATTGATCAAAGAATGTGCCAAGTTCAGTGAATCTGGGGCAGTTACGTCGAGATTCGACGAATCTTTCAGAGTTTGAAGACACTGGGGCAGATTATTTCAAGTCCTTATGGTAAAAAGTTTCCGGAGGAAAATTTCTTATATATCATGCAATTTGAGGTTGATCAAACATAACACAACTCGGTATGCTCCCAAGCAGAGTTTGTTCATGTTAATGTTCTCCCTAGTAAAGCTTGTTGATATTTCCTCAGCAGAGTTTGTTCATGTTGATATTTCCCCAGTAGAGTTTTGTTGATATTTCTCCAGTGAAGTTAACTGTTTTTTTCCCTCAAGCACAGGTTTGTTCATGTAATCAGTTGTTGACAAGTTGATGGTATACATATTTGAGTTTTCTCCAGACGAGTGTTGTTTGGTTTTTCCCCAGCTATGTCTCCATCCAGATTTTTTTCTAGCTGATTATGTTATTGGTCAGGCAGTTGAGCAATTTTGAAGATCATCTCTCATCGGTGTTAATCCCCACGCAGAGATTCATTTTTTGCTATCCCCAGCAAAAATCATATGAGGAATTCCCACTCAGAGTCTTACCCTCTAGACGTGTTGTTGTTGCTTTGGGTGTCCCCAAACAGAGAACACTGTTATTTTCCTCTAAGAAGTATTGACACGGTAACCATCTGTCGGGTTTTATCTCGCCTTGTGGATATTTTTTCTCTCTCCAGGTGGTTGTACCCAGAGATTTATCCTTGCCCATTCCTCAACAGAGGCAGTGCATTATTGTTTCGAATGTTTCCCAATCATAGAGCAATGATGTTAATTTCTCATTTCCCCTGGCAAGTCCAGAATGTGCTTCTCTCCAGATTATTTGTTTTCAGAGAAGAATGTGCATCGCTACTGCGGCTATTCCCCAGTGAAGTCACTGATGATATCTCTATTCAAGGGATATTGATATATTAGTCACCTGTTGGGTTTTCTCTCATTTATGATGAGTATTAATCTAAAATCCCCCATAGTTTGACCTTTTGCTGTTTTCCCAGCAAGTTCAGGATGCTTTGCTCAGAACTGATTAATCCTCTGAGAAAGTTCTCATATCTCCAGCAGATCTGCCTTGTTTTCCTAGTGGATTTTAGCATAGATGTTTATATGTCTATAATCCCCAGCGGATTCATTATTTCTCCGCAACAGATCTCTTCATCCTTTTGAAATGAAAGTTCCTGTGTATTTTTATGATCCTCAGGAAGATTCAGAAAGGTTTGGGTTGTTATGATTCCCCGACAGCTTTCCTGCCATCTTCAAAGCAGAGTTTATGTGGTTATCCTCATTGTGGATAGTTGATGTTAGAAGATTGATATTCGGGTTTCTGCCCAAAGAGTATCTTCCTTTTCTCCAGCAAGATTTGAGCCTTGTAGTAGGATTTATTTTCCTTTGATGGATTTTATTTATCTCTTGCAGGATTTCTTCAGCTAAATGCCTAGAAGAGTTACTAATGACATCTCCATCTTGTTGAAATTAGTCGAGTATTCAGTGGTGTTGTGATGTTTATTCCACCCTCTGTTTTTCCTTTATGTCTGTTTTGTCAGCATATTCATACTCATAAGCATCACATGCGCATTCATTTGTTGTGCATAGCATATTGTTGTTGCATTTTGCATTTTGCATTTGTGTTGGTGCTTCTTTGCTCTCTGGTGGTGTTATCCCCGTAGAGCGTGTGTGTCCTCTCTCCATTTAGAGTGTCGACCCGTAAGCAGAAAAATGTATATCTTTGTTAATTCCCCACTAAGTTTATTTCTCGTGGAAGATTTTGATTCAGTTTCCTCTCCAGTGCATTATCTGGATGGAATTAGTCCCCAATTGAGATACATCCTCCTCGTGATGACTCTTATTTGACCGTTTCTCTCCAGCTTGTTCTTGGATTGAACTTTGGTCCCCTGCAACATTTGTTTGGATCTCTAGGCTGTGAAACCTAGATTGAGAGTGCATTTATTTTGCACCTTTGAGGATTCTGCACCCTTCAGCTGAAATCTGCGTATGATTCCCCTTTTGAAAGGTTCAATACTGTTTCGTGGCATTCCTTTATTTAATAAGCCTGAGGCGATGCAGTTAATACCTTTTGTGACTCCAATGAATGGTAAGTCTCTTCGGTTTGATGGGACAGTTCGTTGCTGAGATTTTGTGACTCCAATGAATGGTAAGTCTCTTTGGTTTGATGGGATAGTTCGTTGTTGAGATTTTGTGACTCCAATGAATGGTAAGTCTCTTCAGTTTGATGGGACAGTTCGTTGTTGAGATTTTGTGACTCCAATGAATGGTAAGTCTCTTCGGTTTGATGGGACAGTTCGTTGTTGAGATTTTGTGACTCCAATGAATGGTAAGTCTCTTCGGTTTGATGGGACAGTTCGTTGTTGAGATTTTGTGACTCCAATGAATGGTAATTCTCTTCGGTTTGATGGGACAGTTCGTTGTTGAGATTTTTGTTACTCCGATGAATGGTAATTCTCTTCGGTTTGATGGGACAGTTCGTTGTTGAGATTTTGTGACTCCAATGAATGGTAAGTCTCTTCGGTTTGATGAGACAGTTTTTTGTTGAGATTTTGTGACTCCAATGAATGGTAAGTTTCTTCGGTTTGATGGGACAGTTCGTTGTTGAGATTTTGTGACTCCAATGAATGGTAAGTCTCTTCGGTTTGATGGGACAGTTCGTTGTTGAGATTTTGTGACTCCAATGAATGGTAAGTCTCTTCGGGTTGATAGGACAGTTCATTTTTGAGATTTTGTGACTCCAATGAATGGTAAGTCTCTTCGGTTTGATGGGACAGTTCATTGTTGAGATTTTTGTTACTCCAATGAATGGTAAGTCTCTTCGGTTGTACGGGACAGTTCGTTGTTGATATTTTGTGACTCCAATGAATGGTAAGTCTCTTCGGTTTGATGGGACAGTTCATTATTGAGATTTTGTGACTCCAATGAATGGTAAGTCTCTTCGGTTTGATGGGAGAGTTTGTTGTTGAGATTCTTCCACTCCGATGAATGGTAAGTCTCTTCGGTTTGACGGGACAGTTCGTTATTGAGATTTTTGTTACTCCGATGAATGGTAAGTCTCTTCGGTTAGACGGGACAGTTCGTTGTTGAGGTTTTCTACTCCGATGGATGGTTAGTCTCTTTGGTATGCTGGAGATAGTTCATTGTTGAGGTATTGATTTTCCCCAGTGGAGCCTTGCTCTGCTAGGTCTTCCCTGTTGAGTTATATCCTTGTTGTGTTGTGGTTTATTTCCATATACAGTTATCCCCAGTTTGAATCTTTTCCTCAGCTGAGTCCCAATAGTTGCGCGGTGTGTTCCCCGGCTAGTTGGTGGTCCGATGTGATGTGTTTCCCCGGTGGAGTTCCTTTCTCCCGTTCTTTCTTTTGTTTATCTCCTGTGGCATTTTCTCCCCCACAGTGGTCTTGTGTCTGCATATCATCTGCATAATCATATCATTTTGTGGTCTCTTAGGGCCAAACATTGGGTTTATTGTTATATTTAAGTCTCTTCTATCTCGTCGAGACAAAGATGTCCATCTTCATATCTCCGGATAGAAGAAACTTAAATAGGGGCAGCTGTAATACCCTAATTTTTACCCCTAAGATCCCACATATCATTTGCAATTTTGCATACCAAAAACAAGAACACAACTTTTGTTTCTCCTGAGCATCTGCATATTATTCTTACTTGTTTCTGTTTACTAACCTCTAACCAAAATACTAAAAATATTTTGAAACTTTTACTTGTTTCTTCTTCTCTCTGTGTTTAGGGTTTTGCAGGGAAATTGATGGCAAAGACATGGCTTGGAGATTGTGTGGCTATTCAGTTATGGTTGAGATCAGATGGAAGTTTGACCTAATATTGGTCAAACCATCAAAGGATTGCTTGAATTGCAAATTGATTGTGGCAGTGGGCTATTTCTCAGGCAACATGTATTCAAAGATAAGTTGTTTTGTGTTGAAATCATCAGGTTATCAAGCAGTGTCCTCTGAGAAGTCTGGTACAAAATCATGGCTAAGAGTCCATCAGTCCAGGTTGTATTCATCTGTGGATTTATTTTCCCAGAGATTGATTCAGGCCAATTTCAAAGTGATTCAGAATTTACTCCACTTTTTATCAGAGACTTAGAGAATTGTGGCAAAGATCAAAGTTGATGGTCGACGTTTCAGTTGCAATTTGTTCAGCAGTTGTTGTGTGCATTTTAATCAGATGCTTTGTGGAGAGGTTTTGGATTGGTTTTGGATTAAAGTCAAGATTGTATATCCACTTTGACTACCATTTTCTAGTTTGGTTATCCATTTGCTATATCCATTTCCATATCCATTTCTCCTAAACCTTTATTAATTCAATATCCATTTCTATTTTATATTTTTCAAAATCCAATTTATCCATATCCATATTTCCATTTTTTTCTCATTATCCAAAATTCACTTTTTATCCAATTTCCAATAACTCATTTCAAGATCCACATTGCAAATATTTACACATTATCCATTTTCCAATCAATTTTTCTACACCAAATTCAAAAATACCATTTATAGCCAACTATTAAAAAAAACACTAAGGCCCATTTACATTTAAAAAAAAAGCAAAACAATTAGCTCATTGAGTTGCCACACGAACCACATTTCTATGCCTTGCAATTCATCAAGCTTCGGCCCGTTTCACTCCCATCAGTAGTTACATTTCATGCTGCCACTCCAAGCCATGACTCACATGCCAAAGTATTTCCAAGAGCTGCTATGTTCAACTTGCCAGCCACTAGAAGAAAGCCACAATACACTGCGCAAGCCATGACTTCAAGCATTCTTAAGCTTATACCACTTTATGAAGTCAACTTCAGCTAACACAAATGAGCCAAGGCAGTATAAAACACACGAAATATTTGCAACATGAGCCAAACGACATCCGCAATCAAGTGAAACGCAGCAATTCCTTCACAAAAACAATTCCAAAACGAAATTCAAAAAGTTCAGAAACTTCACGCAAAAGAGATGAAATCGAAACGCATCAAAAAAATCACAAATGACAATTTCAATTTTGCAAACCAAATTCACCTTCATTTTGCTATAAATAAGAGACTCCTCCTTTCATTTTGCTAAAGCTTTCAAGAGCCAAGGAAGCTCTGCCAAATTCATCCTCCAATTCTCTTTAACATCCCAAAACTTCCATAACCTTCATCTTCAACTCAATAAACCAAAAACAATTTCAACAAACCTTCATCCCTCAATTCAATAAAAGCTTCAATCAAAACTCAAGAAAAATTCTGTAATTTCATTTCATCAACATCAACCGTTCAACACTTCACCAATTCACAATTCAACCTCCATTTCCAAATTTCAAATAACTCAAAACATCAATAAATATTGATTGAATTCCGTAATAACATCGCACAACTTCATTCATCGACAACAACCATTACTTCACCTTCAACATATCCAACAACAACAACAACTTCAGAAATTTCGCACAAGAAGAAGAGAGAAGAATTGAGCATTTGCAACTCACCATTTTTGAGGTAATTGGAAGATTTTGTCGGAACATTTGCGACTTGATTGCGAGTTTATGTTTGGATGGACTTTGGAATTGAAACCGTATCTTGAATCTCCTTCACGTTTCGATCACAACCGTGTTTACCTCGCTTCCCGCCGCTAACAATTTCGCATCTCCATGGTCCATGAACAGTGATGCCGGCGTTGGAAGTGTGAAGAAGAAGAAGATAATGAATAATGTTTTCTGATATTTTTTTTTCTCTTTAACATTTCTTTTTTATTTCTTTTTTGAGACGTTTGGGCCTAGAGCCTGTACCAAATTGCTATCACCACGCCACCTTTCTCATTTCATAACCTCCCTTTCTTTCTTAATTTTTTTTCTTTTATTTTCGTTAATTTTTCTCTTTTAATTTTTTTTTATATAATTTCTTGATTAATACTTTTTTTAAGTTTCTGATTTACTATTGCATTTTAAATTTTGTTTTTAAATCATTTTCTTGAAAAAAATTATCAAAAATAGTCTTGATTTTTATTTTCTTGAATTTCTCATTGTTGGTTGTTAGTGGATCATAAATGTTAGATCCACTTCTCTTCATCTTAATTCTTTTTCTTTTTGATCGATGAAAGTCTAAAAGATCTTGGAATTCCTTTGTTGAATTTCGATCAAGGCTAGATTGTTACCATTTTTCTTTTTGTGCGGTATCGCTTTCGGATGATGATTTACTTATCATTCATCTAGCATACATTAGCACATAGATCTATTGACCGGCCTCATTTGTAGGGTAATTACTCCGTAAATTACTCGGCGATTGCTTAACATAGCGCAATATTTGTCCCGTATCGGAAAACTATCAAAAATGGTTGATTATTTGTCTTTTGGTTCAAAACTTATGAAACTTGTTGTTAGGAGGCTTTGGTCTTATCAATCCTCTAATAAGTTCTCATTAATCTTGACCTGAGTGCAATTATTCAATTATTATTGATCACTAACTCTAACAACTAATCACTAACTTACTAACATTACTATTGTACTAATCCTTTACAATTCCTTCTCGCTCCTTATCTCTTTTACTTTTATGCTTCATTTTTATCATTTCATATCAAGTTTATGCTTCCGCAATTTTTTCCTTTGTCCGTTGGACATATGTTTATGCTTCCGCATTTTTTTTC
Source organism: Lathyrus tuberosus (assembly GCA_022829125.1). Taxonomy (NCBI): domain Eukaryota; kingdom Viridiplantae; phylum Streptophyta; class Magnoliopsida; order Fabales; family Fabaceae; genus Lathyrus; species Lathyrus tuberosus. The sequence goes on from JALAZF010000253.1 coordinate 7,458,630, forward strand.
CTTTGTCCGTTGGACACATGTTTATGCTTATGCCTTTTTCTCTTTGTCCACTTGGACTAAAAACATTAATAAAGGCCAAAACCTCTAAAAAAACTTGTGCTTCTAATCTTGCTCTATGGTTACTATCCTATGCAATGGACATGGAGTTTTACACCTAGACCTTGGACATCCAATGCAATTCTTGGAACCTTGGACTTAGAACTAGGACCTTTTCCCTTTGCTTTGGAATTATTGTTCGAAGACTTTGAAGACTTGTGCTTTTGCTTTGGTTTATGGTGAAGCTTGCATTTGCGGTTAGATCATTCTATTCCTTAGCTTTTACTTTATGCTCTAGGATAGTCTTTTCTTCTCCACCCCTTCTTAAATTTTCAAAACCTTCTCCCTTTTTCAAAACTTTCTTGTTTTCAAACTTAAAACCGCTTTCATAATAAAACCTTGACTTTGGTCAAGTGATTTTTAAACATTGTTTTCCTTGATAAATGTCAATCCATTTTAATCATATTTTGACCATTTCAAAAAGACATAAAAAATACAAAACTCATCTAAATTTTTTTTTTGTGCTTTTATGCACCTTTTTCTTTTAAACTTTTCATAAAGAATTAGACATGAGTCATCTTTTTTTATGAGATGTAAAGCTCCTAACCATGGTATTTTGTTGAAAGTATGGTCGTTTTCCACTTAGATGTTGAAGTGATTAGACTTGTTGATGTTAATCCAAGCAAATCCTCCAGCTTAATGTGAAGCAAATGCCTCTTTCCCATACCTTTGGGTAATTAGTTGAGTATTCTCTCTTGAGAATGACGGGTTGTCTTTTTCAAGATAAAATAAACCATAACCAATAATTTTCATTCTTTGTACCACGAACTACGAGGTTTTGATCCTACATTGCACATCGTGGGTACGTAGGCATGAGGCGATAAGTCTCTCCAAACACAAAAATCTTAAAAAATATTTCTCTTCTCATCTCCACAATCTCTTTACAAGCAAATCATTTTCAGACCAAAAAGCATGAATACATCAAAGGGCTCCTATAGAGTACTATAGATGTATTGGGTGCGTACAACCTTCCCTTTACATAACCGACCCCCCTTACCTATTCTCTGTTTGTTCTTGTTTTTAGAACTCTTTAGGTTTTGTTCGCTCTTTTTTTCCTTTCCTTTTTGGATAAAAATAAAAGTGCGGTGGCGAATCTTGTTTATTTTTTAGTTAAGTTAATCAATAGCTTACACTCACAAATTTCCCCGCTATAGAAAAGTGGTGACTCTGCTGGGGAAACAAAATCTCCCTTGAGGGGTTTAGCCTACTTTGATTTATTTACTGTTTTTTGTCTAATTTGCTTGTTACTTGTTTGTTCTGTTTGGGAGTTCCTCTGTGTGTGAGATAGGTCATATACCCGGACCAGGTGCACTTTGAGATAGGAGGATAGTATAGTCAAGGGAACTTTGAGGGAGTCGAATCCTGAAAAAGCAGAACTTGAGAATCTATCCACTCAGTGGTTGCCTCTTTGGAATTACTGATGCCGATCGAGCGATCGTGAAGGCATTACTTTTTCCATAGAAGCCTATAACATTGGGAATCGTAGTAACCCTTAACCCATCTTAGCCTATTAGGATCATGGCGCGGAAGCTATGAAGATGCAAATCTGACTTAGCTGTCACACGATGCTACACTCAGGTTAGATTCTCTTGAGGATAACTACCAACCTCCGAGCAAACCGGTGCGCTGGTGTGTCTGATAGTGGATTGTGGACCCTGGGCACTTTGTTAGAACCACTGTTTTCTGCAGGTACAATGAAGACAAAACCTTAGTACACACCTTTGTGGGATTGGTTCTTACCCTTGGCTTCATGCTCGTGACTTGTACCTTGACCCGTGTGCTTTGTGTGATCTTGTTTGTGGTTGTTGTATACACGCATTCATGCATTCAGGGGCATTTTTCCTCAGTTTTCAAGGAACTTAGAGTTGTCTTTTTGCAAATGTCGCAAATTTTTGAGAATTATGGATATTGAAAGAAGTAACACTAAGAAGTACAGTTTCACGAGTCTTGACTTACAAGATTTGAGAAAGCTTGGATCTTTGGTATCTAGTCCTATGGATTTCAAAGGATGTTTGGGAAACTCTTGTTTATTCTGAGGACTGATGTTGAAGAGGGGATTCTTAATACCTTGGTCCAGTTCTACGATCTGTTGCATTACTTTCCGAGATTATCAGCTATTGCCAACCTTAGAGGAGTACACCTATCTTATGGGTGTGCCAGTCTTGATTGAGATTCTTGAGCGACATGTCATGAAGAGATCAAGGGAGCCAGAGGATTTATTTTCCTTTAGCACTTCATCGTTTGCTCATCTTCCTACTTCCGGTTCTTGGAAGGGTATTATGGATCGACTCGTGAAAGAGAAAGACACCTTGAAGATTAGTTATGTAAGATAAATCAAGAGGCTTTGCAATAAGTATCAGCTCAGAGTTGGTTCGTTTTCAGACACGATTCCTTAGAACTAGATTTCATTTGCTCTTATGTTATAAGATTGATGAAATTGTACTTAAAAGTTGTAATTCTTTCAATATTAATGAAATGAGATTTTTGGTATATCTAGTATGTTATCTTAATGTTTGCAAACTGCTTTATAGTTCCTTGAAAACTTGCATTTACATTTGCATATCAAGCATCATTTTGCATTGTTTCTTGCCTTTCTCAGGTGTCTTATTTGCTTCCTTTTCTTGGTCTTCGTTCAGACAAGCTGTATCACCAGTATAGTACTCGGGCTAATCAGAGAAAGAAGAGGATTTAGCTTATTTCCTGTCATTCATACTGAATTCAAAGTAGTTATTGAAGGACAATGGAGAGAACATAGAATGTTGATCCCATGACAGGCTTTATAGTGACAATCAGTCCGATGTACGGTTTTCCTCCGGACGACGGTGCTCCATAAGTGGATGTTCCTACTCGATCCCGACCTGCGCAAAATGGTCTGGTTGGTCAAGTTGATAAAAAAGATTCTCGATTTTTGAGGTATATGCCAAATCCTCAGAATGTCCACCCTGAGACAGAGATGATCGACGATGAGGTATTGACCTTCAAGGGAGGAAGCCCATTTGTGGATGGAACACCTTTATAATGATGAAAATAAAAACTCAAGCAGGTTCCTATTGCCGATGTTAGGGGAGTAACCCTCAGCGGTCGCACATTTGCTTCTGTGTCTCCCAAGAGAGTTGAAGGTGTCCTTTCAAACTCAGATTGAGACAATCTCCTCAAATCTCAAGTTTATTACTGCAATTTTATTTGTAATCTTTTATGATTGTTAATGCTTTGTTTGCATGTAGAAACTTGTTTGATTTTGAATATTAATCATAATGCAATGAGTATGTTTGTCTTGAAGTAATCCTTTCGCATTCGCTCATAAATTGCTTTCCTACATTTGTAATACCAACTCCTTGTTTAAACTCTTGGAGGGAGGATGATGAAGTGAAAACGCAAAATTTCTGGTTGTATGCTTTTGAATAAAACTCTGCTGATGATGTAAGGCATTGTTTCAAATTCCCAAACACCGCAGATATAAGGAAGATAATCCCTTGTTAACCCCTTTGAGCCTTGAAGTAGGAGTTTCTTTTCTAAATGAAAAAACCCTTACATTTAACATGGGGCAGGGTAGTCTTCAGTTAATTTGACCAAGTGTCCAAATTTCAAAAGGAGTGTGTATCTAAGGACCAACCACAATGGTTATCCCTCATTCAAAAGGGAAGAGGCAGTCACAACCCGTTTAACAAGTCAGATAAGCCAATGTCACATGATTTGTTTGAAAAAAGAAATCAAAAGAAAATAAAATCCCGCCAAGTCGAAAAATTGAAAACAAGTGACTTAGTAAAAAATTAGGGCGTCCCGCTGGACATCAAAATCTCAGAAGTTTTAGTCTAGGCAAAAGTTAGGGAAAATAAAAGAATGAAAAGCGCGAAAAGCGAAAAGAAAGGATTACAAAGGAAAATCCTAAACAAATCTATGTGACTACAAAGTCAAAAGACAAAAGGGTGACTGTTATTCCCCAAATAACCTCATTGGTTCTTAAACCATCAGTTTTATCCTTTTGAGATATGAACATTCATGTCAAATTAGCTGAATGTAGGACTGAAGAATATCACGGAGATTGGGTGGGTACAGATAAATTTTGAGCCTAAAAATCCTTTTTCTGAAAAACCGTGAACCAGGCCAAGTTATAACCCTCAAAAGACCTAATTGAAGTAGGGTTTATTTTGAAAGCATACTTAAACGGATAGCGTTCCTGACTCCCATGAGTTGCGCTAAAAGATCTTTGTTGGTATTGCATATGCATTCAAAAATCAATGTCGCATCCTAACTAGTGATTTGTTCACAGGGTTTGGTGACATCTTTTCAATAAAAACTTCAAGATTAACATATGTAATTGCATTAGAATAATCATTCTCAAACTTGACATTTTCTGCTTGCATACATTTGTTGACATCATAGAAGCTTACATTTGAGCATCAGTGATGAGCTTAATCTTTTGAGGCCTGAAACTCTGATGAGTAATTGGCCAATCACTTCAAGAAATGATCATATCCAAGGGCATGTTGCCTGAAGATTTTGTTGAGGATGAGCAAGTTTGTTTTCCTAGTTGATGTTTTCACAGGGGCAAAGCTTGAATACTCCATTGATCAAAGAATGTGCCAAGTTCAGTGAATCTGGGGCAGTTACGTCGAGATTCGACGAATCTTTCAGAGTTTGAAGACACTGGGGCAGATTATTTCAAGTCCTTATGGTAAAAAGTTTCCGGAGGAAAATTTCTTATATATCATGCAATTTGAGGTTGATCAAACATAAAACAACTCGGTATGCTCCCAAGCAGAGTTTGTTCATGTTAATGTTCTCCCCAGTAAAGCTTGTTGATATTTCCTCAGCAGAGTTTGTTCATGTTGATATTTCCCCAGTAGAGTTTTGTTGATATTTCTCCAGTGAAGTTAACTGTTTTTTCCCTCAAGCACAGGTTTGTTCATGTAATCAGTTGTTGACAAGTTGATGGTATACATATTTGAGTTTTCTCCAGACGAGTGTTGTTTGGTTTTTCCCCAGCTATGTCTCCATCCAGATTTTTTTCTAGCTGATTATGTTATTGGTCAGGCAGTTGAGCAATTTTGAAGATCATCTCTCATCGGTGTTAATCCCCACGCAGAGATTCATTTTTTGCTATCCCCAGCAAAAATCATATGAGGAATTCCCACTCAGAGTCTTACCCTCTAGACGTGTTGTTGTTGCTTTGGGTGTCCCCAAATAGAGAACACTGTTATTTTCCTCTAAGAAGTATTGACACGGTAACCATCTGTCGGGTTTTATCTCGCCTTGTGGATATTTTTTTCTCTCTCCAGGTGGTTGTACCCAGAGATTTATCCTTGCCCATTCCTCAACAGAGGCAGTGCATTATTGTTTCGAATGTTTCCCAATCATAGAGCAATGATGTTAATTTCTCATTTCCCCTGGCAAGTCCAGAATGTGCTTCTCTCCAGATTGTTTGTTTTCAGAGAAGAATGTGCATCGCTACTGCGGCTATTCCCCAGTGAAGTCACTGATGATATCTCTATTCAAGGGATATTGATATATTAGTCACCTGTTGGGTTTTCTCTCGTTTATGATGAGTATTAATCTAAAATCCCCCATAGTTTGACCTTTTGCTGTTTTCCCAGCAAGTTCAGGATGCTTTGCTCCGAATTGATTAATCCTCTGAGAAAGTTCTCATATCTCCAGCAGATCTGCCTTGTTTTCCTAGTGGATTTTAGCATAGATGTTTATATGTCTATAATCCCCAGCGGATTCATTATTTCTCCGCAACAGATCTCTTCATCCTTTTGAAATGAAAGTTCCTGTGTATTTTTATGATCCTCAGGAAGATTCAGAAAGGTTTGGGTTGTTATGATTCCCCGACAGCTTTCCTGCCATCTTCAAAGCAGAGTTTATGTGGTTATCCTCATTGTGGATAGTTGATGTTAGAAGATTGATATTCGGGTTTCTGCCCAAAGAGTATCTTCCTTTTCTCCAGCAAGATTTGAGCCTTGTAGTAGGATTTATTTTCCTTTGATGGATTTTATTTATCTCTTGCAGGATTTCTTCAGCTAAATGCCTAGAAGAGTTACTAATGACATCTCCATCTTGTTGAAATTAGCCGAGTATTCAGTGGTGTTGTGATGTTTATTCCACCCTCTGTTTTTTCTTTATGTCTGTTTTGTCAGCATATTCATACTCATAAGCATCACATGCGCATTCATTTGTTGTGCATAGCATATTGTTGTTGCATTTTGCATTTTGCATTTGTGTTGGTGCTTCTTTGCTCTCTGGTGGTGTTATCCCCGTAGAGCGTGTGTGTCCTCTCTTCATTTAGAGTGTCGACCCGTAAGCAGAAAAATGTATATCTTTGTTAATTCCCCACTAAGTTTATTTCTCGTGGAAGATTTTGATTCAGTTTCCTCTCCAGTGCATTATCTGGATGGAATTAGTCCCCAATTGAGATACATCCTCCTCGTGATGAGTCTTATTTGACCGTTTCTCTCCAGCTTGTTCTTGGATTGAACTTTGGTCCCCTGCAACATTTGTTTGGATCTCTAGGCTGTGAAACCTAGATTGAGAGTGCATTTATTTTGCACCTTTGAGGATTCTGCACCCTTCAGCTGAAATCTGCGTATGATTCCCCTTTTGGAAGGTTCAATACTGTTTCGTGGCATTCCTTTATTTAATAAGCCTGAGGCGATGCAATTAATACCTTTTGTGACTCCAATGAATGGTAAGTCTCTTCGGTTTAATGGGACAGTTCGTTGCTGAGATTTTGTGACTCCAATGAATGGTAAGTCTCTTCGGTTTGATGGGACAGTTCGTTGTTGAGATTTTGTAACTCCAATGAATGGTAAGTCTCTTCAGTTTGATGGGACAGTTCGTTGTTGAGATTTTGTGACTCCAATGAATGGTAAGTCTCTTCGGTTTGATGGGACAGTTCGTTGTTGAGATTTTGTGACTCCAATGAATGGTAAGTCTCTTCGGTTTGATGGGACTGTTCGTTGTTGAGATTTTGTGACTCCAATGAATGGTAATTCTCTTCGGTTTGATGGGATAGTTCGTTGTTGAGATTTTTGTTACTCCGATGAATGGTAATTCTCTTCGGTTTGATGGGACAGTTCGTTGTTGAGATTTTGTGACTCCAATGAATGGTAAGTCTCTTCGGTTTGATGAGACAGTTTTTTGTTGAGATTTTGTGACTCCAATGAATGGTAAGTTTCTTCGGTTTGATGGGACAGTTCGTTGTTGAGATTTTGTGACTCCAATGAATGGTAAGTCTCTTCGGTTTGATGGGACAGTTCGTTGTTGAGATTTTGTGACTCCAATGAATGGTAAGTCTCTTCGGTTTGATAGGACAGTTCGTTTTTGAGATTTTGTGACTCCAATGAATGGTAAGTCTCTTCGGTTTGATGGGACAGTTCATTGTTGAGATTTTTGTTACTCCAATGAATGGTAAGTCTCTTCGGTTGTACGGGACAGTTCGTTGTTGATATTTTGTGACTCCAATGAATGGTAAGTCTCTTCGGTTTGATGGGACAGTTCATTGTTGAGATTTTGTGACTCCAATGAATGGTAAGTCTCTTCGGTTTGATGGGAGAGTTTGTTGTTGAGATTCTTCCACTCCGATGAATGGTAAGTCTCTTCGGTTTGACGGGACAGTTCGTTGTTGAGATTTTTGTTACTCCGATGAATGGTAAGTCTCTTCGGTTAGACGGGACAGTTCGTTGTTGAGGTTTTCTACTCCGATGGATGGTTAGTCTCTTTGGTATGCTAGAGATAGTTCATTGTTGAGGTATTGATTTTCCCCAGTGGAGCCTTGCTCTGCTAGGTCTTCCCTGTTGAGTTATATCCTTGTTGTGTTGTGGTTTATTTCCATATACAGTTATCCCCAGTTTGAATCTTTTCCTCAGTTGAGTCCCAATAGTTGCGCGGTGTGTTCCCCGGCTAGTTGGTGGTCCGATGTGATGTGTTTCCCCGGTGGAGTTCCTTTCTCCCGTTCTTTCTTTTGTTTATCTCCTGTGGCATTTTCTCCCCCACAGTGGTCTTGTGTCTGCATATCATCTGCATAATCATATCATTTTGTGGTCTCTTAGGGCCAAACATTGGGTTTATTGTTATATTTAAGTCTCTTCTATCTCGTCGAGACAAAGATGTCCATCTTCATATCTCCGGATAGAAGAAACTTAAATAGGGGCAGCTGTAATACCCTAATTTTTACCCCTAAGATCCCACATATCATTTGCAATTTTGCATACCAAAAACAAGAACACAACTTTTGTTTCTCCTGAGCATCTGTATATTATTCTTACTTGTTTCTGTTTACTAACCTCTAACCAAAATACTAAAAATATTTTGCAACTTTTACTTGTTTCTTCTTCTCTCTGTGTTTAGGGTTTTGCAGGGAAATTGATGGCAAAGACATGGCTTGGAGATTGTGTGGCTATTCAGTTATGGTTGAGATCAGATGGAAGTTTGACCTAATATTGGTCAAACCATCAAAGAATTGCTTGAATTGCAAATTGATTGTGGCAGTGGGCTATTTCTCAGGAAACATGTATTCAAAGATAAGTTGTTTTGCGTTGAAATCATCAGGTTATCAAGCAGTGTCCTCTGAGAAGTCTGGTACAAAATCATGGCTAAGAGTCCATCAGTCCAGGTTGTATTCATCTGTGGATTTATTTTCCCAGAGATTGATTCAGGCCAATTTCAAAGTGATTCAGAATTTACTCCACTTTTTATCAGAGACTTAGAGAATTGTGGCAAAGATCAAAGTTGATGGTCGACGTTTCAGTTGCAATTTGTTCAGCAGTTGTTGTGTGCATTTTAATCAGATGCTTTGTGGAGAGGTTTTGGATTGGTTTTGGATTAAAGTCAAGATTGTATATCCACTTTGACTACCATTTTCTAGTTTGGTTATCCATTTGCTATATCCATTTCCATATCCATTTCTCCTAAACCTTTATTAATTCAATATCCATTTCTATTTTATATTTTTCAAAATCCAATTTATCCATATCCATATTTCCATTTTTTTCTCATTATCCAAAATTCACTTTTTATCCAATTTCCAATAACTCATTTCAAGATCCACATTGCAAATATTTACACATTATCCATTTTCCAATCAATTTTTCTACACCAAATTCAAAAATACCATTTATAGCCAACTATTAAAAAAAACACTAAGGCCCATTTACATTTAAAAAAAAAGCAAAACAATTAGCTCATTGAGTTGCCACACGAACCACATTTCTATGCCTTGCAATTCATCAAGCTTCGGCCCGTTTCACTCCCATCAGTAGTTACATTTCATGCTGCCACTCCAAGCCATGGCTCACATGCCAAAGTATTTCCAAGAGCTGCTATGTTCAACTTGCCAGCCACTAGAAGAAAGCCACAATACACTGCGCAAGCCATGACTCCAAGCATTCTTAAGCTGATACCACTTTATGAAGTCAACTTCAGCTAACACAAATGAGCCAAGGCAGTATAAAACACACGAAATATTTGCAACATGAGCCAAACGACATCCGCAATCAAGTGAAACGCAGCAATTCCTTCACAAAAACAATTCCAAAACGACATTCAAAAAGTTCAGAAACTTCACGCAAAAGAGATGAAATCGAAACGCATCAAAAAAATCACAAACGACAATTTCAATTTTGCAAACCAAATTCACCTTCATTTTGCTATAAATAAGAGACTCCTCCTTTCATTTTGCTAAAGCTTTCAAGAGCCAAGGAAGCTCTGCCAAATTCATCCTCCAATTCTCTTTAACATCCCAAAACTTCCATAACCTTCATCTTCAACTCAATAAACCAAAAACAATTTCAACAAACCTTCATCCCTCAATTCAATAAAAGCTTCAATCAAAACTCAAGAAAAATTCTGTAATTTCATTTCATCAACATCAACCGTTCAACACTTCACCAATTCACAATTCAACCTCCATTTCCAAATTTCAAATAACTCAAAACATCAATCAATATTGATTGAATTCCGTAACAACATCGCACAACTTCATTCATCGACAACAACCATTACTTCACCTTCAACATATCCAACAACAACAACAACTTCAGAAATTTTGCACAAGAAGAAGAGAGAAGAATTGAGCATTTGCAACTCACCATTTTTGAGGTAATTGGAAGATTTTGTCGGAACATTTGCGACTTGATTGCGAGTTTATGTTTTGATGGACTTTGGAATTGAAACCGTATCTTGAATGTCCTTCACGTTTCGATCACAACCGTGTTTACCTCGCTTCCCGCCGCTAACAATTTCGCATCTCCATGGTCCATGAACAGTGATGCCGGCGTTGGAAGTGTGAAGAAGAAGAAGATAATGAATAATGTTTTCTGATATTTTTTTTTCTCTTTAACATTTCTTTTTTATTTCTTTTTTGAGACGTTTGGGCCTAGAGCCTGTACCAAATTGCTATCACCACGCCACCTTTCTCATTTCATAACCTCCCTTTCTTTCTTAATTTTTTTTCTTTTATTTTCTTTAATTTTTCTCTTTTAATTTTTTTTATATAATTTCTTGATTAATACTTTTTTTAAGTTTCTGATTTACTATTGCATTTTAAATTTTGTTTTTAAATCATTTTCTTGAAAAAAATTATCAAAAATAGTCTTGATTTTTATTTTCTTGAATTTCTCATTGTTGGTTGTTGGTGGATCATAAATGTTAGATCCACTTCTCTTCATCTTAATTCTTTTTCTTTTGATCGATGAAAGCCTAAAAGATCTTGGAATTCCTTTGTTGAATTTCGATCAAGGCTAGATTGTTACCATTTTTCTTTTTGTGCGGTATCGCTTTCGGATGATGATTTACTTATCGTTCATCTAGCATACATTAGCACATAGATCTATTGACCGGCCTCATTTGTAGGGTAATTACTCCGTAAATTACTCGGCGATTGCTTAACATAGCGCAATATTTGTCCCGTAACGGAAAACTATCAAAAATGGTTGATTATTTGTCTTTTGGTTCAAAACTTATGAAACTTGTTGTTAGGAGGCTTTGGTCTTATCAATCCTCTAATAAGTTCTCATTAATCTTGACCTGAGTGCAATTATTCAATTATTATTGATCACTAACTCTAACAACTAATCACTAACTTACTAACATTACTATTGTACTAATCCTTTACAATTCCTTCTCGCTCCTTATCTCTTTTACTTTTATGCTTCATTTTTATCATTTCATATCAAGTTTATGCTTCCGCAATTTTTTCCTTTGTCCGTTGGACATATGTTTATGCTTCCGCATTTTTTTTCCTTTGTCCGTTGGACACATGTTTATGCTTATGCCTTTTTCTCTTTGTCCACTTGGACTAAAAACATTAATAAAGGCCAAAACCTCTAAAAAAACTTGTGCTTCTAATCTTGCTCTATGGTTACTATCCTATGCAATGGACATGGAGTTTTACACCTAGACCTTGGACATCCAATGCAATTCTTGGAACCTTGGACTTAGAACTAGGACCTTTTCCCTTTGCTTTGGAATTATTGTTCGAAGACTTTGAAGACTTGTGCTTTTGCTTTGGTTTATGGTGAAGCTTGCATTTGCGGTTAGATCATTCAATTCCTTAGCTTTTACTTTATGCTCTAGGATAGTCTTTTCTTCTCCACCCCTTCTTAAATTTTCAAAACCTTCTCCCTTTTTCAAAACTTTCTTGTTTTCAAACTTAAAACTGCTTTCATAATAAAACCTTGACTTTGGTCAAGTGATTTTTAAACGTTGTTTTCCTTGATAAATGTCAATCCATTTTAATCATATTTTGACCATTTCAAAAAGACATAAAAAATACAAAACTCATCTAATTTTTTTTTGTGCTTTTATGCACCTTTTTCTTTTAAACTTTTCATAAAGAATTAGACATGAGTCATTTTTTTCGATGAGATGTAAAGCTCCTAACCATGGTATTTTGTTGAAAGTGTGGTCGTTTTCCACTTAGATGTTGAAGTGATTAGACTTGTTGATGTTAATCCAAGCAAATCCTCCAGCTTAATGTGAAGCAAATGCCTCTTTCCCATACCTTTGGGTAATTAGTTGAGTATTCTCTCTTGAGAATGACGGGTTGTCTTTTTCAAGATAAAATAAACCATAACCAATAATTTTCATTCTTTGTACCACGAACTACGAGGTTTTGATCCTACATTGCACATCGTGGGTACGTAGGCAAGAGGCGATAAGTCTCTCCAAACACAAAAATCTTAAAAAATATTTCTCTTCTCATCTCCACAATCTCTTTACAAGCAAATCATTTTCAGACCAAAAAGCATGAATACATCAAAGGGCTCCTATAGAGTACTATAGATGTATTGGGTGCGTACAACCTTCCCTTTACATAACCAACCCCCCTTACCTATTCTCTGTTTGTTCTTGTTTTTAGAACTCTTTAGGTTTTGTTCGCTCTTTTTTTCCTTTCCTTTTTGGATAAAAATAAAAGTGCGGTGGCGACTCTTGTTTATTTTTTAGTTAAGTTAATCAATAACTTACACTCACAAATTTCCCCGCTACAGTAAGAAGAATTGCATAGCCAAGGAGGCTTACACACTTTGGGTCAAAGAGTGCGTCAAAGAGATCTTGTTGCCATTTTCTCCCGAGCCTTCCATGAATTCCAAGCTTCCTGAACTTGCCATTGTTCCTCCATCTGAAGTCGACCAACTAAAGTTGACTATTGAGATGTTGAAGAAGAAGAATGTCGATCTTCGTCTCAACCTTGGTAGAGTCACATTCGAGAAGGATAGCATACAGATTGAGCTCCACTAGAAGCGCGAGGGCATGCTCAAAGAGGTGGAGGTTGAACCGAACAAGCGAAGGAAAATGGGTGATGCTTTTGAAGAGTACCTATGAGGGACTTACTTCAAAGAAGTGACAGCTCGCCGACACTCAGTATCAAGCCTACAGGGCTGAGTTAAGCTACAAGAAGCAACTTAAAGAGCTTCGAGGGAAGTTATCAGAGTACAACACAAAGTGGCAAAGTGAATAAGATTGTGCTAATCAGTTGGTAAAGGACTTTTCTCAGTGTCAAGCCAAGCTCGACAAAGCCTTCGGTGAGATTCAGAAGTTATAGGATCAAGCACATCAGAGCCGAGAGCAGATCAGTCAGCTCAACACAGAGAGTACTCATTGGGAGCATCAAAGTCGTCATCTGCAAAACCTCTTGGATCAGAAAGAGGCCTTTCTTCAAGATATGCTTCAGGGACCTAATCATTCTTTGTTGTGCAACCTCATGAAGGATGCGAAGTATTGGAGTGAGAGGCACAGTCGTTTAGCCAGATTTGCTGAGCACGCACTTTAGGACTTACATGGGTTATTGAAGGATGTATATGCTGATGTATTGCCGCACCAGATTCCTTGGGTTGTTTTCCACTTCTTGTATGTTTGTAGGGTGGTCTTTGATAGGATCCATGCTGATCTGGTCGAAGCCCAAAAGGCAGATATTTGATTTGTACTTGACTTGTACTTTTTTCCTTTATTGTTGAATGAATGAATGAAGTTGCTTACCAATCTTATCTTTTGCACCTTTACTTGTATGCTTTATGATTATTGTTAACAAAGATGAGTTTACGAATTCCTGGAATTTAAAACTTCATTTTTGCATGCATTGCATACATTCATTTGCACACATATACATGTCCCTTCATTCGGAAAACCTTTGCTTACCTTGTCTGTCTCCGCTTATAGCAAGAAGACGACTCGACATCGATATTTCATTCGCTCAAGCAAATCCAGATGCCTACTGCTTTTCCTTGGGGCATGCCTCCAAATAACACTCCTCAGATTGCAAATAGTGGTGCTTTCGTACCATATCAGCCTTTTGTTGTGCCCATGCCCAATGGAAATGCTGCTGCATATCCGTGGGGTATGCCTACTCCGGTTCCATATCGAGTGGCGAGTGATGATCATGAGAATCTTCAGGTTCAGACTCGTCTGACTCCTGGGTTGGCTGATATCGAAACTCTTGATGACGATGAACATGTGTATAGGGGTCCTCCTATTCATGTTCCGATTTCATCTCAAGCTGCTCAAGCTACTATTCAGAATGTTCATTCTGGAATGCTCTACCCTGGGAAATCTTCAGTCATCATAGTACCTCCTCCGATTTATCCGTTTGGTGTTCAGATGGGTCAGAATGATGGTCAGATGGTTAATCAGGGATTGGTATACCCTTCTCAGTTTGCTACTCCGCAAGTGCACGCTCCGGTCGCATCTCAGCTGTCAAATCCTCAAATTCTTGTCAGGCCTGCTAATTAAGATAGACCTGCTGGTTACGAGTTATTAAAAGACCGTATCAGAGCTATCGAAGGGTTTTCTGCTTTTGGTTTGGAGGCCAAATATTTATGTTTGGTTCCGAATGTTGTACTGCCGCAGAAATTCAAGATACCTAAGCTTCCAAAGTATAAAGGTTTGAGTTGCCCACGTAGTCACATCACTATGTACTGCAGGAAGATGGCTTCCTATATTAATAATGATGAATTGCTGGACCATTGTTTTCAAGATAGTTTGTCTGATGCTTCATTGGATTGGTACATGGGCTTAGAACGCAGCAAAATCCATACCTGGAGAGATCTATCTGAAGCATTCTTGAAGCAATACAAATATAATCTTGATTTGGCGTATACCAAATTACAGTTGCAGAATCAGTCTCAACGCTCAGTTGAAACATTTAAAGAGTATGCACAAAGATGGCGTGAGATGGCGTCTCGTGTGTGACCTGCTCTCTCTGACAACGAGTTGGTTGATATCTTTATGGGTACATTGCAGGAATCCTACTATGAGAAAATGGTGGGTAGTTCTTCATCAAACTTTGCTGACATTGTAACAATCAGTGAATGGATTAAGAACGATTTGAAGACTGGAGCTGCTTCCTAGCAACCAACAAATAGAAAATCTCAGAACAGCCAGTCAAAGAAAAAGGAAGGTGAAGCCAACGCCGTGACAGCTAATATTTATCCTCAGTATCAAGCACCCATGGCTCCCATGCCTTAATATCCATATCCGTACATTGTTGCTGCACAATATCAACAACCTCCGTACCAATATCATCTGCAACAACTGATTCAGAATGCTCAGAATCACCAACAACCGCAACGTCAGCAACAGACTCAACAGAACAACAAAAATCAACAGAATCAAAATCGACAAAACAACAACAATCAAGGAAATCGTAAACGTCCGAATTTCGACAGAATTCTGGTGCCATACACTGAATTTTTCCTTATTTGGTTCACCAAGGGGCAATATTTTCCAAAGAGATCACACCTGCAATTCATCCATTCAACCCAAAACATAATCCAAATGCGTCATGTGCCTATCACTCTGAATACATAGGACATACGACAGAGAATTGTATTGTTTTCAAAACCAAAATTCAGAAGCTCGTCGATCGAAAGATTTTGTCTTTTGCTGAGGAAAGTCCTAACATTCAGCATAATCCATTGCCTAATCACGGTGGAACTGCGGTGAACATGATTGAGGATAACTCAAGGGCTGAGTTGATCATGGATGTTGACGAGGTAAAGACCCCGATGACTGTGGTTATCAATAAATTGAACGAACACGGGTTGTTGAAAGGGATGCATGGTAAGTGTCATATTTGTGACGATAATCCTAACCAGTGTCAAAGGTTGAAGGGTTGTGTCCAAATTTTGATGAACCGAGGCGAAGTTCAATTTGCTAGATCTAAGCCTGCTGAAGAAGTCGCTACTATCGAGCCATTCACCATCATCCATAGGAAGGTTCCTGTTAAATCCCCTAAAAAGAAAGTGCAACCTATCGTTGTTTGCCCACCAAAGCCATTTCCGTATCAGAATTCTAAGGAGGTAACTTGGAGGTATGGATCTACTGTGTTTTCGGGAGGTCAAGAGATAAGGTTTGTTGAGTCTGAGATTGTGAATGTTACCACCGTTGGAGGTATGACTCGTCGTGGACGTGTGTTTGCTCCGAAGGTCACTACAAAGCCTATTCAAGTTCCAATTGTTGTTCCTCCCAAGGAGAAGCCGGCATATGTAACCCTTATTGTTCATCAAGGGGCATTTATTGTTGTACCAGTGCCAACTATTTCGTCCGAGGATATTTCAAAGAACAAGGAAACAATTGATGATCAAGAGTTCCTAAGGTTGATAAAAAAAAGTGACTTTAAAATTGTGGATTAGTTGGGGCAGACTCCCTCAAGGATCTTGATTTTGTCCCTACTCATGAGCTCGCCCGCGCATAGATCACCTTTGTTAAAAGTCTTGAACACTGCTCATGTTATGCACGATATATTCGTTGTCGAGTTCGATGACGTAGTGGCTAACATAACAGCAAGCAAATACCTGGGCTTTAATGAATCAGAATTACCTCCTGAAGGAGCTGCCCACAATCGAGCGTTGCACATATCTGTAACCTGCATGGACGCCTTATTATCTCGTGTCCTAGTGGATACCGGTTCTTCAATCAATATGATGCCTAAGGGTACATTGAGTTAATTATCGGTAGAAGGGAGCGAGATGAGGCCGAGCGCTTTAGTTGTCAGAGCCTTTGATGGATCTCGAAGGCAAATCGTTAGAGAAGTGGATTTACCCATCAAGGTTGGACGACATTTGTTCACCATTACTTTCCAAGTGATGGATATTAATCCTGCATACAGTTGCCTATTGGGTCGCCCGTGGATTCATGCTGCAGGGGCAGTTACCTCCACTTTACATCAGAAATTGAAATTCATGTTTGATGATCAGCTGGTCATCGGCTGTGGTGAAGAGGATCTGATTGTAAGCAAGTTATCATCTTTCCGATATGTCGAGACTGATGAAGGCATAGTTGAGGTGTCGTTGCAGTGTCTCGAGTTCAAAGATGTAAGCTCTGCTTCAACTAGTTAAAGTAGATCACCACAAATAACTTTAGCATCTGCCAAGAGTGCTAAAGAACCCATCGAGAAAGGTGCCTTGCCTGGCTGGGGGCATGTGATTGAAGTGGTTGAAAAGCATAATCATTTTGGATTGGGATATCCTCCTGGTCGACAATCTAGCTCACATGGTCAGAAGCAGTGCAACTTGATGAAGTTCAGTAGCGCGGGTTTTCAAAAGGGTGACATCGTGGCAGCCATTGATGATGTTGGTCCTAGCAACCCGATTTTAAGCTTTGTGCGCATGTTCCCGCCGAGTTTCGTGCTCAACAATTGGACATCTACCGTGATTCCAGTAATGCCATTTGCTTTCTCATTCCCTCGTCCTCGCCTGAGACGAGTGGATAGCTTGTAAAGGCCTCACGCTTTTCCAATAATATGTGATTAATAAATAAAAGTTTTTTGCATTCAAAATCATGCTCTATTTTCTTTCTTTATTTTACTTTGTCACAAACAAATGGCAAAAGTTTCTTTTATTTTTCACTTTTCAAAATAGCTCATTCTAAACATATTCATAAACATGCAGAGCAAATAAACGCATTTATAACAACATGGCAAACATCCATTGTAATTCTGGGATTCCAATCGACCAAGCCGAAGAAGATAGTGAGGAAGATTGCGAATTACCGGCTGAACTAGCAAGGCTCCTTGAGCACTAGGAGAAAGAGATTCAGCCACACAAAGAGCCAGTGGAAATTGTCAATCTTGGTACTGATGAGGTCAGAAGAGAAGTCAAGGTTGGCATATCCCTCGCTAAGCATGTACACTCCGAGTTAGTCAAGTTATTGAAAGAATATATTGATATCTTCGCCTAGTCTTATCAAGATATGCCTGGGTTGGATACCAACGTCGTTGAGCATCACTTGCCACTAAATCCCGGATGTCCTCTTGTCAAGCAGAAACTCAAGAAAACTAGACCCGGCATGGCACTCAAAATCAGAGAAGAGGTAAAGAAGCAGTTGGACGCTGGATTCCTAGCCACTTCTGAATATCCTGAATGGATTGCCAACATCGTCCCGGTTCCAAAGAAAGACTGGAAGGTCAGAATGTGTGTGGATTATCGAGATCTCAACAAGGCAAGCCCGAAAGATGGTTTTCCTTTGCCTCATATTGATGTCTTCGTAGATAACACGACACAGTTCTCTGTCTTTTCCTTCATGGACGGCTTCTCAGGATATAATTAGATCAAAATGTCCCCAGCTGATATGGAGAAGACTACTTTCATCACGCCATGGGGTACATATTGTTACAAAGTCATGCCATTTGTTTTGAAGAATGCAAGGGCAACGTACCAACGTGCCATGACAACCCTCTTTCACGATATGATTCATAAAGAGATTGAGGTTTATGGGGACAATATAATTGCCAAGTCCAAAACTGAAGATGATCACTTGGTTCATCTGAAGAAACTGTTTGACAGACTCCAAAAGTTTAGATTACGGTTGAATCCTGCGAAGTGCACCTTCGGAGTTTGATCTAGTAAATTGTTGGGCTTTATTGTGAGTCAGAAAGGTATTGAAGTAGATCCCGACAAAGTTCGAGCAATTCAGAACATACCGCCTCCCAAAACAGAAAAAGAAGTCTGTGGCTTTCTGGGCAGACTTAATTACATCTCAAGGTTCAGTTCTCACTTGACGGCTGCCTGTGAACCGATGTTCAAATTACTAAGAAAAAATAAATCGATCGAATGGATCAATGATTATCAAGAAGCATTTGACAAAATAAAACAATACTTGCAAGAACCATCGATCTTAGTATCGCCGGTTCTTGGTAGGCCTTAAATCATGTATCTCACTGTTCTTGATGAATCAATGGGATGGGTATTGGGTCAACATGACGACACAGGCAGAAAATAACATGCAATTTACTATCTGAGCAAGAAGTTCACTGATTGTGAGACCAGATACTCACTTTTAGAGAAAACTTGTTGTGCTCTGGTCTGGGCTGCTCAACGCCTAAGACAATACATGATTTTCCATACTACTTTGTTGATTTCCAAAATGGATCCGATAAAGTACATATTTGAAAATTTTACTGTCTCTGGAAGGATTGCTCGGTGGTAGATGCTGTTAACTGAGTATGATATCCAACATGTTACCCAGAAAGCAATAAAAGGGAGTCTCTTGTCTGACTACCTTGCTCATCAACCTGTAGAGGGTTATCAACAAATGAAGTTTGACTTTCCCGATGAGGATGTTCTTTTTATCAGAGACTATGAGACTCCAGACCCTGACATAGGACCCGAACCAGGGGCGCGATGGACACTCGTGTTCGATGGTGCCTCCAATGCTAAAGGCTGTGGAATTGGTGCTATCCTCATCTCTCCGACAGGTTTTCATCTTCTCTTCACTGCCAGGTTATGCTTTGCATGCACCAACAATATGGCTAAATACGAAGCATGTATCTACGGTATTGAAGCGGCAATTGACATGAGAATTAAGATTTTTGAAGTCTACGGAGATTCTGATTTAGTTATTGGCCAAGCCAAAGGGAACTTTGTAACTCAGAATTCCAAGCTGGTTCCTTACCAAAAGCACATCTCGAAATTGATTCCCTACTTTGATGAAATCTCTTTTCATCATATCCCCAGAGAGGAAAATAATTAGCTGATGCACTTGCCACTTTAGCATCCATGTTCAAAGTCAAGTGGAAAAATGAAGCTCCTTCTATCCGCATTGATCATTTGAACGAGCCAGCACACTATTTAGTAATCGAAGATAAGTCTGATGACAAGCCTTGGTTCTACGACATCAAGAGATATCTGGAAAAATAGGAATATCCCGAGGGTATTACTATCACTAACAAGAAAGCTCTTAGGTGGCTTTACGCCAAATTCTTCTTAAGTGGTGGTGTACTGTACAAGAGGAATTATGATTCCGTGTTGCTCAGATGCGTGGATAGACACGAAGCAAACACGATCATAAGGTCCATACATGAGGGCTGCAAGGGTGTACATGCTAAAGGTCCTGCCATGGCAAAAAAGATCCTTCGAGCTGGGTATTATTGGACAACAATGGAGGTAGATTATTATAACTTTGCCAAAAGATGTCACAAGTGCCAAATCTACGGAGACAAGATCCATGTGCCTCCAACTCCATTGACTGTTTTGACTTCACCTTGGCCATTCTCTATGTGGGGTATAGATATGACTGGAATGATCGAGCCGAAGGCTTCCAACGGTCATCAATTCATTCTAGTTTCTATTGACTACTTCACTAAGTGGGTTGAAGCTGCTTCTTATACAAATGTTACACGCCAAGTGGTTGCCAAATTTATCAAGAAAGAGATAATTTGTCGCTATGGCATGCCTAGCAACATTATCACTGACAACACAAGTAACCTAAAAAATAAGATGATGAAGGAGTTGTGTCAAGAATTCAAGATCAAGCACCATAACTCTTCACCATATCGGCCCAAGATGAACGGTGTCGTCCAAGCAGCAAACAAAAACATCAAGAGAATTGACTTGAAAATGGTCAAGACATACAAGGATTGGCATGAAATGCTCCCATTTGTACTACATGGCTACAGAACTTCAGTTTGTACTTTTACTGGGGCAACTGCGTATTCGTTTGTGTATGATATAGAGGATGTTCTACCCATTGAGGTCGAGATTCCTTCGCTCAGAGTAATCATGGAAGCAGGTCTTGATGAAGCTGAATGGGTCCAATCCAGATATGACCAGCTGAATCTTATAGAAGAGAAGCGCCTTACAGCAGTTTGTCATGGTCAATTGTATCAGAGACGCCTCAAGCGAACTTTTGACAAAAAAGTTCTCCCTCGAGTTTTCCATAAAGGCGAACTCGTGCACAAGAGATATTCACCTGTTCACTCGGATCCACGCAGCAAGTGGACTCCCAATTACGAAGGACCCTTTGTTGTCAAGAAGGCCTTCTCAGGCAGAGCTCTGATCCTCACCACCATGGAGGGGGAGGAGTTGCCATCGCCCGTGAACTCTGCTACAGTCAAAAAATATTATGCCTAAAAAAAGGATAAAGAGCCTGCTAGATTGACATCCACAAGGACAATCTAGGAAAAAATGGGTGTCCCGATGGACTAAAAAAAAGAAATATCCATGCAAAAGTCAGGGACAATGAAAAAAAACAATAATAGCTCGCTAAGTTGAAAACCCGAAAGGGCGACTTAGGCAAAAATGGGTATCCCGGTGGACCAAAAAAAATAGAAAAATGTCCAGGCAAAAATTAGGAATAGAGGCATTTGACTGTGAACACTTGAGCCCCTCTTCATCATAGCTGGATTTCAGACGGTAACAGAGCAGTCAAATCATCACCAACTGGTGCAAGGCGTTGGAACATAGACTTGCAGTGGATGGTAGCCAATGTTGTAATCAATGCAAAACATGTTTTCCCTTTTCCATTTACATTTGTTTTTCAATTTTTATTGCAAATGTCCTCATCGAGGATTTTTGCATCCTTTTACACATCTTATGTACATGTTTTCACATTTCAATAAACGTTAGTCATTTTGATTTCTCAATTATTTTCTTTTCAGCATTTTGTTTTCAAAATAAACGATTATTTGTGATCACATAATATTATAAAACGTTGAGAAAAATAAAAAAGCTAAATCACTAGAGAAAAAGTTATGCATTGCATATTTTACTGGTAACTCCTGCAGGATAATCAGTAATATCCATTGGCAAGCCTAATGCCCGACCAACACCGTGATGATTCTTTGAAGATGCCGCCATCTCCCCAACAGAGCCATCACTTCCCCAACAAGCGCCATTATGGTTCTTCGAAAAGGTTGTTCACTTTCCATTTCTTTGGTAGATCCGTAATGTCCCTTGTAAAGTTGTCATGATGCACCCCGAGAAGAGACACGATTGTCCTTTTCCCAACAAGGGTTGTGTATCATCCCCAGCATGTCGAAACTGTCACACACCAACAGCGGTATGACTTGGTTTCTCATCTTCCCCAAGAGGAGAAGATCCCCCGGACCTTGGTAATTCCCTGCAACAGAGTCAGGGGCATCTTTTGGAGTTTTCTGGGTTCTTTCCCCCAGTCAGAGTCAGTCATGGTTAGAAGATCGACCTGATTCCTGCATCCCCCAGCAATGGCAATGGTGATAGTCTAGAAATTTGAGACTTCTCGGTTTCTTCCCCCAGTGGAGTCGTCACCATTTGGGAGGAATTGGTGCCTCAAATGCTAAAGGTAGTGGAATTGGTGCTATCTTCATCTCTCCGACAGAATTTCATCTTCTCTTCACTGTCAGGCTATGCTTTGCATGCACCAATAATATGGCTGAATACGAAGCATGTATCTACGGTATTGAAGCGGCAATTGACATGAGAATCAAGATTCTTGAAGTCTACGGAGATTCTGCTTTGGTTATTGGCCAAGCCAAAGGGAACTTTGTAACTCGGGATTCCAAGCTGGTTCCTTACCAAAAGCACATCTCGAAATTGATTCCCTACTTTGATGAAATCTCTTTTCATCATATCCCTAGAGAGGAAAATCAATTAGCTGATGCACTTGCCACTTTAGCATCCATGTTTAAAGTCAAGTGGAAAAATGAAGCTCCTTCTATCCGCATTGATCATTTAAACATGCCAGCGCACTATTTAGTAATCGAGGATGAGTTTGATGACAAGCCTTGGTTCTACGACATCAAGAGATATCTGGAAAAACAGGAATATCCTGAGGGTATTACTATCACCAACAAGAAAGCTCTTAGGCGGCTTTGCGCCAAATTCTTCTTAAGTGGTGGTGTACTGTACAAAAGGAATTATGATTCCATGTTGCTCAGATGCGTGGATAGACCCGAAGCAAACACGATCATAAGGTCCATACATGAGGGTTGCGAGGGTGTACATGCTAAAGGTCCTGCCATGGCAAAAAAGTTCCTCCGAGCTAGGTATTATTGGACAACAATGGAGGTAGATTGTTACAACTTTCCCAAAAGATGTCACAAGTGCCAAATCTACGGAGACAAGATCCATGTGCCTCCAACTCCATTGAATGTTTTGACTTCACCTTGGCCATTCTCTATGTGGGGTATAGATATGATTGGAATGATCGAGCCGAAGGCTTCCAACGGTCATCGATTCATTCTAGTTGCTATCGAGTACTTCACTAAGTGGGTTGAAGTTGCTTCTTACACAAATGTTACACGCCAAGTGGTTACCAGATTTATCAAAAAAGAGATAATCTATCGCTATGGCATGCCTAGAAACATTATCACTGACAACACAAGCAACCTAAACAACAAGATGATGAAGAAGTTGTGTCAAGAATTCAAGATCGAGCACCATATCTCTTCACCATATCGGCCCAAGATGAACGGTGCCGTCGAAGCAGCAAACAAAAACATCAAGAGAATTGTCTAGAAAATGGTCAAGACATACAAGGATTTGCAAGAAATGCTCCCATTTGCGCTACATGGCTACAAAACTTCAGTTTGCACTTCTACTGGGGCAACTACGTATTCGCTTGTGTATGGGATGGTGGTTGTTCTACCCATTGAGGTTGAGATTCCTTCGCTCAGAATAATCATGGAAGCAGGTCTTAATGAAGCTGAATGGGCCCAATCCAGATATGACCAGCTGAATCTCATCGAAGAGAAGCACCTTACAGCCATTTGTCATGGTCAATTAGATCAGACACGCCTCAAGCGAGCGTTTGACAAGAAATTTCTCCCTCAAGCGTTCCATGAAGGCGAACTCGTGCTCAAGAGATATTCACCTGTTCACTCGGATCCACGCGGCAAGTGGACTCCCAATTACGAAGGACCCTTTGTTGTCAAGAAGGCCTTCTCAGGCGGAGCCCTGATCCTCACCACCATGGAGGGGGAGGAGTTGCCATCGCCCGTGAACTCTGCTACAGTCAAAAAATATTATGCCTAAAAAATGGACGATCGCCCAGCGGAGTCGTCACCATTTAGGGGGGGCTTTTCCCCAGTAGGATCTGTCTTCATCTATGGGTTCTCTCCCCAACCGAGAATGTCGAGTTCGTTTTGCTAGAATCTCTGCCTAACCACCGCGCAATACCTCGACCTGCACCTTTGCATTGCATGATATCAAGCATCATGTAGAACACATACATGGCATAGGCATCAAGCATACTACCTTTCTTTTGGCCTGATTCATCTCACCAGTAGATATTCAGCCAAACTCTCACCTATCAAAATCTCTATACTTGCACCTCTCCTTTTGCCGTCGTCGGCCAAATTTTCGAGCTACTCTTTTATTTAATCCACTTTTATCTCGAATCATCGAAAAGCTAGCGCAATTCGTACATTCAGGTCCAAGAGGATTCAATAGAGGCAGCTGTCGTAACCCAAAATTTGACCTCCCTTTTTTTCCTTTTGCATGTGTATATCAAACCCTCTGCCTTCTCCTCCTCCGACTGTACTGGATGACATATCATAACTCGGCAACCATATATTCTAAGAGGTCTAACTAGGGGCTACCATCCTCAATTCAGGCCTCTATGTCTTCTCTACCCATCTCCATAACACACCGACCGATTGTTGTCTCACTTTCGGTGTGGTCATCCTAAGTCTCAAGTACCTCCTGGTTAGCAGGGCTCTGTGGTGTTCCAAGAGTGCCTGGTGTCATGATAAGGTGTGATACCATATAGAACCAGGTCATGTAGTCATTTGCATATGACCATTATACAGGAGCTGGTACCCTGTTATCGTAACCCGAAATATAACCTCCCTTTTTTGCCTTTTGCATGAGCATGTGCATACGCATCGCTGGCATAAGCATTCACACTTTTTTCTGTGTGATTTTTGTTACAGGAATATTCAGGTTTTTCAAGCCCGATTAATCGCATCTTCCCAAGGTCATCACATCATCAAAACAAGCATAAAATAAGGGTTTCCATGGTTATTCATCAAAACAAGAGGTGGAAAATCGAAACCGGGACCACAACACCATTTCCTAAGCAATCTAGGCAAAATTTGCTTAGAGTAACCGATTACTCAAATAGGGTAATCGATTACTCTAGAAGAATTTTCAATTTCTGCTGCTTTTTTGGGACAGCAACTATCCACATTCTTTGGTCCTTGATTCTACATAGTTCTAGCAGCATGTGGAATATTCTAGACTCTTCAAGTAATTCACTTGCATTTGCTACAATGTATCCTTCCCATTCAAGACTACCATGCACCCTATTTTCCGAAGATATGAACCTTTGGATTTGAAGATTGCATTGGGATGTTCCCACCGAGTTAACAAATAACTAACTGAGTTTGCCTCTAACTCAGTGAGTTAGATGTAACTAACCTCTAGGCTAATTCCAAACCACCCTAAGCTAGCTCCTAGCCTAATTCCAAACTTCTCACACTCCAAACCAAAACTCTATATTAACAAACCTTCAATCATTTTTCAAGGATCAACCATTTCATACATTTCTCACACTTCACTCTCAATTCTCTCACATTCTCTCTGAATTTTTCTGCAACTTCTTCAACTTCCTCTACATTTTCTTCCTAAACCTCACTATAGCTCTTCACCATTGAAGATTAATCACTTTCATCTTGGAAGTGATTATTTCTTGAGCTTAACCTTCATCACCTTGCAATTCTACTTGATTTTCTGGAGTTTTATTAGCTTTTGTATTCATATCAAATTTTTGCTTCAAGATTCAACGGTTCGAATTCGTATTTCGGAGTTTCGTCGCAATTTACTCGGTTTCGGTACGATTCGGCTAAAATTGAAGATTCCTCTCGTTTTCTTTGATTATCTTCATCAAGATTCATTTGCAACAACCACCAAGCCAATTCTCCGGCTTGTAGGTTGGTAGCTCTCACTCATTTTTATGTTTCAAAAGTTTTCGTATCATTCGCGAGTATGAATTGATTATGTCATTACTTGATCCATGATCTTGATGTGTTAATTGATTCCATTTTTGTTTATTTTCTGCTATTAAGCTTGATTTTCATGCACAAATTCATACCCTAGCATGTGGTAATTGGAACAAGTGATTTAGGTGCTCAAAGTGCATTTTGAAAAGCTATTTTTGTCACTGTTACAGTGGTAATCGTTTACTCAAAGAGAGTAACCGATTACTCTTCACAAATTTACATCAGCACTGTTTTTTTCAACTGAGTAACCGATTTCTCTGCACAATTTTCACCAGATTTGCTATTTTTCAAGCAAGTAACCGATTACCTACTTAGGGTAATCGATTACCACTGTAACAGAGTGCCATTTTTGGTGTTTTTCAAGCTTGTTTGCCATGTTTTCCTCATCTAACTTCCATGGATTATTATGATTAATTTTTAGGGATGTTTTAGGTGCTGCTTCTCTTTAGTCTGAAGCATGCTTATGAATTTACCGATGCTCAACTTTTTGATTTCATGATTGTGCACATTTTTGGAATTGCATGAACATGATCATTCTTGCACATTTCTATTCACATAATAACATGATTTTGTACTGCATTTTACTGTTTTGCATTTTCCATTCATGTTGAATTAAGTTTGTTCTTCAAGGAATAAGCTTAATCTTTATAATCAATAATGCACCCTTTGCTTTAATGATTTTTCAATTCATTTTGGAAAATTATTAGCATATTCCTCCCTTTTGATTAATTAATCGAAACTTCGTTTCGATTATTAATCTTTCCGTTGATGCTTCTCTTTAGGCTTCCTTTAGAGCTTTCTCTCTCTTTTCCCCCGGGGAGTCAGAGTTTCGCGCGACACTGGAGCACTGTACAACTTGGAGCTGTTACGCTGTTCGTTTCAACTTCTGCACTACACCTTGTGTGTTAGAGAAGGAATGAGAATGGAGAATTCCTACTCTCATTCTGACTACTTCAGGTAGGGGACGAATAACCTTGTGCCTGGCTTAGTCACCTCTATCTCCAGACGGTAGCGTATCTCCTTCCCCTGTTGAGTCGATCCCTGATCACTCTTATCTCTTTCAATCTCTCTTTTGATCAATCACCATTATTTTGGTTAAATATCATAGTCTCTTAGGTTAACACCCGTCTCTCTTTTCCAATATTCTTTTCTTTGGTCAATCATCGTCTTTTGATTCTCCAGAAGAGTCTTAATTCCTTTTCTTGGGTTAAACACAGTTTTACCTGTTAAACACCGAAACTCTTGCGGAGTTCGCAACCTTCTCTTGGTTCTTCTCCCTTTGTTTGGTTAACCACTGCCTGCCAGGTAAAACACCACTTTGCACTTCTTCTCAGTTAAACACAATCTATATGTTAACATACTGAATCTCCTCTTGGGATAATCACCTTCTCTTGGTTAATCACCCATTTTTCAGTTAACCATAGTCAGTCTGTTAAAACACTGATCCCCATTCGAGTTAATCAACCTTTCTTGGTTAATCACTCATTTCTTTGCGGTTAATCACAGTTTCTTCTGTTAACACCGAATCCTCAGCGGTTAGCAACCTCTTTTGGTTCATTACCTTTTTTCGTTGGTCAAGTACTGTTTGTTCGGTCGGTACCAACATCCTCTTTCGGTCACAACCTTCACTTGTTTATACACACGTTCCTTTGGTTAACCACTGTTTATCAGTTAATATACCAAAATCCCTTCAGAGTCAAACACCTTCTCCTAGTTCAGTACTCTCTCTTTTCCTTTTGGTTCTCCACAGCCTGTCTGTTGACATCAAATCTTTTTCTTCCCTACTAGAGTCTTCATCTCTTTCTCTTTGGATAACCACTGCCAGTTAGTTAACATACCGAACCCTTTTTCTTTTGATCCCAAGTAGGGTCGCTTACCCGCTAATCCCCATCATAATTCTTTATTCTCTTACCTCCTGTAGCGAGCGATTTTGGATGTGGTTGCGAAGCACTACCGCTCTTTGGTATCTACAGCTCGATTCATTTTTTATCCTATTGAAGTCGATGAAGGAAGGGAAATAGATGTCTCAAATTAACCCTGTTTGCAAATTGAGGTTAAACAGTCAAAACTGTTGGTTTACTGATGCTACAAAGATTTGGGGTCTCTATTAGGTTTATTTTGTTAAAAGTAGTGTTCGGTCGATGGGTGGGAGGTTAAGATGTTAGGACGGATGTATGAAAGTATGGGATTTTGGGTTTTTGTTTAGTGTGCTCGCTAAGATTTTTCTTTCAATCTTATGCCTACGTATTCCCATTTACCGAAACAGGGAAATCAGAGCGATCGTAGTTCCTCCTATTCTATGGGAGGAAATGGTGTTTTGGTGTCTTGTTCAAAGCCCAAGACGTGAAGCGAAAGGTAGTTTGTATCTTGTTCAAAGCCCAAGATGTGAAGCTAAAGGTTTGACTTTAGAGAGAATTTTGTCATCTCTAAAGAGGGGTTTGTCTGTCACAACTATTTATAAAGGAGAATTACTTTAACCGGGATGTGTGAATCCGGCAATGCCATAATTTCCTTTATAGGGGACTTCCAACCTAAAGGAGAAGACTTTAACTCAGTGTAGAGCAATGCTATCTTTCCTTAGGAATTTCTCATGCTAAAAGAGGGACAGTGGCATGGATGTAGATGATCCAAAGGCTTGCCGCTTACAGTGATTAGATGAAGGGGAAGGAGTTGTTGATGTTTGTGTATTGTGAACGAGGCACAGTTTTGATGCTAAAAGGTTGATTGGATCAACCAGTGGTTTTCTTATACAAAGCCTAAGAGGAGGCTAATATGTGTCTCGTACAAAGCCCGAGAGAGAGGCTAAAAGGTTTTGACTCAACGAGGGAGTCTTTTGGTATCTCGTATAAAGCCCGAGATGGAGGCTATTTGACTCAACAAGAGAGTTTTTTGTATCTCATACGAAGCCCAAGATGAAGGCTAAAAAAGCTTGGTTCCGCTGGGGAGAATCATTGTATAAAGCCCAAGAGGGAGGCTATGGCGCTGTTTCAGTTGAGTGACAGGTCTAGTATGCTGATTTAAAGAGAAAATCAGTTCTTATATGAGTAATGTTGGCACTCATGGATTTTGATTCGAGGATCAGGGTTATTTCCTGTTCTTTAAGGAAGTGGGAAATCCGAAGGGTATTGAGACTGTCTGAGTCTACGGGTTTTCTTCCTATTTTCGAAGGGAGCTTGAGAATGTCTTGGAGACTCAAGGAAATTAGACTGTCCAAGTCTAAAGTTTCATCTTTTGTACTATGCTTTGAGAAATAGTAGTAGACTCTTGGAAAGACTGTTCTATTAAGATGACTGATTTCTGTTCCTACACCTCTAGGTGGTCGTCGGGACAATTTGTACGAAGCCCAAGAGAAGGCTGGAAACTTTTAAGAAGCCGATAGGTCCTTGTATGAAGCCCAAGAGGAGGCTATCATTCTCGGAGGAAGAATCATTATACGAAGCCTAAGAGGAGGCTGTGAATACTTCTAAGAAGCCGACGGGTCCTTGTACTAAGCCCAAGAGGAGGCGGGGATGCTTTTAGGAAGCCTGTGGGTCCTTGAACAATGCCCAAGAGGAGGTCGATGCTTTTAAGAAGCCGATGGCTCCCCAAACCCCGAGAAATTCAAGAAAGGCTATTCACAAGGAATAGATCAAGCCAGGAAAGTTCGAGAATTTGGAAGAAACTCAAGAGATGCCATTCATGGAGAAAAGATCATCTCTGGGGAGTAGAGTTTCTTGACAAGTGCTTTTAAGAAGCTTGTGGGTCCCCAAACCCCGAGAAATTCAAGACAGGCTATTCACGAGGAATAGGTCAAGCCAGGAAAGTCCGAGAATTTGGAAGAAACTCAAGAGATGCAATTCACGGAGAAGAGATCATCTCTGGGGAATAGAGTTTCTTGACAACTTCTACGAGTGACCGTCTATGAAAGGGTTCACCGAGAATGCTGTCTTTCATATCTCCATATTGTTTAACCCCAAGAGGAGGGAAGACTGTGTCTGGTAATCCTATGGGGATCTAGTTTTGACTATTTAAGAGTGATCAACGGGCTTAATGCTAGACGTAGTTGCCGGGGAAACTCTAAATATCTATACTATTATTACACAGTTGATATGAGTTTATGAAAGAAGACTTACAGCGAAACAGCCCCACAATACAGTTATATGTATATGAAAGTGGTAAATGAAAGCATATAAACACTTACTCGGTTGTAGAGCTTCCATGCTGTTTGGTTAGTTGTTCAACAAAGAAAGATTGAAAACAATAGTATATTTCAAAATCAAATGAGAAAGTGCTTTGAAAAAGAAAGATTTGGGGCTTACAGCTCAAGGAGAGGCCTAGGGTTTTATCAGTGATCGCACTGTTTGAATTTGTACAGAGGGACTTATACCAGTGACTGAGGCCCAAAAATTATTTTCTGTACAAAGGGATGGGTCTTACACTCTCTCAAGAGGCCCATAAAGTCTTAAAGAAAATAAATGGGTCTTACTACTCGAGGGTAGGCCCAAGATTTGTTTTTCAACGGATGATGATCGCGTCGAACTTTTTTTAAATACAACGGGACTTATACAATAAGTGAGGCCCAAAATAGGTTGTATTTACAAAGGGTTGGGTCTTACACTCTATTAGAGGCCCAAAAGAAAAAGAGTAGGGCTTATAACACGATGGTAGGCCCCGTTGATTTTTCGTTTAAAATGGCGATCGTGCCGAGATTTTTGAAAACGCAGTGGGTCTTATACAATGCATTGAGGCCCAAAATGGTTTGGTTTTCAAAGGGGGTTGGGTTTTACACTCTATTAGAGGCCCAAAAGAAAAAGAGTGGGGCTTATAACACGAGGGTATGCCCAAGGTGTTGATTTTTGAACTGGCGATCGTGCCGAGATTTTCTTTTAACGCAAAGGGGCTTATACAATATCTGAGGCCCAAAGTTATTTTGGTTAAAAGGGGATTGGGTCTTACACTCTATTAGAGGCCCAAAAGTTTTGAAAATGATTTGTGAGGGTTGAAATAATCCAAAACCCTAATTTGTTTTCAAAATGTATTTTAATTGAATAAAAATTCAATTAAAAATGATCAAAATTATTTAACATATGGAAAACAAATTGTGACCTTGGATTAATGCTTCAAAAATTAAGTATTGACCTACAAAATAATTAGAAGTCATTAAAAGTTGCAAAATCAAGGTGGAAAAAATATTCAAAATGTCAAAAATAATTAAAATATTAATTCTTTGCAAAAATATCAATTATATAAAATAAATAATATTTTTGGGATTTTTTGGGAAAATCAAATATTTTAACATTTTTGTGAATTATTAAAAAAAGAATCAACTCAAAATCATTAAAACTCAGAGAGAAATTAATTTTTGAATCAATTAAATAAAATCACAAAATTCAAATATTTGAATTTGTGAAAATGGCGCCAAGAACATGGACCAAGAACACGCGCGTTTTCTGCCTTGCCCAGATTTGCATTTTCTATCCAATCTCACTGAATACTTGATTATATCATGCAATCCACATACCAATCAACTCGTTTCAACCTCACGATCATGTCTATGGCAATTAATTTCATTTAAATTAAACATAAAACAAGAAATCACGAAAAATCCTCAAGAACCCTAAATTCTGCATGAAGGCTGGGATTTTTAATACACGATTCAAACAAAGCAATTACTTGAGGGGAAACATTCCATGCATGATTATGAACATTTGGCAAAAGTATTGTGCGAGGAAATATGCATAGATTGAGAGATGACCAAGTTTAGGCTTACCTCTAGGTCGTGACAACAAGAGCAAATTGATTTCTGAGTTGGAAGTGTTACAGATGAGTTGTGATGATCTGAACAGTTTCCCTACACCCTATGGAGTGTGTTTAAATGCTTGGATTTGATGGAAATTGGTTGGATCACTTCATGGCATCTCAACTGCACTTTGGTTAAAACCTTGAGCAATTGACTGGTGATTATGAGAAATCAGTGTTCCAGATGTTGATTAAGTGTTTGATCAGCTCACATATGATGTATATGAGGTGTGTGTGTGTGATTGGTTTGAGTGGAATTGCTCTCTAATGAAAAACCCGATAGTGACTTGCTAAAAAAGGCATTTTTGAGAGTGAGAAGTGGATTTTGAGAAAGGCAAGTGTTGTAGGCCTTTGGTGTACTTAAACTGATCACAATTGAGCTCTATTTATAGTAGAGCAAGTTTGTTTTGCAAGGAATAATGAATGGCAACTGCTGAGTAGGTTTGGCCAATGTTGGCAAATGAAAACCAAGTCTCCTCTAGCCATTGACTAGAGGTTAGGGCACAGGTTGTTGGTCCCCTTGGTCTTGGATAAGTCTTGACTGAATTCAGTTGAGAATGGATCAGTCCATGCCACCTTGATGCTTCCATTGAATGCTCCAATCCAAAATTGGAGTCTTGTCCCTATTTTAGGCAATTCTAGGTTCAACATGCTATTTCTTGTTCCAAGGACTTTGGAGGCTTGGCTCAGTGATTGTCCCCTTTAGATTCAATCCTCAGATGTGTCCAAAGTGATGACAAGGCTTGGAATTGGATGATTTTGGCAAATTGACCAAAAGTGCAAAAATCTGCCTTGCCTTGGCAGATTTCAGCAAGGCAACTTGCCAATGTCATATCTCATAGCTCAAATTGAATTTGGTGATGTTCTTGGCCATTTTGGAAAGCTCTTATATGATACAACAACTGTTTGATCATATTTGGTTTTGATACTTTTTGGATCCAAGTGAAAAATGTCCCTACATTTGGAAAAAAGTAAGGCAAAATCTGACTTAGTGAAATTTTCACTAAGTGTTGGAACAAAGTGACTTTTCTTGATTTTGATCACTCCATAACTCAAAATCCATGAGGAATTTGGACATAGGTCAGTATGAAGCTTTTGTAGAGGGTAATGAGATCTACAAATCAAGCCTTGGATGGAAAAAAATGGCTTTGTGGTTTAGGAGTTATGATCCTCCAAAGTTGGTACCTTTGTCACTTTTTCCATAACTTAGAAAATTTTCTAAGTTTTTATGGTTACCCCTTTTACAAGTTATCCCATTTTCTTTGATTTTTCTTGATGAATGATGATTCAAATAATACATAAACATCATTTTAGGGTTAAAAATCCATTTTAGTGAAAAATCTCAAAAAGTCAAAGTTGACTTTTGTGCATAGTTGACTTTTCCCGCGAAACCCTAACTGTGGTTCAGATGAAATTAAAACTTGTTGCTCAAGCTTCTTGGATCAATCCATTGTCCCAAATGGATCAATATGGCATATTGGAGACCCTCAAATCATGTCTTGAGGTCTTGGTTCATAATTGGTCCCAAAAGTCAACTTAGGGGTGAATTAGGTCAAAAAACCCTAATTCCTGATTTTTTATGAATGCATCCCCTGAGGCAAAATTGACTGGATGATTGAGTTTATGAGGTTCCATGGAGCATATTAGGTTATGTTTTGGATCTTTGGCTCATGTCCAGAGGAAAATTTCCATCTGGAGGCCCTGGTCGACCAAAACCCTAATTTGGTGACACTGGCGATCTTGATGTTTGATCCACCTAGAAGGGAGCATCCTTGTGCTTAATCCTTGAAGTGGGAGTCCTTTTTTATCCTTTTTGTATGTTTGAGGGTGTAGATAAGTTGAAGATCATGTCATTCTTTGATTGATCCTTTGCCTAAGGCTCAGGGAGGGCTTGAAACCCTAATTCTGATTGCAGTGGATGCTCAACAATTCCTTGAGGAGACTGATGAGGCATAAAGGTACATCCATATTGTGATGATGATTTACACAATGATGGGAATCTTAATGGTCAAAATTTGGGGTATGACGGATGCCCCTATTTAATCTTCTTGGACACGAAGGTGTGAATGACAAAGGTATTCGGGCATTCGGGGTGCAAGAGGATTAAATATCATAATACCCGAAATTTTGATGGTGGTTATGAATGGCAGGTCTCAGTTTCTGATTTAAACTTCCCCTCGATCCTGGTTTCCTAACAAGGAACTGGTCTTAGTTTCTGATTTAAACTTCCCCTGATCCTGGTTTCCTACCAAGGAACTGGTCTTAGTTTCTTTTGTCAATAAACTTTATTGACAAGGGACGCTATTAGTATCGGTTTTCCTCAAACTTCTCGCCGAATTTTCTTGGGGAGATGCCATTTGATGGAAAAAATTAACGTCAGACTTGCTGGGGAACCCAGTCATCTGAGTTGTAGAGGTGTACAAACTTCTCTGTTGGAGACGCCATTTGTCGAATCTACTGGGGAAAACGAGTCCCTTTAGACACTGTTTCCGCTTGGGGTCTTACATCATACTTTGCTCGGGATTTTCCCAGAGAAATGCCATATGATGGGATCCAATTTGAGGTGCCGATGACCTTTTCATTAGTGGTTTTTCGGAGAAACTGCTATACCACCGAATCTCTGATTAGGAGGCTTTCTCCCGGGATTTTCCTTAATCTGGGAAAGCAAGGATATCATCTTCAATGGCGAAGAGTGACATTTGTTAAAGGTTCTCTGGTCTTTCAGAGGTTCAAGTTATCAAAGTGGTCAAGGACCCAACTTCAATCTAGAAATAAACTAGAGGAGAGATTATTTAAATGTAACATTTCCTAATCGAGGAAAGAACTGACAACTCGACCGAGAAGACAGCTATCACTAGGGATAAGATCGACTGGAGTGATAGTGATGCAATATGAAATGTGTATGCAAATCAATAATGCATGATGTATGTATGTATATGCTGACAAAACTGACGCGACATACAAACTAACGGATGAACACGACTGGATACTCGGCCGTCGTGGGAGATGAAAGGTATCACTTGGTTCAAGATAGCAATTCTACCTTGCTTAGGAGAAGTAGTCCCTGCGGGGAACAACCGTTGGTCGGGCTTAGGAGGTAAGAACTCTGCCGAAGAGGTCAGATGGAATAGTCGCATCCGACACTGTTGATCCTTCATTCAGGCGCACTGGCGTAGAAGGGCTACTTTGATTCTGCACTTTGAAGTTCGCTTACTTCTGGAGAAGCGATTGATGTTCTTTTGATGTTCAACAGTCAAAAGAAATTGCCATCTTTATTTTAAAGCAGAAAAGTTTTAAAAGTAAATTCATTTTTGTTTTATTTCAAGAATCGTTAATCATATTAAAATGTCGTTCTGTAAAGCTAAAACAAATGAGAATTACAAACAAAAGCACAAGGGCTCAAATTTTATTGATAAGATGGAGATCAGCCAAACGCGTGATTCCAAAGAGTATATACAAAGCTAGAAAATGGTAATTTACAGGGAAAAAGGGCTACGTTGAAACATAACGACCACTATCCTTCTACCAACTTTGAATTCTGGACATCCTGAGCTTCTGTGGAAGATGACCTTGACTGGAGTTTTCCTCCGATGGACGGTGTAACTGCTGTTGTTGAGGGACTTGCCTCTGTTGAACATAGTTACTTGCCATTATCCCTAACTTTTTCCTGGATTGTGCTATGATGTTTCCAATCCACCGGGATGATTTTTTTATTTTGTCTCTAACTTTTTCCTGGACCGCCCTTTCGGGTTTTCAATCCACCGAGACGTTTTTTTAGGCGAAGTATTTCTTGACTACATCAACATTCGCGGGGTAGGCAAATTCTTCTCCGTCCATGGTTGTAAGTCTCAAGGCGCCGCCTGAGAAAGCTTTTGTGACCACATAGGGGCCATCATAATTCGTAGTCCATTTACCCCGAGAATCAGTGAGAAATGATTGTATCTTTTTTAGCACAAGGTCTCCTTTCCTGAAGACGCGAGGTCGGACCTTTTTGTCAAACGCCTTCTTCATTCTCTATTGATACAACTGACCGTGGCATAGTGTCATGATTCATTTTTCTTCTATCAGATTCAGTCTGTCGTGTCGACTTTGACACCATTCAGCTTCTGTAAGCTTGGCTTCCATCAATACCCGGATTGATGGAATCTCTACTTCGATGGGGAGCACTGCATGCATGCCATATACTAGAGAGAAAGGGGTTGCCCCTGTTAAAGTGCGGACAGATGTTCGATAACCGTGAAGAGCAAAGGGTAGCATCTCGCGCCAGTCTTTGTAGGTTACAACCATCTTCTGAATAATCTTCTTGATGTTCTTGTTAGCCGCTTCTACCGCTCCGTTCATCTTGGGTCGGCAGGGAGATGATTTATGGTGTTCGATCTTGAATTCTGCACACAACTCTTTCATCATCTTATTGTTCAAGTTAGATCCATTATCAGTAATAATCTGGCTCGGAACACTATAACGGTAAATGATACTGTTTTTGATAAATCGGACCACCACTTGTCGGGTTACATTAGCGTATGACGCTGCTTCGACCCACTTGGTGAAATAGTCAATGGCGACCAGGATGAACCGATGTCCGTTTGAAGCTTTAGGTTCGATCATGCCGATCATATCGATTCCCCATATGGAGAAAGGCCATAGGGAAGAAAGAACTTTGAGATGTGTTGGTGGTACATGAATTTTGTCGGAGTATATCTGACACTTGTGACACCTCCTCATGTACTTGTAGCAGTCGGATTCCATTGTCAGCCAATAGTACCCTGCTCTCAGAATTTTTCTCGCCATTGTGTGTCCGTTAGCATGAGTGCCAAGGGCCCTTTGTGAATTTCTTTCATCAGCATGTCTGCTTCTGGCCTGTCTATGCATCGCAGCAAGACCATGTCAAAATTTCTCTTATAGAGAGTATCACCGCTCAGGAAGAAGCTGCTTGCTAGTTTTCTGAGGGTTTTTCTGTCCTTCCTTAGTGCCCCAGGTGGGTACTCTTGTTTTTGAAGGAAGCATTTGATATCGTGATACCAAGGTTGGTCGTCTATGACTGCTTCAATCGTGAAGATGTAAGCGGGCCGTTATAGGCGCATTATGTCGATCTTAGGTAGGTCGTTCCATTGACCTACACTAATCATGGAAGAGAGAGTGGCTAATGCATCAGCCATGTGATTCTCATCACGAGGGATGTGATGAAACTCGACTCTGTTGAAGAAGGGTAACAACCTTCTTGCATAGTCTTTGTAAGGAATCAATCCTGATTGGTATGTGTTCCAATCTCCTTTTATCTGATTGATAACCAGGGCTGAGTCACCGTATACGTCCAAGTTTTTGATCCTTAAATCAATCGCTTCTTCGAGACCCATAATACAAGCTTCGTATTCGGCCTCGTTGTTTGTACACTTAAACGTAAGTCGAGCGGTGAAAGGAATGTGGGTACCCTGAGGGGTAACAATTATTTCCCCAATTCCGTTTCCATAATGATTAACTGCTCCGTCAAAGATTAGTCCCCACTGGGAACCTGGTTCTGGCCCCTCACTGGGTAGCGGTTCGTCGCAATCTTTCATTTTTAGGTACATGACATATTTGTCTGGGAAGTCGAACCCGATTGATTCTTGATCGTCAATCAGTTGATGAGCCAAATGATCGGCTAAAATAATTCCTTTAACGGATTTCTGAGCGTGGTACTCTATGTCATATTCTAATAGCAACATCTGCCAACGGGCAATCCTTCCCGTGAGAGCAGGTTTTTCGAAGACGTACTTGATTGGATCCATTTTGGAGATTAACCAAGTAGTGTGATGAATCATGTACTGGTGCAAACGTTTGGCTGCCCAAGCCAAAGCATAGCAATTTTTCTCGAGCATCGTGTACCGAGTTTCACAGTCGGTGAACTTCTTGCTTAGATAGTAAATGGCAGACTCTTTCCGTTTGGTTTCGTCTTGTTGGCCAAGTACACACCCCATTGAGTCTTCCAAGACTGTGAGGTAGATAATCAGTGGTCTTCCTTCCACTGGAGGTGATAGAATCGGAGGATTCAACAGATATTCCTTAATACTGTCGAAGGCGGTTTGACAATCTTCTGTCCAAATGCAATCCTGGTTCTTTTTGAGTAACTTGAAAATCGGCGCACATGTGGCAGTCATGAGGAATATGAATCTGGAGATGTAGTTCAAACGTCCCAGGAATCCTCTGACTTATTTTTCAGTTTTCGGAGAAGGCATTTCTTGAATGGCCATGACCTTGTCAGGATCAACCTCAATTCCTTTCTGGCTGACGATGAACCCTAAGAGTTTCCCTGAACAGACACCGAAGGTGCACTTGTTGGGATTTAAGCGGAGTTTGTATTTTCTCAAACGCTCGAAAAGTTTTGACAGGTGGGTCACATGCTCCTCCTCTGTCTTAGATTTTGCAATCATATCATCGACATACACTTCGATTTCTTTATGTATCATGTCATGAAACAGAGTAGTCATGGCCCTTTGATAGGTTGCCCAGTAGTTCTTCAAACCGAACGGCATCACCTTGTAGCAAAAGGTACCCCATGGGGTGATGAACGAAGTTTTCTCCATATCTCTCGGCGCCATTTTGATCTGGTTATAGCTCGAGAATCCATCCATGAAGGAGAAAACTTTGAACTTTGTTGTACTGTCAACCAGCATGTCAGTGTGTGGTAAAGGAAAGTCGTCCTTTGGACTAGCCTTATTCAGATCTCTGTAATCAACACACATTCTGACTTTTCCGTCCTTTTTCGGAACAGGTACGATATTGGCTAACCATTGAGGATATTCTGACGTAGCGAGGAAACCTACGTCAATCTGTTTCTGTACCTCCTCTTTGATTTTGATGGCCATGTCCGGGTGAGTACGCCTCAATCTCTGCTTTACTGGCGGACATTCCGATCTTAACGGTAAGTGATGTTCCACGATGCTGGTATCCAACCCTGGCATGTCCTGATAGGACCAAGCGAATACATCGGGGAATTCTTTGAGAAGCTTTGTCAAACTCTCTTTGGCAGTTGGACTGAGCAGTGCCCCAATCCTGATTTCTTTCCTCTCTTTTTCTGAACCCAAGTTTACCGTTTCCAACGGCTCTTTGTGAGGATCAATGGACCTTTCCTCTTGTCTGAGTAGTCGGGAGATCTCTTTTGGAATTTCGTTGTCAACTTCTTCTTCAGCCCCAAATACCGGGAACTCAAAGTTGGGAGAAGGCATCGGATCGTATGTTTCAACGGGGTTTAAAACAAGCAATCTGCATGACGTGATGATTCGTGTTTAGAAGAGATAGAGAGAATGCAAAAGTGTGCAGTGTATTTTTTTTATTACTACTTGTTTTTATTTGAATTGTTTTATAGGATTACCATTTTCTGAGAAAAAGCAAAAAGAGAAAACAGCAATTAATGCGGAAATTACATAACGACGTTATTTTATTAATGAACAAGTCGATTCTTGAAACTACAGCCCTATAAAACAAAACTCTGTCGCTTCGGGCAAAGCGAAGAGGGACATTTACAGAAAACGAGCCCTATAAAAACATCCGTTTCACCTGGGCAGGGTGAAAGGTTAAAGATGGCAATTACTTTGATTGGCGAACGACCTTCGGAACATCGACAGCAACCCATTGGCGGTGAACTCCTCAGTGAATCACAAAGTCTGGCACCTTCCTTGATTTGTCTTTAGAAATGACGCTGATTTCTGGTGGAGCAGGATGATTGGAATTTGTCTCCCAGGCAGAGTTGTCGTAGGAGAATTCCTCTGTTACATTTTGCATAGCATTGGTGCTCTCAGCTATATCTCCCCATCCAGTTGGCTGGATATCTTCGAGCCTGATACGAGAGCTTTCGGGAGCGGTGTACTTGACCATATAGTCGTATTTTCCACTCGGTTGTCCCAAGGTGTCCCACACTTCTTTCGAACTGGAGGAGTCATCCCTCTCGATGACGTGGACCTCGGGAAAAGCATAGTTGATGAATTCAAGTCCTGCAAACGTTGCAAATTCATCGTCATGTTGAGTAGTGTCTGAATGACCTGAGTGTTGATCCCATGACATGGTGGGGACACAGGTATTCTGTTCAATGATGCTCAGCTGAGTTTCATTACTCGGCTGACTTTCTGGGCCCAAGTCTCCTGGGTAAGGCTGCCACATTGGCAGGCCATCCATCGGGCCATAGTAATTATGGTCAAAGTTGTCTTTCATCAGAGTGTCCTCCTCTAATGAATTTGGCGGAGCACAACATCCTTCCGGATCACAACCTCCGTATATCATTTCGACATGTGACCGTGGTATAAATCTCAGACTCTGTGCGGGATAGCAAAATGGCGTAAGCACCTCTTCCTGAGACATATAATCGTCCTTGTTAAGATAGGACTTCCATTCTTCATTTGTGTCAGAGGGATCCTCCTCATTGATAGCATGGACTATTTGAGACACTGGGGGAAGGAAACCTCCACTGTGGAAGAAGTTATGATTGGGATGAAGACTTTCATCGTTAGCAACTGTCTGGGTACAAGTTGCAGAAAAACCAAGACCCTTCTTTGTTGTATTGCTAGTAGGAATGACAAGTTATCCCCATCCTGTTGTATCGGTACTCTCGACTGCTTTAATAGCATCGTTGTATGAGGAAATCGAAGTTCCACCTCCGGATTGATCGTCCTTGTGTAACAAAAGCGCTTGGAACTGGGTTTCGATTATCCCTTTGGGTTCCACATATGTGGATGACGATAAATTGCTGACGAGCAAGGCATGTTCCCCACAGACTGTGATGAGTTGGTCGTTCTGGACGAACTTTAGCTTTTGGTGGAGGGTCGAGGTGACCGCTCTAGCCTGATGTATCCAAGGTCTTCCTAATAAACAACTGTAAGTTGGCCGGATGTCCATGACCTGGAAAGTGACTAGGAACGTGTGAGGACCAATAGTTATGGGAAGATCAACTTCGCCGATAACCGTTTTTCTGGATCTGTCGAACGCTTTGACGACGACCTCGCTGGTTCTCATCGGAGGGCCTTTGAATGATAATTGAGTCAAAGTGGACTTCGGCATAACATTTAGGGCTGACCCTGTGTCTAACAGTACGCTGGATAAAGCATCGTCCTGGTAGTTGACTGTGATATTGAGTGCCATGTTATGACGGCGACCCTCTTCAGGTAATTCCTCATCACTAAATCCCAAGTTGTTGCAGGAAGTGATGTTAGAGACAATACTATCGAACTGTCTGATTGTTACATCCTGTTCCACAAAGGCTTGCTCCAAGACTTTCTGTAGAGCCTCCCTGTGCGCTTCTGAACTGAGTAACAGTGATAACACTGAGATCTTTGAAGGAGTCTGTAATAGCTGATCAAAAATGTTGTATTCACTCCTTTGGATGAGCTTCAGCATCTCATCATCATTTTTCAAAAGGTCGGGATTACTGGATTGACCGACTGGTGGATTGGGAGCTTCTGTCTGAAGTTCCTTTTCTTTGTTAGACTCTCCAGCTCCTCTGTTGAAGATTCTACCACTCCGTGTTACACGACTGATGTCTGCAACATTCACGACGGAGGGTAATGGAATTTCCTTTCCATTCTCAATTATGGTCGCACCGTATTTGTAAGGGATTGCCTTAGCTGATTTATACGGTAGTGGCCCCGGCAGATAGATGACTATGGAAACCTTCTAGTTTTTTTGACCATCGTACG
This sequence comes from Lathyrus tuberosus, assembly GCA_022829125.1. NCBI lineage: Eukaryota > Viridiplantae > Streptophyta > Magnoliopsida > Fabales > Fabaceae > Lathyrus > Lathyrus tuberosus. The sequence goes on from JALAZF010000253.1 coordinate 7,499,853, forward strand.
TAATCTCGATCCGTTCCCGGTTAGGAATTCTTGATTCGTCAAGCAGAGGGGTAATGGAAAAAATATTCCTGGTCCTCTGATGATCAGAGATGACGACAACGCCCTGAAATTGATTGGCAAGGTAGTTCGGCGACCAATTGATGGGTCCGGAACCTGGATATGGGCGGATCTCTCCACGATCCACCTGCCCCTGGAGAGCTGCTCGCACAAGGTAGCAGCCTTGGTTACTTTCCGAACAGACTCCACAACTTTCATAATTGTGTGGTGGCACCTGGCCACGCCCACTTTGAATACAATGTAACCTTACTAGGTTAGCTTCCACGAGTCGGACATCCTGAATTTGACGCCGAGTGGGGTTTCTGTTATTGATACTAATTTGCTGAGTATCCTCATCCATGTAGATTGGCATCCACCAATGATTTAACAAGTGCTGAAGTGCCTCCTGGACAAGGGCACATCCCTGATCATTTTCGCAACCCGCTTTACACCTGTGATAATTATGTGATATCAAGAATCCGAGTCGGACCTGCTCAACATGTAACTCTACCAGGTTGGTATTCATCAAGCGAATGTCAAAGATTTGAACCATATTGATCTGATAGGGATTCCTATCATGGTAGTCCTGGATCCATCCGAGATCCATCTAACGTTGGAGGGCCTCCTGTATGAAAGAGCATCCCTGTTTGTTTACCGAGCAAGTCAGACAATAACTATAATCGTACCGTGACAGATTATGATACTGGCTTTGCCTTGAGTGTATTACCACCAAGTTGGCATTCATTGCACGGATGTCGTGGTTCTGAATGACGTTGGAATTCGTATAGACCATGTTAACTCCACGAACTCAGTGCTCTTGGATCCATCCGAGATCCATCTGTTCCTGTAGAGCTGCTTGCACTACAGAACATCCTTGATTACTTTTAGAGCAGACATCACATTGGTGATAATTATGAGGTGGCACATAGTCGTACCCACTCTGTCTACAATGCATCTTGACCAGATTGGTTTTCAACAAGAGTACATCACGAATTTGATAGACGTTGTTGGATTCTTTCTCAATCAGGTTGACTGTAGCTTTCTCATGTTGAGGCAGCGGGTTCGTGAGAACATTGGGATTCGTATATTTGAAAGATAAGAGCCCGCTCCTAACAAGATTTTGCACGTCGAATTTGAAATTGAGACAATTCTCTAGGTTATGCCCTGGTCCTCCTTGATGATAAGGGCATGTCTGATCCACCTTAAACCAAAAAGGTGGATTTTCCGGTACTGTAAGAGGAGACTTAGTCTAGATGTGCCCCTTAGCCAGTAGTAACGGAAATAGTTCTGCGTATAACATGGGTATAGGATCAAACCCTGGTGGCCGCGTTGTACGGTTGTTATTGTATGGAGGACGAGCCTGCTGAAGAGGATGTTGTGTCCTTTGCTGATTAGGCTGGCTCTGCGCAACCTGAGGTTGATACGTAGGAATAGGCGCAGGGCTGATAGCAGGAGTTACAACTGCTACCGGTTGATAACGTCGCCTTTGCTTTCCGAGAGAGATATTCCCAATATCCTACTCTTTTTTCTTAGGGAGAGCGCTACCATATCGTTTTGTACTACTTGATGATCCAGCGTCTTTTATCAAACGTCCTTCTCGGACGGCTACCTCAAGACGAACCCCCATGCCCACCATCTCGGTGAAATCACTGGGTGCAATGGCAACCATTTTATCATAGTAAAATAAGCTTAAGGTTTTTAAGAAAATCTTTGTCATCTCTTTTTCCTCAAGAGGTGGACAAATCTGAGCGGCAATTTCACGCCATCTTTGAGCGTACTCCTTAAAGGTTTCCTTATCCTTTTGTGACATTGATCTGAGTTGATCTCTGTCTGGTACCATGTCCAAATTGTATTTGTATTGTTGGATGAAGGCAGTACCAAGATCTCTGAATGTACTAATTGTAGCATGGTTTAAACCCATGTACCATTTTAAGGCGGCACCGGTTAAACTATCCTGAAAGTAGTGAATCAGTAAGTCATGATTCTCCGTCTGAGCTGACATTCGCCGAGCGTACATCACCAGATGACTCTGAGGGCAAGAGTTACCCTTGTATTTTTCAAAGTCGGGCACTTGAAATTTGTGCGGAACTTTCACATTGGGGACCAAGCAAAGGTCTGCGGCGTCCTTTCCAAATAAATCCTGACCGCGGATGGCCTGCAGTTCCTTCTGCATTTCCAAGAACTGTTCCTGGAATTCATCCATTCTATCGAACATAGTTTCCTTCTTACCAGAAGGTATCGGCGGAATCTGTCCTTCCGGGACAGTGTGCACCACAGGGGATGGGACCGTGACTACGGCAGTGAATCTTGGCGTTTCCCGAAGTTTGTAACCTTCAGGAGTTTTCAGTATGCCCCTGGCATCTTCGCTTTCCCGAAGTTTGTAACCTTCAGGCCCAGCAGCTTCTGTTATGATTCCCTGATCTTCAGTGACTGGCGGAACATATCCTTCCGGGATATAGTTAACAGGCATGCCCCAAGGACGATCTTTCGGCATTTGATACCTAGGATCATACTTCTCCACTATGGGCGTTGAGGTGATCTCTGAGATCACAGTTCTTTGTAGCTGAGCTTCTACCATGGCTTGCATGTCGTTACGAAGCTTTCTCATATCCTCTCTCAGAGCGTCGATCTCTTCTTTCAACTCTCTATTTTCTTTCTCAAGATCATCCATCATTTTCTGACGATTGGCCCGAGTATTGTACGAATGAGACAGTTTGACTCTAGAACCGAGACATAAACGTGAGATTTGTAGGTAAGAAGAATACGCGATGTGAGAATGATGAATGCAATGATTATATTAATTGTTTTTTGGTATAATCAAAATAAACTTCGACAATTAGATTGCAAATATCAAACAGTGGGGAAACCCCTTTTTATTGAATTCAAAGGATTACAAAAATGGAAATACAGTAGATTACAAGGTGCAGAAACAGAAACCTAAGCTAATGGGTCCCGAGTCTTCTCTGAAGAGAAACTGGGTGCTGACTCTGGTACTTTCCTTTTCTTTGACCAGGGCTCTTGGGCCGTTGTCGGGTTGTCATTCCTTTGCCAGGTGAAAGGAGTGAGCAAATTCCTTTGGTCATCTTGATTCTCTACAGCATGCTGCTCCAAAATTTCAATCAGAGCGTCCTTTTCTTTCAGTAGTTGCTGTATTTTGATGCACTCAACATTGAGGGTGCGGTACTTGTTCTTCCAAGACCTCCTCTCCCGTTGAACTTTGTTGAGAGTAACCTGAAGCTTTTCAGTCTCCGTCATGAAGTACATGACAGACTCCCTCGGTGGAAGAACTCCATGACGAGGATAAGGCATCTTTAGCTTGAGAGCTCTAGTTTACACCCAGTGGAGATAAGGCTCCCCCGAGACACAGTCAGGTTTTCCTAGAGACTCCCGTCCTTTCTTATGAACATGTTTCCAGGCGTGCACTATTTCCGTCTTTAGTGCTCTGTCACTTTCTCCTTCCTTGAAGAAAAGACCTTCCAGATGAACACCCCGTGGGACGTGTCTCATCGGGTATCCAAATTGACGACAAACGAGAACTGGATGGTAATTGATTCCTCCCTTAGTTCCTATAAGGGGTACGTTGGGGAAGTTTCCACAACGGTAAATGATCCTGATTCTGTCATAAATCCTATTACACCAATCAATGTCAGAGTTGGTGAGGGACATGATTTTCTGTGACCAACGTAAGGCACTCTTGTGATCCCAAAAAGTAGCAGATTTAGGCAAATGGGAGATAAACCATTTATAAAGCAGAGGTACACAACATGTGATCTCCCCTCCGCTGTACAAATTTCCCGAGTGTACAGAATGATACGCATCTGCGAGCAAAGTCGGCACAGGGTTTCCAATGAGAAAAACCTTAATGGAGTTGATATCGACGAAGTTATTAATGTTGGTCAACAAAAAAACCCGTAGGTGAGTAAAACAAAGATGCTTTCAAAAGCATTCACGTTCCCAAAAAATGGAGCTTGATCTGTAATGTGTAGATCAATCAGATGAGAATATTCCTCCAGCGTTGGTGCTAGTTGGTAATCCAGGAATGTAAAACAATGATAGACCAGATCGTAGAACTGAATGAATGCATCCATGATTCCCTCAATCACATGGACTCTTAGCAGAGATAGTAAACCTCCGTACTTGGCTCTGAAAGCCTCTTGGTTTGTGATCATCCTCGCCAAACCTCTTAAATCCTCTAGTTTTGGAATCCTGAAGGTGTACTTATGAGTTCTCCTTCTACCGAAATCCATTAGTGTAATCCTTTTCTCTGATATTTGCAATCACAATCTTAGTTTAATTTGAAAAACAGAGAGACTAGAAGAGAAATTTTTTTTGAATGTTTTAATGTTTTTTAAATGAATGCAGCACACAAAAACATAGAAAAAACATGGGTTCAAAGGGTCGTTGTCATGAAGCCAAGGCTCTACCCATCCCCAAAGGTTTATACTAGGGTGATTTTTGTCCCTGTACTCAAAATCATCAGCTCCTCCCAGGATAACAAACAGCAAGCAGATCGCCAGCAAGCTATATGAAATCTTAGAGTAAATGCTATTCACCGAGAATAGATCATCAGCCTCAAGTGAGGGTAGTATCGCGTGACAACTATTTTCGATAGCTTCTGCACTACAAAAGGGTTGGCTCCTCAGCTTCTCAGACGTCACAATCGGCCCATTGCCTATGAGAGGGAATGTGTTGCATTGGGAAGCCTACACTGAGGTTGATGGTCGACCTCGTCGTCATCACTTATCTTAAGTGTATACTCAATCTTTCCACATGCGGCATCATACGCATTCCCATTAGCAGAAAAATAAACACAGATATCAATTAGGAAAAGCAATATATATATTTGTCCCAATGTCCTAGACCTTTTAAAAGCTAAGAATCTTAAGTTCCTGACAGAAAATGGTTCCCCGGCGGAGACGTCATTCTGTGGTTCCTTCCCCACTTAAAGGGTTTTTTTGACCTAAGATCCTAGTGAAGTCAACAAAGAGTCCTATCCCCGAAAGAAAGAAAGACCGGCCCCACGGGGCACCACTTTTAAAGTTTCCACCTAATAGATGGGAAGAGAACAAGATCTCGCTACAAAGGTGAGACAGATCCTAATGAAATCCCCAGTGAAGTCGCCATTTTTCTGTAGCGAGCGATTTTGGATGTGGTTGCGAAGCACTACCACTCTTTGGTATCTACAGCTCGATTCATTTTTTATCCTATTGAAGATGATGAAGGAAGGGAAATAGATGTCTCAAATTACCCCTGCTTGCAAACTGAGGTTAAACAGTCAAAACTGTTGGTTTACAGATGCTACAAAGATTCGGGGTCTCTATTAGGTTTATTTTGTTAAAAGTAGTGTTCGGTCGATGGGTGGGAGGTTAAGATGTTAGGACGGATGTATGAAAGTATGGGATTTTGGGTTTTTGTTTAGTGTGCTCGCTAAGCTTTTTCTTTCAATCTTATGCCTACGTATTCCCGTTTACCGAAACAAGGAAATCAGAGCGATCGTAGTTCCTCCTATTCTATGGGAGGAAATGGTGTTTTGGTGTCTTGTTCAAAGCCCAGGACGTGAAGCGAAAGGTAGTTTGTATCTTGTTCAAAGCCCAAGATGTGAAGCTAAAGGTTTGACTTTAGAGAGAATTTTGTCATCTCTAAAGATGGGTTTGTCTGTCACAACTATTTATAAAGGAGAATTACTTTAACCGGGATGTGCGAATCCGGCAATGCCATAATTTCCTTTATAGGGGACTTCTAACCTGAAGGAGAAGACTTTAACTCAGTGTAGAGCAATGATATCTTTCCTTAGGATTTTCTCATGCTAAAAGAGGGACAGTAGCATAGACGTAGATGATCCAGAGGCTTGCCACTTACAGCGATTAGATGAAGGGGAAGGAGTTGTTGATGTTTGTATACTGTGAGCGAGGCACATTTTTTATGCTAAAAGGTTGATTGGATCAACCAGTGGTTTTCTTATATAAAGCCTAAGAGGAGGCTAATATGTGTCTCGTACAAAGCCCGAGAGAGAGGCTAAAAGGTTTTGACTCAACGAGGGAGTCTTTTGGTATCTCGTATAAAGCCCGAGATGGAGGCTATTTGACTCAACAAGAGAGTTTTTTTGATCTCGTACGAAGCCCGAGATGAAGGCTAAAAAAGCTTGGTTCCGCTGGGGAGAATCATTGTATAAAGCCCAAGAGGGAGGCTATGGCGCTGTTTCAGTTGAGTGACAGGTCTAGTATGTTGATTTAAAGAGAAAATCAGTTCTTATATGAGTAATGTTGGCACTCAGGGATTTTGATTCGAGGATCAGGGTTATTTCCTGTTCTTTAAGGAAGTGGGAAATCCGAAGGGTATTGAGACTGTCCGAGTCTACGGGTTTTCTTTCTATTCTCAAAGGGAGCTTGAGAATGTCTTGGAGACTCAAGGAAATTAGACTGTCCAAGTCTAAAGTTTCATCTTTTGTACTATGCTTTGAGAAACAGTAGTAGACTCTTGGAAAGACTGTTTTATTAAGATGACTGGTTTCTGTTCCTATACCTCTAGGAGGTCGTCGGGACAATGCGTACGAAGCCCAAGAGAAGGCTGGAAACTTTTAAGAAGCCGATAGGTCCTTGTATGAAGCCCAAGAGGAGGCTATCATTCCCGGAGGAAGAATCATTATACGAAGCCTAAGAGGAGGCTGTGAATACTTCTAAGAAGCCGATGGGTCCTTGTACTAAGCCCAAGAGGAGGCGGGGATGCTTTTAGGAAGCCTGTGGGTCCTTGAACAATGCCCAAGAGGAGGCCAATGCTTTTAAGAAGCCGATGGGTCCCCAAACCCCGAGAAATTCAAGACAGGATATTCACAAGGAATAGATCAAGCCAAGAAAGTTCGAGAATTTGGAAGAAACTCAAGAGATGCCATTCCGGAGAAAAGATCATCTCTGGGGAGTAGAGTTTCTTGACAAGTGCTTTTAAGAAGGCTGTGGGTCCCCAAACCCCGAGAAATTCAAGACAGGTTATTCACGAGGAATAGATCAAGCCAGGAAAGTCTGAGAATTTGGAAGAAACTCAAGAGATGCAATTCATGGAGAAGAGATCATCTCTGGGGAATAGAGTTTCTTGACAACTTCTACGAGTGACCGTCTATGAAAGGGTTCACCGAGAATGCTGCCTTTCATATCTCCATATTTTTTAACCCCAAGAGGAGGGAAGACTGTGTCTGGTAATCCTATGGGGATCTAGTTTTGACTATTTAAGAGTGATCAACGGGCTTAATGCTAGACGTAGTTTCCGGGGAAACTCTAAATATCTATACTATTATTACACAGTTGATATGAGTTTATGAAAGAAGACTTACAGCGAAACAGCCCCACAACACAGTTATATGTATATGAAAGCGGTAAATGAAAGCATATAAACACTTACTCGGTTGTAGAGCTTCCATACTGTTTGGTTAGTTGTTCAACAAAGAAAGATTGAAAACAACAAAATATTTCAAAATCAAAGGAGAAAGTGCTTTGAAAAAGAAAGATTTGGGGCTTATAACTCAAGGAGAGGCCCAGGGTTTTATCAGTCATCGCACTGTTTGAATTTGTACAGAGGGACTTATACAAGTGACTGAGGCCCAAAAATTATTTTCTGTACAAAGGGATGGGTCTTACACTCTCTCAAGAGGCCTAAAAAGTCTTAAAGAAAAGAAATGGGTCTTACTACTCGAGGGTACGCCCAAGATTTGTTTTTCAACGGATGATGATCGCGTCGAACTTTTTTTAAATACAATGGGACTTATACAATAAGTGAGGCCCAAAATAGGTTGTATTTACAAAGGGTTGGGTCTTACACTCTATTAGAGGCCCAAAAGAAAAAGAGTGGGGCTTATAACACGAGGGTAGGCCCAGATGATTTTTCGTTTAAAATGGCGATCGCGCCGAGATTTTTGGAAACGCAGTGGGTCTTATACAATGCATTGAGGCCCAAAATGGTTTGGTTTTCAAAGGGGGTTGGGTCTTACACTCTATTAGAGGCCCAAAAGAAAAAGAGTGGGGCTTATAACACGAGGGTAGGCCCAAGGTGTTGATTTTTGAACTGACGATCGCACCGAGATTTTCTTTTAACGCAAAGGGGCTTATACAATATCTGAGGCCCAAAGTTGTTTTGGTTAAAAGGGGATTGGGTCTTACACTCTATTAGAGGCCCAAAAGTTTTGAAAATGATTTATGAGGGTTGAAATAATCTAAAACCCTAATTTGTTTTCAAAATGTATTTTAATTGAATAAAAATTCAATTAAAAATGATCAAAATTGTTTAACATATGGAAAACAAATTGTGACCTTGGATTAATGCTTCAAAAATTAAGTATTGACCTACAAAATAATTAGAAGTCATTAAAAGTTGCAAAATCAAGGTGGAAAAAATATTCAAAATGTCAAAAACAATTAAAATATTAATTCTTTGCAAAAATATCAATTATATAAAATAAATAATATTTTTGGGATTTTTTGGGAAAATCAAATATTTTAACATTTTTGTGAATTATTAAAAAAAGAATCAACTCAAAATCATTAAAACTCAGAGAGAGATTAATTTTTGAATCAATTAAATAAAATCACAAAATTCAAATATTTGAATTTGTGAAAATGGCGCCAAGAACATGGACCAAGAACATGCGCGTTTTCTGCCTTGCCCAGATTTGCATTTTCTATCCAATCTCACTGAATACTTGATTATATCATGCAATCCATATACCAATCAACTCGTTTCAACCTCACGATCATGTCTATGGCAATTAATTTCATTTAAATTAAACATAAAACAAGAAATCACGAAAAATCCTCAAGAACCCTAAATTCTGCATGAAGGCTGGGATTTTTAATACACGATTCAAACAAAGCAATTACTTGAGGGGAAACATTCCATGCATGATTATGAACATTTGGCAAAAGTATTGTGCTAGGAAATATGCATAGATTGAGATATGACCAAGTTTAGGCTTACCTCTAGGTCGTGACAACAAGAGCAAATTGATTTTTGAGTTGGAGGTGTTATAGATGAGTTGTGATGATCTGAACAACTTCCCTACACCCTATGGAGTGTGTTTGAATGCTTGGATTTGATGGAAATTGACTGGATCACTTCATGGCATCTCAACTGCACTTTGGTTAAAACCTTGAGCAATTGACTGGTGCTTCTGAGAAATCAGTGTTCCAGATGTTGTTTAAGTGTTTGATCAGCTCATATATGATGTATATGAGGTATGTGTGTGTGTGTGATTGGTTTGAGTGGAATTGCTCTCTAATGAAAAACCCGATAGTGACTTGCTAAGAAAGGCATTTTTGAGAGTGAAAAGTGGATTTTGAGAAAGGCGAGTGTTGTAGGCCTTTGGTGTACTTAAACTGATCACAATTGAGCTCTATTTATAGTAGAGCAAGTTTGTTTTGAAGGAATAGTGAATGGCAACTGCTGAGTAGGTTTGGCCAATGTTGGCAAATGAAAATCCAAGTCTCCTCTAGCCATTGACTAGAGGTTAGGGTACAGGCTGCTGGTCCCCTTGGTCTTGGATAAGTCTTGACTGAATTTAGTTGAGAATGGCTCAGTCCATGCCACCTTGATGCTTCCATTGAATGCTCCAATCCAAAATTGGAGTTTTGTCCCTATTTTAGGCAATTCTAGGTTCAACATGGTATTTCTTGTTCCAAGGACTTTGGAGGCTTGGCTCAGTGATTATCCCCTTTAGATTCAATCCTTAGATGTGTCCAAAGTGATGACAAGGCTTGGAATTGGTTGATTTTGGCAAATCGACCAAAAGTGCAAAAATTTGCCTTGCCTTGGCAGATTTCAGCAAGGCAACTTGCCAATGTCATATCTCATAGCTCAAATTGAATTTGGCCATTTTGGAAAGCTCTTATATGATACAACAACTGTTTGATCATATTTGGTTTTGATACTTTTTGGATCCAAGTGAAAAATGTCCCTACATTTGGAAAAAAGTAAGGCAAAATCTGACTTAGTGAAATTTTCACTAAGTGTTGGAACAAAGTGACTTTTCTTGATTTTGATCACTCCATAACTCAAAATCAATGAGGAATTTGGACATAAGTCAGTATGAAGCTTTTGTAGAGGGAAATGAGATCTACAAATCAAGCCTTGGATGGAAAAAAATGGCTTTGTGGTTTAGGAGTTATGATCCTCCAAAGTTGGTACCTTTGTCACTTTTTCCATAACTTAGAAAATTTTCTAAGTTTTTATGGTTACCCCTTTTACAAGTTATCCCATTTTCTTTGATTTTTCTTGATGAATGATGATTCAAATCATACATAAACATCATTTTAGGGTTAAAGATCCATTTTAGTGAAAAATCTCAAAAAGTCAAAGTTGACTTTTGTGCACAGTTGACTTTTCCCGCGAAACCCTAACTGTGGTTCAGATGAAATTGAAACTTGTTGCTCAAGCTTCTTGGATCAATCCATTGTCCCAAATGGATCAATATGGCATATTGGAGACCCTCAAATCATGTCTTGAGGTCTTGGTTCATAATTGGTCCCAAAAGTTAACTTAGGGGTGAATTAGGTCAAGAAACCCTAATTCCTGATTTTTGATGAATGCATCCCCTGAGGCAAAATTGACTGGATGGTTGAGTTTATGAGGTTCCATGGAGCATATTAGGTTATGTTTTGGATCTTTGGCTCATGCCCAGAGGAAAATTTCCATCTGGAGGCCCTGGTCGACCAAAACTCTAATTTGGTGAGACTGGCGATCTTGAGGCTTGATCCACCTAGAAGGGAGCATCCTTGTGCTTAATCCTTGAAGTGGGAGTCCTTTTTTATCCTTTGTGTATATTTGAGGGTGTAGACAAGTTAAAGATCATGTCATTCTTTGACTGATCCTTTGCCTAAGGCTCAGAGAGGGCTTGAAACCCTAATTCTGATTACAGTGGATGCTCAACAATTCCTTGAGAAGACTGATGAGGCATAAAGGTACATCCATATTGTGATGATGATTTACACAATGATGGGAATCTTAATGGTCAAAATTTGGGGTATGACACCTCCCCTGTGGAGTCTCTTTTTTTTCCTTTTTGCTCTTTTATCTTCTTAGTTTCGACACCATTCTGGCACTTTATCCTCAGCATAGTTACTATCTGTTTCTTTGCACTCCTTTCTTGGTTTTGATACCATTTCTTTGGAATCCCTAGTGGAGTTTCCTTTTTTCTTTAACTCTTGGGCTTAACACCACCTTTCCTTTTCTTTTTCCGTCTTAGTTCCCCGAACTATGGAAGCTCTGATTCTACATTCTTTTGAATGTATGATACGTAGGCACGAGATCGCGATGATCTTGGCGAGTACTCTTCCGTCTTCTTCCTTTCCCCTTTATTTTTCCTGGTTCCTTTGAACTACAGCGCTCTGATTTCCTCATTACACTATAAGGGTACGTAGGCACGAGGGCCCTAATCCTTCGCAGGCATTTTCTGTCTTTTTCCTTTCTTTTCTTTCTCTTTCCTCTTCTTTTAGCTAGAAGCCTTTAGATAGATAATCCATCCAAGCCTAGAAGCAAGTGAAATAGTTCCCGTCGAGTACGACGAATGCGTAAGGTGCTAGTACCTTCCTTTCGCAAAACCATCCCCCGTTCCCGTTTCTCTTCCCCTTGGGTTATATCGATATTTTCCCTGTCCTTTGGGGACTAAATAAAATTCGGTGACGACACTATTGTATCTTTGAGTGTGTGATTCACTAAGGTATAATCCAGCCATCTTCACCTGCAACACTCCTCTAGTACCGGGTAACTCTCGAAATCACCAAGTATCACATCGAGATCTCTGTAGAGAAAGGTGGGTGGAGCGGACTCTGAGGGGTATCTAGTGTAACACCCCAATTTAAATTATTTGATAGTCGTATTTTTTTTCGTTGTTTGGCCTTGTTAAGGGTGTGTGTGGTTGAGCGCGTAGGCATGGAGTCCTTAGTGGGACGGGTAGATTAGAGGTGTCGGGATATAGTTTTGGGGTATGAGTAGTAATAGTATTATTATTATTATTATTAATATTATTACTAGTGTTATTATAATTATTATGTGAGTAATATTATTATTTCTATTAAATTAAAAATCTGATTTAATTAAATGGATAATGGGCTTGTAGAGAAAATAAGGGCAGTTTAGTCATTAAACTGGGATTAGTGAAAATTAGTGAAGGGGTGAATCATAATAAGTTTCTGGGAAAAAGAAAGGGTTGGAGAATGAAGAACAAGGAAGAGCTAGGGAACCCATCTTGATCATTTTCGCAGGAATTTCTGAGTTATTTTGAGGTAAGCGGGGAGAATATATTTCAATATTGGTGGTATGATCATGAGAGGGTAGTGGGGAGTCCTTAACCCCGTAGGAATTCGTATGAATATATTTTGTGTTATGAATCTGTTGTTGTATGGTTGAAATTATGTTGAACATTGTATGAAATCGATTTATTCTGTCATGATTTGTGTGTAAAAATATGGTGTTGTTGCTGCTATGTGCATGTTGGTGTTGCAGATCTGATTTTTGTGCAGGCTGAGAGAACAAATTAGATCTAAGACCTGTAATTTTGAGTAGTAATGATAGGTGAAAGATGTAAGATGAAAGATAGGGCAAAAAAATTAATGTAGAAATAAGTTTAGGACTGAATTGGAGTGGAAGAGTGAGGATCCCGTAGCAGAACATGGACTGGTGTGGAGAAATCCAGCTCGCATAACAGATCTGGCCATACGCGTATCAGGTAGGTCAATACGCGTATAGAGGTGGTCAATACGCGTATGGGAGGACCAAAAGGAGGCTTGGCACGACCCTCTGCCCGTACGCATACAGTACGCATATGGAAGTTTGGGCATTACGCGTACTGGGGGAGGCATTACGCGTAGGGTCTGGGTGAGCAAGCTGGCAATACGCGTATGGCACAGGGCAATACGCGTATGGCCAGCATGAGTGCAGAATTTTTCCGTTTCGCGATCTCTTTCCCGTTTTCGCGTACGAAGTGATTCCTTTTGGTTTGAGAGGTTGGGGATAGATGCCAAAAGCTGAGAAATATGTAATTGGTGATGAAATTAATTAATTTGGTAATTTTAGTGAATTAATTAGATGTTTAATTAATTGAATGTTATGTGAGGAATTTCTTGTTGTAGTGTATATGGTGGTGACAGGTATCTCACGTGTGATCAGGAGGATCGTGATGATGTATGATTGTTGTCATACATGTGTGTTGTATGCATTTTTACTATCATGCATTCATGGTGTCAGTGGTGATGAATCATTGCTCAGGAGGAGTGTATGTGATTCATCCGAACTCCAATGTGGAGTGTGGTGGAGATAAATCATTGCCATGTAGGGGTGTATGTGATTTATCCGGGTTCGATTGAATGAACCATGGTGATATTGGTACCACATGCATTGTGTCGATGTTTTGAGTCACATTGCATTATTATGTGTTTGGTGAAATGTGAATGAATTGACAAGTATGTCGTGATGATGTGTTTCTATTATATGATTGTGTGATTACTACCTTTAGCATGTATTTTACATCGTTATTTATTGAATGTGGTTATCACCCCTTTGTTGTTTGTTGCGTATGTGCTTCTTCGAAAGTACAGATAATCCATGTACTTGAGTGTGCATGGAGTGTGTGTTGCTTGATCGAGTCATAAGAGTCGCTCTGATACATAACACGGGATTTTGGGAGTTTTCGTCATTTATTATTTTTTCACTGATTTGTTGTGTATCATTCTTTATTTGAAATTTTGGTGGACCACGATTTATGTGGATTTTTGGTGATGTTGGCAAATTGATGTATTTTGAATAAAATAATTATTTCCGCTGCTTATTAATGAAAAAGGAGTTTTGTCGTTGGTTTTAGTAATGTAGCATCCTACTGTTTGGTTGCAACTCTGATTATTTTCGTAATATTTACTTATTTTGTAAAATGGGAAAGTGGGGTGTTACAATTGGTATCAGAGCAGATCGGTCCGTCCGGCCAGGTGTTGTAGTAGAGTCTGTCCTTAGAATAGGAGTAGTTGTGTGTTCTTACCGTATGTTGATTGTTGAACAGTATGGCAGGAAGGAATGATGCTACTCTTGTTGCTGCTATGCAAGCCATGGCACAAGCGGTAGAGAACACTAATCAGGTTGGGGGTGCGCAGTTCCGCGACTTAGCACAGTTTCAGAGCAATAAGCCGCCTACATATGAGGGAGGTATTTTGGATCCAGAGGATGCGCAGAAATGGCTGAAGGCTGTTGAGAAGATCTTCAGGACCATGGGATGTAGTGATGCTCAGAAGGTACGGTTCGGCACTCATATGCTGGAGGGAGAGGCTGAAGCATGGTGGGACAATAGTCGTCAGAGGTTGGAAGCTGCAGGGACTGAGATTACTTGGACAGTGTTTCAAGCTGAGTTTTTGGAAAAGTATTTTCCGAAAGACACCCGTAGTGCAAAGGAGATTGAATTTCTGGAGCTGAAACAGGGTGATAAGACAGTTGCTAAATATGCTGCTCAGTTTGAAGAGTTGGTGGAGTATTGTGCTCATTACAATATGGAAGAGGCTATGACTTCGAAATGCTTGAAGTTTGAGAATGGGCTGCGTCTCGAGATCAAACTGGGCATTGCTTGTCAGAAAATAAGGAATTATCCAGAGCTGGTAAGCAGAAGCAGGATCTATGACAATGATAACAGAGCCATAATTGCTCATTACAAAGCTGTGAATGAGAAAAAGGGTAAGCAGAGGTTTGGAGGTACTCCTTACAGTGCTCTAGCTGATAAGGGGAAACAGAAAGCTGCAGCAGGAAAGAAACCAAAAGAGGGAGGAGTGGCTCCTGATACTCTCAAGTGTTTCAGATGTGGTGGCGCGGGTCACCGTGCTAATAATTGTTCGAATGAGGTGAAGAAGTGTTTCAAGTGTGGGCGACCAGGTCATGTGATAGCGGATTGTAAGGCCACTATGCCTACCTGTTATAACTATGGAGAAAAAGGTCATATCAGCACTCACTGTGAGAAGCCAAAGAAGTCTCATACCGGTGGAAAAGTGTTTGCCTTGGTGGGAGCCCAATCCACCGATAAGGAACGTTCCGTCAAAGGTACTTGCTTTATTAATGATATTCCTTTGATTGCTATCATTGACACGGGTGCAACCCACTCGTTTATTTCTGTTGATTGTGTGAAGAGATTAGGAATTGTGCCGTCTACTCTAGATCAGAGGATGACGATTGAGACTCCGTCTATTGGTTCGGTGGTCACTTCCTTGGTGTGTTTGAAGTAGCCGTTGACTATGTTTGGTAGAGATTTCAGAGTGGACTTGATCTGTTTGCCACTCTGTAATCTCGATGTTATTCTGGAGATGAACTGGTCGGAGTTCAACCGGATTTATATTGATTGCTTTAGGAAGACGTTACTGTTTCTCACTCCTGAAGAGGAAGCATTAACGGATTCCTTGTCTAGCGGAGAGTTGAGGACGTTGTTGGAGGAAGAAGCTAAGATGTTTGCAGTGTTTGCCTCGTTGTCTGTGGAGAGCAAGACTTCAGTTAATGAGTTACCGGTGGTGAGTGAATTTCCTGAAGTGTTTCCAGATGATATTATAGAATTGCCTCCGACGAGGGAAGTTGAATTTACTATTGATCTTGTTCCTGGTACCAGACCTATATCTATGGCACCGTACAGGATGTCTGCATCAAAATTGGCAGAGTTGAAATCTCAAATTGGATAATTACTTGATAAGAAGTTTATTAGACCGAGTGTGTCGCCGTGGGGAGCTCCGGTGTTGTTGGTGAAGAAGAATGATGGTAGTATACGGATGTGCATTGATTATCGTCAGTTGAATAAAGTGACCATTAAGAATAAGTATCCACTTCCGAGGATTGACGACTTAAAGGATCAACTTGTGGGAGCTCGTGTTTTTAGCAAAATTGATTTGAGGTCGGGTTACCATCAGATTAGAGTAAAAGAAAGTGACATTCAGAAGACTGCGTTCAGAACTCGCTATGGACATTATGAATATGCAGTGTTGCCTTTCGGAGTGTCTAATGCGCCGGGTGTGTTTATGGAATATATGAATTGTATCTTTCATTCTTATCTGGATCATTTTATTGTGGTATTCATTGATGATATACTGATTTATTCTAAGACTGACGAGGATCACGCAGAACATTTGAGGATTGCATTGCAGGTGTTGAAGGATAATAAATTGTTTGCAAAATTCTCGAAATGTGAATTCTGGTTGAAGACTGTAAGTTTCTTGGGCCATGTTATTTCTGGTGATGGTATAGCGGTGGATCCATCTAAAGTAAGTGCAGTACTTCAATGGGAAGCTCCGAAGACAGCAACGGAGATTAGAAACTTTTTGGGTTTGGCAGTTTACTATAGAAGATTCATTGAAGGGTTTTCTAATTTGGCATTACCGTTTACGCAGTTAACTAGAAAGAATCAAGCTTTTGTTTAGGATGCGGCTTGTGAGGAAAGTTTTGAGGAATTGAAGAAGAAATTGACTACGGCGCCGGTGTTAATTCTACCAAGTCCAAGTGAACCTATTGTGGTGTATTGTGATGCATTTAAGATGGGATTAGGCGGAGTGTTGATGCAAGATGGCAAGGTGGTGGCATATGCTTCGCGGCAATTGAGGGTACATGAGAGGAATTATCCTACTCATGATCTTGAATTAGCTGCAGTGGTTTTTGTATTGAAAATTTGGCGACATTATTTGTATGGATCAAGATTTGAAGTATTCAGTGACCACAAGAGTCTGAAATATTTATTCGATCAGAAGGAGTTGAATATGAGGCAGAGGAGGTGGTTAGAGTTCTTGAAAGATTATGATTTTAATTTGAGTTACCATCCGGGAAAAGCTAATGTTGTAGCAGATGCTCTGAGTCGGAAGACAATTCATATGTCGGCATTGATGGTGAAAGAAATGGAATTGATTGAACAGTTTAGAGACTTGAGTATGGTTTGTGAAACTACACCGGAGAGTGTTAGATTGGGTATGCTGAAGGTAAATAATGACTTTTTGGATGTAATTAAAGAAAATCAGAAACTTGATGTGAAGCTGGTGGACTTGATGCCTACAGGAAGCAATGATTCTGATAGTGACTTTAAAGTGGATAATGTTGGGGTATTGAGATTCTGGGGCAGAATTTGTGTACCGGATAATGCGGAATTAAAGAAAACGATCTTAGAGGAGAGACACCGGAGTAGCTTGAGTATTCATCCGAGAGCTACGAAAATGTATCATGACTTAAAGAAGTTGTTTTGGTGGTCCGGTATGAAGAGGGACATAGCTCAGTTTGTTTACGCTTGTTTGACATGTCAGAAGTCAAAAATGGAGCACCAGAAGCCTTCGGGATTAATGCAACCTTTAGAGATTCCGGAATGGAAATGGGACAGTATTGCTTTAGATTTTGTTACTGGTTTGCTAAATACGGCAAGAGGCTTTGATGCTATTTGGGTTGTGGTGGATCGACTTACGAAATCCACACATTTTATACTAATTAACATCAGTTTTCCGTTGTCAAAGCTGGCGGAGATTTATATCAGAATAATTGTGAAGCTACATGGTGTTCCGTCGAGCATAGTATCGGATAGAGATCTGAGGTTCACTTCAGAATTTTGGAAGAGTCTGCAGGAAGCCTTGGGTTTTAAATTGAAGTTGAGCTCGGCTTATCATCCACAGACCGATGGTCAGTCAGAGAGGACTATTTAGTCGTTGAAAGATTTGCTGAGACCCTGTGTGTTAGAGAAAGGTGGTGCGTGGGATACTCATTTGCCATTGATTGAGTTCACGTATAACAATAGTTACCATTCTAGCATTGGAATGGCGCCTTTCGAAGCTTTGTATGGTAGGATGTGTAGGACGCCCCTGTGTTGGTACGAGACTGGTGAGAATGTGGTGCTTGGACCAGAAATTGTACAACAGACTACTGAGACAATTCAAATGATCCGTGATAAGATGAAAGCGTCTCAGAGTAGACAGAAAAGTTATCATGATAATCGGAAGAAAGACTTGGAATTCAGTGAAGGTGATCACGTGTTCCTGAGAGTCAACCCAGTGACCGGTGTTGGACGTGCATTGAAATCAAAGAAGCTGGATCCTAAGTTTATTGGACCGTATCAGATTTTCTAGAGAGTTGGTGCAGTTGCGTATAGGGTGGCGTTGCCGCCTGAACTTTCGAACTTGCATGACGTGTTTCATGTGTCGCAACTTCGGAAGTATGTATCTGATCCATCTCATGTTATCCAGAGGGATAAGGTGCATATTAGAGATAATCTTACTGTGGAGGCGATGCCGATAAGGATCGAGGATCGCAAGATGAAACAATTCAGAGGGAAGGAGATTCCTTTGGTGAGAGTAGCTTGGGGAGGAGTTGCTGGAGGAAGTGTGACCTGGGAGCTGGAGAGCAAGATGCGAGAGTCGTATCCGGAGATATTTCCATCAGGTACATTTTCGAGGACGAAAATAATTTAAGGGGGGGGGGGGGGGGGGGGGGGGGGAAGTTGTAACACCCTAATTTAAATTATTTGATCGTTGTGTTTTTTTTCGTTGTTTGGCCTTGTTAAGGGTGTGTGTGGTTGAGCGCGTAGGCGTGGAGTCCTTAGTGGGATGGGTAGATTAGAGGTGTCGGGATATAGTTTTGGGGTATGAGTAGTAATAGTATTATTATTATTATTATTATTATTATTAATATTATTACTAGTGTTATTATAATTATTATGTGAGTAATATTATTATTTCTATTAAATTAAAAATATGATTTAATTAAATGGATAATGGCCTTGTAGAGAAAATAAGGGCAGTTTAGTCATTAAACTGGGATTAGTGAAAATTAGTGAATGGGTGAATCATAATCAGATTCTGGGAAAAAGAAAGGGTTGGAGAAGGAAGAACAAGGATGAGCTAGGGCACCCATCTTGATCATTTTCGCAGGAATTTCTGAGTAATTTCGAGGTAAGGGGGGAGAATATATTTCAATATTGGTGGTATGATCATGAGAGGGTAGTGGGGAGTCCTTAACCCCGTAGGAATTCGTATGAATATATTCTGTGTTATGAATCTGTTGCTGTATGGTTGAAATTATGTTGAACATTGTATGAAATTGATTTATTCTGTCATGATTTGTGTGTAAAAATATGGTGTTGTTGCTGCTATGTGCATGTTGGTGTTGCAGAACTGATTTTTGTGCAGGTTGAGAGAACAAATTAGATCTAAGACCTGTAATTTTGAGTAGTAATGATAGGTGAAAGATGTAAGATGAAATATAGAGCAAAAAAATTGATGTAGAAACAAGTTTAGGACTGAATTGGAGTGGAAGAGTGAGGATCCCGTAGCAGAAGATGGACTGGTGTGGAGAAATCTAGTTCGCGTAACAGATTTGGACATACGCGTATCAGGTAGGTCAATACGCGTATGGAGGTGGTCAATACGCGTATGGGAGGGCCAAAAGGAGGCTTGGCACGACCCTCTGCCCGTACGCGTATGGAAGTTTGGGCATTACGCGTACTGGGGGAGGCATTACGCGTAATGGTGTAGGGCATTGGGGCATTACACATAGGGTCTGGGTGAGCAAGCTGGAAATATGCGTATGGCACAGGGCAATACGCGTATGGCCAGCGTGAGTGCAGAATTTTGCCGTTTCGCGATTTCTTTCCCGTTTTCGCGTACGAAGTGATTCCTTTTGGTTTGAGAGGTTGGGGGTAGATGCCAGAAGCTGAGAAATGTGTAATTGGTGATGAAATTAATTAATTTGGTAATTTTAGTTAATTAATTAGATGTTTAATTAATTAAATGTTATGTGAGGAATTTCTTGTTGTAGTGTATGTGGTGGTGAGCAGTTATCTCATGTGTGATCAGGAGGATCATGACGATGTATGATTGTTGTCATACATGTGTGTTGTATGCATTTTTACTGACATGCATTCATGGTGTCGGTGGTGATGAATCATTGCTCAGGAGGAGTGTATGTGATTCATCCGAACTCCAATGTGGAGTGTGGTGGAGATAAATCATTTCCAAGTAGGGGTGTATATGATTTATCCGGGTTCGATTGAATGAACCATGGTGATATTGGTACCACATGCATTGTGTCGATGTTTTGAGTCACATTGCATTATTATGTGTTTGGTGAAATGTGAATGAATTGACAAGTATGTCGTGATGGTGTGTTTCTCTTATATGATTGTGTGAGTACTACCTTTAGCATGTATTATACATCGTTATTTATTGAATGTGGTTCTCACCCCTTTGTTGTTTGTTGCGTCTGTGCTTCTTCAGAAGTACAGATAATCCAGGTACTTGAGTGTGCATGGAGTGCGTGTTGCTTGATCGAGTCTTAGGAGTCGCTCTGATACGTAACAGGGGATTTTGGGAGTTTTCGTCATTTATTATTTTTTTACTGATTTGTTGCGTATCATTCTTTATTTGAAATTTTGGTGGACAATGATTTATGTGGATTTTTGGTGATGTTGGCAAATTGCCGTATTTTGAATAAAACAATTATTTTCGTTGCTTATTAATGAAAAAGGAGTTTTGTCGTTGGTTTTAATAATGTAGCATCCTACTGTTTGGTTGCAACTTTGATTATTTTCGTAATATTTACTTATTTTGTAAAATGGGAAAGTGGGGTGTTACATCTTGGAATAATCTGCAGATATCTAAACTGTCGCATCACTTGCTCGAGTAGATAAGGAAACATTATACCTGACCCACATGTCAGTCATCCAGAGTATAAGGAAAAGACGCCCAATGGACGCATCTTGCGGTAACCTCCGTATGGGCAGAAGTAAAATTAATTTGTCGCAAGATGGTCAAGATGCACTCTGAATGGCTCAACTGCAATATTCCCCATATACAGAATAAATGGGGCAGCACGCGACCAATCCTAAGTGTAGGTAGGCGCAACTTTAAACCCGGTGAGGCGAGGGAAGTGGGAGATGATCCATCCCAAAAAATAGTTCAGATACAATATTAATAACAATTGTAACAAATTAATTCTAAAAATATTAGTAATAGAAAATAACCATAAGTAGCATGCAACTCCCTGTTATCTGCTTTGTCTTCCAAAGACAACTTGTGGCCAGTTTTGAGTACAAGTAGACCAGACAGGTGGTCCCTAGTTGTACTCATGAATCGCAGTCAAGTCGGTGAAATATTGAAGGTAGGCTACATATACATAGCTTGCACTTTTGTCTACAAAAATGGAGGTGTCGACCAAGAGCAAGAGGTAACACCTCAATGCGCTAGTTTGATGGTACTCGGCCTGCATGTGGTCATCAACCCCTAAATGGGTGACCATTATGTCGACGCCTTCCTCTTGGCTAATCCTCCCGTGGCCCAGTAATTTTCCCCTAATGTGAAGATGCGGGAGGCATAAGACGTCGTCCAAGGTGATGGTCGTCTCTCCTATAGGAAGGTTGAAAGACGAAGTCTCTGAATGTCACCTCTTAATAAAAGCTTCCTGAATACCGTGGGATATGGTCATGTACGCAACATAACATAAATAGACAAGACATGAATAGCGGAGAACATCCTAAAACCAATTAGCAGTGGGTTGCCCCAACTCCAATATCTTCCGCCCATGGTTTACCGATTTCAAGCACGTACGCTCCTATAAAAGTAAAAAATTGCCATCAATTTCGATTTAATTAGTTGAAAACATATGTATTGTAAAAGAAATATATGTCTCCTTCCCACACTACGCCAAAAATAGGAATAGACAGCACCAAAAAGACAGCGCTTTTATAAAAAAGCGCTGATAAAAAGAATAAAAAAATTTCGCTAAAAAAAAGCGCCGTAAAAGACAGGCTTTAGAAAGCGCTTTTAAAATGCGCTGTTAAATGCCATAAATGGATGCCACCTTAAAAAGCGCTTTTTGGAAAGCGCTGCTATAGGTATTACTTTAGACAGCGCTTTTAAAAAGCGCTGTCTAAAGGTAACCTTAGAAAGCGCTTTCAGAAAAGCGCTCTTATAGGTCTTAAATTCTTTTCACTTTAGAAAGCGCTCTTATAGGTAGCACATAAGAAAGCGCTTTCTGAAAAGCGCCCTCTAAGGTCATTTACGAATTAAAATATAAAACAAACACAAATATTTTTTTTAAAACTAATTTTTTACATAAATTTGAATCAGTAGAATTAGACATTATATAATATATTTGTTGAAGCTAATTATTTTATAATTTAATTTTAAAATAGCATCAACAATTCCTAATGCTAATGTATTATTAATTTTTAATTTTATAGTTAGTGTTTATTAGTTCTGAGGCTAAAAGAAAATATACTCAAAAGTTTTCCGACATTTTTTTTACATTTCCCTCATTTTTATTTTAGAAAATTTTTCCCTCTTTTTTATTTTTTATTTTATTTTAGAAAAAATATTTCTAAAACCTAATATCTATCCACCTTTCATTTCTACATATCTCACGTTCTTCCCTCACGACCGCCGCTCACCAAAATTTTTCGACGATCTCCGTTCACCGATCTACACGTCCTCCATTCAGTATTCTTCGACGAAGAGGTAAGGAATCAAACTCCTAATCCTTTTTCCTTTTTTTTTTAATTTATTTCTTCTTTCGTTCACCACCGTTATCTACTCTTTTACATTGAACTAGTAGCTTTCTATTTTTCTCTAAACTCTATTGTCTTTCTCCTCTTCTATAATTTCTTGTATTTATATTTTGGGTTTTCTATTTCTTGTATTTTAGGGTTTGTGATTTGTGAAAATCTTTGATTATTTTGGTCATTTGGACTGTGTGGTTTCTTCTGATTGATTATTCCTACTTAATGTTGTCAAAATAATTTGGTGTAGAACCTAATTGTCCCAACTCTGCCTTGTAATGCGTATTATGTAACTCTGTTTCAGTATAACATGAATTCTTTTTCATTATTAATCAATGTATCTTCAGTATGATATGTTTTCTTTTTCATCAATAATCAATGTATTTTCATTTGTATAAGTTAAAATTGTAAGGAAACAAATTCTATATGGAAGATTTTCTTATGTATGTTATATTCTCTCTGTAACAATAAGTAAAAGTGAGGAATGATAACATCGAAAAGTTATCTTGTAAATCAGTGACTGAAACAGTATTTAGTGATATATCAATTTGTTCTTAATACTAAATACGATTCATAATTTGTTCTTTAATATAAAACGGTGAATAACGGTATCGGTACCAACACCTTTCGATATTGTTTTGACATATTCGGCTTTGATTTGGTTATTTATCATTTGTTGAAGTATGGGTTTAGTGGTGTCTAAACTGAATAAATTGATGCAGAGGTTGTAACGTGAGTTACTCGGGCCGGCTACATAAAGTAATACTCAACCTGAATACTTCTTGTGAGGTACAATTACAAACTCCTAAAATTCATCTTTGTCATGTGTTTTTGAATTATTGCATGTTTTCTACTTAAAATTATCCATGCTTTTGTCTTTTTATTGCACAGTAATATTTAAAGATGATTTCTTTTAACTTTAATTCAAGACTATGTCATTCTTTATTGAGTAATGTATGTTAAGCCTGAGATGCGTGGTTAATTCATGATATATGCTCATTGGTGGTAACTTTGTTATAAATCATTTGCTGCTGCGATATATTTTAAAGAACTGTCTTGATGACTTTTTGCTGGGACTGTATTTTTGTTTATGGATGGTTTTTGTAAATTATACCTTTGTTGGCACTATATTTGTGTACTGATGCAATATATTTAAAAGAACTATCTTGATGAATTTTTGTTGGTGATGTGTCTGGCTCTTTTAAAAGAGAAAAGGCATTCTTGTGATAACCTAAACTAAAACTTATTGAGATCTTAGCTAGGTAATGTAGCTTAAGTAGTTGTAATCTAAACTTGTTAATGGGTAGAAGTTTCACACTCAAGTGTGGAGTAAGGGAAAAAGACCACAAATTATGGGATACACATAAAAGGTCTAACATAATGATAGGCCATGTTTTGAATTAGATATTTTTCTATCTATTTGTATAATCCTTTACTTTTTCAATTATATAATGATTTTCTATCTATTTGTAGAATGATTTACTATTTCTATAATGTTTTACTTTTTCATTTATATAGTATATAGTTTTTATTATGTATTTGTATAATGATTTACTTTTTAAATTATACAATGCTTTATTGGCAATTTGTGTTGTATCTATGTTGTATCTTTTCTTGATATATCTTAACTTGCTATTGTGCAGCAAGACTTATACATTGAGAAAAATGACTGGACAATGCCATGGAACTAAGAGGAAGAATTCAGGTAATAATTATTGTGGTTTACTAAATAATGCGTATTTTGTTTTGTTATGTAGTATTTATTGGATATGTCATATAATTTATTATTTTTAACTAAATAATGCATATTTTGTTTTGTTATGTAGTATTTCGATGATATGGCGTGTTCTTATTACACGAGGAAACAATTGCAAGATACTAAGGAGGAATTGTGTGAATTTTTTATTGCAAGAAGAATTCTTTCTTGAATGTATAGTTTTGTGAATGTAAATTCTAGTTTATTGAAATGTAAATTCTATACAGGTTTGAAACCATACAATAGAATTTGTGCGAATTCTGCATGTAAATTCTAGTTTATTAAAATGTACAAATTCTATACAGGTTTGAAACCATACAATATAAGAAATTGTGCGAATTCTGCATTAATGTAAATTCTAGTTTTGAAATAGAATTTGTTAATGGAAATGCGTATCCATACTGGTTTATTGAAATGTGAATTATACAGGTTTATGGAAATGTGAATTATACAGGTTTCTGCATAAAAAAATGGTTAAAATGGGATTTTTTAAAAAAATCTTCAAAATTATACGTAGACAAAAGACAGCGCTTTTGAGAAAAAAACGCCGTCTAAAGGTATACATTAGACAGCGCTTTGAAAAGCGCTCTCTAAAGTTCCCCTTTAGAGAGCGCTTTTAAGGAAAAAGCGCTCTCTAAAGGTATATAAAAAAATCATTATACGTATACATTAGACAACGCTTTCAAAAGCGCTGTCTAAAGTCCCCCTTTATAGAGCGCTTTTGAAAAAAAAAGCGCTCTCTAAAGTATATAAAAAAAAAAAATTTAATTTTAAACGTACACATTAGACAGCGCTTTTGAAAGTGCTGTCTAAAGTCCCCCTTTTAGAGAGTGCTTTTTCATAAATAAAAAAGCGTTGTCTTTACCTACGACAGCACAGGCTTAGACAACGCTTTTAAGCGCTGTCATAGGCCAAAAAAAGCGCCCTCTTTTCCCTTGTTTGGCGTAGTGCCAGATATGCCTAGCAACATGATCTGCATAAAGATGAAGTAATAAGGTGTCAAATGGGCCTCCTGGATAACTCTCTAATGGGCCAGCGACTTCCTACTGCTCTTCAGGGGATTCAGGGACTTCATGGTCTGCTGCATCATCCAGGGACTCGTGGTCTCATAAAGTGGATGCTTGAGAGAGGCGTCTACGAGAAGAAGAACCTATGTGCTGCAAACTCGATGGTTGCGAACCATCAAATGAGTTATCATCAACTTGTAGCCTCGCGGTCTTAACTGTGGACCTCTCACATCATGTCGACATAGTTTGGGAAACACGTCTCAGCCTAACTCTGCCATCATTGTTATTAACCATTGCATCTGCATTACAAACCGACACAAAGATAAATAGAATGTCAGTACAAAACCATAAAATCCATAAAATCAGCCAAATTTTAGACTAAGTCCAATCTATAGATGTATTTTTTAGAATAGCATTGGTAAAATCCAGAGATGCATCTCCGGACCAACCTGCAATTCTCAGCCAAGGTAGAAACACCATAACTTCCCTAACCCTCCAAAAGTTTATCCATATATGTTCTTGTAGGCTACCGATTTCACTTAAAATTTGAAAAACTTACCAAATGAAATTTATGAGAAGGAGAAGCTTGAGTGTTATAAGATGCTGGAAAAGATGAGGAAGAGCTCCACTTATATAAGCTTGAATGAAAGGATGAAATACTTCAATGGTTGTGAGAGGTCAAACGTTTTTTAAGAACTTTTGAGAAAATGAATAAGAATAAAGAGGAAAGGGTTTGACGCCATGATATGAAACAACGCCATTCGGAGATGCATCTCCGGACCACCCACTAATTTTGAATAAATGGTGTGTACGAAGATGCATCTTCGGACGCACCTTTATTGTATATAGAGAAGAATCTGCAGATTAAATTTTGGCATAATATGGGCGCCCCGTCAATTTGATCTGAAAATGGATAAAAATAGGTGCGCCCAAAGATGCATCTCCATATGCTAGGGGCATTTCTGAGTTTTCACGATGGTGTGGGAGCACCCATAAGGGTGGAAAGAGCCTCTCCCTTCATCTTTTATGAAGACTAAATTAGCATAAATATTAGTATTATACCACTATAGAAAGACATGGCCATACAAAGGATTGCAATAGTTAAGTTTTATTTTATTAACCATGTGAGTAAATTATGTATCAATATTAGTATTATACCACTCTAGAAAGACATGGCCATACAAAAGATTGCAAGACTTAAGTTTGATTGTGTTGATCGTGTGAGCAAATTATGTATCAAAGGGATGTAAACAAATAGGAATTACTAATATTATCAACAATCCTTAAATAGCATAATGTTAATATAAAAAAAGTTAATTCAAGTGTTTGTAACCGTTTATGGGTTACAATCCTTTGGAAGAATCAAACAGAATCGTTCTGTAACAAGTTACAGCTTTGGTGTAACTGGTTATACATGAAACATGATTTACACAAAATCTTTATGTAACTAGTTACATATTTCTTCTAATTGGTTGCAACTATTAGTTTTTAGTTTTTTTTTTTTCTGTTTTTTTAATTGTGCCTTAATAATTATATTTTGTATATAATACCCTTTGGGTATCACATTAATAATGATGCCTCAAATAATTTGACCTTCAATTAATCTCTCTCATTTTCTCTCAATATCTCCCTCTCCACACTCAATTATTCACCAATATTGTGGTTCCATATTCTAACAAGAGTCAGGTTCGATCCATCAAACACCTAGTGTACGGAAATGATTTATGTTTTCAATGAACGAATCCCTGCGAATCTCCCAATTCTTGATGTGAAGAATTACAAAAAAATAGTGTAAATAGATTACGGTATTATTTAGTTATCAATATGTTCTTAAAGTGATCAATAATGGAGTTACTCCACTTGTAGAATGTGCAAAGGATGCACAAAGTTATACACATAAGAAAGAGAAGACGAAAGATTACATGGCACTATTTTTGACCCATCAATGTGTGGATGCGGATAATTTTGAGAAAGTTGGTGATTGCATAACTTATAAGAGAGCGTGGGAAGTCTTGGAGAAAATGTATTCATGAGCTAACAAGGAAAAGGTGGTGAGGTTGCAAACTCACAAGAGGCAGCTGGAGTTGATTCAAATGGAAGAGAAGAAAACAATTTGCGAATTCATAACAAGAATTGCAAGATTAGTAAACCAAGTGAAGATGTATCGAAAAACAATCACGGAGCGATATGTTGTCGCAAAAATATTGCATTATATGACACCATGATTTGACAATGTGGTGCATGTATACCAGATATTTTGAAAAATTCGGTAACCTATAAAATGTATCAGATATTTTGAAAAATTCGGTACATACCAAATTTTCCGAATATATGAAAAATTCAGTAGGCATTGGTGAGTTTTGAAAAATCCTTAAATTTTTGACATTTTTAACAAAATATACCCGATAAAATATATACATATAATGCAAAAAGTGATACAATATCAATACAAAACAAATTATTTGACTTTATATGTTCTTCTTCCTAGTGCTTTATACGTCCTGCATATGTTATTTCCTATTCTTTTGCACCTTCACTACAATTATGTCTCCACCGGTCAGTGACGGAAGGCAATGGATAATCGGTTTTCAACATCACCTGAATCTAATTATTGTTGTTAACAAAACCAAGTTCAATAATTTTGTGTCTATTCACAGCTATGCATGGAGATATCATTAATAGGAAGAAAGTGATGTTAAGGTTCCTGGACAATAAGACCAATATGACATTGTATCTAGAAGCAATAAGGTATCTCATATCAAGAATCGTCTTCCACTTCTCACGATCCTGCACACCCAAGCTAGTTACTCTCAACAAACTCCTAACATCAGATATCATGTCATATAACACATTGGAATACATTTATTGGTGTTGATAAACTTCAGCATCTAATTGTGTTCGAACTAAAGGCCACGACTCTTCGTCCAATCCAAGTAAAGCTCCAATAACACACAAACCACAATTTCCATCTTGACCCACATCAACAATTTCATCAATGTACTAATGTAAAAAAACAGGAAACTGAGACAAGTATAAATGTCTTGAATGTAACACCCCATTTCAAACCAGTAATTATATTAAAATCAGAGTTATAAAATTTTCGACATAAAACAGGATATCACATTTTCAACTTTAAAAATCAACCACATAATAGTTATTCATGAAAGATACATAACGCTTCAGGGAACACAAAACAACAAATGGTCTTCAACTTTATTCAACTTAAGCAAACACAACGCTGCGGATTCATTAACAACTTAGTAGCATCTTTATTCCACATAAAACAACTTCAAATTAAACAACAAAGTATCTTTTTTTTTAGCAATTCCATTAAAATTCAGCATGTAGACAACTAAATAAAAGACACGCGTCATCCCCCCGAGTGCTACGTATCAGAGCGATAACCACCGACTTGAACTAAGGTAACCGGCTACTCCTCTTGATGACCTGCACGTTGCCAACATAGGGACAACATTCAAACAGAAGGGGTGAGTTACCGAAAATTATAAACGGAGTATGATAAATAATACATAGGCAAGAATCATACAAATAATCACCACTTCACATCGACAACCAACAAATAAAAATCAACAACAACAAATCAAAATCAACGACAACTTAAGAAAATGCAACTTTAATGCGACTCGACAATGTTATGCATGTGGTACCATCGGAGTAAAACTCCCAACTTAATATTGTCAGTTTATCGAGGCATCAAGGCATAAGCCTTCAACTTTCAACTTTCAACGTTTGTCAATCCAGGCCAACGTGGTGTGAGCAACGCTCCGACACAAAATGCAATGTATATTTCATGACATGCACAACTCATCAACATAAACAACTCAACGACATCCACAACATAATCAACTTAAACAACATAGCAACTTTTACGACATGAACAACGTAGTCAACTTTGGCTATTACGCCTTCAACTTAAAATTCATCCGTGTATCGGAACGAAACAACAAAATCAGTTGTACCTGCGAATCCACTTTTTTGACATTATTTCAACAAAACAAATCAACAAAAGTCACCTACTAAATTACCCGACTTACCCCGACAATTTCCATTAAATTCCGGACAACTGAGTTTTCCGCCTAAACCGGCTAAACCGACTAAAACTGTACTGTTTCACCTTTATTAATTACTACTGATTAATTTATTAACTCAGTTAAACCACTGCTGCAACATATTACTACAATTCCAATTTTCTGTCAAAATTCTGTGTGATGTAACAAAGCCTGTTATTTTCATTTTTCTGTCAAATTTACCAATGCTACTTAATTAGCTTTCTGTGTTTTCTGCTAATAAATGTTACTGATACGTGGTTTATTAACATATGAATTTGGTTAATTATCTCATCCTGGCCTTCATGCTTTATTAATGTTATTACACGTATAAAATAAAAATGGAAATGCCTTAATTTAATGTACAACAAAATTTGCCTAAATTCCCTTAACTAATGGGTGGCCTGCGCCACCCTATTCTAGGAAGCAAGTGGCCTACGCCACATTCTAACCAATTCGTTAAGGACAAGTCATTAAGAACATGATAATATTAGTACAAAAAAACTAAAGTGCATAATCCCTTTCCATGGTTAATAAGATTGCCACGCATATACAAATAAAACCAACCTCTTAAATTCATGTAAAACAAAATGACTCAATTCCTATATCCTTTTATCCAACCAACACATACTCTATATATATATATATATATATATATATATTATATGCTACTTCAATTAAATTGCCATAGCACAAAAGTACTACATTCTTCATTCTCTCTCTTACTGTTCGGCCATTGAGACTAAAAGGGAGAAGAATCCCTGCGCTACTTTACAGTAAAAACAAGGGAGTAATTCCATATTCTCAACCTCAATAGGTACCCCAATTATTAAATGGGTCTCTAAACTATCACCAAAAAATCAGTTTCCAAACATCGAAATTAATAATTTCAGAGATTAATTTTAATCGAAATAACTTCAGCTTTCACAGGAAATTTTTAGGGTAATTCTAATACTAGTTCTACACAATAACCATCACCCAAATAACATTCATCATAACCCAGTTATAATAATCGAACCCACCCTTACCTTGGATTGAAGGTAGCTCGAATCTTCGGACTAGTTTACCGGCGGCAATTTTTTCTCGTATTCTCTTCTCCACTCTATTCCCTTCCAACCTTGTTTTTTTTCCAACTCCCTCGTGTAACTTCTCCTTTTACTGATATCCAACAACTCCCCACTCTTTTCTATTTCCTTTATTTTATTTGTTTTATTAAAATAATAATATTCAATTATAATATCTAATGGGCCTAAAACATACACCCCTTAATTTACTAATTCCGACACGAAACCAAGCCCACTTAATCGAACACACTCCAACTACGATAATATTACTACTAATATTATTCCGCGACTATAATATTATTTCTATGACTTACCAACTTAATATACCGACTTAACGACTTAATTCACCGCAACACCAAAATCAACCGAATAATTCACAAACAATTAATTAAATAATCAATTAAATAAATAATTAAATATTTGGGCGTTACAACTCTCCTCCACTTAGAATATTTTCATCCTCGAAAATTTACCTGATTCAAACAGCTCGGGATAAGAGTCTCGCATCTTGCTCTCCAACTCCCACGTCATGCTTTCTCCGGTAGCTCCCAACCAAACAACTTTCACCAACGCGATCTCTTTCCCTCGCAAGGTCTTTATTTCACGATCCGCGATTTGCACAGGCTTCGTCTCCACCGTGAGATTATCCCGTACTTGCACATCATCCATATTAACCACATGAGACAGATCTGAAATGTATTTCCGAAGCTGCGACACATGAAACACATCATGCAGATTCGAAAGATTTAGCGGTAACGCCATCCGGTAAGCAACTTTCCAAACTCTGTCCAAAATCTGATACGGCCCAATAAAACGAGGAGTGAGCTTCTTAGACTTCAAAGCTCTCCCAACACCAGTCACAGGTGTGACTCTCAAAAACACATGATCACCCGCTTGGAATTCCAAATCCTTATTCCGCTTGTCATGGTAACTTTTCTGTCTACTTTGAGAAGCTTTAATCTTCTCCCGAATCAACTTCACTTTCTCAGTAGTTTCTCGAACTAATTCCGGTCCAAGTACTACACTCTCACCAGATTCATGCCAACACAACGGAGTTCTACACCTCCGACCGTACAGTGCTTCAAAAGGTGCCATTCCGATACTAGAATGGTGACTATTATTATAAGTGAACTCTATTAATGGTAGATGAGTGTCCCACGAACCTCCCTGCTCGAGAACACATGCTCGCAACAAATCCTCCAACGACTGAATAGTTCTCTCAGTTTGACCATCCGTTTGAGGATGATACGCCGAACTCAACCTCAGCTTAGAACCCAACGCCTCCTGTAGGCTCTTCCAAAACTCCGACATAAACCTCGGATCTCTATCCGACACGATACACAAAGGAACACCATGCAACTTCACAATTACACGAATATAAATCTCTGCCAACTTCGACACTGGAAAAGTGATGTTAATAGGTATAAAATGAGCCGATTTCGTAAGCCTATCAACAATCACCCATATCGAATCATGTCCTCATAAGGTATTAGGTAACCCTGTCACAAAGTCCATAGAAATGTTGTCCCATTTCCATTCTGGAATTTCCAACGGTTGCATTAACCCTGCAGGTTTCTGATGCTCAACTTTCGATTTCTGACAGGTTAAACACGCATACACAAATTACGCCACATCGCGCTTCATCCCAGGCCACCAAAACAATTTCTTCAAGTCGTGATACATCTTTGTAGCTCCTGGATGAATACTCAAATTGCTCCTGTGACCTTCCTCAAGAATCATCTTTTTCATATTTGCATCATCAGGAATACAAATCCGATCGCGGAATCTCAACACACCATGCATATCCAATTTAAAATCATTATTCTCTGACTGATCGATTCCCACCATTTAATCTACCAATTTCACATCTAACTTCTGAGCTTCTCTGATATTGTCCAGAAAATCATTGTTAATCTTCAACATCCCCAGAGTAACACTCTGCAGTGTCACTTCGCAAACTAAACTCATCTCTGAATTGTTCAATTAATTCCAATTCTTTAGCCATCATTGCTGACATATGCATGGTCTTTCGGCTTAAAGCGTCAGCCACAACATTAGCTTTGCCCGGATGATAATTCAAACCGAAATCATAATCTTTCAGCAATTCCAACCACCTTCGCTGTCTCATATTCAACTCTTTCTGATCGAACAAATACTTTAATCTCTTATGATCACTATAAACTTCAAATCTAGAGCCATAGAGATAATGCCTCCAAATCTTCAGCACAAAAACCACTGCAGCGAGTTCCAAATCATGCGTAGGATAATTCCTCTCATGAGTTCTCAACTGTTGAGACGCATAGGCAATTACTTTATTATTCTGCATAAGCACACCTCCTAAACCCATCAACGAAGCATCACAATAAACCACAGACGGTTCTCCTGGATTCGGTAATATCAAAACCGGAGCCGACGTCAACCTCTTCTTCAATTCTGTAAAACTTTCTTCGCACTGAACATCCCACACAAAAGCTTTACTTTTACAAGTTAATCTAGTTAACGGAAGTGCTAACTTAGAAAACCCTTCAATAAACCTTCTATAATAACCAGCTAGTCCCATAAAAGTTCTAATCTCAGTAGCCGACCTTGGAGTTTCCCATTGCAACACAGCATCTACTTTAGAAGGATCCACGGCTATACCACTACTTGAAATCACATGACCAAGGAAACTAACTTCTTTCAACCAGAACTCGCACTTGGACAGCTTCGCATACAACTGCTTGTCTTTCAAAACTTCTAACACTGTTCTCAAATGTTCCTTATGCTCTTCTTCTGACTTAGAATAAATCAGAATATCATCAATGAATACAACCACAAAACGATCCAGATAAGTATGAAAAATGTGGTTCATGTATTCCATGAATACTCCCGGCGCATTAGTAACACCGAAAGGCATCACTGAATACTCATAATGTCCATACCGTGTTCTGAACGCCGTCTTCTGAATATCCTCATCTTTCACTTTAATCTGATGATAGCCTGATCTCAAATCAATCTTGCTAAACACACGAGCACCCACCAACTGATCCATCAAATCATCTATTCTCGGAAGTGGATACTTGTTCTTGATTGTTACTTTATTCAGCTGTATATAATCAACACAAAGTCTCATACTTCCATCTTTCTTCTTTACTAACAACACTGGAGCTCCCCACGGCGATACACTTGGTCTTATAAACTTCTTCTCAAGTAACTCTTCCAACTGCTTCTTTAATTCAGATAACTCGGATGCCGACATTCTGTATGGTGCCATCGAAACAGGTCTAGTACCAGGTACCAGATCAATTGCAAATTCAACCTCTCTCTCTGGCAGGACATCAGGAATTTCATCAGGGAAAACTTCAGGAAATTCATTTACCACCTGCAATTCTTCAATCTTAGATTTGCTCTCAATAGACAACGTTGCCATCAACGAAAACATCTGAGCTTCTTCTTTCATCAATTGCTGTAACTCTCTGAAAGACAACAATCCAACCCCTTCCTCTTCCGGAGAGGAAAACCTCACCGACTTGCGATAACAATTTATGTGAACATAGTTATACTCTAACCAGTTCATACCCAGGATTACATCCATTCCGGTCAGCGGCAAACAAACCAAATCAACATAAAAGTCTTTATCGAAGATCGATAAAGGACACCTTAAACACACAAGAGAAGTAGTCACTGATCCCTTAGCCGGAGTCTCGACGACCATTTCTCCATTCATAGCAGATAACTTAAGACCCAATCTTTGAACACAATCAGCAGAAACAAAACAATGTGTAGCACCAGTGTCAATAATAGTAATTAAAGGAGTACTATTAATGAAACATGTACCTCTGATAAGTCTGTCCTCATTAGCGGTCTGAGTTCCTGCTAACGCGAACACTTTTCTGGTCTGAGCTTTCTTTGGCTTCAGACACTGATTACCAATATGTCCCTCTTCACCACAATTAAAACAGATCATCTCCTTGTGCTTGCAATCAGATATTGCATGCCCAATCTTACCACATCAGAAACACCTCTTCGCCTCAGCAGTACACACAGTACTCTTATGACCAGATTTTCCACACTTGAAACAAGTTATACTAGCAGGAGCATCTCCCCTACTAGTCTTCTTGCCCTCAGTCGCTCTCTGTTTACCTTTTCCAGATGGAGCATCATAAGGCTTACCACGGTTCTGTTGTTGCTTGCCTCTTCTATCACTAACAATCTTGTAGTGAGCATTATTGTCCTCTTCATAAATTCTGCAACTATCAACCAAATCAGAAAAGACACGAATCTTCTGATACCCAATAGCTTTCTTGATCTCAGAGCGCAAACCGCTTTCAAACTTAATGCATTTAGAAAACTCAGCATCATCACCGGTATAGTACGGATAAAACTTAGCCAACTCAACAAACTTCGCAGCATAATCAGTAACCGACATAGTTCCTTGCTTCAGCTCAAGAAACTCAATCAGCTTCTTACCACGGACATCCTCTGGATAATACTTTCTCAGAAACTCTCTTCGAAACACATCCCAAGTGATAACTTCACCTGTAGTCTCCAATCTCTGACGAGTCTCTAGCCACCAGTCATCAGCTTCGACTGCTAGCATATGAGTCCCATAACGAACCTTCTGTGCTGGAGTGCAGTCCATCACACGGAAGATCCTCTCAATCTCTTTCAACCAATCCAATGCTCCATCAAGATCATACCTGCCCTTGAAGGTAGGCGGATTCTCCCTCTGAAAAGTCGCCAGACTACGAGATCCATCATTCTCGCCAACATTCGGTAAGTTCTGCACAGTCTGAGCCATTGCTTGCATTGCAGCAGCCATTGCAGCATCGTTCCTTCCAGCCATCCCAACTTATCACTACAACATAAACAAAAGTTAGAAACAAATAACAATACTCGATTGTTAGACAACTACGACTCGACACTTGGCTGGACAGACCGACCTGCTCTGATACCACTAATATAACACCCCATGTCTACCCAGTAATTATATTAAAATCAGAGTTATAAAATTTTCGACATAAAACAGGATATCACATTTTCAACTTTAAAAATCAACCACATAATAGTTATTCATGAAAGATACATAACGCTTCAGGGAACACAAAACAACAAATGGTCTTCAACTTTATTCAACTTAAGCAAACACAACGTAGCGGATTCATTAACAACTTAGTAGCATCTTTATTCAACATAAAACAACTTCAAATTAAACAACAAAGTATCTTTTTTTTTTTAGCAATTCCATTAAAATTCAGCATGTAGACAACTAAATAAAAGACACGCGTCATCCCCCTGAGTGCTACGTATCAGAGCGACAACCACCGACTCGAACTAAGGTAACCGGCTACTCCTCTTGATTACCTGCACGTTGCCAACATAGGGACAACATTCAAACAGAAGGGGTGAGTTACCAAAAATTATAAACAGAGTATGATAAATAATACATAGGCAAGAATCATACAAATAATCACCACTTCACATCGACAACCAACAAATAAAAATCAACAACAACAAATCAAAATCAACGACAACTTAAGAAAATGCAACTTTAATGCGACTCGACAATGTTATGCATGTGGTACCATCGGAGTAAAACTCCCAACTTAATATTGCCAGTTTATCGAGGCATCAAGGCATAAGCCTTCAACTTTCAACTTTCAACGTTTGTCAATCCAGGCCAACGTGGTGTGAGCAACGCTCCGACACAAAATGCAATGTATATTTCATGACATGCACAACTCATCAACATAAACAACTCAACGACATCCACAACATAATCAACTTAAACAACATAGCAACTTTTACGACATGAACAACGTAGTCAACTTTGGCTATTACGCCTTCAACTTAAAATTCATCAGTGTATCGGAACGAAACAACAAAATCAGATGTACCTGCGAATCCACTTTTTTGACATTATTTCAACAAAACAATTCAACAAAAGTCACCTACTAAATTACCCGACTTACCCCGATAATTTCCGTTAAATTCCGGACAACTGAGTTTTCCGCCTAAACTGGCTAAACCGACTAAAACTGTACTGTTTCACCTTTATTAATTACTACTGATTAATTTATTAACTCAGTTAAACCACTGCTGCAACATATTACTACAATTCCAATTTTCTGTCAAAATTCTGTGTGATGTAACAAAGCCTGCTATTTTCATTTTTCTATCAAATTTACCAATGCTACTTAATTAGCTTTCTGTGTTTTCTGCTAATAAATGTTACTGATACGTGGTTTATTAACATATGAATTTGGTTAATTATCTCATCCTGGCCTTCATGCTTTATTAATGTTATTACACGTATAAAACAAAAATGGAAATGCCTTAATTTAATGTACAACAAAATTTGCCTAAATTCCCTTAACTAATGGGTGGCCTGCGCCACCCTATTCTAGGAAGCAAGTGGCCTACGCCACATTCTAACCAATTCGTTAAGGATAAGTCATTAAGAACATGATAATATTAGTACAAAAAAACTAAAGTGCATAATCTCTTTCCATGGTTAATAAGACTGCCACGCATATACAAATAAAACCAACCTCTTAAATTCATGTAAAACAAAATGACTCAATTCCTATATCCTTTTATCCAACCAACACATACTCTATATATATATATATATATTATATGCTACTTCAATTAAATTGCCATAGCACAAAAGTACTACATTCTTCATTCTCTCTCTTACTGTTCGGCCATTGAGACTAAAAGGGAGAAGAATCCCAGCGCTACTTTACAGTAAAAACAAGGGAGTAATTCCATATTCTCAACCTCAATAGGTACCCCAATTATTAAATGGGTCTCTAAACTATCACCAAAAAATCAGTTTCCAAACATCGAAATTAATAATTTCAGAGATTAATTTTAATCGAAATAACTTCAGCTTTCACAGGAAATTTTTAGGGTAATTCTAATACTAGTTCTACACAATAACCATCACCCAAATAACATTCATCATAACCCAGTTATAATAATCGAACCCACCCTTACCTTGGATTGAAGGTAGCTCGAATCTTCGGACTAGTTTACCGGCGGCAATTTTTTCTCGTATTCTCTTCTCCACTCTATTCCCTTCCACCCTTGTTTTTTTTCCAACTCCCTCGTGTAACTTCTCCTTTTACTGATATCCAACAACTCCCCACTCTTTTCTATTTCCTTTATTTTATTTGTTTTATTAAAATAATAATATTCAATTATAATATCTAATGGGCCTAAAACATACACCCCTTAATTTACTAATTCCTACACGAAACCAAGCCCACTTAATCGAACACACTCTAACTACGATAATATTACTACTAATATTATTCCGCGACTATAATATTATTTCTAATATTATTTCTACGACTTACCAACTTAATATACCGACTTAACGACTTAATTCACCGCAACACCAAAATCAACCGAATAATTCACAAACAATTAATTAAATAATCAATTAAATAAATAATTAAATATTTGGGCGTTACATTGAAGACTGGCTATATGGTTTACTTTATGTTTGTTTTGTACATGATGTCTTCATAGTCTGACTTCCCTGCGATCCCTTAGCATACTCTCATTGGGAAGGATCACAATTCACATAACTCTCTTTACCCTTTGTACTCTTCTTAATTCCTCTCTTTGGCTTGTACTTCACTGGTGGTGGACAAATGGAAGTCGTGGATGGATGTGTTAGTTCGTAGATTTTTTATTCATAACCATTTGGCTTACAATATCTAGTGTACTGAAATACCTCTTCACATTTTTCTTCTAAATCCAACTATGTTCCACTATATTCTTAAGTGACCTAATCCTCTTCAATGTATAATTTCTTCCAAAACACATGAATCAATTCTAATGGAATATGTCCATATTGTATTTGAAGACTTGCAAGTTGACACGCACAAGTTAACCCATGTGTTGTTCAAATGAAGCAACCATATGTATCTTTGTCAGAACCAGCGAAATTTACCATTTCCATCTCCTTTCCAACGTGCATATACACTATTTTGAAACGAATTCGTGCAATCTAGAGTAAAATGAATTGTTATACTGATGCTCAATATTGGTAATAATTTTTTGAAATGATACTCTAACTAAACCTAATTGCAACTTTAACAGGATGTTCACAGCATCCCAACTTCTGCATAAATCTCCCCTGCTAGTAGTGAACATGTTTTTTAGTCTCTAGTGAGCAGACTCAACCCTAAAAACATAAATAGAAGAGGATGGCATTATTTGATAATCAGTAATGTAATGTATTCAAAATCACATTGATGTACTTGTTCGTTGCCGTGTTCCCTAAATTAGTGACTCTATTAATCCATGCATCAACAAACCTTTCTTTATAGGGTGTCAACCATGTTTAGTGCACATACTAAAAAAAATAAAGGAATATCAGCACATACAACCTAAAAATGCTTCAGGTGTTCCATAAACTCGGATTCTATAGATCCATAACATGCTCTTGACTATATGATTCAACATACTCCGTACAGTTTATACTAACATTTTTTGAAATATGGAACAAACACAACAGATGAGTTGAGTTTGGGAACATAACTTTCTAGGCATTCATCAACCCCAGTTCTCGGTCTGTCACCAAAACCTTTGATAGAAACTTCTAGGAAGCGAACAACTCTTTCAGCTTCTCTAGTGCCCATGTGAAGTTTTCCTCCATTTCATGTTCCATATAAGAAAATCCAATCGAAAACATCAACTTCGTGGATGTAACGCCAACAATCTTAAGTAGTGGTATCTGGTACCTGTTTGTTTTTTATGTACAATAAATAATCAGCAGCTTCCAAACCATAATCAAATAAATGAAAATTTATGCTATTGTATGTACAATAAAAAATCAATACCAAATGAAACATGTTCTATAACTTCACTGAATTAGGATGTGCCCAAAAGATATCAACAACAACATTTGAATCATCTTTGTTTCTGGTCCAATACATGTATTTCCCTTTATGAATAAGACTTAATAGATGTTGCATTTTAGTCACTTACGTAAATACCCCTAATTTTGGAAAAAATTCCCTAAATAACCCATGTTTCAAAAATATTCCCAAAATGTCCCCATTAGGGTTTTGATTTGAACTATGTCGCCAATTGCACTGGAGACTCCCTTGTAGAGGTTGAACCATGTCGCCAATTGCACTGGAGACACCCAACCAAGTCTCCAGTGCAATTGGCGACACAGTGTAATGCTTGAACTATGTCGCCAATCCAATTGGAGACATAGTGTAAAGCTTAAATCAAGTCGCCAATTCAATTGGAGACATGGTGTGTTTTGTGTTTTTTTTTTAAATATTGGAATATTATATTGATTTTGTTTGCACAATGATATAAAATTTTCATTAATTCAATAAAATATTACATTAATTAATCTTCGTGACCGGGTGCATCCAACCGGCCACCAGTTCCACATCCCCTAGGGACCCTCACTCGTTGCACTCGTTGCAGTCGTTGTGCTCGTTGTACTCGCCCCCCTTGTTCCCCTTGTTGTTGATTTACGCCCGGTGTTTGAGGGGTCGAAGTCTCAGGAGCAGTCCTAGATGGTTCCCTTAGGATGTCTTGCATTCCCGTGAAGTCTTGGGGACTGAAACTGAGCGTGCGACTCATGCCATTATAGTTTGAGGGGGTGATTGGTGTGCGGACAGCCCGATTGAAGGGAGACATTGGTGTGAAGGATTCGTTGATGAAAGGTTGAAATGGTGTTTGAAAGCCATAAGGATGTTGAGAAGATTGGCTAGGGTATGATGTTTGGGCGTTTGGGCTATGAAAAGATGTTTGCCCAATTTGGCTATGGTATGATGTACCCTCGTTTTGGCTGTATCTTTGTGACATGTTGGGGGCATATCCATATTGAGTCTCTTGATAATAATCATTTTGTTGAAGATGATATGGGGGACGTTCTTGGTATTGTGGTTGGGTGTATGGCATGTTTGGATGGATAATGGGTTGGTAATTTTGCTGGGTAGGGGGTTGTGAGTAACATGGCCTTGGAGGTGGGTTAGAAGTTGAGGCTTCTTATGTGTAGGTGGTCTGGCGCGAGTCGTATAAATACCTGTCTTCGGAGACAAACCCAGTTGCAACCGATCTGTACCAAGCCATGTAATTATTTGTTGGTACAGATGGGGTTGGCATCACCGGCTCACGTAAGACATAGTTGTTGCGGTGCATCCATTTACGACGCTCAGTCTTTGCAAAATCCTTCCAACTATCAAACTCCCATTGATCCAATGTTGGAGGGGTCACATGACAACAAACCTTGTGGAGTCCATGAATGGGGTATTCAAAGGAATAAGAAACCTTTCAATCACTGCTTTGGTGAGTTCAACCTATTATAGGTTGGCATTACTTTTCGCAATAAGAGGCGAAAGATGGAGTGCAGTGTTAGCATCTGGTCAATTATATAGTGAGAGCGTTATGAAATTGATGAAGGAGGATGCTATCAAAGCCAATACACATGCAGTTACAATCTTTGACCGACATATACAATCATTCAGTGTACAAGAAACAATGGATTTTAATGAGGAGAGGCCCAATTTATCGTATGCTGTCAGGCTAAATAGAGGTTGGTGTGATTGTGGCAAGTTCCAGGCCCTCCGTGTACCTTGCTCACATGCCATTGCAGCATGCGCACATGCTCGTCAAGATGCTTATGGCTATCTATCTGATGTTTACAGGGTGGTTAATGTTATGAATGTATACAGCAAAGGCTTCGCAGTGCTACCAATGGAGGATTATTGGCCTCCATACCAAGGTGAAATAGTTTGGCACAACAATGAAATGAGAAGAAAGAAAAAAGGGCGCCCAAACAGCAAGCGTATAAGAACCGAAATGGATATCGGTGATAAAATGATACGACTATGCAGTATCTGTCGTCAACCCGGCCACAACAAAAAACATTGTCCCAATGTTGGAGGAACATCTGCATCATAATTTATCTTATCTTTTCGTTTGTTGTAACCAAATGTTTTCATTAATGCATTTCTCTTTGTTATAACAATTTAAACAACATACAACAATAA
The DNA here is from genome assembly GCA_022829125.1 of Lathyrus tuberosus. NCBI lineage: Eukaryota > Viridiplantae > Streptophyta > Magnoliopsida > Fabales > Fabaceae > Lathyrus > Lathyrus tuberosus. The sequence continues at coordinate 7,541,305 of JALAZF010000253.1, forward strand.
GTTGATTGATACCTTGTATGTCGATCGGTGGCTTGTCTCGCGAAAAAATAACTTTACCCCAACGACGACGATACATTTTATGAGTAAAACAAAGTTGTGAGAAGAGATGTGGAACAAACCAAGTTTAACACCCCTATTTATAGTGAAAAATTTCAGTTTGAAGGGTGTCTCCAATTGAATTGGCGACTTGATTTAAGCTTTACACTGTGTCTCCAATTGGATTGGCGACATAGTTCAAGCATTACACTGTGTCGCCAATTGCACTGGAGACTTGGTTGGGTGTCTCCAATGCAATTGGCGACATGGTTCAACCTCTACAAGGGAGTCTCCAGTGCAATTGTCGACATAGTTCAAACCAAAACCCTAATGGGGGCATTTTGGGAATATTTTTAAAACATGAATTATTTAGGGAATTTTTTCCAAAATTAGGGGTATTTACGTAAAAAAATTCGAGTTTTTTAGCATAACTATCAGAATTTTTTGTTTTTTACTAGTTCTTTAAAGGAAATTTTTTTAAAAGGTAAACAATGAAAACGACATTTTTTCCATTATAAAAATATATGGGAGTGCTATGTTAAATTTGAAGGTGGGAGGTTAAATTCTCTATTTATTGACTCGGTTTATTTGTTTAGGCCCAAATTTGTGTGTATTTGTTATGGTGTTCATTTGACCCAAATTAGTTTTTTATAAAAGCATTTATAATTGTTGTCAATATTATTATTATTATTATTTATATATGCAAAAATAGATTATTTTAAACTGAAACATTTAAAAGAAAAAAAAAAAGGGATATAACACACATTTGCATGGACGATGACTTTGATCGTTTCAGAATAGTGAAAAATGCAAATATATAGTTTACAGTTATTATTTTGATACTTTAAAATGCAAACAAAGTTGAGTTTATATTTAAGTATTGTTTAATGTATCTACTTGAATTATTTAGTCTAATTGTACCAATAGCTTATTCGGTAGTAAGGAAACATTAAAAGTTATATCTCATCTAACATTAACATTAAAAAAATAGTCTTTTCTCTCTAATAAGAAGAACCAGAAATTCGACCAAATACACTTTTGAATTTTCATTTTAAGGTGATTAGATGTTTGATGTATTTTTTCATAATCTATCTTTATTTTGCATTGCTATATATTTTGTGGCATTTTATGATTTTTTTATTAGAAGAATTCTATGTTATTTTGATCGATGCTAATTAGACCTATTTTGCTTTGAAATAACCAATATTATTTGTGTTTTGTATTTAGTTTAAGATAAATAGATTCTTTAATTCCAACAGGGTTCTAAACTAGTATTTCAACTGTCATTTAGATTCATTATAAAACAAATTATTAAGTCAAATTATGTATTCACTTTTTTTATATATTAAATTATAATTTTGATGTGTCAAAAATATTATAATTATAATTTTTTATTTTATTTTATTCATGAAACTAATTTATATATTTTAAGTTTAAACAATTTTAATTTTCCTCTCTCTTTTGCATTGAAAATCGATGAGGTTTCTAATTTTCCAACTTATATTTTATATTAATAAAGTTTCACAAAAAAATATTATATATAATTTATCATATTTCACAAAAAAAAAATGGCAACTTGAAAAGTATCACAAAAATTCTTATATTTTAAGTTATATTTTGTTTCACAAAAATTCTTATATTTTGTGCAATCAATTCTTTTCTGATTTTGTTACAATATTCTCTATTATATTCTACTGTAAGAAATAAAATGTGGACTTGAGACAAAGTGAACACACGACATCATTGTTTTTTTCTTAATATTTTATAAATTTTATTTTAATCTACGTAATTTTGAACTAAATGTTACCTAGAAAACTTGATGTTTGTAACCAAGTTGAAGTAACGTATCTTTTTCCTTAAAGATGATAAAATGTAATCCTGCAAGTTGCATGTGACATATATCATTTTGCTTTCTGGTTGTTACAGACTGAGAGTTACATAAAAAGATGATCAGGAACTCAGAGAATGGTGGCATTTAATATTGGCTCTGCCAAACTATAAATGATGACTGCTCATCTTTGAACACGACTCATCACATGGATAGATGTCTATTACCTAACAATGCTACAATAAAAGACAAGAAAATCTTAACAATTTTTAACATCTACTTAGATTTTATTATTACTGTTAAAGTCAATTTTCTGTTCCATTCCTATACTTCCTCCGTCCCATAATGAGTGAACTTTTCACATAGATTAAAAAAAAAAGAATAAATAAAAGAGAGAGAATTATATTTTTATTAAAGTACCCTTATGATGTATTAGAAATGATGAAAGTAATATTAATTAGAGGGTAAAATAGGAAAAATTGCATTTAATATTGAAATGGGTCATACATTTTAAAACACCATTTTATTCCAAATAGGTCACTCATTGTGTGACGGAGGGAGTACAATTTAATTAATATATTATTATCTCAGTTTTAAAATAAAGGGTTAAATAAGTTTTTAGTCCCTATAAAGTTTGAAATTTCATTTTTAGTCCCTCTTGAGTTTTGGCAACGGTTTTAGCTGGTTTTGGCAACGGTTTTTTTGTAAAAACTGTTGCCAAAAGGTAGGGAGGGACTAAAAATGAAATTTCAAACTTTATAGGAACTAAAAACTTATTTAACCCTAAAATAAATAGTATCCTTTAAGATTTTTCATATAAATAAATGTAATAATATTATCATGAGATGTTATATTTTTATTAAATTAATTTTATTAATGTATTGAAAATAAGATCCAAAATAATAATTAAATAATATAATAAAAAATTACAATTATTATTACATTAAAATGTGATAATGATAATCATTTTAAAATAAATTTTATTTGTTAAAAACATAATAGTTTTGAAACAAAAGAAGTATTATTTTTATTTTGAGATTTTTTTTTACCACACATTACTTCTATCACTTTCTGGATGATTATATGGTGACATTTTATAGAAAATATTTGTTTTTAGTTTACACCTCTAACTTACCTGCACCCATTATTTTCACAAGGTGGGTGAATAGTGGAATCACTTCTTCTATTTTGCCTATAGAGTTTGGAGTCATTGGATTTGTGTGGTTTTATTTGAGCATTTCATTTTGATGATGTAACGCTTAGAGAGAAGAAATATAATAGATAATATTTTTCTAAATTATTTAACATTTATTTGGTTCAATCATTAATTTTAACATATATTATCAATTTAATTTGTTAGTTTCATTCAAAGTTTTAAATTGCAAATGTAATAATATTGATATGGTAGTTTTCTCAACCACTTTGAATCACAATTGCGGTTTGAATTGAAATCGCGCATCAGACCGTATTAATAATCGCCTCATAAAATATTGCTAATGTTATTTTTATTAAAATTCAAAATTTTCAAACCTCAAATTCAATTTATTTGTAATGAAAAATTTAATATGAAGTGTTTTACAATCGTGTATTTCAAATAGTTTCTAATAAAAATGCACGCTTTCAACCGTGTAATGTGCATTGCCACAAGCACAATGACCGAAATCACAATGATTATGACCGCAATCGCAACTGCATCGACTACATGTTACTAAATCATCAAAATTGTAAAAACTAAAAGACACGGGCTCACGCGTGGCAAAGTATGGACAATTTATATTAGTTTGTCTCCTAACGAATTTAACATGAAACGTTGCTACAAAAACTACTTATCACCATGGTAAGGAGAAAGATTTCATCACTGTTGGAGGTATGTGGTAACGAATGGTGTGATAGTAAGTGTCATACTTTCCACCAAGTGTTAGTGGTCATTGTAAAAAATAGGACAACACGTCACATTTCACCACGGTTGATTTGTCCAACCGCAGTGAAAAGTAAAATGATCATGGATTCAATACTCGGAAAATGCATTTTGGAATTTAAAAATGATGCATCACTATATTTCACCACAATTGTGGAGTTTAACTAATGTGATATATACAATTGAATTTATTATATCTTTTGTGGAATGCTTGTTTGACTAACATCTCAATAAACATATAACCTTTTAAATTGATTTAGAAAATAATAATCTCATAAATTAAGTTATATTTAAAGAACAACTTACATTAATCAATAATTTTCGAGTTTCATGTACTCATTCTCCATCTCTTAGTTTTTAACAGTTAGAATTTGGTTAAATGCTTCTAGTTCTTCCATAATCACTTCCTTATCTATTAGTTCACTCTGCACAACATCAAATTTGTTGAGAAATTTCAATTTATCATCATCATTATTATCATTATCAATAGGATCGTCTTTGAGGGCGTACAAGGAGGACTACCACACATGGCCCCAAATTTGTCAAGGTTAAACTATAGCTAAATTAGGCCTCATAAAATATTTGTTAGGTTAAATCGTGAATAAATAGGGTTTCTATTTGTTTTGTCATGGTTAAACTGTGTCTAACCTACATATAGCCTCTAAATACTTCAGATGACTCTGATTATTAATATTATGATGATGATGATGATGATAATGAATCATATTTTCTCAACATATTTGATGCTTTGTAGAATAAAATAGTATATAAGGAAGTGTTTATTGAAGAATTTGAAGTATTAAAGCAAATTCTAATTGTTAAAGAGCGAGAGATGAATAATGAGTTGTAGAAAGATCAAAAAAATTGATTAGTGTAAGTTGTTCTTCAAATGTAACTTACTGTTTCAGATTAATATTTTCTAAATCAACTTGAAAGGTTATACGTTCAACGAGGGGTTGGTGAAACACACAATTCACATACAATATAATAAACTCAATTGTATCTTCTATCACTCTACTGTGCTTTAGACATGTAAGGCTAAATGAAATGAAATTGCACATGAAATCAATTAGGGAGATTTAGTTGCATCATCTAGAGAACAAAAATAAAACAAAATAAATAAAATTCTCAATAATAACAACATATAACATTCAAAACATTGATAAGCCACAACAACAACAACAACCTATAACATTGAAAACATTGCTATTCCCTCGTATCAATTTATAAGAAAAAAACACTCATCTTTCTTGCTACAAAAGCAAAAAAAAACATTATTTTTATTTCGGTAACCATTTTATTCTAAAAAAAATCATTTTTTCAAAGTAAAACTAATTGCAAATTGCATTTGATTTGGTTTCTCTATCATTATTTTCATATACAACCAATAGAAATTGTTTTTACACCTTCCTATAAAACATATTCCAAAAAATATATTAAAATTTAAACTTTTTTAATAAGTGTGAAATATTAGTTTTTTTGCTTATAAATTGGTACAGGGGGAGTAAGTCACAACAGAAACAACATCATATATAATTGTTGTAGAATATTATTACAAATATTCTTGTTAATATTCCTGTATCATATATATTATTTCGTTATTTAGTTATTTGTATTTTTAGGCAATCCCTTTATTGTTAGTATCCTGTAATTAATGTAGAATCTCAGTAATTATTTTTGGACTTTATCTCTACCACTCTCCGTGTATGTGTGTGTGTGTGTGTGTGTGTGTGTGTGTGTTTATGTGCGTGTCTGTGTGTTTGTGTGTGTGTGTGTGTGTGTGCGTGTGTGTGAGAGTGTTTGTTTGGAAAATTTGCAAACAACCGCTGATCTCCTAATTTATGAAAAAATTAGTTTGCTTACAGGACCGATCAAATAAATCCTAGGACAGTGTGCTTTAACAATCTTGACAATTTGTGTTAAAAAACCTTTTGTTTATTGAATTCATCATTGTTTTCATCAACTAGTATTTTCGACTAAAATAAAGACTTTAGTTCTTGAAAGAAATGGCGAAATGTAAGTAAATTGCAAGAATAAAAGTGCAGGAATAAAAAGGAATTGTAATTGAGTAACTTAAGATTTCATTAAAATGCAAGGAATAAAAACTGGTGTTTTTTCAAACGTACATTTTCTCAGTAACTACTCTTTTCTATCACACGGTTACTTTGAGTATTTCTTGAGTGGCTTGTACAAATTTTGAACACACATGGAAATCTAATCACTATGACTCCCTATTTATATACAATCGAAATAATGTCACTAACAGCTATTTCTCCTAATGGTGACAAATGGCAATCTGCATGCATTCGTCAAGTAGATATATTCCACGCGTCCTTTTTCAAAAGGAACTCCCTCCTAAATTCGAATTACAAAATGTCTGTCGAAAGTAGCCTCATCACCAATCCGTCGAAACATTTCTAATACTTAGAAAAATCTCCAAATCTGCTTCTCCAATTAATATTGATCTTCGACTGGCCTTCTTCAAAAACAATCTCCTGACGAAATATTTTGGTAATTCTTCAAAACCCACTAATAAAATCTAGGCGTCGAAATTAGAAGCTTAACAATTGCCCCCCAGAAAATGCATTTTCGACAAAGGGAGAAAAGCATTTTTTGCCAATAAAATTCGACGCCTTCAATAATTCGACATATGACTGTTCATATGACTAGACATTTGTGACGTCAAAGTCATCATTGTACCTTTTCCTTAAACGTCCCTTCAGCCCACGTTTTTATGATTTTCCATCATCACTACCCTAGTCCCTAGCGGATCATAGGTCAAAAAATTAACTGCCACCGTCTGAAGCATCCACTCGTAACTGCCACGTGTCCCACAATTGCTTCCACTATCTTTCTATTAAATGGAAATATTTTTTGAATTCCAACCGCTTCAGTCTCTTTTCCTCCTATAAATAAGTTGGAAAATTTTATTCTTCACTTTTTTCTCTCCTTTTCTTTAAGCACGAACTTTCTTCAACTTCATCTTCTTCATTTCTCTGCATTCTCTTCTGCAATCAACCATGGCATCTTCCGCTGCTCCCCAAATCACAAGTAAAGACTCATAAAAATCCAAAAACTTACCACCTGCCTACAAGATCCTTAGGCCAAAGGTGGTGGGGAACCAACAGTATGTACCAGAGCCTCCAAATGAAGAGGAGAAACGATGTATTTAACAGTCTCAGGTACTAATTCCTATTTTAATTTCTGGTAAATCTCACGCCATACTAGGACCTTTACCTGATTTATCCTTGGATCCCGTAAAAGTGAGAGATTTTTCCCAGCTTACCACCGTTACAAACCCATAGCTAACGGGATTAGGCCTAGAACTGATAAGGAGAAAATCATAGACGAAAAATCCAAGGTAGACGGCCAAGGATCTCCTTCTGAGGAAGTCATAAATTTAGAGTACATGAATAACTTTAGAATCTTTAAGTCTTGTCATTTGTCGAAAGACCCCTTTGATTATCTAGCTTGGCTGAAGAAAATAGAGAAGGTCAAAGCTGATGTTTGGAAAACTATGGGCATTTTCGACCACATCCAGTTGTCGAAAGTAGGACCAGGATATTGCCCCTCCATACTTCTAGCTTCCTTTTACTTTTGGGACAATACGTATAACAATTTCCACCTTCCTTGTGGAATGATCACCCCCACTCTTTTTGACGTAGCTTCAATAACTGGCCTTAGCCTACTAGGAGTAGATTATGATCCTACCCTACTGTCTGATGACTCTATAGGATTCAACACAAATAAGGCCACCTTCACAGCCTATATTGCCAATTATCATGACAAAGAAACTCAAGAAGTTTATGATCAAGAGCATGTAGTATTCCTAGCCCTCTGGCTATAGAGATGTGTTTTTTCTCTAGATCCCTTCAAGTGGCGAAACGTTACATTACCATAGCAAATCAGCTTCATGCTGGACATCAACTGTGCCTCAGTGAGATGATCTTGGCGAATCTATACGAATCTCTTGGCAAAGGGGTTACTTTTTTGAAGAACATCAAGGACAAAGGGAGACTACTATTGTCAGGACCATTTTGGCTCTTACAACTATGGCTCAATGCCACCTTTGAAGCTCCTTACGCAACAAACAAACTGTGGACGAAACTGCTCCGAAGGATAGAAGAGTCGAAGGAACCAGACTGTCGCAGTTAATATCCAATGATGAAGGTCTGAGCCTTCAACAAACTTTTACTAGTTATGTTATGATGTTTGCTAAACGTCATAACTTCACTCCCAATATGGCTTCTTTCGCTGATAGAAAAATTGGACCAGAGTGGCTCACCAGGAAACTTCCATTAGAGTCGAAAGCTCTAGAAGATGAATTCCTTAATGTCTGGGAATCTTTTCTCACCCCTAGACTTTTAGTTTCTAGACTCGCTCCCTCAAAGCTGAAGGTCTCCCTTGTTAACTACCAACCCAATCTGGTCTCTCGACAGTTTGGGTTAATACAAGTAAAACCAAAACCCCTCTTCTCAAGGAAAGGTTCTTTGATCCACTACAACATGACCCACACCAAAGATGAGTGTTCTGGGTTATTGGCGAAGTATTCAAACCTAGTCGAAATTCAACCAGTGCCCTTTAAACCTAGCTTCCTCTATACTCAAGAGTTTGACGAATGGTGGAGGGCTTATTATGACTCTCAATTTTTCGACGTGTCTTCTTTCACCATTCAACTGACCAGAGCTTTCGCCCTTGTGCAGGATAAAACAAAGAAAGGTACTTCAAGACACGTCAAAGAAATCCAATCATTCCAGAAATACTTTGAAACTGCCTACAGGCCCAACGAACTTAGTCGAACCATAAGCGAAGCAGCTGTTACTTTGAAAGAAAAATTTACCAGAAAATTGGATGAGTTAAAACTACCTTCATACGTTCGACCAGAACAACGTTATGAGATAGCTTTTAACATCTATCCACCAAAATTTCCTCCTCTACCATCTGCTGAATTTGGTGTGGCTTTTAGTCCTCCTCTACTAATGAAAACTTTTGCTATTTCTCAGGGCAGTCGAAGACCTCCTTCAACGCCAAAGAAAAGAAATGAAAAATAACCTAAAGCTCCTGGCATTGAATCTGGTGACGAATCCCCAGATCAAGTCAAACCTTCAAGAAAAAAGAAGAGACCAACGAAACCTCAACAACAAAAAACCTCTGCTTCCAGGATTTTGGAGATAACTCCTCACAAAACTCCTGTCGAGCAAGTGACCACAGGTCCAGCAGAAAGTGAGAGTTCTAGTCTTAAGACTGAAATTCCCCAGGTAGGTTTTCTCTTCAGATTCGACAGTAAAAAGCATTTTTTTTCTCATGATAAATTTGCTGACTTCTTCATCTTCCAAGTCCTTGTTGTCGCGGTGAGAATCGGATATCAAGCTATTAGATTAACTTGAATCGCAAATCTTTAAATTCACCACCGGTCTTTGATTTATCCAAAGGAAAGGTTAAAGATCGAAAAAACCTAAGTTAAGAGAATCTAGGTTCGGGGGTTGGTTATGCCTAGGGAAGGTATTAGCATCCTAAACGTCTGTAGTACTCTACAGGAACCTCTTGTTAGTATTTATGTTATCTATTACTTGCTTGCTAAGGGTATGTGCTAAGGTAAAGACCTAGGGGGTTAGTATCTAAGTATACTCGCCAAGACATCGCATCTTGTGCCTACATATCCTGGCGGGAGTGGAATCAGAGTATTCGTAGTTCCCTTCAAAGAGGGTGAGGAACTCTTGACTGTGGTCAAGGTTCCAGGGGGAAGTAGCGTCTATGGCAAGACACTACATAGAGTACGGTGACTCTAAATTTAAAGTTGAGTTATAAGGGAAGAAGTGTTCGCGGCGAAACACATGTAAAGAGTGCGGTGACTCTAATCCTAAGGATAAAGGGAGGGACCTAAAGTTAGGCTAATATGTTACATGGCAGTCAACAACGGGACCTTTCCTTTAGAAATTGATTGAGAACAGATTTTTAAAGTTTTAAGAGAAAAATACTCGACAAAAGATCGGGGTTTGAATTGCGTGAGGGCGATTGCAAAAGGCAACCGACTTACGAGAGAAGTAGCCACTTGACGTTTGATAAAGAGTTTTTGAGAAAAAGTTAGGTCGAATCCTAGTTCCTAAGGGTGCTCCTAGTAAACGAAACCGTAATCAAAGTAAGAGAGAAAATAGTAGCATGAGGTTGATGGCGATGCTAAAAAGCAGTCGACTTACAAGTTGGCGTATGGCTTGATATGTGGATCAAGAATGCTTTGGGTATGGTTGATGTCGATCGTAGAAACAATCGACTTACAGGGTTAAAAAAAATCTTGATTAAATCAATAATTAGTTTTAAAAGAAATTCTAAAAATACAGAAATAAGATACATACACAATATTTACATCGTACATTCATAACAAATGAATCGCAAAAAATAAAGCAAAAAAGAGAAGTGCACGGATTATAATCATGACGCAAGGATGCGAACCAAAGTCGCGTATGCGAAGACGTGCAAAGGTTACCGCAAGAAATTAGATTGGCTCTAATAATAACAATGTTGGATAAAAAAAATTAGCACAAATTGAAAAAGGGCAACTTGCTACCGCGTAAGCGGTCATCGCGAATCGGATCAATAAGCCACTACATAATAAAAATCAAATTAAGACACAAAGTTGCAAATCGAAACACGAATTGGTTGGCGTACAACAAGCGGATTACCGCTTAGACCAAACCATCTGACGTGTGTAAAATTGAAATACAATGATAATTAAAAAAAAAGTAAAATAAAAAACTGTACATAAACCGATGAAATTACTCAATAGCTTGCTATACTTAACGTGATCATCGCGAGAGGGATCCGAATTGTACATATCTAGTTATTAAAAGGAACGCAAAGAAGGGGAGCTTTAAATATGGTAGAAACTCAACAATGTTGCTAACGCGAAAATGCGATCAACGCAACCGGACCCAAATCATGCGGATCAAAATTTATAAAATAGAAAATGCATAGAAAAATAAAATTTAACGTGCTAAAAAAAATTAATAATGTTGCTAACGCAAAAATTGCGATCATCGCAACCGGATCGAATCAACACACATGTCACGTATCATGCACAAGTATACATATAGCGTATCGACACAATTCGATCCGAAATTTCTAAAAAAGACAATTAACAATATAAAATATAAAATATATATTAAAACAAGATGTGATATATATATGATATTAAAAAAATTGTTTATATTGTATTAAAAAACGTGTTACACACACATATATATATATATATATATATATATATATATATATATAGCCATAAGCATCATTATATATGTAATAACATGGCGGTGCATTACAAACCTTTAGAAACCCGTGGTTTAACATGACGGTGCCGGTAGATTAAAAACAAACATTGCGGGCTAATCATATAACATAAAACTTGAACATGTTATATATTAGTTTAAAAATTGGAGAGCATTATTATTATTATACGTTAGTTTTATGAAAACTAAATAAACAGAAAATGGAAAACCAATTATACAGAATGGAATGCAAATAGTATCACCTTACGTTTCTTATGTATGCATCATAGTGAAATCGAGAAACAAATAGAAGAAATCATAACAAAATTTTAAAAAGTACCGAAATCGTTCAGTAAAATGGGTCTCTCTCAGCCGTTTGTCTCTCCTCTTTTTTTTTTCCGGTCTCCCTTTTTACTTTACACACAACTTAATATATAGACACAAATTAGGGTTAACTCTTTGATTATCAATAATGTATCTAATATTTAATTTGAGGCCCAAATTAAAATAATATTAAATAAAAAATTTAAACAACTTAATTAATTTAAAATAAATCTAAGATAAAACAAAAATCCTATTTATTTATTCTAAACATTATTTAAATTAAAAAACAATAAAAATGAAAATAAATATTTAAAATAAAATTAAAAATGAAATGCTAATTACTATAATTATTTATTCTAAATAAATATTAGTTAAAAAAAATTAAAATAAACGGACCCCAAATAAATAAAAAAATCGGACGCGCAAGTGATTGAAAAAATAAATCGAGTACATTAAAATGATCGATACGAAATATACGACATGGAAAAGTACCAAATTGTAGGGTCAAAAATTAGGGTGTGACAGATGCCCATATTTAAGTTTCTTCTATCCGGAGATACGAGGATTGAAGTCTTCGTCTCGACGTGATAGGAGAGACTTAAATACAAACATGCACAATATTTGGCCCTAAAATGCCTTATGATTTAATATGGAATGAAAGATAGAGATCTAAAAGTTACACCCGAAACATTTAGAAAATCATTAAATGTACGAGTAAACATTTAAAGACATATCTGGAAGAACGTCAGATAAGCCAGGGTCATATCTGGAAGAACGTCAGATAGACACAAACGAGGTTTTGGAAAAGCGTCAGAATGAAGTCACATATCCGGAAGAACATCGGAAAAATAAGGTCATATCCAGAAGAGCATCAGATAGACACAAACGGGCTCTAGAAAAGCATCAGGAGCAGACACATCTGGGAAAACATCAGACGGTAAAAGCAGTGTCATTCCAGAAAAAGCATCAGAATAAACAGAGCGAAATATCTGGAAGAACCTCAGATAACAAAGACTCAATCAGGAAGAACATCAGAAATAGAGACACATCCGGAAAAACATCGGATAGATTCCAGAAAAGCATCAGAATCGATATGAATGTCTGGAAAAATGTCAGACAGGTTCTGGAAGAACATCAGAATAAAAGTACATATCCGGAAGAACATCGGAGCGTTTCCGGAAAAGCATCAGAATCAAAGGTAATATCTGGAAGAACATCAGATAGGTTCTGGAAGAACATCATAATGAAGGACACATCTGGAAAAACGTCAGACACAGCGTCATATCTGGAAGAACATCAGATAGACACAGAGAAGGTTTTGGTAGAACATCAGAACAAGTATACATATCCGGGAGAGCATCAGATAAGTACAAAGGAGTTTCTAGAGAAACGTCAGAAACAAAGTCGTATCTGGAAGAACATCAGATAGACACGAGGGAGTTCTGGAAGAACATCAGAACAAACAGTACATATCCGGAAGAGCATCAGATAGGTACAACAATATATGTTTGGTAGGTGCCAAGTAAGTTGGACTTTGACCACAAGGTAAGACGTGGATAATAATACGACCCATGGAGAATGCAAATGAGTGCAAATGAGAATGGCACTCTTTCTATGCATATGTATATGAATTATGCAGATGATATATGATCAAATGCAAATGCAGACGTCGACGACACGACTTGACTCTTCTGTGGAGAAGATAAGACTAGAAGACTGATTCCTCAACACGGAGATCATGGCCATTCTGCTTTGGACTAAAGACGTTGCTACTGAGCACACCTCTACCACACTAGTAAACTATCAATTTGTTAATCCTTGTAGGAAGGATGGAAAGCTGATTGGAAATTCTCAAATAAACTGCCCCAGGTTAGCTGACTGTTGTAGGTAAACTATTCAATGCTTCAGCTGGATTGACGTTGGAAATGGCTGAATTACTGTGCTCTTGGAAAGCTTGCCCCAGCATGAGTCTTGAAAAATTTCTGAATAAACCAAATCGGAGAAGGACTTGCACCTGAACAACAAATCTTGAATTGATTCTTCAACAAGATATGGAAATAACTTGCCCCTGATTAGATCACCGACCAAGTTTCTCAACTATTTGAAAATTCCTTAAGAGGAAGCTAGTTTGCAAACAAAAGGGTTCATACAAACATAGTAAATGTAAAATCTATGCAACCTTTGAAATCAAAATCATTTTTGGAAAGATGTAAAAGCATATGAGTCATTGGTTAGAACACAGTGGTTCAAGACATTAAAAAGTGAAAAGTTTAAGAAAAAAGGTGTAATGCCCAAAATAGATGATCTGCAAAGATCTTTAGGAGTCAGTTTACGCAACCTTGTTGTAGTATGCTTTCAAAATAACCTTGCTTCAATTAGGTCTTTTGGGGGTTGTAACGTGGCCTGGTTCACGGTTTAAGAAACAAAGGATAAAGGCTCAAAGTTTATTTGTACCCACCCAATCTTCATGATGAACTTCAGTCATACGCTCAGTCAACTCAAACTATGCACTCAAGTTCCAATAGGTTGGAAATTGCACTGATGATAGTAATGATGATGGTTCAGGAGTCAATGGGCTTGAGATGGCGTTCATTGCTTCCTTACAACATTTGGTTGTCATACAAGCTTGTTCTTATTTTTCATTGTATAAAGTAAGGTCATGAGCTTCCCATCTTTCTTAGCTTTTGCCTTGAAAGGGACTCGGCTCATTCTTTGAGTAAGGGCTTCTTGATGATTCTTCTTTATTTATCACTTTGGGAAAAACTTGTACAACATTTATAATTTGGAAGAGTCGAAAGGTTGTGAATGCCTAGCTTAATGATTACGGTGAACCATCATTGACGTTTTGACTTGAAGGACATCTTTGACACTTGCTTGTTGTGTGCGAAGGAAAACTGTGAATATAAAATTTTGTTGAAAGGTATCTTGCATGAAACTCTTGTATTTGAATGCACAATCAAGCTAACTGAAAACTACCCTGTCCCAGGTTAAGATGGCGGGTTTTTATTTGTAAAGAAAAGAAACTCCTACTTCAAGGCTCAAAGGGATAGACAAAGGGTTATCTTCCTTATTTCTCCACTATTTGGGAATTGAAACAATGTCTTACATCCGCAGCATAGTTTTGATTTGAAAGCATACCGACAACAATTATGAGTATTAAGTTTTCATCATCCTCCCTCCAATCTTTGCATAATCAAGAAGAAAAGTGGGAAGGAGATAAATTATATATATATATATATATATATATATATATATATATATATATATATATATATATATATATATATATATATATTTTTTAATTTTTGAAGAGAAAGCATAGAGATGTAAATAATGGACAAAATGAATTGAATCAAAAGTTGCAAATGCTTATTTAATTAATCATGAAAGTACAAACACAATTCGAATGCAAACAACTAGTACAAAGAAAGTGCAAACAATAAGAAACATGGCCTAGTGGCTAATCAGAAACAAAGATGAGCTGTCCTGTCTGAAACGCTGGATTTTAGGGAGATAGTTTACTGAAGTCGGCTGAAGCTCACTTGTCGTGCTCTGGAAGAGGATTCGTTTGGACATTAGGATTTGTGTCACGAAAGTTAATGATTCCAACCTTAATCAAGTCACGCACTCTAGCCTTTGGTGCATACCAATGTTCCAAGTCGTGGCCTGCGGCACCTTCATGGAATGCACAGTGGAGATCAGATCTGAATCCAGGTGGAAGTGGATCTGGAGGAGGAGGCAAAGCCTTAGTAGTAATCAAACCTTTCTGAACTAAATCGGGATATAATTCGGTGTATGTCATTGGAATAGGATCAAAATGATTCCTATTACGGTACTGATTTCGTCCAACAGTCGTACGTTGAGTAACTTGAGCCGGTCGTGGAGCAGTAATCACGGGAGTAGCAGCAGCAACAGCAGGGTGATTAGCATAATGAGGTTGGGAACGAGGCCCTCTTGTTTCAAATATGACAGCATTAGTCTGATCTTCTCTCTTATTCTGGAAGTTCCCATAGGATTTCTTCGCACCATTAGAAGATTCAGCAGTCTTTGACACTTTACCTTTCTTAAGTCCTTCCTCGAGTCTTTGGCCAATAGTAACCAAATCAGTGAAATTGGAGGAAACACTACCAATCATCTTCTCCCAGTAGAATGGAGACAAGGTGTCCATAAACAATCCAGTTAATTCTTTCTCTGCTAGAGGAGGTTCAACTTCGGAAGCGAGTTCTCTCCAATGCTGAGCATATTCCTTGAAAGACTCTTTCTTATTCTGAGACATATTTTAAAGCTGACGGCGATCAGGAGCCATGTCGAGGTTGTATTTATATTGCTTTATGAAGGCATTGGTAAGATCCTGGAAACAGTGAATGTTGTTTTGTTTAAGGTTCATATACCATTTGAGAGAAACTCCACTCAGACTATCTTGAAAACAGTGGATAAGCAACTTCTGATTCTTGGCATGAGCAGCCATCTTTCGGGTATACATGACCAAATGAGCTCTTGGACAAGAATCACCTTTGTACTTCACAAAATCGGGAGTCTTGAATTTAGCAGGCATAACAAAGTCAGAAACCAGACACAAGTTGTCTGCGTCCACATTAAAGAAATCAGTACCCTCAACGGCTCGGAGTCTCTTGTCTATGGTATGAAAACTGTTCACGGACAACCTCAGGTTCAACAAAGTCTTCACGGTCTTCACCCTGAGCACTGGCAGCATTGTACTCGTAGAGAGGGTTCTCAAAAGGAGCCCGGGTAGTCTGAACTATAGGTTGAGGCTCGGCGAAAATAGGGGCTTAAAAAACTGGTCCACCAGTCTGACCAATCATACCAGTAGATGCAAGAGGTGGTGAGTAGTTGTGTGGCAAACCAAACTCTGGCCAAGTTGAAGGTGACACCTGAACAGGATGAGGATCAGCATTTGAAACTTCCTGAATGACAGTCCTTTGGGGTTGCTCTCCTCTAGCAATCAAGACTTGGAGCATTTCAGTGAGCTTTGCCATGCTTGACTTAAAGTCGTCGATCTCCATTCGCATCTCAGCATTGTGTGCTTCTTGCTCCGACATTATGCATCTGTAGTTAGCTCTAGTCCGGTATTTTTGTCGAGGAATCAGCTTGACGACTGATAGATGACACTGGAAGATAGAGACAGTTGGAAATGAGTTACTGGAAAAATAGCCGTATGTAATGAATCATGCAAATGATATGCAATGCGATGCAATGGCTTCAAGGAACTCAAAAGCAGGTTACAAACATTTCGAAAAGACTGAAAAAGTTTCATTTTATAATCCATGATTTTATTGATTTTGTAAAGGAAAGAACAATTGAGTTCCTTGAAACCAAAGGGTTATGTATGAATGTATGGATGCATACACAGGTATACACATATATAGGCAAACAAACAAGGGCCTAGGCTTGAAGATCACGAGCATGGAGCCAAGGTCTAACCATCCAAAAAAAATGTATGTACTAGGGTTTCAATTGTACCTGCAGAACGGGTTCTACAAAGTTCCCAGAGTCTACAGAAATCCTTCAGATATTATCGGCCTACATGACTACTCACCGGGTTAATAATATTCTCAAGATAAACTCGTCTGAGTGTAGTATCACGTAACAACCATTTAGGACTACTCCCTTATAGCCATCGCACTACGTACTAAAAAGGCCAAGTATGGGTAAAGGTAACTACGGTCCTCAGTCTTATTGACATTCATCAGAATGAGTGACATCAATACGACTACTCGCATCAGACATCAATCATCCCAAAGGGCCCTCGACTGAGCATGGTCATCATATGCCAAACTCTGTTAGGACTACTCCCAACAGCCGACTATTGATTACTCCACAATCCTATCATACGTGTACTCTCAAGTCCGGGTTAAGACTTATCTGACAATGTAATATCCCAAGCAAGCAGATAATTACAATTACAAGTACAAGTATATAACAAATAACATAATAAACAAGTTAGGGGGAACCCTCTTATAAAGTCCCCAGTGAAGTCACCATTTCTGTCGCGGTGAGAATCGGATATCAAGCTATTAGATTAACTTGAATCGCAAATCTTTAAATTCACCACCGGTCTTTGATTTATCCAAAGGAAAGGTTAAAGATCAAAAAAACCTAAGTTAAGAGAATCTAGGTTCGGGGGTTGGTTACGCCTAGGGAAGGTATTAGCATCCTAAACGTCTGTAGTACTCTACAGGAACCTCTTGTTAGTATTTATGTTATCTATTACTTGCTTGCTAAGGGTATGTGCTAAGGTAAAGACCTACGGGTTTAGTATCTAATTATACTCGCCAAGACATCGCATCTTGTGCCTACGTATCCTGACGGGAGTGGAATCAGAGTATTCGTAGTACCCTCAAAGAGGGTGAGGAACTCTTGACTGTGGTCAAGGTTCCAGGGGGAAGTAGCGTCTATGGCAAGACACTACATAGAGTACGGTGACTCTAAAGTTAAAGTTGAGTTATAAGGGAAGAAGTGTTCGTGGCAAAACACATGTAAAGAGTGCGGTGACTATAATCCTAAGGATAAAGGGAGGGACCTAAAGTTAGGCTAATATGTGACATGGCAGTCAACAATGGGACCTTTCCTTTGGAAATTGATTGAGAAAAGATTTTTTTAGTTTTAAGAGAAAAATACTCGACAAAAGATCGAGGTTTGAATTGCGTGATGGCGATTGCAAAAGGAAACCGACTTACGAGAGAAGTAGCCACTTGACGTTGGATAAAGGGTTTTTTAGAAAAGTTAGGCCGAATCCTAGTTCCTAAGGGTGCTCCTAGTAAACGAAACCGTAATCAAAGTAAGAGAGAAAATATTAGCATGAGGTTGATGGCGATGCTAAAAAGCAGTCGACTTACAAGTTAGGGTATGGCTTGATATGTGGATCAAGAATGCTTTGGGTATGGTTGATGGCGATCATAGAAACAATCGACTTACAGGGTTAAAAAAAATCTTGATTAAATCAATAATTAGTTTTAAAAGCAATTCTAAAAATACAGAAATAAGATACATACACAGTATTTACATCGTACATTCATAACAAATAAATCGCAAAAAATAAAGTAAAAAAGAGAAGTGCACGGATTATAATCATGACGCAAAGATGCGAACCAAAGTCGCGTATGCGAAGACGTGTAAAGGTTACCGCAAGAAATTAGTTTGGCTATAATAATAACAATGTTGGATAAAAAAAAATTAGCACAAATTGAAAAAGGGCAACTTGCTACCGCGTAAGCGGTCATCGCGAATCGGATCAATAAGCCACTACATAATAAAAATCAAATTAAGACACAAAGTTGCAAATCGAAACACGAATTGGTTGGCGTACAACAAGCGGATTACTGCTTAGACCAAACCATCGGACATGTGTCAAATCGAAATACAATGATAATTAAAAAAAAAATTAAAATAAAAAACTGTACATAAACCGATGAAATTACTCAATAGCTTGCTACACTTAACGTGATCATCGCGAGAGGGATCCGAATTGTACATATCTAGTTATTAAAAGGAACGCAAAGAATAGGAGCTTTAAATGTGATAGAAACTCAACAATGTTGCTAACGTGAAAATGCGATCATCGCAATCTGACCCAAATCATACGGATCGAAATTTATAAAATAGAAAATGCATAGAAAAATAAAATTTAACGTGCTAAAAAAAATAATTAATAATGTTGCTAACGCAAAAATTGCGATCATCGCAACCGGATCGAACCAACACACATGTCACGTATCATGCACAAGTATACATATAGCGTATCGACACAATTCGATCCGAAATTTCTAAAAAAGACAATTAACAATAAAAAATATAAAATATATATTAAAACAAGATGTGATATATATGATATTAAAAAAATTGTTTATATTGTATTAAAAAACGTGTTACATATATATATATATATATATATATATATATATATATATATATATATATATATATATATTAAATTTTAACAACTATAGCCATTATAGCCATAAGCATCATTATATATGTAATAACATGGCGGTGCATTACGAACCTTTAGAAACCAGTGGTTTAACATGACGGTGCCGGTAGATTAAAAACAAACATTGCGGGCTAATCATATAACATAAAACTTGAAAATGTTATATATTAGTTTAAAAATTGGAGAGCATTATTATTATACGTTAGTTTTAAGAAAACTAAATAAACAGAAAATGAAAAACCAATTATACAGAATGGAATGCAAATAGTATCAGCTTACGTTTCATATGTATGCATCATAGTGAAATCGAGAAACAAATTGAAGAAATCATAACAAAATTTTAATAAGTACCGAAATTGTTCAGTAAAATGGGTCTCTCTCAGCCGTTTGTCTCTCCTCTTTTTTTTTTTCCGGTCTCCCTTTTCACTTTACACACAACTTAATATATAGACACAAATTAGGGTTAACTCTTTGATTATCAATAATGTTCCTAATATCTAATTTGAGGCCCAAATTAAAATAATATTAAATAAAAAATTTAAACAACTTAATTAATTTAAATAAATCTAAGATAAAATAAAAATCCTATTTATTTATTCTAAACATTATTTAAATTAAAAAAATAATAAAAATAAAAATAAATATTTAAAATAAAATTAAAAATGAAATGCTAATTACTATAATTATTTATTCTAAATAAATATTAGTTAAAAAAAGTAAAAAATAAACGTACCCCAAATAAATAAAAAAATCGGACGCGCAAGTGATCGAATAAATAAATCGAGTACACTAAAATGATCGATACGAAATATACGACATGGAAAAGTACCAAATTGTAGGGTCAAAAATTAGGGTGTGACACTTGTCGACACCCATGGGTATCCTATGGTTCAAGCCCTTCCAAAAACCAGCAGCGATCCCACGTACAAGCTCACAAGCGCCTCAAAACCCTCCCCCAAAGATTCGACTAAAGAATCAACCACCGAAGTGAATCGACCCACCGCCGTTTCTAAAAAACTTCAGGACGTAATCGAAGAAGAGACTGGCCCTGAAAATGATAACTTAGTTGACGGTGGTGGAGACACTGTAATGCATACGGCAGCGCTTACAACAGCAAGTGATCCTGAAGATAATTCCCCCATCAACTTAAAGGATGCTGACAAAGATAAAGATGGGGAGTTTGAAACGGATGACGAAGAGGGAGAAAGGACTGAAGGCGAAATGGAAACCACTCCAAAGATTGCTGCTGATGAAGAGAAAGAAAACGACAGGAAAAATCCCGCTGATCATCTCAGAGCTGGTTCAACCAACACCACTTCGACCAGCCTTTCTCATGAAGAACTTAAGAATCTGAAGGTGCAAAGTCCACTAGAATATCTGAAGGCCATGCTCAGCACCCGTTACAACTTTGTTGACACCACCACCAGTAGTTCGACTACTTCAGGGACCATTTCTGGCGCAAAATCCATGTACAAAGTGATGGCCCAAATTCAGCAGAAAATTATTAATATTGATTTGTTTCAACTTCTAGAGAAGGATTCATCTGCCCACTTTGACCTGAAAAAACTCTTAAAACAAATCAACGTCCTGGAGGCTCCCCCTGAAGTGACTGATGTTGTCATGGACTTAACTACTCTTATTGACCTTGTAGCGGTAGATTTTAACCGTCTCAGAGACTATTCGAAAAATCTTGAGAACAAGTCGGAAACGCAACTTGCTGAATGGGATGCTGCTACAAGTTCTACCAACAAGGTAACTGAACTGGAAAAGGCCTCTAAACAAAATCGAAAAGAGATTGCCGGGTGCGACGAAAACATCCTCAAATGGGAGAAACAAATTGCTGCTCTTCAAACAAGATTTCTCAGGCTAAGAAACGCAAAGAAGAACTCCAACAAGTCAATCAAGATGAAATAGCCAAAGAGATTGAAGTTGGAGTGCATCATGTTGAACGAGCTCAGAAGTTAGGCAAGGAGATTGAAGAGATTTCGACCAGCAAGGCCCTCTGCGAGCGTCGACTTCAAATTCAACGATCCAAGTTTGAAAAGTTGAAGCAATCTTTCCCTATTTGATCTTGTAATGTTGCTTGGTCCTTTGAGGCCTATTTCTTTTGTAATGACACTTAAGCCATTTGTTTGACAAATTTTTACCAATTTAGTTATATTTTTTTATAAGATTATTCGCTTTCTATTTTGACCTCTTGCAATATGGGTTTATATTTTATCAAATACTTCCCATTTATTTTCAGTATTCTCTTATCTTTATCTAATTCTTCGACTTCATACGCGCCATTGGAAAACACGTTGGTGATTTGAAAAGGTCCTTCCCACTTAGGGGACTATTTCCCCATAAGTCTATCTTTACGATCCATGGGAAGAATCACTTTCCACACAAGGTCACCAATCGAAAAGGCTTTACCTTTTACTCTTTTATTGTAGGATTTCTCCACCCTCTCATTTTGCCTTTTCAATAAATCTAACGCGCTTAATCTCTCTTTGTCTAAATCAACTAGTTCATTTATCATCATATTCCAATATGCATCTGGTGGAATTTTATGATGTCTTTGAACTCTCGTTGACTGCAAGTATATCTCGACCGGTAAGACCGCATCACGACCATATGTTAGTCGAAAGGGTGTAGCATTTATAGCTTCCTTAGGAGAGGTTCGACAAGCCCATAGAATTTGGTCCAAATTTTTGTGCCAATTCTTTGGCTTTCTTCCCACGTGCTTCTTTATTTAACCAATTATCACCTTGTTGGCTACTTCGACCTGACCATTGGCTTGAGCGTAGTAAGGTGTTTATGTGAGAAGTTTGAACCCCATTTCCTTCGTGAATGCTTGCATATTTTTACTAGTGAAAACAGATCCTTGATCCGTTGTTATTGTCTCTGGGATGCCAAACCTGTAAATGACGTGTTTTCGAATGAATTCGATTACTGCTTCTTGATCCACATTCACTAGGGGTATGGCTTCGATCCATTTTGTAAAATAATCGATCCCAACCAAAATAAACTTCTGGCTTTTTGAAGAGGTCGTTCGAATTTCTCCAATCAAATCCAAATCCCAACCTCTAAAGGGCCAAGGCTTTATTATAGAATGTAACTCACTTGCAGGAACATGTGGTATCCCTGCGTGTATCTGGCACTCTTGGCATCCTTTAGCGAATTCGACGCAATCTTTTAACATAGTTTGCCAATACATTCCTTGTCAGAATAATAACCACTTCATCTTATGGCCTGCTTGATGCGCACCACATGCCCCGCTATGTACATTCGACAAAGCTATGTATGCCTCAGATTCGCCTAAACACTTAAGTAATATCCCTTACGGAGTTTTCTTAAATAATTCATTCCCCAAAATCACATAACTCAAAGCTCGATACCTGGTTTTTCGTTCGACTGGTCCTGTTGGATTTTGCAGGTACTCTATTATAGGCTTTCTCCAATCTCCAGTCATTGAATCATCTATGTTAAAAATTTCAAAATTTTCTTCTTCAGCGTATCCAAGCTTTATCGTCTCCAAATCTGATGGGGATAATCTAGCTGACACGACTCTTCCTCTAACTTCAATGGCTTTCTGTAACTTTTCCTTCGACACTTTGTATCCAGAAGCTATCTGCGCTAAATCATTTGCTTCCTGATTTTTTATTCGAGGGATATGTCTAATCGTAACCATATCGAATCTTTTTAAGAATCGATTAGCTATTACAAAGTACATGATTAAATTCTCCTTAACACACTTGTACTATTTTGTAAAGAGCATGTTGACCCGAGTTGCCCCCAATTCCAACAAAATTTCACGTCCTGCTATCAAAGCCTCATATTCTGCCTCATTGTTTGAACAAAGGCCTTCGACTTTGTACTTAAATTTTGTTGGAATTTTGTTAGGAGAAATAATAAGAACTCCTATTCCAGTTCCATTTTTATGACTAGAACCGTCGAAGTACAACTTCCATGGTTCTATTTCTATGTAGTCCAAAGACTTTTCATTTATGGCGTGGTTGACTATGAAATCTGCCACCACTTGTCCTTTGACAGCCTTTAAAGGTAGATATGTCAAAGAATACTCAGTTAATGGTAATGCCCACTTTCCAATTCGACTGTGCAAGATTGGTTTAGATAACATATATTTTATAACATCGAAATGAGAAGAAACGTAAACATTAACTGGATTTATATAGTTCTTCAATTTCATACATGAGAAATACAAGCATAAACACAACTTTTCAATCACACTATATCTAGTTTCCGCATCGTTCAAGACCCTACTGAGGTAGTAAATGGCTCTTTCGACACCATTCTCATCCTCTTGAGCCAACATGCTCCCTAATGTCTTGTCCAACTCGGATATGTACAGCCTCATACTCCTACTTCTACAAGGTGACATTAAAATTGGACGATGCGTAGGTATTCCTTGATCTTGTCGAAGGCATCCTGCTGCTCTTGCCCCCATTTGAAGTCTTCCTTCTTCAGTCGAAGTAGAGGGGAAAAGGCTTGCGTCTTCCCACTGAGGTTGGAGATGAACCTTCTGAGAAAGTTGATCTTGCCAAGTAGAGACTGCAATTCCTTCTTTGTAGATGGCGTTTTCGCCTCCATTATTGCCTTGGCCTTGTTTTGGTTAATTTCGATCCCTTTCTTGTGGACCACAAAGCCTAGGAAATCTCCCGCCTGCACACAAAACGCACATTTGAGAGGATTCATCTTCAGACCAAACTTCCTCATCCGTTCAAAGGACTGTCGAAGGTGGTCTATATGACTATTTCCTAAAACAGACTTAATAACAATATCGTCAATATAAATCTGCATAAAATCTTCAATGAAATCGTGAAAAATCGAATTCATTGCTCGCTAGTATGTTGCCTCAGCATTCTTTAAACCAAAAGGAATTACCACTCATTCGTAGGTGCCTAAGACTCCAGGGCATCGAAACGCCGTTTTTGGAACATCTTCCTCAGCAATAAAAATATGGTTATAACCAGAGTACCCATCAAGCATACTGAAGTACTCATGGCCTACGGCAGAATCGACGAGCATTTCCGCCACTGGCATAGGATATTCTTCCTTTGGGGTAGCAGAATTCAAATCTCAAAAATAATACATACCCTTAATTTGCCATTTTTCTTTATTACAGGAACTATGTTAGCGATCCATTCGACATACCTGGTTGGACGGATGAACTTGCATCTAAAGAGTCTTTCGATTTCTTCTTTAATCTTCGAGAGGATTTCTGGGGCGAATCTCCTTGAGTTTGCTTAACAGGTTTCCTCCCAGGTTTTATTGGCAACCTTAATTCGACCAGACTCCTATCCAGCCCGGGCATTTCGTCGTAGTCCCATGCGAAACAATCCTTGAATTCCTTCAGCAACTGGACTATTTCGACCTTGAGTTGAGGGCTCACTTTCGCACTGATATAGGTTGGTCTTTTCTCTGCCCCTGATCCCAAGTTGATTTCTTCGAGTGGATCCTGTGCCATCATCTTGATGTTGGCTGCTAATGGATCCTTTTCAAAGCCCAATGGCTCATCGTCATAAATTGCGTCGAGCCTTTGGCTTTGCAAATATCCTAGATCTTTATCTGGTGGATCCATATTAGAATCCTTTTCAAGACTTTGTTGATCTGCTTCGATTTGGTTGGCTTCGACAGCCATATACTTTACTTCGGCCTCCAGGGCCGCTTTGAGTTTATTCTCGGCTATATAAGCCGCGATCTTTTCGATAACTAGTGACTCACTCATTGTCACTGAATTTGCTGCCCCATCCAGTTGGCCGGATGTGTGAGGTTCCAAAAATGTAGTCTTCTTCGCCAACTACCTCTCTATCCCACTGAAACCCGTGGGTGGGATGAAGGTATAATGAGCAGAAATGGCGTCATGTCGAAGGTGGCTGGGCTACAAGGAGCTATGTGAGCTAGATTCCTGTCGAAGCTTCGCCTATCCACCTGGTTTACTTCATCCAGAAAATAACTTTGGTCAGCCTCTATATTTTCGACAATCCTGTCTGCACGCCAAATTGTTATTCGTTGATGCATTGACGAAGGGACAATACCAATGCCGTGTATCCACTCCCTACCTAAGAGAAGGTTATAATTTTCTTTCGACGCAATCACCATAAACATTGTTGGCCTCGTGATGGTTCCGACAGTTAGATCTACCTGTATCACACACAAGTGGTTCCTATTTTCCCTTCATAATTCGACAACACCATGTTATGAGGTTTGGTGTCACAATCATCTTTTCCAATTTTCTTAAGCATATAATACAGCATCAAGTTGACAGCCGCTCCTCCATCGACCAAAATTTTATTCACCCCTATGTTACCTACTTTTCCTTTTATAAATAGGGGTTTCAAGTGGTTTCTCATTGAGTCATCTGGCCATTTGAAAAATGCGTTCTGTTCTTCAACGCATCCATTGTTCATGATATAGTAGCAAACGGGCATGTGTCTGGCCGTTTCGACCTCCAAAGCTTCCTCTTCCTCCTCGACTTCCATTATTTGATCATACTCCCTAGGGAGCACTGAAACGACGTTACATGTTACGTCGAACGATGCCTCTGACTCTGAGTTAAAACCGTCTGTTATTTCATCATCCTTGGTTACTTCCTCCTTTGACACTGCTTGTACTGGATCAATAGGTACTTCTCAACCTTCACTTCTTCCATCTGAGTCAAAGTTTGAACATTGCTGCTGGTTTCTGGTTTGTCTTTTCCTGCAGCCTCCTT
The DNA here is from genome assembly GCA_022829125.1 of Lathyrus tuberosus. NCBI lineage: Eukaryota > Viridiplantae > Streptophyta > Magnoliopsida > Fabales > Fabaceae > Lathyrus > Lathyrus tuberosus. The sequence continues at coordinate 7,567,339 of JALAZF010000253.1, forward strand.
CTCAGCCTTCTTTCGACGTTGATACCTCCTCCATTGTGACTTCGTCATAGGATTCTTGCCCTTATAATTCTCAGAAGGGTAAGTCACCTTTTTTATTTTTGGAATTCATTCCTGTATAATATGGAAGATCCTCGCTGCACTTCGAAATCCTTCCATTTCCCTTGTCTTTCGGCTTGTCAGATTGGATTCACCCACTTGTCATCTAGAGCTTTATTTGTAGGTTTGAATGTGTTTGGGTATCTTCCCCTAATTTCTCCCTGCTTTGGTCCCCTCTTCTGGGGTCGAATCTTTCTCCAGAAGGTCTCAAATTTCCCCTTCTTTTTGCTTTCTCCACTCCCTCTAAGTTTTGTACGGCCTTTTTGTCGAAGACGGCACTGCAATGAGGGCAAAGCATTACCTCAGATCTTTTCCTCTGGCATCTATGTATAAAATCTGCCAGATTCTCTTCCTCCTTAGGATACGCCCGTTTATGGTACTCCTCACGTCGAAGTTCTTCGTTGACTTGCATTGACATGTTCTGAGCCACTTCGACCATGTTTACATTGGAAGGTGTCTCTGTGTCCATGCTTAATTTATTCAACTTCAAACTGAGGCCTTCATTGACCTCATGTTCCTTCTTCATTCGATTGAAGTCCTCAGAGATCTTTTTCGTTATCACCTTTGGGAGTGGACTCCTGGCAACCTGTGGGCTGACGAATCTGACAGCTTTACCTTTTGGATCCTCCATGGTCCTTCGGAGAATACCAACAACAGCCTGTTTATAAGAACCCTCAGTAGTTCCTTTGTTAGTTGGGGCGAAACCATCAGTGGTCTCATTGTTGATTTGGACGAAACCATCAGTAGTTTCATTGTTGATTTGGACGAAACCATTAGTAGTTTCATTGTCAATTTGGACGAAACCGTCAGTAGTTTCGTTGTTGACGCCCTCAGTGGCCCCAGCAATATAGTTCTCAATGATCTTTGCGTCAAGGTCTTTAGTAACCATAACCATCACAGCCTGGTTCACGAAGTCAGTTGTAACTCCGACCATGTCACCTTTATTGGCGGGATCCTCAGCAATCTCCACCATATTCACGTCGTTGTCGAAGCCATCAGTAGCCTCAATCATATTCACATTGTCGTCGAAGCCTTCAGTAACCTCAACCATGTTCACTGTGGATGGCTCAGCATAGTGTGCCTCCACCACTTGCAAAGAGTTTGAATCCACCTTCGCCTGGGATTTCGACTTATCGCCGAATTTGAGTCTTCCATCTCTGATTGCATTCTGCACGAGGTCCCTGAAAAGGAAACATTAAGACGTTTTATGACCCCAAAAATTATGGTACTTGCAAAAACCTCTCTTTTTCTGGTGTTCTAAAGGAGGCACTATCATTTGGCCATCTTTGACTAACAAATCAAATATTTCATCACACTTTGTTACGTCGAACATATAAGTTCTTTTGGGGAACTTGTCGTTCTTTTCCGATTCGACTGGGTTTTTCCCATTCGACGGAGTTAAGAGTTTACACGCATATGGTGGCCCCTGTTTTAGTTCTTCTAAATCAACTTCTTGTTCGTCGAAATTTGATGATCCATCTTCGTCCTCATCCTCACCAACTCCAACGTATGCTACCCTTTCTTTCTTATTTTTATTAGCCCTTACTTTTTCGGCTTTTAGTCTTTCAACCTGTCTAACCCTATCAGCCAATTGGGCCATGTCTCTCAAGTACTGGGTATCTAATTTCTTTCTAATAGAATAGTCAAGGCCACCAACGACCATTTCAACTAACTCATGTTCAGACACTTGTGTGAAACACCTTGCCTTGAGCAACCTAAACCTATTCAAATAATCGTCAATTGGCTCTGAGAATTTTCTCTTGACGCTAGCCAATTCTTTCAGACTTATCTTCGTTTGTCCCATGTAGAATTGTTCATGGAATAATCTCTCCAACTGGGTCCAGGTATGTATCGAATTCGCAGGCAATGTGGTGAACCAAGTAAAAACATTCTTCATTAGGGAACTAGGGAAATATTTTATTCTCAAATTCTCATTGTGTGTTATTTCGCCTGCTTCAATTAAGTACCGCGCCACATGTTCGACCTTCGATTCACTGGTATCCCTTGAAAATTTTGTGAACTTGGGAACTTTCCATCTATGGGGTAATTCTTGCTGCAAAATATATTCCGACAAATGGGAGGTATAACTGGGCCTTTGTAATCCCACATTCATACCATTTCACGCCATAATTCTTTCGACCATGGCAGCCAAATTATTCTCTACCGGCATATCATTACAACGCATTTGTTGTATAATATTGGTAGCATTTTGGTTTCGGTTTACTAGCAACACTCTTGGTTCTTGTTGAACAGGGATTTCGACCCCGGGTGGTTCGACTGCCCCTCCTTGGTTCAAAACTTCCGCCTGAGGGATGTTTGGTTGCCTTTGATTTATGGTAGGTTCTTCTTCGACAACTACCTTTGGGTTATGAACTACCAGATCCCTTGGGGGAGGTTGGGGGACACCAAAGAAATCAGCAATGTGCGTCATCTGTGATGCCAATTGTTGATTTGTTTGCGTCGTATTTTGGATCAAAAGGTTAAATATAACCCCCATCTGTTGGGCTAACATCTGGACCATATCATGGTTACTCTCATCCATTTGTTGCCTAATCACTTGTGCAGAATTATTGGTAATGTTCAGCATATAAGTTTGATATCCTGTTCCTAAAGGCTGGCTAATTCTACCCATATGGTTCACACCAGAACCGGACCCTTGCAAAGGCGAAGTTATGTTCATTGTTGGATCCGTAAATGCTGATGGCGCATTTTGTAAACTTGCCATTACTGAAGTTGGCATTCCATATGGTTGTTCTCGATTTAGAGGCATCGAAAAACCAGATATAAAGGGTCTGTACATACTCCCTGAAGGGGGAGGAGTCATTTGAGGCATTTGGGGTCCCATAGTTGAAAAACTAGGTGCACTCTGGGGAATTGAATGGGCAGGTGTCGAACCCGCTGTTGATGGCATAGCCTCTGATACTGATATTGAGGCCGTATTGCCCCCAGTCGAAGGATTAGGGGGTGGTACTTCATTATTTGTAGGATTCTGGTTGTTAGGCGGATTTGGATTTGCCATTCTGTGTACTCGTCTCCTTCTGGGTCTTTCTTCGTTATTTATGGCTATCTTACCACTTCTTAGTCTCATGCAACAAAAATGAAGAAAATTTCGTACGAGTAAAGTGTAAAATAAAGGTTTTCAAATGTTAATAGCACAAAGTCCCACTGGGCGTGCCAATTTGTTTGCTTGGAAAATTTGCAAACAACCGCTGATCTCCTAATCTATGAAAAAATTAGTTTGCTTACAGGACCGATCAAACAAATCCTAGGACAATGTGCTTTAACAATCTTGACAATTTGTGTTAAAAAAACCTTTTGTTTATTGAATTCATCATTGTTTTCATCAACTAGTATTTTTGACTAAATAAAGACTTTGGTTCTTGAAAGAAATGGAGAAATGTAAGTAAATTGCAAGAATAAAAGTGCAGGAATAAAAAGGAATTGTAATTGAGTAACTTAAGATTTCATTAAAATGTAAGGAATAAAAACTGGTGTTTTTTCAAACGTACATTTTCTCAGTAACTACTCTTTTCTCTCACACGGTTACTTTGAGTATTTCTTGAGTGACTTGTACAAATTTTAAACACACACGGAAATCTAATCACTATGACTCCCTATTTATATACAATCAAAATAACTGTCACCAACAGCTATTTCTCCTAATGGTGACAAATGGCAATCTGCATGCATTCGTCAAGTAGATATATTCCACGCATCCTTTTTTAAAACGGAACTCCCTCCTAAATTCGAATTTCAAAATGTCTGTCGAAAGTAGCCTCATCACTAATCCGTTGGAACATTTCTAATACTTAGAAAAATCTCCAAATCTGCTTCTCCAATTAATATTGATCTTCGACTGGCCATCTTCAAAAACAATCTCCTGTCGAAATATTTTGGTAATTCTTCAAAACCCACTAATAAAATCTAGGCGTCGAAATTAGCAGCTTACACACACACACACACACACACACACAGAGAGAGAGAGAGAGAGATCACTGCACAAATTAATACAAATAAGAATTATTCTTCTATCATTTGTTTTAACTTCGCATCAGAGCATATCTTTGTAGCATGTGCCTCTAATTCACAAGGGGTGACAGTTCCTCAATCAACAATGAAGTGGATATTCATAAGAATATTTATAATAATATTATGTAACACTCCCCCTCAAGCTGGCTTGAAAGTGTCTTCCATGGACAACTCGTTGGTTATGTTGTCAAATGGTTTCTTGGGTAATCCTTTCGTCAAGATATCTGCTAATTGCTTTGTAGTGGGAATAAAGGTAATACTATTTGCCCCTTTCTAGTTTTTCTTTGATGAACTGTTTGTCAACTTCCACGTGTTTGGTTGTGTCATATAGGATTGGATTGTGATCAATAGATATTGTAGACTTGTTGTCACAATACAATTTTGTAGGTGGAGATTATAAAACTTAAATTCTTGTAAGAGTTTTTCCACCAATAATACCTCACAAATTCCATGAGCCACTGCTCCTATTTTAGCTTTTGTACTACTTCTTGCTACAATAGTTTGTTTCTTGCTTCTCCAACTAACCAAATTTCCCCCAACAAAGGTACAATAACCTGATGTTGATCTTCGATCAATTATACTTCTCGCCCAATCTGCATTAGTTTAGGATTTTATTTGAAGATATCCATGGTTTATATAAAGTAGTCCTTTTCCAGGTGACCCCTTCAAATATCTTATAATCCTGAAAACAACCTCTTGATGTTTAGGTTTTGGTGCATGCATGAATTGGATCACCAAACTGACATCAAAGGCTATGTCTGGACGCATATGAGATATGTATAATATTAATCCTACTAGGCGTTAATACCTTCCTTTATCTATTATAATTCCAGCTTCAGCTGGCTGCAACTTTATGTAGGGTTCCATAGGTGTCTCAGTAGCTTTACATCCAAGTAATCTTGTTTCTTTTAAAATATCCAGAATGTCCTTTCGTTGATTCATAAAGATGCCTTCCTTTGATCTTGCAAACTTGATTCCAAGGAAGCATTTTAAAGGGCCAAATTCCTTGATTTCAAAGACTTGAACAAGTCTCAACCTGAAGTTTTTGAGTTCCAAGCTATCATCACCTATTAATATAATATCATACACATATACAATCAAAATAGATATTTTATTAGTTGTTGAATGTTTATAAAACAAAGTGATAAGTCCAAGCGTTTGAGATTGGCATCAATTTTGGTAAAACTAACTTGTCAGCAAGATGTTGGACAAGATGTCCTAACATGAAGATGAAGATGTTGGGCAAGATATCCTATCATGATGATTTGACATCTTTGTCTATTACAGTTTGTGATAAATGTTATTTGGTTTTCTGATTTCCAGATTTTGTGGGAATGTTTGTTTTTCCTAGGTGACGTCCAAGATTGAGGAATCAGAGATTTTGATTATTATTTGAAGATGTTATTTCTAAGTGTGGAGACACTTTAGGAAACTTAGGATTGAAGAAACTATTCTAGAGGAGAATAAGGTGCAGATTCCGTGGAGCAGAATTGCTACATTTTTTAAGCCCAAATCCAGTCTTGTTTGTGGTTATAAATAGGATGGATTTAACCTAGAATAGGTAGAGAATATACACGGTTGTTAGTGAGTACAAGGGTTTGTACTTTTGTGAGCCTCTCTTGTATTGCGTGAATACTTGAGTTGGACTATTTTATTGAGTTGTAATTGTTCAATCAGTGCTGTGATTAAAAGGGAATTGAGAAGGGTCTCATACCTAGGAGTGTCTTAGGTAGAAATATAGCACGACTAGTGATTCGGTGTCAATTTGTAAACGGAGGAGTTTAGCTTAGAACTAATACTGTCTAGTGGATTTCATTCCTAGCTTGGTATCCCCTAGACGTAGGTGTTGTTGTTCACCAAACTGGGTTAACAATTCCTGTGTGTTTCTTTATTTTCTGCATTTTGCATTCTGCTCCTAATTATCCTTGTGTGAGAAGCAGAGATCAAGTGTCTCGACATCCTGTTCGACATCTTAGTGATCTGCTATACTAGAATTTCACAAAGTATGATCCGTTTGGCTTTGGATATAACCAAGTCCTTTTACCATAGTTCCAAACCTCTCAAACCATGCTCTTGAGGATTATTTCAACCTATACAAATACTTCTTTAGTCTAGACACCTTATTTCTTCTTGATTATTCCTCAAAACCAGGTGGAAGACTCATAAACACTTCTTCCTCTAGTTTCCATTTGGAAAAGCATTATTTACATCCAATTGATGTAAATGCCATTTGAAATTGGCAGCAAGGGATAAAAGTACCCGAACAGAATTAAGTTTAGCAACTAAAGCAAAAGTTTCTTGATAGTCTAAACCATAAGTTTGGGTAAATCTCTTAGCTACCAATTTTGCTTTGTATCTCTCCACACTTCCATCTGGCTTGCATTTGATGCTATAGACCCACTTACATCCTACCTTCCTTTTATCATGTGGTAGGTTCACAATTTCCTATGTTTCATTTTTCTTAAGTGCATTAAGCTCATCTAGGACTGCTGACTTCCAGTTTGGACTATCCAATGCTTCCTCAATGTTTCTAGGCACAAACAAATTAGTAATTTTAGAGGTTTTTGTAGGTGACATAATTAGAAATAGGATGACTTGTACTAGTTTTGAGTGACTTTTTTGTGTAAGTTCCAATTTCTTTCCTAAGGGCTATGTGTAGATCAATATTAAGGGTTAAGTTTTTAGAATTACCTATTTATTCTTGTGGTATCTCTGTTGAACCATCTTCCGGAGTTTCTGGTTGACTAGATGCAAAAATGATGGAGTGGTTTTTGTTTCTTTGAGGAAAGTTTTGAGCATAAAAATGAAGCTCTTTTTCTTATTATGGTATTTCTTCCTTTGTTTGAGCACCACCTAAGTCTGGGACAAGGTTCCCCTTATTAATTTCAAGACTTGTTTCCACATGTCGTTCTATAAGTTTAGTTGTGTGATTACTTAAGTCTATGTTCTCAATTGATAGAATAGGAGTTGGCAAGGGTTCATTTAAAAAATTGTCTTCACTCACACTCTCCCACTGAAGGGAATTTTTCTTATACAAAGGTTGTAGTTCTAAGAATGTAACATCCATACTAACACGAAGTTTCATTGTAGTAGGATTGTAACATCGATACCCCATTTGGTTTGGAGAATATTCAATAAAAATTCATTTTTCTGCTCTTGGATCTAATTTTGATCGGGAGTTAGGGGCATGCATAAAAATAGTACAACCAAATACTTTTAAATGTAAATCAGTATGTAATCTACATGTTGGAAAAAAGTTTTTGAAAACATTCAATGTTGTTAAATAATTTAACACATGCGTATGCATCCTACTTATGAGATATAATGTTGTTAGAAATGCATCCCCCCAGTAAAAAACATAGGAACATTGCTATCAAACATAATGGTACGAACTACCACAAGGAGGTGTGTATTCTTTCTTTCAGGTGTGCCATTTTATTGAGGTGGGCATGTTGAGTGTTGTTGAATAACTTTATGTTGGAGATATTCATTGAGGTTGTTATTGAAATATTAAGTACCACTGTCACTTCTCAAAATGGGTATTTTTGTGTCAAATTGAGTTTCTATAATTTTTTAAAACATTGAAATATATTTGGTACTTCAGATTTATCCTTCATAAGATACCCCAACATAAATGCGCGTGATCATCAATAAAAGTGACAAACCACCATTTTCCAAATTGAGTTGTAATTTTTGATGGACCCCATACATCACCATGGATTAAATAAAAAGGTTTAGATGCATGGTAAGGTAGAGAGGAATAAATAATTTTATGACTTTTAGCAAGAACACAACTTTCACATTCAAAAGAAGAACAATCACCATTTTTGAACAAGTCAGAAAAAAAAAAGCCTAAGATATTGAAAATTAGGGTGCCCTAGTCTATCACGCCAGAGCATTATTTAATCCCTCACTAAGGTAGAACTAAAACCACTAAGGCCATGAGTGACTTTATGTTAGATGAAGGCGACTTATCTTGAGGAGGGATGAATAGATCCCTAAAAAAACTTGCTTTAAAAAAACTATTTTAAAAAATAATGGCTAACGGGAGTGGCTTAGATCGATTCGTCTAAACCGAACTACTATTTAAAAGCTCAGATTTACGTATATGAAAACCAATTGAAGATAATGATAAGTTATTCAATCAATATGTGTCAATCACAATCCCTTGAAAGCTACTCAACAAGAAATGCTATATCCAATGATAAATCACACAAAAATACTATTGAGGCAAATTATCGAACACCTTGTATGCAATAGATTTTGTTTGGAAAGTCATATAGTTTTGTTGATATTAAAATCCAACCACAATCTAAATGCTTGTGATTAAATCAACAAAACGTTTATCAAATCGTTTTCAAAAGAATTTACCAAACTAATCAATGGCACAAATGATGTAGAGATTAAGAGATTAAGAGAGAGAGAGAGAGTACACAAGGATTTATTTAGGAAGTTCCCCAATCGGCCTTGCTATGGGTACGTGTGCCCTAAATTCAAATTTGAATTGAGATAATGAAATTAACCTTACTTTGCAAAATGCATATACAAGAGAAATGTAGAATCCAACCCTACAAACCCTAGGTTTAATGTTGATTCTACCACTTTCTCTTCCCTTGACCAAACTTGATCAAGTAACCCAAAATTCTAATTTGATTCACCGTCTCACGCTACTCTTTTGCAAGAACTATAGCTCTTCAAAGCCTTCACTCAATCGAATCCAAATTGCAAATTTTTGTAACCCAAGATTTGCCAATTTGATTCACCGTCTCATGCTACTCCTTTGCAAGAAACCTCTGCTCTTCAAAGTCTTTACTTGGTCGAATCCAAATATGTGTAATCTTGTCCAAAACCTTCAAATTCCCACTTTGATTTTGAAGGGAAACCCCGCCTTGGTTTTCTTATTTGAAATCCCCCAAAGATTTCAACCCAATTTACAATACCATAAGCTAAATTAGATGTTATCAACTTGATTCTAGATGGCACCCAAACAATGAATGATTATGCGTATTTTGTTTATATGTATGCATAAAATCAAGGTTGAAGATGAAGAAGACTCTTTGTATGTTCCATGTTTCGTTTATGATTTTACCAAAATCATTGAAAAGAAAGGATGCATGTATGAAGTGTGTGTGTGTGTGTGTACAAGTTATAAGCAAAAAGGAATGCAATAGGTTTGGAAAACAATGCAAATTTTCAAGATTTTTTATGCATGTGTCAACCTATATAAGTCATAAGCCGACTTGTAAAGGTCATGTGCCGACTTGAACAAGTCATGTGTCGACCTGTACATGTTATGTGTCGGCCTATAGAGGTGGCACATCTAACAGAGCCTACAAGCTTTAAAAATGAAGTACATGTACCAACCTAAAAAAACGAATGTCTCGACATATAGAAATGTTTTCTTCTATGTGTCGACCTGAAAATCATATGTGCCCACCTATGCAGTTAGCACATGCTACAAGCTTTAAAAATGACTTACATAAGCTGACACATAACTCGTATGATTCTACACATAACTCGTATGTGCTGGAACATAACTCGTATGTGCTGACACAAACTTGTATGTGCTGACACATAGCTCGTATGTGCTGACACATAACTTGCTTTTCACATAAAAACCTATTTTAAATGCATGACACCTTTTCTAAAACATTTCCAAATACACAAACCTTTTTAGGCTTCCTAATGCTAAGATGCACATTAAAACTCAGAGGATACCGTCCAATATAAATAAACGCTAAAGTGCCCTAGTTTTTACATCATACAAAATACATCTAAGGAAAGTCGCACTCACACTTTATTTTCAAAAACATCCTCAAAGTAATAAAGCCCATCCATCATTTTAGCACTGCCATTCATCTTTCTCGAAGTTCAGTCCTAAAAAATACAACGGGTGTTAAATAACTTCACATTGCAATTGGAGTCTCTGCATATTTTACAAATAGAGAGGAGGTTACATGAAATTTTTGGTACATGTAGCATATTTTTAAAGTCAATGTGTTTAGATAAGGTAATTGTTCCCTCTCATACAATTGATAAAAAACTTCAATTTACAATTCTAACCTTTTTATTTCCAGGACAAGGTGAATAAGTTTTAAATAAGGAAGACAAGTTGGTCATATGATCAGAAGCACCTGAATCTATGATCCATGGTGCACACATGTTTGAGGTACAATTTAGAGAGGTAGGGATACTAAAATTATCTGTTTATGCCAAAGAAATAATAGAAATACCAAATAAAGAACTTGATTTTAACAACCTTATGAGCTCCTCAACTTAATCCTTGTTCAACGTGGTTTTTTCCTCCTCATTTGTTGTAGGGACGGATCTGGGTGCTCTAGTACCTGGTTTTCCATTTTTCATGTGTGTTGGTTTCCCATGGAGCTTCCAGCAAATTTCACGGGCGTGGCGCGGTTTGTTGCAGTAGTCACACTAGAGGTTATATGAGTTCCTATGATTTGAACTCTTAAAGCCAACAACATCAACAATCAAATCATTGGTCTCAAGAGGATTTGGATCAACTTTTTCCTTTCCTATAATCATGCTCCTGCTGGTTTTTTCCCTTCTAACCTCAGCCAAAATTCTTCCTAGTGAAGGTAAGGTTATTATTCCAATAATTATTACACATACTTCATCCAGATCCACATTGAGGCCAACAAGAAACTAAAAAATTATTCCTTCTTCCATTGTTTGTTAATGGTGTTTGGCATCCTCGGTTGACTTCCACTTGTAAGTACTAAAGATATCAAGGTAATGCCAAATCTGCTTCAAGTAATGGAAGTATTTTGTGACATTATCACTTCCTTAATGAATTTCTCTAACCTTCAAGGTGAGTTCATAAATCTAAGATTTATTTCCCAAATCGGAATACATTTATTCCAAACTTTCCACATTGGATCTAGAGCAACACATAAGTAAGAGAGACACCACATATTCATCCAAAACCTTAAGGTGATAGGTGTATGGTTCCTCTCACTTATAAAGTTCTCAACATCCATTTTTCTAAGCAATGTGGGACTACCAACTCACACTTGTACACAACAATCTCTCCCTCGAGTGTGAGTTCATCCACTATGATCCTCCTCAAACGGAAGCTCTTTCATCCACATACACTTGTATCGCCATTGCAGACAGTACAACGGAACACGCCACCTGACCACCACATTGTTAGGAAGACTTTCGATACAAGGAGTTGGTCCCTTAATTGAACCATCGGCTCTAATACTAGCACTGGGTCATCATGAGAAGCATGCGCATTGGGTCAATACACCACAACAAATAACTTTTTTTTATGACGAAGCTTTAACCTCGAACAATAGAAAACCGAGGTATAAAGCCAAGGCAAAAATTATTTTAAAAAATCAAAAACCATACATTCCCTCGATTTTTTATAACACCGAGGTGAAAAAATAACTCAGTGTAAGCTTCGATTCCCAGCTATCGTAATTTATGAATTTATTTGTTTATAAGTGTAAATAAAATGTTCTAACCCTTGAGTTTTCTATTTAACCGAGACATAAAATAATAAGATTTTACTATAAAAGCAATTGTTAAACATATTTTACCGTAATCCTTACTAATATGAAGCCGTCTGAAACTCGCAAGCATCATTCTTTGGGATGAATTTCAAGACAGAAAAAATCTTCAATGTTCTTCTATCTTGAAAAATTTATTTTTTCCGCCCTTGCAATCTATCTCACATAATGGCATTGATGTTTTCGTTGTTGTATTTTTGGAATAACCCTCAGTTAAAGAAGGGAGCTCAACCTTTGAAGAGTATTTAGTTGATATATTGCAAGTGCAGAAAATAATTTTTGCTTCAAGTTACAAAAAGAAAGGAGGTTAACCAACAAAGAAGAGAGCTTAACCAACAACGAAGGAAGCTTAACCATTGAACAAAGAAGGGAATGCAACTAAATCTGGATATCAACAAAGAAATTCAGTAATAAGAGGAAAGACTTTTTGTAAACAATTTATTTTAATATTTTGTGTAAACAATGTAATTTAAAAAAAAACAAATTAGTCACCTCGGTTTTCGTCATCTCCGAGTTGATAGTTAATAGGAGATGATAAAAAAAACATATTTTACTATAAAAACACTCGTTAAACAGATTTTACCCTAAGACTAACTTATATGTAACCTCTCCGGAGAGGAAATATTCCTCATTGTCCATTTGATCATGAGTTGCATGAGAAACATATCTCTGAGATGGGTTGCAAATGCAGAAAATAAAAATTCTCATTGGGAAACATATCTCTAGCATCTTGCATGACCTGGACATGGAAAATAAAAATTCTTATTGAGAAACATATTTTACAATGTATTTTTTAATATTTCGTGTAAACAATGTAATTTAAAAAAATAGCTTATTCACCTCAGTTTTCTTTGTGATCGAGGGTATAATTAAGCCTTTTTTTTTACTATATTCAATGCCCTTAAACAAATCTCTATCGTCCACTTAATGTTTATCAACGCTCAAGAATCTGCCATTAGTGATCCGCGTGAAACCTAAGGGACATCCATTATAAAAGCATGTTGAATATTGAAAATCTAACCTATATGGAACATGAAGCGCTTGAAACATAAAAACGTTTGGAAAATTTCTATAAGATAGATTGCAATAGCAGGAAAATTACCTGGGTTTAAGGTTTGTTTTCTTAAATATTTATTTGAGTACAAAATCATATATTTTGAATATTGATTTTATTTATCTAACCCTTATTTTGTTTTGCTTCAGAGTTAAATGCATGCAAAGGCTTGTTGGAGAATATATTTGCACCAACATTTGATCTTCATCCACCTAGGGAATTTGATTTTTATCTAGATCTATAGGGAATTTGATTTTTATTTTAATATTTTGTGTAAACAATGTAATATTTTGCGTAAATAATATAATATTATAGGTAAACAATGTGATATTATGGGTAATCCATATAACAATTTTCTTAAAAAAAAGAAATAATCTTACCCTTTATTTTATTTGTAAACCGAAAGGTAAGATAAGCTAATTTTGAAAATAATAAAAGTGCAGCTCCTAGGGCTTGAACTCATATCCATATAACTTTACCTCTCGGTTTTAATTCCACCGAGGTGATAAGTGGCGAGTTTTCATGTTGTCTTTCGTTATCTCACTTCTTAAGCTGGGGTATTATGCATTTCACGTTCCAGGTAAAAAGCGTTTTTTGTAGTAGTGAGAGTAACAAACAAGGGAGAGAGACATCGTATATTCACCCATAACCTTAAGATGATTGGTGTATAGGTCCTCTTACTTATAAAGTGTTCAACCTCCACTTTTCTAAGCAATGTGGGACTACCAACTCACACTTTTACACAATAATAATAACATTCTCAAAAACAACAACAACAACAACATATAACATTCAAAACATTGCTAAGTCACAACAACAACAACAACAACAACAACATATAACATTCAAAACTTTGCTAAGGCATATTATAAAAAAAAAAGCAACATATAACATTCTCAACAACACAAAAACACAAAGTCAATCTCAATCTCAATCTCAATCTCATTCTCAATCACAACAACATATAAGATTCAAAATTTTGCTAAGTCACAAAACTAAACAACAACAACAACAACAATAACACAAAAACAACAATCTCAATCTCAACAAAACAACAACAACATCAACAATAAATCTATTACGTACTTATCTCAATAAAAACAACAACATAGAACATTCAATATCAATCTAAACAATAACAACAACAACATTAAAACTCTAGTGTTTAAGGTTTCAACAACAACAACATTAGAAATGTTTTACGTACCATAAATTTGAAAAAGAAGTCAAAGAAATTAGTTGTGTTTCCTTCTTGCAAGTATTATTCGAGTTCCACCTTCAAGTTCTTTCTTCGTACTCCTTGATTTCTATGATTTAGAGAATATATGCGATAAGTGGTTTTTATATTGTTTTTATTAGTTGTTTTTCCTTTATATTTTACCGTTTTCATTCGCTTTCCTTTCATTTTACCATGTTTTACGCTTTGGTATTGTATTTCCTTTGTTTTTAGGTCACAATAAGCATTCCAAGTGAAATAAGGACGAGAAGTGGATAAAACACGGAAAAAGAACACAACGAATTGTCAGAAGGATTCACAAAGTATATATTTCGGCATGTTGCACATCAATATAAACCTCTGGTATTTTGATCATATGTAGAGCGTCGTAAATCTAAACGATGTGGGAGCAACAACAAATAAAAGCTAACATCAAGGGCTACAAAATCCACTTGGAGACGTCTCCATACAAAAAATAGAGGCCTGTTACGGGTGCCCGTAATAGCTGTTACGGCACGTAACAGGAGGGCGAGTTTTCCCGATTTGTTTTCTTTGTAGCCCAATTCCCTCCACTTCAAGGCTCTTTATTTGCTGGGATATGATCTTAAACACTTGTAATTGACATTGATCACTAGGAGATTCTTACCATGTTTAGGATTTGATATAAAAACTCATAGTTAGTCTTGAGTTTTTATCGAGTTTTTAATTTCCGTTTTGTTTTCACGCTTTTTATTCTAAAATTTGGTACAAGTCTTTATTGGAGCAGCTGGATCCATTTTACAATTGAATAATTACTTTTCATTAATCAGGTTCTCAATTACTACTTTAATCATTCATTTATTTATCATGTCTTTATTTGCGATTATTGTTTTGATTGAATTATTCCTTAATATGAGTGAGTAGTCCTCTAGGGACTAACGGTTATAAACCCTATCGTCTGATTATCTGCATGACTTAAGCTAGTTGTGGGAATTCCACCCTCTTTATTTTAAAAGTCTGAGTGTTTTTCAAAACTTGCTACGAGAGTAAGAGTATTGCCTTTAGGTATTGGACTTGCGCCAAGAGGGTAGAGGCAATACCAAAAAAGCAGATTTTTAGACGGTTAAATCTGAAGTCATGAGAGTGATCGAAGAAAATCGAGAAAGGCCCCACTTTTAAAGGTAAAGACCACTACCGAACATTTCTGCGCGAGCGAAAGCCGACGAGCATCATGTTCGTTAGAGGTGGGGCAATAGTTGTCAAGGGTAAAGATCACTAACGAATGTTTCTGCATGAGCGAAAGCTGACAAGCATCTCGTTCGTTAGTGGTAGGGCAATATACTAGCGAGAGCAGGTGTTGCTATATTAATCTATTTTCTATAAACTGAGTTGGAATTCCCGTAAAATAAATGCTTAGGTCCTGTTTGTTTTATATATCTTTTACAGGTTTTAATCTATTCTACTAAAAGTGATTTTCTATTTTACTCTTTGAAACCCAAATTTCGATCACTCTAGCTTCACACTGATAGGATAGAAATCGGTACTTAACCATTGGTCTCTGAAGTTCGATACTTTTTACTACTCTGACATTAGCCGTGCACTTGCGCCGTGTCAATATGAATGAAATTTGATCTTGTTTGTTCAAGAACTACATGGAGAAGACATGATTGTGAAGAAATGGAAATGATATGATGATTAATGAGTTGGAGATGACACATTTTTAGAGATCTCGTTCTTAATGGAGATGATAAACTTTGTTAGGACTCAATGTGATTTTTGTAAGGGCTGAATGTGGTTTTCATAATGCTAGATAGAACTGAAGAGACATGAAAAGATATGCTTATAAAGTAAACCATTTCACTACGGATATAAATCACTATCATAGTCAAAATACACATTTATTTATTTTGATTTGATCAAAGCGTCAGTTTTTAACAATTTAAAAATAATAAAAAAATAAAGAGTCTAACATTTCACCATGGTTGGACAAACCAGCCGTAGTGAAAATTGGTTTGTTTTTTATTTAAAATTAAAATAGAAACGAAGACACCACTAAAATATTAAGTAAATCAGAAATTTGTCGAAGTAGAGATTCAAACCCAAGAGAAGAACAAGATTTTCCCACCTGTGATAATTCCAACAATGATAATATATAAAATTATTTTTAATTTTAAAATAAATAATATGAAGGCGAGTTTTTTTAATAATGTCACAACGGTTCATTTCACAACCATGGTGAAAACTTAATTATGGAATATATCTTTTATAGTAGTGGAAATTCATATAATAAAGAGGTAATAAGCCTTAACATTCATTAGTAATAACACTGAAATCTGAAGAATTTAGTGGTTGATTTTTATCCTGTCCGCTATGTTTTTAAAATCTATCTCAAAGTCCACTCTATCAAGGTTGAGTTCATGTACCAATTTGATGGTTGATAAAAAACTTAAAAATCTTTTGTATCAACTTCGCTAATGGAAGAAAACTATTCAGTTCGAGCTAGCACGAATTTCCATTCCTAATCTCATCCACAAGCACCTATATCTACCTTATTAGGATTAGTTGAGAGGGATGCCTCAACAATGCATTTGAGAAGTCATATGGAATGTTTACTCCAAGTGAGAGATATAGGACTTTGAGTTTGGTTGGTACTAGTCTATCTAAATTATTGATTATTTTTCCATTTCAATTATAAGTAACAGGTAATAGGTAAAAGAAACAATCACAAATTCGATCAGGAAGTTAAAAGATGACTATGGGGTTTGGTGGAATGGAGAGGCTAACTGTGAGAGAGTCCTGATTCACTATTTTTTTGATCTCTTCTCTTCTTCTCTTCCTACCAATATCCAGGAGGTTATTTCGGTGGTGAATGGGAGACTGAGCTCAGATCATGTCGGGTGGTGTGAAGGTAAATTTACTTGTCATGAGGTCAAGGACCCCCTTTTTTAGATGCCACCCTTGAAGGCTTCGGGCCCCGATGGCCTCCCTGCCTTGTTCTTTCAGAAGTACTGGGATATTATGGGGCATGACGTTACCCAAATGGTCTTGGAGGTCCTCAACAATAATGTTGACCCTGCAGTGTTCAATAATTCTCACATAACCTTGATCCCTAAGTGCAAACATCCCACTAAAGTGAAGGATTTCCGGCCTATTAGTCTCTGCAATGTTTTGATGAAAGTGATTATGAAGATAATTGCCAACAGAATAAAACATATTTTACCAGAAATAATTGTTGAGGAGCAAAGTGTTTTCATTAAAGGTCGACTTATTAAGGATAACACTCTAATGGCCATGGAGTGTTTCCACTGGATGAAAAAGAAGACGAAAGGAAAAAAGGGTGTGATGGCTCTAAAGTTGGACATGTCAAAATAGTACGACATATTGGAATGGCCTTTCATCTTAGAGGTTCTCTCTGCTATGGGTTTTCCTTCGAGTATGACTAATCTCATTAAAAGGTGTATTTATTCTGTGTCCTACAAAATCTTGGTTAATGGCCAACCAAGTTTGGCTTTTCTTCCGGAAAGGGGTCTCTGTCAAGGTGATCCCCTTTATCCCTACTTGTTTATTCTGTGTGCTAATGTTCTCTCTGGATTTTTGAAGAATGAATTTTAAAATAAGAAAATCCATGGTCTTCAGGTGGTAAGGAAGGCTCCAATTATTACTCATTTATTCTTCGCGGGCGACAATTTACTCTTTACAAAAGCAAATTTGACTGAGGTGGATTGTATTTTGGAGGTTCTTAAGAGGTACCAATACTCTTCTGGACAGTTGGTTAATATGGAGAAATCAGAAGTTTCCTTCAGCCGCAACGTGAAGAACGAGGATAAAGTTTTAATTTGATATAGGATGGGGGTCAATACCGTCTCCAATCACACTAAATACTTGGGTCTGCCGATTGTGTTTGGTAGATCCAAGAGATACATTTTCGCGTTGGTGATAGAAATAGTGTGGAAGAAACTCAAAGGCTGGAAAGAGAGGTTTTTGTCCAGAGCGGGCAATGAGGTTCTGATAAAGTCGGTGGCGCAGGAAATTATAACCTATATTATGAGTTTCTACAAGCTTTCGGCGTCCATTTGCAATGAGATTTAGTCAATGTTAGCCAGATTTTTGTGGGGTGTAAAGAATGGTGAGAAGAAAATTCATTGGATGAGTTGGGAGAAGATGGCGAAGGCGAAAAGATTGAGGCCTTGGATTTTGAGGAATACGTGACTTCAACACTAGCCTTTTGGGGAAGCATTATTGGAGGTTGTTGACTGAGGAAAATTCTTTATTTGCCAAAGTTTTCAAAGGTAGATACTACTCCCGTACGACTGTGGCGGGGAGCTCTTTGTGCTTCGCCCCAAGCTATACGTGGAGGAGCATTTTGAGTTCTAGGGAGCTTGTTAATAAAGGTGCCAGATTGAGGATTGGAAATGGCGAGAAGGTTTTGGTTGGTCATGACAGGTGGATTCCAGATAATCCTGGCTTTAAGGTCCTTCGTCCTATAAACGACATTTATAAGGAGGCTAGAGTTAGTGACCTTATAGATTGTGATCTGGGGTGTAAGAAGAGAGATGTGATTTTTGACTCTTTTGATCCCGGGGAGGCAAAAAAAATTGTTAGCATCCCCCTCTCATCCAGGATCCTTGAAGATATGATCATTTGGCATTTTGAAAAACATGGTGAGTACTATGTCTGTACGGCTTACCATTCCTGCGTGAGGGCCAAGCTGGTTAAGAAACTAGGTTCTTCCTGCTCTCATTCCAACAACTTGTGGAAATTGATTTGAAGGGCAAAGATACATTCTAGGACGAGGAATTTCATTTGGAGACTTGCAAAAAATATTCATGCCTTGAAAATGTTTGTTCTTTTGGTTGCACGGCTAATGAGTCTTCCCAGCACTTGTTCATTGAATGTGTTTTTGACAAGCAGATGTTCTTCTCTATCCTAAACTACAGGATTCCCCATGATTTTACTTTAAGTGATTGGATTTCGAACATTCTTAATTGTGGTGACCTGCTGAGTTCTCAATTGCTCTGTACCATGTTGCAAAAATTGTGGAATACGCACAACCTTTTGTTGTTCTAGAAGAAGAAGAAGGTTGAGCCTCCCTGTATTGCTTTGGAGGTGCTCGAGTTTGTTTCTGAATACAACTTGGCTAATCATGTGGCTATTTCCAAAATGGTTGGAGCCTTACCGCCTGAGTTGGATTCCTCTCTTGGTGATCTTCATGTCGTGCAGGTTGATGCTAACTGTCTTAAGGAGGAGTTTGTTGCTTTTGAGTGTATTATCAAGAACCATGCGAAAGAGGTTGTGGTAGCCAGTCACAAATAATTTATCTTTGTGGCTCTGGAGGTTTTTTGAAGCCCTCGCCATCAGATGGAGCCTAATTGTGGCAAAGGAGTTGAAGTTGGACAGGATCATCATCCAATCGGATTCCCTCGCTGCAGTTGAGTGTGTTAACTTGGTGGTAGGGGTGTTCATTGGTTTGGTAAATCCAAACCAAACCATGGGGTTTGGGTTGAGTTTTCTTTAGTTCGGGCAAAAATTGAACCAAACCAATGAAACCCGATTTTAATTGGTTCGGGTAACGGATTTCCAAATTTCTACCCGCGAACCCGTCTAGCTGAACCAACCATATTAATTCATGTAACATATATCATTCTCATGGAAATTTGTGAAAGCTCTTAATGTTTGACAAAATTTTAGTAAAACCTAACGTTAAATAAATAACTGCAGAAGTCAAAGATGTCAAAGAAGATGTCCTGACATCCTGATTATTACTTCAGCAGGTTTAATTCAGTAACAAATATTTTCAAGATTTGTTTTGCTCCTAAAGACTAGATCAAAGACAGAGATAGAAAGCCAAATACAGAAGACTATATATATGAAGACTTAGACCTAGGGTAAAAGCGACTGTAACTTTTGTATCGCTTATAACTTTGTAACCTAGTTCTCTTGTGCTAAATAAGGGTTTAGGGTTTGCGAGTCGTTGGCTCTCTTAGGAGTTGTAAGTCTCCACTCTGTAATATGGGATGCAGAGTAGAAGGCATAGGTACAGGGACACAACCAGAAGCCTGTATGTAATGGTTGTTGTATTGTTCTTGGACGAAGCTTTGAAGCAAGTCCAAGATAACTTAAAGGTCAAGAAATCGCGACAGGTTCTAAATTGGCAGAAGATAGAGACATCCCAGGTTGTGATTAGGATGTGGGGTATCTCAGATCAAGGTTCTAAACGGTTGAGTTTAACCTTGATAAAGATGTTCACGGGGTAGATGTTAGGTATAAAGTTGTAAATGGGGGAGTTTAGCTTTGTAACAGTCTACATGATAGTGAAGTCTTCATCCTGGATTAGTATCCCCTCAGATGTAGGTGAATTGCACCGAACTGGGTTAACAATTACTGTCTTATTTTAACATTCTGCAATTTACAGTTTTTGTTAATGTTCTTGACTGACATGTTGGAACAGATGTCATGACATCTGTGATGGTGCAGTTCTGATATTTAAGGTATCAGTCTGCATTTACGCCTCTGAGTTTAAAAGATTATGTAGCACAATGTCTTGACATGTGTTAGGACATCTGCTGTCTGCATAGGCCATAATTTCAATTGGCATCAGAGCAGGCATCATGCCTGGTTCTGGATGAGATCTTTGGGAGATACTTTCTGGAATTTAAACAAGGAGGGGTTTTGGAGACCAGATCAATTAACTCAAATATACTCAAGGGTATTAATGGATGAGTTGGATGTTCTGGATCGATGGGAATAACCCGGAGGTTATTCATGTTGCTGAGGAGGTTCTACAACAACTACAGGAGAAGTGGCTAGTTCTCTTGTTGGTGTGTCTTATAAGGCGTTCTAACATCTTATTAGGGCAAGCAGGATCTGCTCCTTGGTGGTTCCGCTGCATGAGTTTCTGATGGGAGAGCTCTAGAATTATGGGATTCTGGAGTTGTTACTGAAGACAGTTGGTGGAAGGTCTCAATCATCGGCCT
Source organism: Lathyrus tuberosus (assembly GCA_022829125.1). Lineage (NCBI taxonomy): Eukaryota > Viridiplantae > Streptophyta > Magnoliopsida > Fabales > Fabaceae > Lathyrus > Lathyrus tuberosus. The sequence goes on from JALAZF010000253.1 coordinate 7,588,222, forward strand.
CTATATTTGAAGGTATCTGTATTCTTTTATTCCAAAGTCGGGAGCGATGGAGTGAAGGAAGTTGTGGTTAGATATCTGGTATGATGACTTGGTACTTGGAAGCTTGGTTTCCTGGTGCAGTTTGGAGTCAGTTGAAGAGGAGAGGAGTTGAGTTAAAGTTTATCAGGTTCTTGCTCTAGGAGTTTGATAAATGTTTGGTCGGCTAGGTTGTCAAAGATACTTGAGAATTCTCTCAAGTCCACTCATAAAGACATTTATGTCGTGTATCTGGAGTCTTCTAGTTACTCTTCATACTAGAAGGTGTTTCTTTGAGACACAATCTGAAGAACTTGGAGGTGATTTATTTTCACCATCCAAAAAACAACAAGGAAGAATTCATCTCTCTTAACCTTAAAAGTGGATTCAATCTGTTTGAAGATTTGTTGAGGTAAATAAGATTTGTTCAGAGAAAGTCTTAGTTACTTGAGTCAAGGGTGGCAGCCTTGGTATCTCAACATTGTCATTGAAGAAGATACTTGCAAAAAGATTGAATACTTTACAAGTGTTCATGACATGATCTGGTGGAGCTCAGCTGCAGCAGTGAAGAAGGGTTATAGTACAAGGATTTAAGATCAATTGCTATTTGTGGAATCCACAAGTATTTAATTGATTATCCTTGAAAGTCAAGATTAAGGATGTTCTGTCAGGTGTTCTAACATCTTTTCATCAGAGGCTTGTAGAATCATGGGAGGGGTTCTGCATTCGCTCAAAAGTCTCCTAGGTGTTGACCTGGGATTATTGGCTTAGCGTCTGTTTCCTAGAAAGTATTGTGAATGACTTGTCCAGATGGTGATGCTATTGAAGATGGAGATGGAAGACTATGAAGACATCATAATCTTGATGGTTACAGCTTGGGTCAGTTTATTTCTGATCCAGGTGCTTTGGAGCATAGTGTTTGCTCTAGTTGTGAAGGTCGAGGATAAGTGGCAGTTATCTCTGGTTTTCTACTGACAACTCTACTAAGGGAAGTGGCATTCTTTGGTATTGCTATGGGGTAGTCTTGGACTACTTATTTTCTAAAGATTCAGATGTGGCAGGTTTGAAGTCTTTGGAGTTTTAAAGCATAATGGAGGTTGTCTACTCAAAACTTGGTTGTTCAATCAAGTGTGTGAGAGCATGGAAATATATTTCTGCAAAGGGAGGAGGTTCTTCTAAGTGGCAGAAGGAAGAGTTGAATTCAACAGTTGGATGTCATAATGTTTGGACATCTAACTTGACATCAGAAGTCTCAACTAGTGATGTGGCATATCAGCTTAAGATAAGGTGATCTACAGGAGAATGGGAGTGATGGATTCCTCAAAAAGGTATATCTCATGCAGTTTGCGGGAGCTGTGGATGAGAAGATGTTATATGCCTAAGAGCCTTGGTGGATCCAATATGTCTTGCTATAGGGAGCTTGTGGCAGAAGTTCTGGGTTGAGAATGGAATCATATCTTCTTTGGTGGTTGAGAGTTTATTTCTCTCTGGGTTTCTGAAAACTTCTTTGTTCAAGCTGGTGATGCAGTGTTGTGTGAAGATTTTTAGTGTGGATTACTATGCTGATAGTAAGTTCAGTGGTGGAGCATATCAAGAACCATGGTGTGAGGTATCTGTGATATGTGGAAGATGTCCTAACTGATGTTAGAACATCCTTGGGTTAGGTATCCTTGGTGAAGGATTTCAGGTTATGTGATGAACTGGTTACTTGTATTGTGTCTAAGAAGTATCTACATGATCATCCGGGAGAATGATAAAGTATAAGGGTTCCTTGGAAGGAGGATGTAAGTGTTTGTGAAGACTGAAGTGGATCATGTGTTGATTGCATGGAAGTCTGTTTCCTGAATGCGTTCAGAAGTGGAGATTCACCATAAATCAGAAGTATTCCAGATTATCATACGGGAGAATGATAGGAATGACTGTCTTGGATTGCAGGGTGTTTATCTCTAATGCTGGCCTGGTGAGGTCAGTGGAAAATCTTACATACGACATTGGAGCCCTTGGAGCAAGTCATGCTAGTAGTGGATCAGTTTAGTAGCTGTGAAGTTCTGCAGCATGCATACGATAGCTGACATAGTTATAACAAACTAAGGGGCCCTGTGTGTCTCTTTGAGGAATGTGAAGCATTCTGATTCAATTGGTTTGTGCCTCAAGCAGCTGGAGGTCTATACATGAGAATTCAAGAGGAGTTCGTGTGGCGTGTAGATGGTTGCAGGATGAGGGGGATCAATGGGACTTTGATCTTAAGCCAAGAGTTTGTTATGGTTGGTATACACGTCCTCACATGTAGCATGATGGTGATCATGTTGAGTGATTATTATTTCTTGTCAGAGGGAACAATAAGAGAGTTAATGGTTGTGTTCAGCAGGTGTGTTGAACAGAGGGTGCACTCTTGAAGACATGAAGATGCATCTTATGTTTTCCAGTCATTAGCTTGGGTGTTTGGTGGAGGAGCACCAGTTACCTTAGTCAGGGGGAGAGGTCTCTTGATCTAAGATGAAGTTCCAGTTTGCATTTGTGCGTCAAGCAAACTGAGATGTCAAGATGGCTTGACATTATTGTTGAAGTTTCAGTTTGCATTTGTGCGTCAAGCAAACTGAGATGTCAAGGTGGCTTGACATTATTGTTGAAGTTCCAGTTTGCATTTGTGCGTCAAGCAAACTGAGATGTCAAGATGGCTTGACATTATTTGTGGAAGATCCAGTTTGCATTTGTACGTCAAGCAAACTGAGATGTCAAGGAGGAGGTCTTGACATTAGAGTGTTGTTGCAAGTTGTGGGAAACTTGGCAATGCATACTTAAATGGTTCTTATTGGATGCTTAAGAATCATTAACTGAGTCTAGGAGAATTTATTTTTCTCTTGCAGACTAGGATCATATATTTGTGAAGAAGTCTCTGTATGGTCAAATCAGAAGAAGAATCCTAGAAGAATAGACAATGTCTGACATGATGTCAGGACATTGTTATACAACATGTCTGCATGTTATTGGTTCTTTGGTCAGTTCTCTCAAAAGAAAAAATAGCCAACAGTCTTGGTCGGTGCGCATGTAGTGGAGTTATCGACGCTTTGAATTGACCAGCGTTTTGTTCGATGGTTCGTTTCTTTCAAAGGCGATTGCTTGATATAAATAGGATTGTTGTGACACGTCTTGGTCTCATAATTATTTCTCTTCAAGTGAGTGTTCGATGGCATTTTTCAAGATCTGGATGAGTTGCGTCTGGATATGGAGTTGTCTTGGTCACTTTTGCCTAGTTTTGGCTAAAAAGGGGGAGAAGAATTGTATTCTGTGTTTTGGGTTCATTCGAGCAGTGGCGGTGCAAGAATGGTGGCGGAAGATGTTCTATCATCTTAACTTACAAATTTCTGTTTTGTGTCTTGTGATCTGAGTTGTGAAGCAAGTTATGTCTTGTGACCTGAGTTACATTTGTTGTGTACTCTGTGTTACGAACTTAAACTTCGCTTCTTATTGTGGGTTCTCTTATGCCTCAAGGAAGACAAAGAATTGAGGGGGAGTATGTTACAAATTTACAAATTCCCTCTCATACATATCAACAGGCAGTGAAGAATTCAAGAATAAGGTTTTAGCCAAAATTTGTCAAAAGGGGGAGATTGAAAGCTCCTAATGTTTGACAAAATTTTGGTAAAGCCTAACGTTAAAGAAATAACTGCATAAGTCAAAGATGTCGAAGAAGATGTCCTGACATCCTGATTATTACTTCAGCAGGTTTAATTCAGTAACAAATCTTTTCAAGATTTGTTTTTCTCCTAAAGACTGGATCAAAGACAGAGATAGAAAGCCCAAGACAAAAGACTATATATATGAAGACTTAGACCTAGGGTAAAAACGACTGTAACTTTTGTATCGCTTATAACTTTGTAACCTAGTTCTCTTGTGTTGAATAAGGGTTTAGGGTTTGAGAGTCGTTGGCTCTCTTAGGAGTTGTAAGTCTCCACTCTGTAATATGGGATGCCGAGTGGAAGGCATAGGTACAGGGACACAACCGGAAGCCTGTAGGTAATGGTTGTTGTATTGTTCTTGGACGAAGCTTTGAAGCAAGTCCAAGATAACTTGAAGGTCAAGAAACCGCGACAGGTTCTGAATGGTAGAATACGGAGACATCACAGGTTTTGATTAGGATGTGAGTGGGGTATCTCAGATTAAGATTCTAAACGGTTGAGTTTAACCTTGATAAAGATGTTCATGGGGTAGATGTTAGGTATAAAGTTGTAAACGGAGGAGTTTAGCTTTGTAACAGTCTACATGATAGTGAAGTCTTCATCCTGGATTGGTATCCCCCAGATGTAGGTGAATTGCACCGAAATGGGTTAACAATTACTGTCTTATTTTAACATTCTGCATTTTACAGTTTTTGTTAATGTTCTTGACTGACATGTTGGAACAGATGTCGTGACTTCTGTGATGGTGCAGTTCTGATATTCAAGGTATCATTCTGCAGTTGCGCCTCTGAGTTTAAAAGATTATGTAACACAATGTCTTGACATGTGTTAGGGCATCTACTGTCTGCATAGGCCAGAATTTCAATTTGTATAAAATATTCAACTTTAAGAATGAAGAAAATAAAACGTCATTTATAACTTTCACAACATTTATGAAGAAATGAAAAAATTAAAAAATTTATATTAATATAAAAAATTAGTTGATGTAAATTAAAAAAAAAATTAAAATATTTTTGCATGTTTGTTTCTAATGTATCCGATCAATCCAATTCAAACCAACCTGTTATTTTTCGGATTGGTTACGTTTAGGTTTTACTAAAAAAATGTGAAAATTCAATCCAAACTAATCCATATATTTTTGATTGGTTTAGGCATTGGATTTTATCAAAACCGAACCAAACCGGCCCCAAACACCCCTACTCGGTGGTGGCAAACGCGGTGCTGGAGCCTATAGTTGTGGACTATCGTGCACTTCTTAATAGTTTCAGTTTAGATTCCATTGTTTTTTTAAGTAGAATTTTTAACCATGCTCATGACTTAGCATGTTTGGGCTAGTTGTATGGATCTAGGACTTGGATTGGGGGTTTCCCTGTAGTGGACCCTGAGTTGTTGTACTCCCCTTCCTTTGCTTGTTAATGCAATAGTTTTCACGTAAAGAAAAAAACAATCATGTTTCTATTAAATCTTTTATATGGTTCTAAGTATATGTATGGTTTCTATTTTGAAAGAGGTAAAAATAATTCTAAATGTATAAAATATTTCCTAGAGTTGTAATGTAATCTCGAGTATAAAAATTGTTGAGTATTTCTCCATTCCATGTGTTCTTTTTTAATGTAGTCTACACCTACAAAATAAAAGACACAAACCAATGGTGAAAGTAGGAACCACAAACGTGGTAAGATAGTGACCAAAGTTTCCTTGAGGGGAACAAAATAAGGAGAATTCCAACAAGTAAAAGATGAGAAACATTCAATTTTCCTCTCTTATTGTACAATGTTTATTACCTTGAAAACTAAGTTTGAACAAAGAAAGCACAGATCTGTCATATTGCCAGTCCATAGCTTTTGTAATGAACCTAAACACATAATAGCCTTCTTTAAAAACCTAAGGTCCATTAAAAGCTTTGTACCACCCTATACTCTTTTATTAACTACATTCATAGTTAGACACCTCTCTGCTTCAACAGCTATATAAGCCTACCATCTTTAATCCTCCATATTTCACTTTCAAATATTTAATTTATAACCGTCATGCATTCAAAAATAATAGTAAAAATATTCACATAAAATATATGAATAAAATACAATCAACTAAAGATTAAGAATATTTGTATATGATGATAAGACATCCCTTCTAATTTATTAGAGATAGACGGACTGCAAGAATAACAAACTCTAGAGCACAAGCTCCAAATTTTAGAAAGTTAATAAAAATCCCTTAAATAAAAAAATCAATGATAAAAACCTAATATATAATATATAAAAAATTGAGATCGATTAAAAATCAAAATAATTATAACTAAATTTATTTTTTATTTATAATTATATTTTTAATGTGTCATTTTTAATTTTTACAATTGTATTTTTTAAAAAATTTAGGTTCACTAAAAATTGGAACAAAACCTCAGAATGATTGGGCCGAATAGAAATCTTAAATTCGAATACAATCTAGAACACACAATACACTTAATTAAAATTTAAATTAAAAAAAGTATTATCTATTATAATTCTTTGTTGCTCAAAACTCTTGGACTCGAGAGATTATACCACGATTAAAATTTTTTTATGTAGAGTTTTAGTGTTCATTATGATTTTCTCCAACTCCATTGATTAGTCTTGTAGTAGAAGATATCTAATTTTTTATACAAAAAAATAAAATCCAATAAGGGTAAATATGGATAATGTTGCAGATGATTCTTGTTGTCTATGCACATGAAATCTCAACTTGGCATTACATTGTACTCTAAGATGCCCATGTAAGATGCTCATATTCTAACCTAATTTTGCGAATTAGTCCGTTCTTATGTCGGACACCGAATTTAAAAAAAAAAATTAATAATTCTCACTTCAAAAAACTACTCAATGTAGTGATATTAGTATATTTTTATTATGATATGTAGTCACATTATGTAACAAAGCACAAATTAATTCAAATAAGATGTAATATCTGAATTAGAACAAACCTAGTGGTTTCATATTCGGTAATAGTACAATATTTACATATTACATTACAGTCCCCATGTGTGTATCTGGTTTTCCATCTGTTACTAGTGCAATTCTGCAGAATTATCTGCAAATATTGTTGACCATAAATTGGGAAATAATAAAAACCATACTATTAAAAATAATATTATACAGATATTAAACAAAATAAATTAAACTATTGTCCAATTAACAAATTGACAATACTATTAGATTATGTTAGAATAAAACATTAAAATAACACCTAAAAGATTAATTAAAATCCCAAGTTACACAATTCATAATTAAAAAACTATATAACAATTAAGCACTAAACCCAAAACCATAAAAATCCACCAAAAACCACAATTTCCACAACTAGAAAATCCCATAGAGGCTATGAAATTGGAAGCATTTTTCATGTTCATATTCATATCACCTTTGAGAATCTCTTTTTTTGCATTAGCTTTCACCAAATGAACCTCTTCTTGTTGATGACATGGTTTCACCCCAAATGGAACATTGTTTGATGACATAACTCCAAGTGGAACACAAAGTTTAGGATTACTCCAAGCACCAAAACGTCTCCCCAATTTACCAAAAAACCCTTTTGAAAATTGAATCTCCCCTCTAAGATTATTTCCACTTAAATAAAGTGCATTAAGAGAAGGAAGTGATTCCAGCTTTGGTGAAACTTTACCTGTAAGATTATTATCATTAAGTCCCAAAAATCTCAATTTCTTCAACTCAGATAATGACTCAGGAATTTCACCTCTCAATTCAATGTTAGAGAGTTCCAAAATCACCAAATTTTTCAGATTCTCCCATTTCAAAACTCTCATATCACCACCTAATGGATTATTTGACAAAACCAATTCTTCCAAAGAATCCATCTCTTGCAAAGAATGCACCAATCCACAACAGAATCTATTGTTCCTTAAGTCCATAAGTGTCAAATTCTTAAGACTTGAAAACTCATTAAGCAACTTTCCTTCAAGAAAATTATGACTAACATCAATCTTCAAAACCGAAATCATCTTTCCGAATGTCAAAGGCAATGTTCCGGATAACGAATTTCTACTTAAATCAAGGATTAACAAATCTCTTAACCCGCCGAAATTATCCGGAACATTGCCACTGAAATTGTTTCCAGAAAGAACTAGTCTCTTCAATTTCACAAGGTTTCCAATTTCTAGTGGTATTCTACCAGTTAAACCGTTTTCTAGTAAAACCATTGATTGAAGATTCTTGAGGACGCCGAAAGACGAAGGAATGCTTCCGATAAGACCTGCATTCGATCGAAATTCAATCGATTCTAAGCTCTCAGATAACTTCTCCCAGTTTCCAGTAGGAATTGAAACTGGAAGACTATTTGGAGATTGAAAACAGTTGAAGAATGATAGAACTTTTAGGTATTTTAGGTTAAATAATTCTGGTCTAAATTCCAATTTTTCATCAGAACATACCAGAGAATTATCATGAATAGGTCCAATGTTAAGAACTGTTACATACCAAAATCCATTGAAAATATCACAAGAAACTCCCTGCACAGAAAATAAAATAAATAATTAATAAAAAAATCATGTTCTGACTTTTTTTTATAATCTCAATATGAATTGATAACTTTCTGAAAGTTCTGATACATGGTTTTAATGACATGTAATCATTTAATGTGTGGCCAATAAAAAATCAGAAAAGAGAGATAAAGATAAGGACAAATCAATTAGTACTTTAAAACAATTATAACATGCAAATGCTTAACACTTAACATTACAGTTGCAAAGAGCAAAATATTGATTCTGATTTTAGCTGTTACATTGAAAAAAAATGTACCTGAATAGGACTCCAGCCACAAGGATCTGGATAGAGAGATGAGCCATTCCATGAATCACCAACAAAGCCTTGAATGGTTGAGTATAAAGCTTCGAGTTCTTGTTTCTCCATTGGAGTAACATCAGAAGATTCTTCTTGAGCATAGAAAACTTCACTCAGAGATACAATAATAAACATGTGAAAAATCATAAATTTAATAGACTTCATCATGTTGTTTTTATTGAGGCAAAAACAAGAGAAATGTTCTTAGCTATAAGATGATATGAGCATTGTGAAGATAAGAGCAGAAGAAAATGGATGGTAGTATGAAGAAAGAAAGAACAAGATCCTGAAAATATGCTCCAGCTGAACAGGAGAAAAAGGGAAAATGAGAATGAAGGAAACAAAAAAGCTGAGCAAGAAAGCCTGATAACCTGTGTTTTCTTCCTTGTGTTTAGGGAAAAAACTAAGGAAGCATGTTGTTGTGGAGTGTGTGTATATATATATAAGAATAAGAATTATTTATATAAAAATAAGAAAGAAAGAAAGAACACAATATCTTGTTATCACAGTTCTCGAAGCTCAAAAGTCATAATAATAACAATGGCTTTAATATATGATCAGAACTCTGTGAGACCTATATTATGAATTGCAAATATAGGCTTTCCTTTTTCTGTACCTATATGCTACTCCCTCCGTCCCAAATTATAAGACGTTTTGGGCTTTTCACACAAATTAAGAAACTTAATTATTACTTTATGGGAAAGACAAATTATGTATAACTTTACAGTAATGCCCCTCATAATTATATAGGAAAGAGAAATTAAAAGAGTTGAAAGAATAAATAATAATAAATATTTGAGGGTATATTGGAGAAGATGTCATTTATATTGCATTGAGAATGTAAGGTGACTTATAATTTGGGACAAATTTTTTTGGCAAAGTGACTTATAATTTGGGACGGAGGGAGTATACAATTTCCACACCCTATATGCATTTGTCCTAGTATTGATTTTTATTAGAGGTGTTTGGAATTATGCAGTAGCATAAGTCACAACTTTAGGAGGCTATTAAAGTGTAGTAATAATTGATTTTCATTACTAGGTTACTAGATTATGTTTATGAAAAGGATTAGTCACAAGTTTAGGTGCTATTAAAACTAGTGTTAAAGGGTTGTAGGTAGTTGAAGAAATGAGTGGTTAATGTGAAGGGTTTGGAGGAGAGTGAGTTGGGTTGGGTATGGTAGAGAGGGGACCATTTTTCATGCAAGAGAGAGAGGGGAATGCATGCAAGACAAATGAGGCTTTTATCCGTTATTGTTTTTGACAGCACCGTTTAAGCTACAAGGGAAAAAGAAAGGACAATGCAGTGAATCACATTGCTATGTTTACAGTGTGTTACAGTTAGGTACAGAATTGGACCATGCTTTGTACTCAAATGAAACCCGTTTGGTCTATTTTATATCAAAATTTGTAGCCACAACAATATTATTTCTATGTAGTTTTTGAAGTGCCTAACTTATAAGGTGTTTGGTTTGTCAAGAACAATTATGCGATGGTTATGAACATCTTGATCAGTGCATGCAGGAAATGTCTAATATAAATGAGGTAATGGTGAATGCCTCTAATGCTAAACATCTTAATTTGGAATTTCTTATTGTTAATTCAAATATCAATGTTACTCATTGTTTAAAGAACTTGTATCTCCCTTCCTGAAAATCTGAAATAAAATTGATGAATTTTGTCGCACTATATTTTTAGTATTCTTTTAAGTATATTTACTGTTAATACAATTCCGTTTTGTAGATTTTTAATAAATATTTTGAATATTTACAAAGAAGATCTCAAACCAAGCTGAAATCATCCTAATCAAATAAATTTCATACTATTTTAATGTGAAAGTTAATATGACAATGCAATGAGAGGACTAACACATGATGAACGGATGAAAATCAGAGAAAAATTACAAGAAAGGGTTAGTAGTGGCGCACTTTCAAAGCATTGTAGTGCTATCAAGTGTAAAAAGATTTATTTTCCTCAAATCCCCAAATTTGAAAATTAATTCCCAATATATCTCAATTTTAAATAAAATTTTGAAATTGTCCTTGTTCGTCAAAGGGATCGTCCATTCATTGGCCGAGGGTGTGCATGAAACTTTTCTAAAGAGAATTATCGGCCATTCATTGGCTGAGGGTGTGCATAGGACTAGTGTACGTTAAAATAACTAAAAAAAATTAATGAATGACCGAGGATATACATAAAAAAAGCGTAGGGGACCCTCGTTCAATGAATGGCCGAGTCTCTTCTTCAAATAAGACATCTTGAAAAAAAAATTCAAACTAGGGTAGGTTGAAAATTTTGTTTCAAAAAGATTAGAAGGCAAGCAAAAAAATATGTAAAAAGAGGCAAAGCGCCAAACTGAAAAGCCAGCGGCACGATCCAAACACTCTTTTAGATTTACAAAGCAAACAATCTTCAAATCACAACACAATAAAGTGTAGAAGCGTCGCGATCTTTCGTTTTTGAGATTTTTTCTATAAATTGAGAAACATGTTTAGTTATTAGGATTCCACTTCTTAGTGAGTTTAAGGCATATTTTTGTACCAATGAGATGGAAAACAAAAGATGTCGTTATCAGGATATCATCTCTAATCATTGTAAGTCTTTATTTTTGCTTTTCTATTGTTAAAGCCATGAATCACTTAATAATGAATGGCTAGTTATAGAGATTAGGTTCTATTTAGATGATTATGTCTGAACATGTGATCTTAGTCATTTTTCGTTATTGTTTATGTAATGTATCTTTGTTTTATAATTATATAATTTTAGTTTAGTTTAATGTTTTCTCTCATCTACGAAATTAGAAAAATTGATTTAGTTGAAACCTAAGACCTAACACAGAGATTTGCAAATCCGATTAATAAAATTATGAGATTGTAATGATTACTCGAGTCTCAAGGGGAATAGTCTCGACTATTAGTCTAATTTTACGCTCTATAAAACTTTCACAAGTTACGATTGAATAATCCTAGTATTTAGGAGGTTGATTCAGAAAAAGCGGGTTACTTTGTTATTGGATCCATGGCTCAACTACGTGGGTTGTCTTGTTATTTAATCCACATAGAAGATATTCTGTTGCAAAGTTGTAAACTCTTGTTTTGTAAATAACAACAACCAAGTCTTATCCCACTAAGTGGGGTTGGTTACGTGGATCAAATTATATCCCAATTCTATTCAAGATTATGTTTTTATCCAATTTGTTAATTTAGAGATATTTTCTTTATATTTTTCTTATAATTTTTCTAGATCTTATGATACTTCTAATATTTTACTTATGTCCAACTAATATAATCTCCTTACAACAGAATATACACGGTATAAAACTTTTATCAGTTACAATTGAATACTTCTAGTATTTGGGAAGTTGTTTCCCACAAAGCAAATTGTTTTGTGATTAAATACTCACAACATCTCTGAGATTGCAAGGTTATAAAATCGTGTTTTTTAAAAAGTTATATAATTAAAACTAAATTATTATAGGTTTCATTCATATTATTTCATATATAGGAATAAGATGTTTAGAAAGAGAAATTTAGTAGTCTTTTTCATCATATTTGTTAATAGTTAGTTAGCTCTTTAATTTTACAATTAGGTACACAATCTTAGAACCATGACAAAGTAAAAAAAAAAAAAACCATTGTAATTTTAACACTCATAATATGAACATACTCATCAAACTTTAGAAGAAGGAATAAGAAAGACTCGTCACAATGGAGAAAAATGTCAATAAAAATTATTTTATTGTAATTGCATTTAATTCACAAAATACAAACTAAAATTTTAAAACAAAAACCTCTGAAAGTTGAGTATTACAACATCTAGGTTAGGAGTGTTTTTAAAATTATTTATTATTGATAGTTTTGTCATCGTATCTTCTTCTTTATTTATGCTTCCTACTTCTTTTTTCTGTTATTGCATTTTAAATTTATAAATATTATGCTGCTCGCTTTAAATTAGGAAAAATATTGAAGGTCATCCGTAATTGAATAAGTGTCTGTAGCAGGACCAGGATATGGTCATTATTTTTTGGGGTTGACTTGCCCAAGAAAATGACTAGAACTTATACCCAAAAATAATTATTTAAAATTAGATGTGACAAGTTTTTTCGATCAAATAATCTAATAATTAGAATTAATCTTTAAAAAAAATGAAATGTTGCGGATTTCATTTCACATTCATGCAAATCCTCAACATTTTGAAGAATTCAGGCCTATAAGCTTAGTCAGTTGTGTCCTCAAGACTATTTCTAAGTTGCTTGCCTGCAGACCAGGTAAGATTGTTCACAAACTTATCTCCCCTTCTCAAACTGCATTCATTCCGGGGCGTCAGATTTTCGATGGAGTTCTTTTGGCTTGTGAAATAGCAGATTATGCTAAAAGGTATAAGAAGGATTGCCGGTTCTTTAAAGTCGATTTTGCTAAGGCGTATGACTGTGTGGATTGGTCATATCTTGAAGATATGCTTGTTAAGATGGGCTTTGGTAGCAATTGGTTAAAATGGATTTGTGGTTCCGTGTTCAATAGCTACGTGTCGATCTTAATCAACGGAAGCCCTTCGAAAGATTTCAAGGCTGGAAGGGGATTGAAGCAGGGTGATCCTTTAGCTCCGTTTTTGTTTGCCATAGTCGCAGAGGGTTTGGCAAGTTTGGTGAGATCTGCTACAAATGGTAATATGCTGTCAGAATTCAAAATTCATGATCATCTTACTGTTAGTATGCTCCAGTTCACTGATGATACGCTGCTTATAGGAGATGGTTCGGTTACAAATATTTGGGCCTTCAAGGCTATTTTGCGAGCGTTCGGATTAACCTCTGGCCTTAAAATTAACTTCTCTAAAAGTTGTCTATATGGGATTGGAGTGGAGTCTGATTTCCTATCAGCTGCAAAACTATTCTTACATTGCAAATCTGGAAGTCTCCCGTTTAGATTTCTTGGCCTAACTATCGGTGGTAATCATCTTTGTTGTTCTTTCTGGAATCCGGTGTTATCTTGTTTGAGGAACAGACTTTCTAAATGGACCGGGCGGAATTTGTCCATGGGGGGAAGAGTGTCTCTCATTAATTCGGTTCTTGTTAACCTCCCTATTCATCGTCTGGCCTTCTACAAGGCCCCCAAGAAAGTTGTGAAGGATTTCATTGCAATCCAACGTAGGTTCTTGTGGGCTGGGAATTCTAACAATAGATTCGCCTCTTGGATATCTTGGAAATCAGTCTGTAAATCGAAGGAATTAGGAGGTCTTGGAATAAAACACGTCGGTCTATTTAATCGCGCTCTACTCACAAAGTGGTTATGGAAGTTCCATAGTGGTGGGAATGAAATTTAGAGGAAGACTCTCACTAATAGATATGGTACTCTGAGTATCAAGGTGCATACTTATCCAGATGTTGGTAGTTTGAAGACTGACTCTCTCTGGGTGAAGGATATTTTGTCGATCTTAGTTTCCGAGTCTCACGACAACTTTTGCAATTTTATGGACTGTTCTGTTGGAGACGGCTCAGGTGTGGCTTTTTGGCAGTCGAATTGGATTGGTGATACGCCGCTGAAAGTCAGATTCCCTCGTCTGTACCAGGCCTGCAGATGCAAGGCGTCGTCCTTAAGTGAGATGGGAGAGTGGGATGGTGAGTTGTGGCGATGGAACCTGCTTGAATCGATGGATACTGCAGTTACTCCTCCTGAACCTGACTGGAGCGACTGCCACATGTTGCTGGAAACTTCCTCTATTAAAAAAGAAGTGTTTGATGAGTGGCATTGGTCGCTTCACGACTCTATGTCGTTTACGGTTAATTCATTTTACTCTTCCTTGATTTTTTCTTTCTCTGTCAACGATATTAAGGCTGATAGTGCAGCTCTTTTGGAGTTATTATAGAAGACGGTCATTCCGGCGAAAGTTCAAATTTTCAGTTGGAGGATGGCGCTCGATAGATTGCCCACAAGATCGATTTTGTTGGCTAGAAGGGTAATTGACAATGAGCACAATAAGGTTTGTGTGTTTTGTTTCCATCACTTAGAGGACGCTTCTACTTTATTCTTCTCGTGCCTCAAATCTACCTTGGTTTGGAACAATATTTGCGCGTGGGCGGATTTAGGAAGTATATCGGAATCTTGTTGTAGCCTCCATGCGAAGGTTTGGTACACGAGTCTTAGAGGTCGTTGTATAGCGGAAAAGATTAATTCTATTTGGTTCATAACTTGCTAGAATATTTGGAGAGCTAGAAATAATATATTGTTCAATGATGCCTTGTTTGATGTTGATGACATTGTCAACGATATCAAAATCACTTCGTGGAATTGGTTGATTCTAAGTAAAGAGGATAGTAAGAAGTGTAGGTTGTCTGATTGGTTTAAGTTCCCGTTTGATTTTTTATAATTGTTTTGTTTCTTTTGGTGGTTGTAGTTTTTTGGTCTGAGATTTCCTTAATCTCCTATTAAAAAAAGTTGATATCTATGCACAATTGAGCTAGTTTAACAGAAGAGTTGTGATAATCTTTTAAAAAGTGATTTAAATTAATTAAATTTCAAATATTGATTAGAAGTGGTTCAAAAGGAGTGAAACCGAAGAAAATATAATGAATGTGCGGAATGGAAAGAGAGAACTTTAATTTTGTTTTAATATTTAGATATTTTATTGACAACAATTTATTGTATTATATACCGCTCGAATCAAGTAAAATAAAAGAAATAAAAAATATAATAAAATAGATTTCATTTTGTTTCATTCTATTTCATCTCAGAAATTTAATTATAACCTAAAACAAATTTTATCAAAGATATTTATAAATTATTTACAGACAAAATCTTCGTGCATTTAAGAGAAACTAAATTTAAATACTAATATTTATTAATTGTTAGTGACTATACTTTATATTTATATGTTATGATAAAAAAAGCTAGACATGTTTAATGTAATTTTAGATCATATATATAGATCTGTGAAATTGACATACATAATGTGGGTGTAGGTTGTAGGTAGGAGGAGCATGTAGGGTGGATTCATTTTTAAGGGGAGACCCACTATTTATTTAAAAAAGAGAAGAAAAAAAAGAATGTTTTAATAATATCTAACCCAACACAAGAAACAGGAAGAAAAGAAAAAGTAAAAGTGATTGCTGTTATTTATGAGGGAAAAAAATTGGTTTAGAATCATTGATGAATGTTATTCATATCACTTTGGCTAATTGTATCCATATAATTTTTTAGCAGTTTTACATTTTTTAAAGATGTTTTTGTATACTTGTGTTGTATGGAAATGATGTTTAAGTTTATTTTTTTCAACTTTTATTCTTTATTGGTGTATAATGTGAATGATTTTTCTGAACAAAATCTTGTGATTTTTATTTTCTTGTGACTTCTTTGCTATTTAATTTTTTTTCTGGTTATTGTTGTGCTCAACAATTGATTTTTGCTTTATGTGTATTTAACTTGCACAAGTTTGAAAAAAAATATTTTACCTTAAAGAGACTAATTTATTTAGTTATTTTTAAACAAAGTGGTATCTAAAATTTTGGTTGCTTATTTTTTGCATTTTAAAGGAAGAAAAATTAAGAATCAGATATTATTAAGCTCAACTCTAATAATTATATACTCTGAAAGACTTTCATGGTAGACATGTTATTCAACAAAGATTTGTATGATCTTATGGGGATGGAATAAGGTAAACTAAATGATAAGTCTGATATTGAATGGAAGAAGATGAATCAGAAGACAATTGTTATAATCGAAGAATGATTGGAGTTGAGTGTATATTCACATGTTGAAGCCAAGACTGATGCGCATAAAATGAGGAATAAATTATAAGAGTTGTATGAGCGCTGAAACATGCAAAACAAATCATGTTTGATTAGGAAGTTGGTTAATATGAAATATAAATATGGTGACTCAGTGGCAGAACAAATGAGTGTGTTTCATAATACTGTGAATTAGTTTAAAGCTACGAATATTAAGTTGTATGATAAGGTTTGTGCGTTTTGTTTCCGTCACTTAGAGGACGCTTTTCATTTATTCTTCTCGTGCTCAAATCTACCTTGATTTGGAACAATATTTGCGCGTGGGCGGATATAGGAAGTATATCGGAATCTTGTTGTAGCCGCCATGTGAAGGTTTCATACACGAGTCTTAGCGGTCGTTGTATAGCGGAAAAGATTAATTCTATTTGGTTCATAACTTGCTAAAATATTTGGAGGGCTAAAAATAATATATTGTTCAATGACGCCTTGTTTGATGTTGAAGACATTGTCAACTATATCAAAATCACTTCGTGGAATTGGTTGATTCTAGATAAAGAGGATAGTAAAAAGTGTAGGTTGTCTGATTGGTTTAAGTTTCCGTTTGATTTTCTATAATTGTTTTGTTTCTTTTGGTGGTTTGAGATTTCCTTAATCTCCTATTAATGAAATTGTTTATAAAAAAATTGATATCTATGCACAATTGAGCTAGTTTAACAGAAGAGTTGTGATAATCTTTTAAAAAGTGATTTAAATTAATTAAATTTCAAATATTGATTAGAAGTGGTTCAAAAGGAGTGAAACTGAAGAAAATATAATGAATGTGCGGAATGGAAAGATAGAACTTTAATTTTGTTTTAATATTTAGATATTTTATTGACAACAATTTATTGTATTATATACCGCTCGAATCAAGTAAAATAAAAGAAATAAAAAATATAATAAAATAGATTTCATTTTGTTTCATTCTATTTCATCTCAGAAATTTAATTATAACCTAAAACAAATTTTATTAAAGATATTTATAAATTATTTACAGACAAAATCTTCGTGCATTTAAGAGAAACTAAATTTAAATACTAATATTTATTAATTGTTAGTGACTATACTTTATATTTATATGTTATGATAAAAAAAGCTAGACATGTTTAATGTAATTTTAGATCATATATATAGATCTGTGAAATTGACATACATAATGTGGGTGTAGGTTGTAGGTAGGAGGAGCATGTAGGGTGGATTCATTTTTAAGGGGAGACCCACTATTTATTTAAAAAAGAGAAGAAAAAAAAGAATGTTTTAATAATATCTAACCCAACACAAGAAACAGGAAGAAAAGAAAAAGTAAAAGTGATTGCTGTTATTTATGAGGGAAAAAAATTGGTTTAGAATCATTGATGAATGTTATTCATATCACTTTGGCTAATTGTATCCATATAATTTTTTAGCAGTTTTACATTTTTTAAAGTTGTTTTTGTATACTTGTGTTGTATGGAAATGATGTTTAAGTTTATTTTTTTCAACTTTTATTCTTTATTGGTGTATAATGTGAATGATTTTTCTGAACAAAATCTTGTGATTTTTATTTTCTTGCGACTTCTTTGCTATTTAATTTTTTTATCTGGTTATTGTTGTGCTCAACAATTGACTTTTGCTTTATGCGTATTTAACTTGCACAAGTTTGAAAAAAAATATTTTACTTTAAAGAGACTAATTTATTTAGTTATTTTTAAACAAAGTGGTATCTAAAATTTTGGTTGCTTATTTTTTTGCATTTTAAATGAAGAAAAATTAAGAATTCTGATATTAAGCTCAACTCTAATAATTATATACTCTGAAAGACTTTCATGGTAGACATATTATTCAACAAAGATTTGTATGATTTTATGGGGATGGAACAAGGTAAACTGAATGATAAGTCTGATATTGAATGGAAGAAGATGAATCAGAAGACAATTGTTATAATCGAAGAATGATTGGAGTTGAGTGTATATTCACATGTTGAAGCCAAGACTGATGTGCATAAAATGAGGAATAAATTGTAAGAGTTGTATGAGCGCTGAAACGTGCAAAACAAATCATGTTTGATTAGGAAGTTGGTTAATATGAAATATAAATATGGTGACTCAAAGGTAGAACAAATGAGCGTGTTTCATAATGTGAGGGATATTCTCCTAGCTACCTTGTTTTAATGATGTCAACAAACATATTAGATTGTAATTTGAGCGGTATCACTTCACCTGTCGGGCATATAGCGTCTAACCATTATCGTTCATATGTCTAGATGCATAGGATCCTGTCCTCTCCAAAAATAAATGTCCACTATCGTTTTAGTTGTGTCTAATATGTGTCTCTGATCTTGGTCTGGTAAAAATGCTCAGAAAAATTGAATTTCCTGAAAATTTGCACTTCATGCGCTGACCCTTCAGTTCATGCGCTAACCCTAAATTTTATGCGCTAACCTCCAAAACTTGCGGGAAAGCGCACAAACTTGTGGACACCAAATTATTCATTTATGCGTCGACGCATGAAAGCTGGAGGTCGACGCATGACCTCAGATTCTGCACTTTTTTCACTTAATTTCTTTTCTATTATTTTTCTGTTATTTTTTGTTGGTCATATTTTTCATATAAATAGTTTTGGTCATCCTTTTTATTCAAAAAAAAGAAACATGAAAGATATATGTCATTTCTCTCTTCATCTTCATCTTCTTCATTGTGTAAACAAACAATCACACATAATCATCTTTGTTTGTGTCGCCCATTGATCGAAGTGATAACGTTCAGAATTTAGGAAGTGTAATCTTCATCTTCTGGGTTGAGAGCTTGGCAGGTGTTTCTTGAATAAAACTAGTTGGTTTTGTCCTCCAAGAATCGAATAGATTTTGGGGGGTTTTCGCACAAACTGTTCGTTCTACAGGGATTCGGCTGGGCGAAGGTAACCGGAAATTGGCACAATTGTTCGGTTTAGTAGCTGTAATCAAAGGATCGTAGAAAGAAGGTTTGGGTTCGAATTCTTGGTAGATCGCAATTGACTGAGTGAAGGTAACTGAAGAACGGTGGTTTCTTTCGGTTTAGTAGCGTGAGACGGTAATTGGATCAACCATATTCAGAGCACTTGATTCGTCTTGAATCAAGGGAAGAGAAAATTCTGCATCAACGATCGAAGACGTTCGAGGGTTTGGATGTTCATTGTTTTCTCTTGTAATAAACAATTTGCAACAACTATATATATATATATATATATATATATATATATATATATATATATATATATATATATCTCAATTCCATTTGTGGAGTTGGGGGCAGACGTACCCAAAGCGAGGACGATTGGGGAACTGCCTAATCAAATCGCGTTTGTTCTCTCTTCCCTTAACTCTTTTACAATTCAGTTCGTTCGAATTTGTGAAGTCGCAAGTCATCGAAATTTCTATAGTAGAGTAATTGTGAGCTGATAAATTGTTTTGTTAAACTGATACAATTCCTTGAATTGTATCTTGGAGCAGCTGTACATTACTCTTTACTGAAATTCTGCACTTAGTGTGTTTTCGCACACTAGGTGTTTGATAATTTGTTTCAAAGAAAAATTCGAACTTGTTGTCTTTAAATTGCTTATCACTTTACCTCGTTGGATTGGAATATACATCAACCAAGTAATATTTTGTTGATTGCGTATCTTAAGTGTAATATTCGAAACTGAATTTTTCTCATCTGTACTCATCCGTGATATATTCGCGCATATCCGATCCTTTTGGTAGAAGGTTCGTTGTAGACGTTCTATCCAGTGGTAGCTTCCGTTTAAACAATTTATAAAAACAAATTTTGTAAACCATTTGCGTGTAAAACTCAAGGGATCTATTCAACCCCCCTTCTAGATCCATAGTCATCGTCTAACAAGTGGTATCACGAGCTCCGGTTAATTTTGGTGCTTTGGTAAAACTTCTTGGATCATGGCGAACGAACCTAAAGGGGCCTATAATAGAGCTCCAGTTTTTACAGGCGAAAACTACAGCTACTGGAAGGATTGTATGCGCGTTCATATTAATTCCAATGATCGAAATGTTTGGAACGTTATTTTAAACGGTCCCATGCAAATTACTATGACTAACGCGGAAGGTGTTGTCGTTTCTAAACCCGAAGCTCAATGGACTGAGGAGGACGAGAAAAAGTACAACTATGATTGGAAGGCTCGTAATATGATCATCTCCTCCTTGGAAGTTGACGAGTATTATCGAGTCTCCCATTGTGAAACGGCCAAAGCCATGTGGGATGCTTTACAAGTAGCCCACGAAGGCACTAATGATGTTAAGTTGGCTCGTATTAATACACTAACGCAAGAGTTTGATATGTTTTACATGAAGCAAGGGGAAACCATTGCGGATATGCAAAAACGTTTCACTCACATTATCAACAAACTGCATGTTCTTGGTAAACCAATTCCAAATGAGGTTTCTACTAACAAAATTATGAGGTGTCTTAACAGGGAATGGCAACCGAAGGTCACCGCTATCAAGGAGGCCAATGATCTTGCTACACTAGACCTCACGACACTGTTTGGGAAACTTGATGAGCATGAGCAAGTGCTCATTAGCTTGGATAAACATGAAAAGAGTATCAAGAAAGAGAAGGCAAAAGATACGGAGAAGAAGTCGATAGCTCTTAAGGCTTCTTGTTCAAAGTCCACACATCAAGAGCTAAGTGATGATGAAACCAATAATGATAAAGATGAAGAATCCGGTGATGATATGGGCTTATTTGTGAAGAGATACAATAGATATGTTCGTAAGAACGATATTCAACACTCGGATAGAAATCTAGTCAAGTTTAGGAAGCAATCTAGAAGCGAAGGAAATAAAAATGGCAAGGTAAAAGGTACGTGCTACAACTGTGGAAAATCCGGGCATTACAAGCCGGATTGTCCATCTCTAAAGAAAGACAAAGATAAGGATAATGACAAGAGTCGCTCAAACAAAAAGTCCAACAAGTCTCGACGAGCATACATCGCTTGGGAAAGCGATAGTGAGTCGGAGAAAGATGATTCCTCAAGCGACGAAAGTGAATCCGTTAACTTTTGTCTTATGGCACGACACAACAAAGCAAAAGAGGAAAAGCATTCTAAGTATGATCATGTTAACACTATGTCTCATTTAGAGTTACGAAAGGCTTTTGACATGTTACACTATGAGGCTAAGGAAGCATTTCAACGCTTAGCCTCAAATAAAAGGATTTTCACGTATTTGGAGAAGAAGGTTTCCGATTCCGAAAAGGAATTGGAAGCTCTCAAAAACTCTATAGTGGACACATCAAAAGCCAAGGTTGAAAAGGATCCTACCTCTTGGTTCAATTGGGGCTGTGACACTTGTCATATTTGGCAACGAGAGGTGAGAACCCTCAAGGCCAAATTGGACAAGGCTCTTAAACCAAAAGTTACGTTTGCTATTGATCGATCACATTTTCGTGAGAGCATGAATAATCCATATCAAAAGTATACTTATGTGATTCGAGATAGTGATAGTAAAAGTAAATTCCAAATGAATCGCAATTGTCTTTACTGTTGTAAGCCTGGTCATACTATTGAGAAATGCCGCTTCAGAAGGTTTCTTGTTCCGAAAGGCATCTACCAATGGTTGCCCAAGTGCGGTTTTGGTTTCACTCACCTTAAAGGACCCAATGAGAATTGGGTACCTACTCTCCCTTGATTATTTTTGTAGGTACAAAGTCTTGAGACCACCGAAAGAAGATGGGTTCTGGATAGTGGCTGCTCGAGACACATGACCGGAGACATATCTCTTTTTATCGACTTTGTGGCAAAGAAAAAGGGGTTTGTCACCTACGAAGATAACAACAAGGGACAGATTCTCGGCAAAGGTAGTGTAGGTAACCCCTCATTTACTACTATCTCTGATGTGCTGCTTGTGGAAGGCCTTAGACACAACCTTTTAAGCATTAGTCAACTATGTGACAAAAAATTATAAAGTATCTTTTTCAAAGGATTGTTGCATAGTTGAAGATTGCGACAAAAAGAACGTGTTTAAGGGCTTGAGGGTGAACAACGTCTATATGCTAGACTTAAATGAGGTATCGTTGATTGGAGACAAGTGTCTAGTCGCTATGAATGAAGATTCATGGTTGTGGCATAGACGGTTGGCTCACATCAATTTTGATTTGCTTAACAAAATTTTCTCTAAAGACCTAGTCATCGGTTTGCCCAAAATTAAATTCACAAAGGATCACCTTTGTGATGCGTGCCAAATGGGGAAGCAAACAAGGATCTCATTCAAATCCAAAAACATCGTTTCAACTATGAGACCCCTTGAGCTCCTCCATATGGATCTCTTTGGACCATCTAGGGTTAAAAGTCTAGGTGGTAACTATTATGGGCTTGTTATAGTCGATGATTTTTCTAGGTTTTGCTGGACAATTTTCTTAGCAAATAAGAGTGATACTTTTTCGGCCTTTGAACGATTTGCTAAGTTATCTCAGAACAAGTTAAACACAAACATTGGGTCAATTAGAAGTGACCATAGGGGTGAGTTTGAAAATCATTTATTTGAAGTATTTTGTGATTCCAACGGAATTGATCATAATTTTTCCGCACCACGTACCCCTCAACAAAATGGGGTAGTGGAACGTAAAAATAGAGTTTTGGAAGAACTTGGAAGAACTATGATCAATGATGGTGGATTACCAAAATACTTTTGGGCCGACGCCATAAGTATGGCTTGTTATGTTTTGAATAGGGTGCTCATCCGACCTATTCTAAACAAGACACCGTATGAGCTTTTAAAAGGGCGTAAGCCAAACATATCTCACCTTCATGTATTTGGTTGCAAATGCTTTGTGTTAAACAATGGGAAAAAGTCTCTTGGTAAATTTGATGCCAAGGCCGACGAGGGTATTTTTCTTGGATACTCTCAGTCAAGTAAAGCATATAGAATTTATAATAAGAGGTTACACATAGTTGAAGAGTCAGTTCATGTTACCTTTGACGAGTCTTATCTGAGAAATGTCGGAGAAGGTAGTTCTTTTCATGGTGCAGGTGTACCTACTGAAGACATACTCAAGGACACTGATAAGGGAATTGATAAGCCTGAAGAAGTGCGTATTGAGGAGGAAAAGGATCACCAACCAGTGAAAAGTGAGAATGATCATCATGATAATAAAGATGAACTTCCTCCAGCTTGGAAGTCTTCAAAAGACCATCCAATTGACAACATTCTTGGTGATATCTCTAAGGGAGTAACTACTCGCTCTAAACTTAGTAACTTTTGTTATTACTCTGCTTTTGTTTCCCAAGTTGAACCTAAAAACGCTAAGGATGCGTTACTCGATGAGCATTGGTTTCTATCAATGCAAGATGAACTAAATCAATTCTGGAGAAATGAGGTTTGGGACCTTGTCCCCCCTCCGCGGGATCATCGAGTAATCGGCACCCGATGGGTGTTTAGGAATAAACTTGATGAAAATGGAGTAATAACGCGTAACAAAGCTAGGCTTGTAGCGCAAGTCTATAACCAAGAGGAAGGAATCGACTATGAGGAAACTTATGCGCCGGTTGCCCGACTCGAGGCCATACGTCTTCTACTTGCCTATGCTTGCACAAAGAACTTTAAATTATTCCAAATGGATGTTAAAAGTGCGT
The DNA here is from genome assembly GCA_022829125.1 of Lathyrus tuberosus. NCBI lineage: Eukaryota > Viridiplantae > Streptophyta > Magnoliopsida > Fabales > Fabaceae > Lathyrus > Lathyrus tuberosus. The sequence continues at coordinate 7,612,112 of JALAZF010000253.1, forward strand.
TCCTTAATGGATACATAAATGAAGAGGTTTATGTAGCCCAACCTCTGGGTTTTGAATCCCACGAATATCCTGATCATGTCTATAAACTTAAGCGAGCTTTGTACGGACTTAAACAAGCCCCTAGGGCTTGGTATGAACGTCTAAGCAAATTTCTACTAGATCAAGGGTATTCAAGAGGAAAGGTTGACAAAACCCTCTTTATTAAACGTCAAGGAAAACACTTAATTTTGGTACAAATTTATGTTGACGATATCATATTTGGGTCTACTAACATGACCTTGGTCAAGGAGTTTTCTAGTTTGATGCAGGGGGAGTTTGAAATGAGCATGATGGGGGAGCTCAACTATTTCCTCGGATTGAAAATCAAACAACTTGAAGAGGGCACATTCGTGAGTCAAACGAAATATTGTCTTGAGTTACTAAAACGTTTTGATATGCTGAACTGCAAAGCAATAGATACTCCTATGCCTACAAGTGCTAATCTTGATCGTGACGAAAAGGGTAAGGATGTTGAGGTAAAGAAGTATCGAGGTATGATAAGGTCTCTTCTTTATCTTACCACATCACGTCCCGATATAATGTTTAGTGTATGCATGTGTGCGAGGTATCAGGCACATCCCAAGGAATCCCACCTAAAGGCAGTTAAGCGCATACTTCGATACCTTTCTGGTACTCCAAAGTATGGGTTGTGGTATTCCAAAGGTAGTGTTTGTTCCTTAGTTGGCTACTCCGATTCCGACTTTGCCGGGTGCAAGTTGGATAGGAAAAGTACTAGTGGCACGTGTCACTTTTTCGCAAACTCCTTGGTGAGTTGGCACAGCAAGAAACAAGTTTTTGTTGCTTTGTCAACAGCCGAGGCGGAATATGTTGCCGCTGGTAGTTGTTGTGCTCAAGTCTTATGGCTTAAACAACAATTACTTGATTTCAACTTAAAACTTGAACTTATTCCAATTTTGTGCGATAACACTAGTGCGATTAATCTAACTAAGAACCCCGTATTGCATTCACGCACCAAGCATATCGAAATACGCCATCATTTTCTTAGGGATCATGTAGAGAAAGGAGATGTAATTTTTGAGCACGTTGACACTAAGAATCAACTTGCTGATATTTTCACAAACCCATTAGCTACAGAGCCTTTCTTTCACATCCGTAGGGAACTTGGCATTCTTGATATCTCGAATCGTGCTTAATAATCCTTTAGGGTATTGATCTTCACATATATATATATATATATGCTTGTTTATTCTTTTCACTAACAATGCAAAGAGATATTTGGCCATACGTGAGGGATCTTATCGTCATGACGATCAAGGTAATATCGTTCCGATTTATAGATGTTTATCAATATTTTGTGCCATATTAATTACTCTAATCTTGATGTTTATTGCATTTTGAACACTTATCGTTCATGTGGATGTTTTGTTCTGTATGTGCATGTGTCTATTTATCTGGTTGGAACTTAAATTTTTTTTGCAAAATTTCACTTTTATACGTTCATGCGTCGACGCATAGATTCATGCGCTGACCTACTGAATTTTCGGGATAGCGCATAAACACATGTTCAACATTTTTCAAAAAAATTTCAAGAATCATGCGCCGACGCACAGATTCACAGGTTGACGCATAACTTGACCGTTCAGACTTCCTTCTTTACTGGGACTTATGCGCCGACCTAGTGATGGTCTTTTTCCCTACCTATTCTCATTACATATTAATCTATGATTCTTGCATGTCATTCCATTAGTCTTTATGGTCAATCTCTCCCTATCCTCCTCCATTAAATCTCATCAATCACAATTACTCTCCACTAAATCCTCATCCAAACCCTAGAAATCAAAACCCACCAAGAGGAAATCTTCTATATTACTGCTACAAGGTTTTCTAAAGGTTGTCATATCTACTCTTTACTCTCAGAGAAAAACAAGTGTCATCATCCTCTCTCAACTTTTCTTCAACAATGGCTTCAAGAAGAAACCCTAGTAGAAGGGGAACAAGAGGATCATCTTCACAATCAGCACCCACCAGAGCATCATCATCTACACAACAGGTAACATTTGAATCTTTAATTTCTGAAAGGCTAACTACTCCTTTTGCGGAACTGTTTTCTAATCGGGCTGTTATAAGACAACATGGGTTTTATCCTCTGATGGGTCCAGATTTTCACATTCCTGAGATTTCTGCACTTATAAATTTTCAAAATCTTAGTGAATTTGTAGAATGTGATGATAAGTATAGTGAAGACTTGACTCGGTTATTCTATTGTGGGATCAAGGGCAAATTTCGTGGGGCTGAATTTAAATTCTCCATGAATAATACAGAATTTGAAGTGACAAATGATGTATGGTCTACATTGTTTGTCTTGGACACTGATGACACTCTCCCAAAGGTTACTGATAAAACCTTTGTTGAGGGCTATGAATTTAAAACTGCTCTGAACTCAATGTTGCGGGAACCATATTCAGCGGATTTTGTGGCAAGTGAATTATTTCCTAAAAGTGTCACTACCGGCCATCTAAAATTCGAAGACCGTATTCTTCAGTGGATTGTTGCTCGCATCTTGAGGCCTAAGAAAGGAGGATACTCAAGATTTGAGCAGGCAGAGGTTCACCTCATCTACATTCTCAAGAATAGGATTAAAATTAACTGGCCCGATTATTTTACTTATAGGATATTCATTACTCGCAGCTCCCACAAATTTCAGGCACTTGGTTATGCGTCTTTTGTTGCAAACATCTTGAATCACTTTGATGTTCCTATTCCGTAGATTTGTCACATTCATATCACTGTTGAACAACAATTTCTTGCCAAAACCCTTTCCATGATGGGTTACTTTTGGCAGTCACGTGAGAACAGGTTCATCTATCGACCACGATCCACCCATCCTGAACATGATGAACCGGTTTATCTTGAAGCAAGTGATGATGAAGGCATTCCTGGAAATGCAAATCAAGCAGTTAATGATGAAAATGTGGTCATACAGGAAGATATGGTTATGCAAGAGAATGTGGATATGCAGGAAGAGGACAATAAGGCATGGATGGGCCATCAACCTGAAGAGACCTCTGAAAATCAGGGTTGGGGTCAGTGGCAACAAAACTGCTAGACTGTGCTTGGTGATGCATACGTTCCTCCATCTTATGGTGAGAACTATGAATGGCAGCCACCGGAAAATTCTGCTCCTCCAACTCCACCATTCCAGCATGATCAACAGTCGTCTGAAGAAATTCTAGCGAGGTTGAATGAGTTGTCTCTGCAACATCAAGAATTCCAAGCGCTGCAGGACACTCGATACACGGCTCAGCAGGAACAGTTCACAAATTTGTCTAACCAAATATCTTCTCACGTCACCAACTTCAACAATTTTGCAAATGCAGCCATGAATTGGTTCAATCAGATGGATACCAACTTGACTCAGCAAAATTTGAATTTGGCAAATAGCCTTGGTAACCTCAACAACACCTTGATTGAGCTCAACCTTCAACTCGAGGATCTTCCACCACCAAGTCACCATTATAGGGCAAGAGGTCATCCATTCAGGGGGAGAAGACCATAGAGCTTAGGGCATTATGCTTCATTTGTGTTTGTGTTTATGTTTTGTGGTTTGTCTATTTTTTTGTTGCTTCATTTTGACACATGCTTCCGTTTCTTTAAACTCTTCCGGAGTGAATGTGTTGCTTGTATGTTTTTTTTGTTCCGTATTTAATCATTCCTAAGTTTACATTAGCGGTATCATATGTGGATGCATGTTAATGTGTGATTGTTGCAAATATATGATGATCCAATACGTATTATACTGCATTATCTTGACCATTGTCTTTTCTTCTTTTTGATGTTGTCAAAGGGGGAGAAGAATAACAAGCAGAAATCTTATTAACCAGATGTCAAAGACAAGGGGAGCTTTGTTCACTCAAATTACATATCTCGTGACAGCTAAGAAAGTGTTGACATCATCAAAAAGGGGGAGTATGTGAGGGATATTCTCCTAGCTACCTTGTTTTAATGATGTCAACAAACATATTAGATTGTAATTTGAGCGGTATCACTTCACGTGTCGGGCATATAGCGTCTAACCATTATCGTTCATATGTCTAGATGCATAGGATCTTGTCCTCTCCAAAAATAAATGTCCACTATCGTTTTAGTTGTGTCTAATATGTGTCTCTGATCTTGGTCTGGTAAAAATGCTCAGAAAATTGAATTTCCTAAAAATTTGCACTTCATGCGCTAACCCTTCAGTTCATGCGCTAACCCCAAATTTTATGCGCTAACCTCCAAAACTTGCGGGAAAGCGCACAAACTTGTGGACGCCAAATTATTCATTTATGCGTTGACGCATGAAAGCTGGAGGTCGACGCGTGACCTCAGATTCTGCATTTTTTCACTTAATTTCTTTTATGTTATTTTTCTGTTATTTTTTGTTGGTCATATTTTTCATATACATAGTTTTGGTCATCCTTTTTATTCAAAAAAAAAAAAGAAACGTGAAAGATATATGTCATTTCTCTCTTCATTTTCATCTTCTTCATTGTGTAAACAAACAATCACACATAATCATCTTTGTTTGTGTCGCCCATTGATCGAAGTGATAACGGTCAGAATTTAGGAAGTGTAATCTTCATCTTCTGGATTGAGAGCTTGGCAGGTGTTTCTTGAATAAAACCAGTTGGTTTTGTCCTCCAAGAATCGAATAGATTTTGGGGGTTTTTGCACAAACTGTTCGTTCTACAGGGATTCGGCTGGGCGAAGGTAACCGGAAATTGGCACAATTGTTTGGTTTAGTAGCTGTAATCAAAGGATCGTAGAAAGGAGGTTTGGGTTCGAATTCTTGGTAGATCGCAATTGACCGAGTGAAGGTAACTGAAGAACGGTGGTTTCTTTCGGTTTAGTAGCGTGGGACGGTAATTGGATCAACCATATTCGGAGCACTTGATTCGTCTTGAATCAAGGGAAGAGAAAATTTTGCATCAACGATCGAAGACGTTCGAGGGTTTGGATGTTCATTGTTTTCTCTTGTAATAAATAATTTGCAACAACTATATATATATATATATATATATATATATATATATATATATATATATATATATATATCTCAATTCCATTTGTTGAGTTGGGGGCAGACGTACCCAAAGCGAGGACGATTGGGGAACTGCCTAATCAAATCGTGTTTGTTCTCTCTTCCCTTAACTCTTTTACAATTTAGTTCGTTCGAATTTGTGAAGTCGCAAGTCATCGAAATTTCTGTAGTAGAGTAATTGTGAGCTGATAAATTATTTTGTTAAACTGATACAATTCCTTGAATTGTATCTTGGAGCAGCTATACATTACTCTTTACTGAAATTCTGCACTTAGTGTGTTTTCGCACACTAGGTGTTTGATAATTTGTTTCAAAGCAAAATTCGAACTTGTTGTCTTTAAATTGCTTATCACTTTATCTCATTAGATTGGAATATACATCAACCAAGTAATATTTTGTTGATTGCGTATCTTAAGTGTAATATTCGAAACTGAATTTTTCTCATCTGTACTCATCTGTGATATATTCGCGCATATTCGATCCTTTTGGTAGAAGGTTCGTTGTAGACGTTCTATCCAGTGGTAGCTTCCGTTTAAACAATTTTTAAAAACAAATTTTGTGAACCATTTGCGTGTAAAACTCAAGGGATCTATTCTACCCCCCATTCTAGATCCATAGCCATCGTCTAACACATAATACTGTGAATTAGTTTAAAGCTACGAATATTAAGTTGTATGATGAGTTACAAGCCTTATTATTACTTAGTTTCTTGTTTGATAACCTGCAAAATTGGTAATGTCAATAGTTAAAGATCGCATGGTTAATGAAGAAGTTAGAAGAAAAGAATGTGGTTTTATTGTTACGCCTAATCAATCTGAAGCTCTAGTTACAGAGTCGGTGGAATCTTGTTTTGCAGGTCATGGAACATGCTTTCTATGATGACATTTATTAAACATGAACATGCAACTAAGTGTCTAATGATGACAACATCTAAATTCAAACATAAACCGGTAAAATGAAAACCAAATGGATTATAACTCAAGCCTTATCTCAAAGTAAACTCAAGAAAATGTCTATAAGGATGAAGCATCTGACAAGACTTCAAGTATATGAAATCATGACTCGACACATCTGAGTGAATACATTGTAAAGCATAAGGGCTTTCTCGTACTAAGTCACACACATATAAATATTTTTAAACTTATTTTTATAAAGAAATCATTTTGAAAAATTCCTTAAAATCGTGACAAACAAGTTAGGAACTGTCACAAAAGAGAAAGACAAGTTTTTTCTCTTGCTAATCGATTGGCACCTTATGGCAATTGATTTGAGAAGTTTAAAAATGCGCCATAATTAATTAGGAAAGTATCTTAATGGCTGGTAACAATTAAATATCTTTTTCTTCCTTTTTGATCCAAGTAATCAATTAATTTGAAGGCAGCCAATCGATTGGTGTATGTTGCCAATCGATCGGCATGTCATAAACATGCCTTAAAACTTTTTCTTTTTTTGTGCCAACCTCTAGCTTATAAACGGAGATCTCTTCTCACTTTCAAAATCATCCAGAAATGTGATTTCATTTTACTTTTCTCACAGTCTCACTAATTTTTTTTATTTACTTTGTCTCTCTAAAAAATTTAGGCAGAGTGTTTTTTCATGAAAATCATTTTGCGAGTGAGGAAGCTGAAATTCTGGAAGGGTAGACCTTTAAGTTCACCAAGCACGTTTTGTTTATACCTTGGTTGAACATTTTATTCATTTAGGGATTGTTTGTTTGAGTTCGAAGCTAAACCTGTAAAAGGCTTTGGTTTGGAGATTGTGTTACCAAACCTCTATTTAGGTTCGAAAGCTTTTAAGGTTCGAGATCAACCTGTGATAAAATCTCATAGAATCTTGGTTAGCCCACGATAAAACCAAGTTTAAGCTAAAGCTCATCCCGGTGGTAAAATCATGTTTTGGTTCAAGATCAACCCCATGGTAAAATCTCACAGGTTTTTGGTTAGCCCGGTATAAAACCAAGTTTCGGTTCTAGAGCTCATCCTGGTGTAAAAAGATCCAAAAATAATTTTGAAGCTTGAAGACTAACCGCTCTAAGAGTATCATGAAAAGGAGACTAACCTCTTCGATCCATCATTTGAAAGTAAGATTCACCGCTTTTCTCCTGTGTTTATTGTTTGGTTTAAATTTAACCACAAACTTCATTTTTACTTGTATAAGTGGGTTCGAGAGTTTAACATACTAAAAGCTCTTAAGTTTATTAGATACTCTTCAGATAAATTCTTGGGGAGATGAGCAGGTCTTTTTCTTTGTTTCGACCGAACCTCTATAACTCCTGGTGTCTTCAATCTTCCATTAACTCTTTATATTTCCGCATTTTATCTTCCCCATTTTTATTTTTCGCTGTACAACTATAAACCTTTTCTAAAATGTTTTATAACTCTGATTTTAACTCGAACAGCTTTTCAAAATCAAGTTTTTATGAAACACACAATTCACCCCTTCTTATGAGTGAAGTCACATGTCAAACAAGTGGCATCAGATCCTAAATCCTGTTTAAGGACTAATCTTCTCAAGAGAAAGATAACTTCTAACAAGATTCCCTTTCTAAATACACCACCACTATTTAGTAATACTAGATTTTGTATATGGAAAACTTGGTTTAAAATTTTTATTCAAAGTATAAATCGTGAATCATGGGAAATTTTAACCAATGATATGTTTATCCATACTTACCAACTAATTGCAAAAGTAGTAGATAAATCTGATTCCCTTTGGCCCAAAGAGGAAAAGAGAAAGTTTGAGATAGATTTCAAAATAAAGAGTTTAATAGCAGAGTCTCTAGATGATGGAAATTTTTTCCTATGTTCATCATTGCAAGACCACCAAAGAAATTTGGGATACTCTTTAAATGATATATGGAGTTTCTCCAAGTATCGAGTGAGAGGAGATGAACACACGAGGCAAAGAAGACGAAGATACCACTTTTAATTGTTTCTCAAAGTTTAGAAATATTATAAATTATATTGGAACATTTGTCGTAAACTAATATCTAAGATTTAAGATTTGTAAGTTTAATTCAAGTTTTAAATAAAAATATGGGAGCGTTTATGAATTTTAGGAAAAATCAAGAAATAAGAAAATCATAGAAAAATTGAACAAACTAGTTCAATTACTTAAAGATGAAGAAACCAAAATAGAAGAATCATCAACTTCATCATACTTCTAACAAGCAACTCCGGTAGAATCCTTCGAAAGAACATACTTCGTAGTTGAACTACCTTTGGAAGATTCAACATCAAATGAAGGAACATCTTATTCGAGAAACTGTAAAGAAGAAGTATCTTAAACTGAAATCTTTGAAAGAAGGAAAGGAGAAGAAACATCAACCTCAGGGAGAAATATAAAAGAATACTCTTCCGACGAAGAAGATGAAGTTTGCTTAAAGGCATTCTATGAGGTAGATAATGTCCTAGTAAACCACCTTATGAAAAATTATTTAGAATGACTACTCAATTAGAGAAATAAAATGATAAACTTAGTGAATGCAACTTAGGTATTTTGGAATCTATAAAATATCTCGAAGGAATCGTCAAATCATTCAAGATAGAAATAACTAAGATCAGACATTCAAAACAAACATGTCATAGGTGTGTCTCCCAAATAAAAGAAGTAATTGAGTTACGTGAGACCCTATGAAAGTTTACTCAAGGGAAAGAGAAATTCGACTTGATCATACTGAATCAAAGATCTTCCTTAAATTTGCTAGACCAGTGACTCATACTCATGTCTCTTATCTGAAAGTTCCTGAGTTCAATCTTAAAAATTCCACATTTTTTTCATATGATTTTTTCACATGTTTTATAATTTCTTTTCTAAATTTTATATATTTTTTATAAAATTACAAGTTGAAGGATTACACACCAATTATACCATAAATTTATACTTTTAATTTTTCTAATTTTCACAACAATAAAAAAAGTATTAAATAAACAAATTTTCTTTAAAAAAATAAATAAAAACCCTATTAATATAATAAAACTTCCTTAAAAAAATATAAGATTTAATATAAAATTAAAATATGTCTCGAAAACATATCCTTGGAATAAATATATCAATTATATTTTATAATTTTATTTATTAATAGTAAAAATATATATAATTTTAAAAAAAATTTGGTATTAAATATCTGCAGCAAAAACAACAGTAAATTTCACAACAAAATTCGCAGCAATTCCTGCAAAAATTTCAGATGATTTTGACGTTCAATGGATAACTATTTTTTGCAAAAGAAATCGTAGTTAAATGCGGAAAAAAAAAATTAATATATTCTTTTAAAATTAAAAATCGCAGGTAAAGTCTCAAAAGTTCCTTCAAAATTTGTCATTATCTCATTTTTTTTGAAAAAAATAATATTTTACAATATAAATGTACAGCTAAAACCGCAGTATATTTGCGAATAATTTTCTGCAAGTAATTTGTGTATTTCTTGTAGTGACCTAGGTTAGGAATGTTTTTAAAATTATTTATTATTGATAGTTTTGTCTTCGTATCTTTTTCTTTATTTATGTTGCCTACTTCTTTTTTCTGTTATTGCATTTTAAATTTATAAATATTATGCTGCTCGTTTTTAATTATGAAAAATATTGAAGGTCGTCTGTGACTGAATAAGTGTCTGTAGCAGGACCAGGATATCGTCATTATTTTGTGGGGTTGACTTGCCAAAGACAATGACTAGAACTTATACCCAAAAATAATTATTCCGAATTAGTTGTGACAATTTATTTTATTAAATAATTTAATGATTAGAATTAATCTTTTTAAAAAGAATAAGTGAAATATTGTAAATTTAATCCAAATTCATGCATTTGATATCTTTCTACAATTGAGATAGTTTAACGAAACAATAATTTTTTTAAAATGATATAAATTAGTTGAATTTTAAATATTTATTAGAATTTTTCAAATGGAATAAATCAGAAGAAAATATAATGAATGTGGCGGAATGAAATGAAAAGATAGAACTTTAATTTTGTTTTATTATTTAGATAATAATTTATTGATAATAATTTATTTTATTGTATACAGCTCAAATCGAGTAAAATATTTATAAAATAAAATAAAAAGTAATGAAATAGATTTCATATTGTCCCAATCTGTTTCATCCCAGCAATTTAATCATCCCAGCAATTTAATCAGAACCTAAAACAATTTTTATTAAAGATATTTACAAATTACTTACAGCCAAAATCTTCATGCATTCAAGAGAAACTAAATTTAAACAGTGACTATACTTTATATTTATATGCTACGATAAAAAAAACTAGACATGTTTAATGTAGTTTTAGATCATATACAGATCTGTGAAATTGACATGCATAATATGGGTGTGGCTGTAGGTGTAGGTGTAGGTAGGAGCATTTAGGGTGGACTCATTTTTAAGGGCAGACCCACTAAAAGAATGTTTTAGTTTAGGTGGTTCAAGCAAGATATTTTTACAACTGGTTTAAGAATGGTTTAATAATATCTTGGCTTAATTGCAATTTCCATCCCTTTGTTTTCATATTTTTTGAGTTTTCATCCCTCTATTTTAAAATCTGAATTTTTTGTTCCTTCATTTTTATTTTTTTTAGTTTTGGTGATTTTAAAATCCAAAATTTTAGTTTTTCTATTTTTATTTTTATGTAGTTTTGGTCATCTATTTTAAATTTTGTTTTGGATTTTAGTCTCTCTTTTCAATTTGGAACTAATTTAATAGGGGATCAAAAGTTTCACAAAATAAAAATAAGGAGACCAAAATTCAAAAATATTAAAAATAGAGGGACAAATATTTCGAATTTTAAAATAGAGAGGCCAAAACTTAAAAAAATTGAAAATGGTGGAACATAAATTTCGAATTTTAAAATAGGGAGATCAAAACTAAAAACAAATAAAAATAAAAAGACTAAAATTGCAATTAAGTCTAATATCTAACAAAACACAGGAAACAAGGGGAAAAAAAGTAAAAGTGATTGTGGTTATTTATGAGAGAGGAAAAAAAAAATTGGTTTCGAAAGATTGATGAATGTTATTCATATCACTTTGGCTAATTGTAATTTGTATTTATATAATTTCTGAGTAGTTTTACATTTTTAAAGCTGTTTTGGTATACTTATGATTTATGGAAATGATGTTTAAGTGTACTTTTTCTACTTTTATTTTTATTGGTGTGTATTTATTATTCATTATTTATAGTGGAAGATTTTATTGAACAAAATCTTGTGGTTTTTATTCTCTTGTGACTTCTTTGCTATTTAATTTTTCTCTGGTTATTATTGTGCTCTAAAATTGATTTTTGTTGGCTGGCTATTTAATATTTAGAAAAATATTTGTTTTAAAGAGACTAATTTATTTAGTTATTTTCAACAAAGTTTTGGTTACTTTATTTTTCTTTTTCATTTTAAATGGAGAAAAATTAAGAGTCCAATATTATTAATCTCAATTCTACTAATTATATATTCTAAAAGATTCCCATAGAAGATATGTTATACAATAAAGATTTGTATGATCCTATTGAGATGGAACAAGGTAAACTGAATGATAAGTCTGATGTTGAATGAAAGAAGATGAATCAAGAGACAATTGCTATAATCAAATAATGATCGAGACTGATTGCACATAAAATGAGGAAAAAAATTAAAAGAGTTGTATGAGCGTTGGAACGTGCAAAATAAATTATGTTTGATCAGAAAGTTGGTTAATATGAAATACAAGGATGGCGACTCAATGGCAGAGCATATGAGTGTGTGTCATAATACTTTGAATTAGTTTACAACTACGAATATTAAGTTGTATGATGAGTTGCAAGCCTTATTATTACTTAGTTTCTTGTTTGATAACTTGCAAGTTCTTGTTGTGACACTTGCTAATTCAGCTCTGAATGCAAAATTGAAAATGTTAATAGTTAAAGATAGCATGGTTAATGAAGAAGTTAGAATAAAGGAGTGTAGTTTGATTATTACTCCTAATCAGTCTGAAGCTCTAGTTATAGAGTTTGTGGAATCTTGTTTTCCAGGTCATTGAACATGCTTTTGATGATGACAACTATTAAAGATTAACATGTTACTAAGTGTCTAATGTTGACAACATCTAATGTCAAGCATAAATCGACAAAATGGAAACCAAATGGATTATAACTCGAGCCTCATTTCAAAGTAAACTTAAGAAAATGTCTATAAGAATGAAGCATCTGGAAAGACTTGAAGTATATGAAAGCATGCCTCGACATGTCTGAGTCAATATACTGTAAGGTATAAGGGCTTAATCGTAAAAGTGCATGGCTAAGTCACACATTGTTTACCGTTGTTTTTTATAGATAAAATCACAAGTTTTCATTCACTTACAGGATTATACTCGAAAAAATCCTAGGACATATTGTGCAAGAGATTTGAGAAAATATGTTTATGCTTTTAATATTGATGTTTGAATGTGGAAAATTTGAGCATAAACTCTAATTGGTATAATGCAGAATTGCTTTGAAAATAAGGAATAAATAAAGAACATATTAAAAATCATTTAAGTAAATGCTTCGAATTGAAAAGATTAAAAGAAAGAGGACAGATCTTTTTGTTGGGTTTAGACTCTCTTCTTATGTGGAGAGAGACCCAAATATGATTAACCCATTTCTCTAACTTATTTAACTGGGGAAGATCAATTTTAGGGTTGAGAGAGATAGAGGAAAAATAAGGATTCAAAAGAGAGAAAAGAGGAGAGAAACTCATTCTCATTTTTCTACAACTAGTCTCACTAAATCGACGATCCCCGATTCGTTAACCGTTGCATCGAGCTCAAATTTGGAGGACAGGTTTGTAACACATATATCTAACTTTTGACTGTTCAGAATTTCAAAACAACGTCTGAGGTGAAAGTTATTTGCTTCTCACTGAAGCTGTAGATTTTGGAAAAATTTCAGCTTTTTTATTCTTATTTGTAAGCTAGTATGCTTTGTGATTTGTGGTTGTTAACTTTAGTTTGTGAATCACTTTAAGACTCTCTTGTACCCTTAATTGATTATAGTGGAATTATTTCTTTGGTCTGGACGAATCGTGGTTTTTACTCTCATATTAAGGGGTTTTCCACGTTAAAAATATTGGTATTCTTTTGTGCCTATATTTGTTCGATTTGTCGTCTTATATTTGTTGTTGATCCTCAAGATTCCTACATGTTTTGGGGGAGTTTTATATCTGTTGCGTATTGGTCTATTATTATGTCTTAATTTCCCATCAGAGTGGCATCAGAGCTCTTGGTTAAGGGTTATTTTACTTGTATGAATGATGGAGTCTAATACAAAGATGAAGATGGTATTATTGATAATGTTTATAATCATATTGCTAATGAGACACATGCAAAAAATTTGTGGGAGAAGATAGAGTCCTTGTATGCCTCTAAATCAGGGAATAATAAATTGTTCTTGTTGAATAGTTTCATAAGTTTGAAATATAAGAAGGAGAATTCTATTTCAGATCACTTGGGTGGTATTCTTAATGAGGAGATGGGAAGGAAGGCACAGGGTTCTTCATTTCAACCCGGGGTACTTGTCACTGAAAATAGGGGGAGAAGTCATAAAAAGGAATCGAATGGTGGTAGAGGGAATAACTTAAGCAAGTCCAAGCCGCGATACAAGAATCTGGAGTGTCATTATTGTCACAAAACAGGACACATACAGAAGTATTACTATGAGTGGAAAAGAATAAAAAAGACAAGAAGGGTAAGTCTAAACAAAGAGAGCATGATGATGATCTTGTTATTCTCCGTGATCATGAGTCTGTTAATCTTGTATCAGACAAGAGTATGTGGATAGTTGACAGTGGTGCTACATTGCATGTTACACCAAGGTAATTGGAGTGTTGAAGATAGGTAATGATAGTGTATCTAAGGTAACTGGATTAAAGAATGTAGATTTGGAGAAGTGTTCTCATTGCATGGCTGGTAAATAGACTAGAGTATCTTTCAAGAGACATCCTCCCTCAAGGAAGTCAAAGTTGCTTCAATTGGTACATTCTGATGTTTGTGGTCCATTAAAGGTAAAATCCTTTAGTGGTGCACTTTATTTTGTTACCTTTATTGATGATTGCTCCAGGAAACTATGGGTTTATGCCATGAAGACAAAAGACCAAGTTTTGGAAAAGTTCAAAGAATTCCATGCTTTGGTTGAGAGGATGAGAGGCAAGAAGCTGAAATGTGTTCGTCCAGACAATGGTGGAGAGTATTATGGGCCATTTGATTCCTATTGCAAGAAACATGGTATTTCACATAAAAAGACTCCTCATAAAACTCCTCAATTGAATGGTTTAGCAGAGAGGATGAATCGAACACTAATTGAGAGAGTAAGGTGTATGCTATTTGAAGCTAAGTTGCCCAATCATTATTGGGGCGAGGCACTTTATACGGCAGTGCATGTTCTTAATCTCACTCCTATTGTTGCTTTGAATAATGAACTTCCAGATAAAATTTGGTTTGGAAAGAATGTCAAGTATGATAATTTGAGAGTCTTTGGTTGTAAGGCTTTTGTGCATATTCCAAAGGATGCAAGATCCAAGTTGGATGCAAAGTCAAAACAATGTATCTTCATCGGCTATGGGCAAGATGAGTTTGGCTATAAGTTGTATGATCCCGTAGGGAAAAAGCTATTCAAATTCACGATGTGGTGTTTATGGAAGACTAAATTATTGGAGATATTGATAAGGTAGAGAAGGCTACACCCAAGTGTAGCGAGTAATTTTTGGATGTGGTTGCGAAGCACGATCGCTCTGGTACTACAGCTTGATTCATTTTTTATCCTATTAAAGCTGATGAAGGAAGGGAAATAGATGTCTCTAATTAACCCTGCTTGCATACTGAGATTAAACAGTCAAAACTGTTGGTTTACAGATGCTACAAAGATTTGGGGTTTCTCCTAGGTTATTTTGTTGACGAGGGGTGCTTTAGACTATCGGTTATGATGTTAGGACGAATGTATGAAAGTATGGGATTTTGGGTTTTTGTTTAGTGTTCTCGCTAAGATCTTTCTTTCAATCTTATGCCTATGTATTCCCGTTTACCGAAACAGGGAAATCAGAGCGTTCGTAGTTCCTCCTATTCTATGGGAGGAAATGGTTGTTTTTGTGTCTTGTTCAAAGCCCAAGACGTGAAGCGAAAGGTAGTTTGTATCTTGTTCAAAGCCCAAGATGTGAAGCTAAAGAGTTTATTTGTATCTTGTTCGAAGCCCAAGATGTGAAGCTAAAAGGGTTTGACTTTAGAGAGAATTTGTCATCTCTAAAGGGGTCTGTTTGTCACAACTGTTGGGTGACTGCCTGTAAAGGAGGATTACTTTAACCGAGATTTGTGAATCCGACAATGCCATAATTTCCTTTATAGGGGATTTTAACCTGAAGGAGAAGACTTTAACTCAGTGTAGAGCAATGCTATCTTTCCTTAGGAATTTCTCATGCTAAAATTGGGAAAGTGGCATGGATGTAGATGATCCAGAGGCTTGCCGCTTACAGCAATTAGATGAAGGGGAAAGAATTGTTGATGTTTGTGCACTGTGAACGAGGCACAACTTTGATGCTAAAAGGTTGATTGGATCAACCAGTGGTTTTTGTATACAAAGCCTAAGAGGAGGCTATTATGTGTCTCGTACAAAGCCTGAGAGAGAGGCTAAAAGGTTTTGACTCAACGAGGGAGTCTTTTGGTATCTCGTATAAAGCCCGAGATGAAGGCTACTTGACTTAACAAGAGAGTTTTTGTATCTCGTACAAAGCCCGAGATGGAGGCTAAAATTTATTTGGCTCAATAAGAACCTTTTTATATCTCGTATAAAGCCCGAGATGGAGGTGAAAGGGTGATTGACTCAACGAGGGAGTCTCTTTATGTGTCTCGTACAAAGCCCAAGAGAGAGGCTAAACGTTGTTTGACTCCGCTGGGGAAAATTATTGTATAAAGCCCAAGAGAAGGCTAACTTCACTAGAGAAGGATCATTATACAAAGCCTAAGAGGAGGTTATGGTTACTGTTTCAGTTGAGTGACAGGTCCAGTATACTGATTTAAAGAGAAAATCAGTTCTTATATGAGCAAGACTGTACTCGAGGATTTGATTCAAGGATCCGGGTTATTCCTGTTCTTTAAGGAAGTGGGAAATCCGAAGGGTATTGAGACTGTCTGAGTCTACGGGTTTTCTTCCTATTTAATGAAGGGGTCACTTGAGAATGTCTTTGAGACTCATGGATATTAGACTGTCCAAGTCTAGAGTTTCATCTTTTGTACTATGCTTTGAGAAATAGTAGTAGACTCTTTGAAAGGACTGTTCTATGAAGATGATTAAGTTCTGTTCCTATACCTCTAGGAGGTCGTCGGGACAATTTGTACGAAGCCCAAGATGAGGCTGGAAACTTTTAAGAAGCCGACGGGTCCTTGTACGAAGCCCAAGAGGAGGCTATCGTTCCCAGAGGAAGAGATCATTATACGAAGCCTAAGAGGAGGCTGTGAATACTCCTAAGAAGCCGACGGGTCCTTGTACTAAGCCCAAGAGGAGGCGGGGTTGCTTTTAGGAAGCCTGTGGGTCCTTGTACGATGCCCAAGAGGAGGCCGATGCTTTTAAGAAGCCGATGGGTCCCCAAACCCCGAGAAATTCAAGACAGGCTATTCACGAGGAATAGATCAAGCCAGGAAAGTTCGAGAATTTGGAAGAAACTCAAAGATGCCATTCACGGAGAATACATTCATCTCTGGGAGTAGAGTTTCTTGACAATTCCTAATGAGGACAGCCGAAGAGAAGACTGTATCTGATGATCCTATTGGGGATATAGTTGTCTATTTCTATGAATAAACGAAACGGCGTCACCTAGTTCTAGACGTAGTTGCCGGGGAAACTCGAAATATCTATACTATTATTACACAGTTGATATGAGTTTATGAAAGAAGACTTACAGTGAAACAGCCCCACAATACAGTTATATGTATATGAAAGCGGTAAATGAAAGCAATAACCACTTACTCGGTTGTAGAGCTTCCATGATGTTTGGTTAGTTGTTCAACAAAGAAAGATTGAAAACAACAGTATATTCAAAATTAAAGGAGAAAGTGCTTTGAAAAAGAAAGATTTGGGGCTTACAGCTCAAGGAGAGGCCCAGGGTTTTATCAGTGAGCGCACTGTTGTTTTGTACAGAGGGACTTATACAAGTGACTGAGGCCAAAAAAGGTTTTCTGTACAAAGGGATGGGTCTTACACTCTCTCAAGAGGCCCAAAGAGTTTTAAAGAAAAAGAGTGGGGCTTATAACACGAGGGTATGCCGAGTTTGTTTGTCGTTTGAAATGGCGATCGCGCCGAGATTTTCTTTTAACGCAGAGGGACTTATACAATAAGTGAGGCCCAAAAATGTTTTTGGTTAAAAGGGGGTTGGGTCTTACACTCTATTAGAGGCCCAAAAGTTTTGAATGGGTCTTATAGCTCAAGGAGAGGCCCAGTTGGTTAATTTTGAAAAGGCGACGATCGCGCCGTTTGTTTTTACGGTATCGAGACTTATACAATACACTGAGGCCCAAAAATGATTTGGTCAAAAAAAGGATTGGGTCTTACACTCTATTAGAGGCCCAAAGAGTTTTAAAGAAAATAAATGGGTCTTACTACTCGAGGGTAGGCCCAAGGTTTGTTTTTTTCAACAGATGATGATCGCGTCGAACTTTTTGAAATACAACGGGACTTATACAATAAGTGAGGCCCAAAATGGGTTGTATTTACGAAGGGTTGGGTCTTACACTCTATTAGAGGCCCAAAAATTATGAATGGGTCTTATAGCTCGAGGAGAGGCCCAAAAGGTTATTTTTTAAAAGGCGACGATCGCGCCGTTTGTTTTTGAAGGTATTGGGACTTATACAATACACTGAGGCCCAAAAATGATTTGGTCAAAAAAAAGGATTGGGTCTTACACTTTATTAGAGGCCCAAAGTGTTTTGAAAATGATTTATGAGGGTTGAATTAATCCAAAAACCCTAATTTGTTTTCAAAAATGTATTTAATTGAATAAAAATTCAATTAAAATGATCAAAATTGTTTAACATAGGAAAAACAAATTGTGATCTTGGATTAATGTTTCAAAAATTAAGTATTGACCTACAAAATAATTAGTAGGCATTAAAAGTTGCAAAATCAAGGTGGAAAAAATATTTTAAATGTCAAAAACAATTAAAACATTAATTCTTTGCAAAAATATCAATTATACAAAATAAATAATATTTTTGGGATTTTTTGGGAAAATAAAATATTTTAACATTTTTGTGAATTATTAAAAACAGAACCAACTCAAAATCATTAAAACTCAGAGAGAAATTAATTTTTGAATCAATTAAATAAAATCACAAAATTCAAATATTCAAATATTCAAAAAATGGCGCCAAGAACACACCAAGAACACGCGCGTGTTCTGGGTTTGCCCAAATTTGCATTTTCTATCCAATCTCACTGAATACTTGATTATATCATGCAATCCACATACCAATCAACTCGTTTCAACCTCTCGATCATGTCTATGGCAATTAATTTCATTTAAATTAAGCATAAAACAAGAAATCACGAAAAATCCTCAAGAACCTTAAATTCTGCATGAAAGCTGGGATTTTTAATACACGATTCAAACAAAGCAATTACTTGAGGGGAAACATTCCATGCATGATTATAAACATTTGGCAAAAGTATTGTGCGAGGAAATATGCATGGATCATAGAGTTAGAAGGGCTCATGCTTACCACTTGCAGCTGGTGATCGTGATTTGTGTTGGAGGTGTTACAGCTAGGTTCCAATGATCTGGATAGCTTCCCTAGGTGCCATGGAGTGTGTATGAATGCTTGGAATGGATTGAAATGGTTTGGAGCTGAAGATGGTACCTCAACTGCAAAACTGTCAAGAACTTGAGCAATTGGCTAGTGATTTTGTGAAATCTGTGTTCCAGATGTTATGTGAGTGTTTGGATCACTTCTATATGATGTATGTGAGGTGTGTGTGTGATTTGTTTGATTGGAAAAGCTCTCAAACTCAAAACCCGATAGTGACTTGCCTTAGAAGGCAAAATTGGAGTGAAAGAAGAGATTTTGAGGAAAGCATCTGTTTGATGGCTTTGGTGTACTCAAACTGATCACAATTGATCTCTATTTATAGTAGAGCAAGTTTGTTTTGGGATCCACAGTGAATGGCAACTGCAGCAGAGGTTTGGCCAATGTTGTCCAATGGAAATCCAAGTCTCCTCTAGCCATTGACTAGAGGTTAGGGCACAAGGTTGTGGTTCCCTTGGTCATGGAAAAGTCTTGACTGAATTCAGTTGAGAATGGCTCAGCCCATGCCACCTTGATGCTTCCATTGAATGCTCTAATCCAAAATTGGAGTCTTGTCCCTATTTTGGCCATTCTAGGTTCAACATGCTATTTCTTGTTCCAAAGACTTTGGAGGCTTGGCTCAGTGATTGTCCCCTTTAGATTCAATCCTCAGAGGTGTCCAAGTGGATAGGAGCATTTGGATTTGGCTGATTTTGGCAAATCGAGCAAAAATGCAAAAATCTGCCTTGCCTTGGCAGATTTCAGCAAGGCAACTTGCCAATGTCATATCTCATGACTCAAATTGAATTTGGAAATGTTCTTGGCCATTTTGGAAAGCCCTTACATGATACAACAACTGTTCGAACATGTTTGGTTTTGATCACTTTTGAATCCAAGTGAAAAATCCCCCTACATTTGGCAAAAAATAGGGTAAAATCTGACTTAGTGAAATTTTCACTAAGTGTTGGAACAAAGTGACTTTTCTTGATTTTGATCACTCCATAACTCAAAATCCATGAGGAATTTGGACATAGGTCAGTATGAAGCTTTTGTAGAGGGCAATGAGATCTACAAATCAAGCTTTGAATGTGGAAAAATGGCCTTGTGGTTTAGGAGTTATGGTCCTCCAAAGTTGGCACATTAGTGTCACTTTTTCCATAACTTAGAATTTTTTTTAAGTTTTTATGGTTACCCCTTTTACAAGTTATCCCATTTTCTTTGATTTTTCTTGATGAATGATGATTCAAATCATACATTAACATCATTTTAGGGTTAAAAATCCATTTTGGTGAAAAATCTCAAAAAGTCAAAGTTGACTTTTGTGCACAGTTGACTTTTTATCAGATGAATTCCAAACTGTACAATTCTTCAGGAAATCATGTCCTTGACCTAAATTAAACTTGATGGACATGTTCCATGGGTGTCATAGGGTATATTGATTCATGTCCTAGGGCTTGGGAGCATGTCCTGGTCAAAAGTCAAAGTTACAGTTAACTTTTCCCGCGAAACCCTAATTGTGGTGTAGATGAAATTGAGACTTGTTGCTCAAGCTTCTTGGATTAATCCATTGTTCCAAATGGATCAATATAGTTCATTAGAGACCCTCAAACCCTCTCTTGAGGTCTTGGTTCATGATTTGTCCCAAAAGTCTACCTAGGGGTGAATTAGGTCAAGAAACCCTAATTCCTGATTTTTGATGAATGCATCCCCTGAGGCAAAATTGACTTGATGATTGGGTCCATGAGGTTCCATGGAGTATATTAGGTTGTGTTTTGGATCATTGGCTTGTGCCTAGATGAAAAATTTCCATTTGGAGGCCCTAGTCGACCAAAACCCTAATTTGGTGACACTGTCGATCTTGAGACTTGATCCACCTAGAAGGGAGCAGCCTTGTGCTTGATCCTTGAAGTGGGAGTCCTTTTGATCCATTGTGGATGTTTGAGAGGTTAGAAAAGTTGAAGATCATGTCATTCCTTGATTGATCCTTTGTCTAAGGCTCTGAGAGGGCTTGAAACCCTAATTCTTGATGGCAGTGAATGCTCAACAATCCTCGAGGAGATTGATGAGGCATGATGGTTCATCCATATTGTGATGATGACTTGCACAATGATGGGAAATCTAAGTGGTCAAAATTTGGGGTATGACAGATACCCCTATTTAATCTTCTTGGACACAAAGGTGTGAATGGCGAAGGTATTCGGGCATTCGGGGATGCAAGAGGATTAAATATCGGAATACCCGAAATTTTGACGGCGTCTATGAATGGTAATTCATGCATTCATCTTCTTTGGCTAAGCAATGATGCTTAGAAAAGGTAAACTTCCCCTCGATCCTGGTCTTCAGCCAAGGAACTGGTCTTAGTTTCTAATTTAAACTTCCCTTCGATCCTGGTTTCCTACCAAAGAACTGGTCTTAGTTTCTGATTTAAACTTCCCCTCGATCCTGGTTTCCTACCAAGGAACTGGTCTTAGTTTCTGATGTAAACTTCCCCTCGATCCTGGTTTCCTACCAATGAACTGGTCTTAGTTTCTGATGTAAACTTCCCCTCGATCCTGGTTTCCTACCAAGGAACTGATCTTAGTTTCTTTTGTCAATAAACTTTATTGACAAGGGACGCTATTTGTAGCGGCTTTCCTTCAAACTTCTCACCGAATTTTCCTGGGGAGATGCCATTTGAGTGGAAAAAGTTTTGATGTTAGACTTGCTGGGGGACCCAGTCATCTGAGTTGTAGAGGTGCACAAACTTCTCTGTTTGGAGACGTCATTTGTCGAATCTACTAGGGAAAACGAGTCTCTTGAGAAGCTGCGTTCGTTCGGGGTCTTTACATCATACTTTTCTCGGAGATCTTCTCGGAGAAATGCCATATGATGTGATCTAATTTTGAGGTGCCGATGACCTTTTCATCAGTGGGTTTTTCGGAGAAAAACTGCCGTACTGCCGAATCTCCGATTTAGGAGGCTTTCTCTCGGGATTTTCTTTAATCCGGGAAAACAAGGATATCATCTTCAACGGCGAAGAGTGATGTTAACTGAGGGCTCTCTGGTCTTTCAGAGGTTCAAGTTATCAAAGTGGTCGAGTGCCGACTCTAATCCAGAGATACACTGGAAACGAGATTGTTCAAACGCAGCATTTCCTGACAAGGCAAGAACTAACAACTCGATTGAGATGACTGTTATCACTAGGGGACAAGACCGACTAGAGTGATAGTGATGCAATATGAAATGTGAATGCAAATCAATAATGCATGATGCATGTGTGTATATGCTGACAAAATTGACGCAACATACAAACTAAAAGATGAACACGACTGGATACTCGGCCATTGCGGGGCGAAGAAGTACCGCTGGTTCAAAATAGAAATTCCACCTTGCTTAGGAGAGATAGTCCCTGCTAGGAGCTATGTTGGTCGGGCTTAGGAGATAAGAACTCGGCCGAAGAGGTCAGATGTAATAGTCGCATCCGACACTGTTGATCCTTCATTTAGGCGCACTGGCGTAGAAGGAGTACTTTGATTCTGCACTTTGAAGTTTGCCTACTTCTGGAGAAGCGGTTGATGTTATTTTGATGTTCAACAGTCAAAAGAAATTGCCATCTTTACTTTAAAAGCAGAAAAAGTTTTAACAAGTAAATTCATTTTTGTTTTATTTCAAGAATCGTTAATCATGTTAACAACGTCGTTCTGTAAAGCTAAAACAAATAAGAATTACAAACAAAAGCACAAAGGCTCAAATTTTATTGATAAAATGGAGATCAACCAAACGCGTGATTCCAAAGAGTATTTACAAAGTTAGAAAATGGTAATTTACAGGGAAAAGGGCTACGTTGAAACATAACGACCGTTATCCTTCTACCAACTTTGAATTCGGGGCATCCTGAGCTTCTGTCGAAGATGACAATGACTGGAGTTTTTTGACAACTGATGTAACTGCTGCTGAGGGACTTACCTCTGTTGAACATAGTTACTTGCCATTATCCCTAATTTTTGCCTGGATTGTACTATGAGATTTCCAATCCATCGGGATGATTTTTTTTCATGTCTCTAACTTTTGCCTGGACCGCCCTTTCGGGTTTTCAATCCATCAAGACGTTTTTTTTTTAGTTTAGGCGAAGTATTTCTTGACTACATCAACATTCGTGGGGTAGGCAAATTCCCCTCCGTCTATGGTTGCAAGTCTCAAGGCGCCGCCTGAGAAAGCTTTCGTGACCACATAGGGGCCATCATAATTCGGAGTCCATTTACCTCGCGAATCAGTGAGAAATGATTGTATCTTTTTTGAGCACGAGGCCTCCTTTCCTGAAGACGCGAGGTCGAACCTTTTTGTCGAACGCCTTCTTCATTCTCTGTTGATACAACTGACCGTGGCATAGTGCCGTGATTCTCCTTTCTTCGATCAGATTCAGTTCGTTGTGTCGGTTTTGGCACCATTCAGCTTCGGTGAGCTTAGCTTCCATCAATACTCGGATTGACGGGATCTCTACTTCTATGGGGAGCACTGCTTCCATGCCATATACTAGAGAGAAAAGGGTTGCCCCTGTTGAAGTGCGGACAGATGTACGATAACTGTGAAGAGCAAATGGTAGCACCTCGTGCCAATCTTTGTAGGTTACAACCATCTTTTGAACGATCTTCTTGATGTTCTTATTGGCCGCTTCTACCGCTCCGTTCATCTTGGGTCGGTAGGGAGATGAGTTATGATGTTCAATCTTGAACTCTGAGCACAACTCTTTCATCATCTTGTTGTTCAAGTTAGATCCATTATCAGTAATGATCTGGCTCGAAACACCATAACGGCAGATGATATTGTTTTTGATAAATCGGACCACCACTTGTCGGGTTACATTGGCGAATGACGCTGCTTCGACCCACTTGGTAAAATAGTCAATGGCTACCAGGATGAATCGATGTCCGTTTGAAGCCTTAGGTTCGATCAAGCCAATCATGTCGATTCCCCATATGGAAAAAGGCCACGGGGAAGAAAGAACTTTGAGATGTGATGGCGGTACATGAATTTTATCGGAGTATATCTGACACTTGTGATACCTTCTCATGTACTTGTAGCAGTCGGATTCCATGGTCAACCAGTAGTACCTTGCTCTCAGAATTTTTCTCGCCATTGTGTGTCCGTTGGCATGAGTGCCAAAGGATCCTTCATGCATTTCTTTCATATGCATGTCTGCTTCTGGTCTGTCTACGTATCGGAGCAAGACCATGTCAAAATTTCTCTTATAGAGAGTGTCACCGCTCAGGAAGAAGTTTCCAGCCAATCTTCTGAGGGTTTTTCTGTCTTTTCTTAGTGCCCCAGGTGGGTACTCTTGTTTCTGAAGGAAGCATTTGATATCGTGATACCAAGGTTTGTTGTCTATGACTGCCTCAATCGTGAAGATGTAAGCGGGCCTTTCAAGGCGCATTATGTTGATCTTAGGTAAGTCGTTCCATTGACCTACACTAATCATGGAAGAGAGAGTGGCTAATGCATCAGCCATGTGATTCTCCTCACGAGGGATATGATGAAACTCAACTCTGTTGAAGAAAGGTAGCAACCTTCTTGCGTAGTCTTTGTAAGGAATCAATCCTGATTGGTATGTGTTCCAATCTCCTTTTATCTGATTGATAACCAAGGCTGAATCGCCGTATACATCCAAGTTTTTGATCCTTAAATCAATTGCTTATTCGAGACCCATAATACAAGCTTCGTATTCGGCCTCGTTGTTCGTACATTTGAATGTAAGTGTGGACGTGAAAGGAATGTGGGTACCCTGAGGGGTAACAATGATCGCCCCAATTCCGTTTCCATAATGATTAACTGCTCCGTCAAAGATAAGTCCCCATTGGGAACCTGGTTCTGGCCCTTCACTGGGTAGTGGTTCATCGTAATCTTTCATTTTTAGATACATGACATCTTCGTCTGGGAAGTCAAACCCGATTGATTCTTGATCATCAATCGGTTGATGAGCTAAATGATCGGCTAAAATACTTCCCTTAACGGCTTTCTGAGCGTGGTACTCTATGTCATATTCTGATAACAGCATCTGCCAACGGGAAATCCTTCCCGTGAGAGCAGGTTTTTCGAAGACGTACTTGATTGGATTCATTTTGGAGATTAACCAAGTAGTATGACGAATCATGTATTGGAGAAGACGTTTGGATGCCCAAGCCAAAGCGCAACAAGTTTTCTCAAGCATCGTGTACCGAGTTTCGCAGTCGGTGAATTTCTTGCTTAAATAGTAAATGGCAGACTCTTTCCGTTTGGTTTCGTCTTGTTGGCCAAGTACACACCCGATTGAGTCTTCTAGGACTGTGAGGTAAATGATCAGTGGTCTTCCTTCCACTGGAGGTGATAGAATCGGAGGATTCAACAGATATTCCTTGATACTGTCGAAGGTGGTTTGGCAATCTTCTGACCAAACGCAATCCTGGTTCTTTTTGAGTAATTTGAAAATCGGCGCACACTGGCGGTCATAAGGAATATGAATCTGGAGATGTAGTTCAAACGTCCCAAGAATCCTCTGACTTGTTTTTTAGTTTTCGGAGAAGGCATTTCTTGAATGGCCTTGACCTTGTCAGGATCGACCTCAATCCCTTTCTGGCTGACGATGAACCCTAAGAGTTTCCCTGAACGGACACCGAAGGTGCACTTGTTGGGATTCAAGCAGAGTTTGTACTTTCGAAAACGCTCGAACAATTTTGACAGATGGGTCACATGCTCCTCTTATGTCTTAGATTTTGCAATCATATCATCGACATATACCTCGATTTCTTTGTGTATCATGTCATGAAACAGAGTAGTCATGGCCCTTTGATAGGTTGCCCCGGCGTTCTTCAAGCCCAACGACATCACATTGTAACAAAAGGTACCCCATGGGGTAACAAATGAAGTTTTCTCCATGTCTTTCGGCGCCATTTTGATCTGATTATAGCCCGAGAATCCATCCATGAAGGAGAAGACTTTGAACTTTGCTGTACTGTCTACCAGCATGTCAATGTGTGGTAAAGGAAAGTCGTCCTTTGGACTAGCCTTGTTCAAATCCCTGTAATTAACACACATTCAGACCTTTCCATCCTTTTTTGGAACGGGTACGATATTGGATAACCATTGAGAATATTCAGATGTAGCGAGGAAACCCGCGTCAATCTGTTTCTGTACCTCCTCTTTGATTTTGATGGCCATGTCCGGGTGAGTCCGTCTCAACCTCTGCTTTACTGGCGGACATTCCGATCTTAACGGTAAGTGATGTTCCACAATGCTGATATCCAACCCTGGCATGTCCTGATAGGACCAAGCGAATACATCGGGGAATTCTTTGAGAAGCTTTATCAAACTCTCTTTGGTAGTTGGACTGAGAAGTGCCCCAATCCTGATTTCTTTTCTCTCTTGTTCTGAACCCAAGTTTACCGTTTCCAACGGTTCTTTATAAGGTTCAATGGACCTTTCCTCTTGTCTGGGTAGTCGAGAGATCTCTTCTGGAATTTTGTCGTCATTTTCTTCTTCAGCCTTGAATACCGGGAACTCAAAGTTGGGAGAAGGCATCGGATCGTATGTTTCAACGGGGTTTAAAACAAGCAATCTGCATGACGTGATGATTCATGTTTAGAAGAGATAGAGAGAATGCAAGTGTGTGCAGTGTTTTATTTTACTGCTTGTTTTTATTATTGAATTGTTTTTTAGGATTACCATTTTCTGAAAAAGCAAAAAGATAAAACAGCAATTAATGCGGAAATTACAGAACGACGTAATTTTATTAATTAACAAGTCGATCCTTGAAACTACAGCCCTATAAAACAAAACTCTGTCGCTTCGGGCAAAGCGAAGAGGGAAAATTTACAGAAAGTGAGCCCTATCAAAACATCCGCTTCACCTGGGCAGGGTGAAAGGTTAAAGATGGCAATTACTTTAACTGATGAACGATCTTCGGAACCTCGACGGTAACCCATTGGCGGCGAACTCCTCGGTGAATCGCAAAGTCTGGTACCTTCCTTGATTTGTTTTCAGAAATGACGCTGATTTCTGGCGGAGCAGGATCATTGGAATCTGTCTCCCAGGCAGAATTGTCGTAGGAGAATTCCTCAGTTGTATTTTGCATAGCATTTGTGCTCTCAGCTGTATCTCCCCATCCAGTTGGTTGGATGTCTTCGAACCTGATACGAGAGCTTTCGGGCGTAGTGTACTTGACCATGTAGTCGTATTTTCCACTCAGTTGTCCCAAGGTGTCCCAAACTTCTTTGGAACTGGAGGAGACATCTCTCTCGATGACGTTGACCTCGGGAAAAGCATAGTTGATGAATTCAAGTCCTACAAACGTTGCGAATTCATCTTCATGTTGAGTAGTTTCTGAATGACCTGAGTGTTGATCCCATGACATGGTGGGGACACAGGTATTCTGTTCAATGATGGTCAACTGATTTTCATTGTTCGTCTGACTCTCTTGCCCCAAGTTTCCTGGGTAGGGCTGCCATATTGGCAGACCATCCATTGGGCCATAGTAGGTGTAGTCAAAATTGTCTTTCATCAGAGTGTCCTCCTCTAATGAATTTGGCGGAGCACGACATCCTTCCGGATCACAATCTCCATATATCATTTCGACATCTGACCGTGGTATAAATCTCAGACTCTGTGCGGGATAGCAAAATGGTATAGGCACCTCTTCCTGAGACATATAACCGTCCTCGTTAAGGTATGACTTCCATTCTTCATCCGTATCGGAGGAATCTCCCTCGTTGATAGCATGTACTGCTTGAGACACTGGGTGAAGGAAACCTCCACTGTGGAAGAAATTTTGAAGGGGATGAAGACTTTCATCGTTGGCAGCTGTCCGGGTACAGGTTGCAGAAAAACCAAGACCCTTCTTTGTTTTATTGTCACTAGGAATGACAAGCTGTCCCCATCCTGTCGTATCGGTACTCTCGACCGCTTTGATAGCATCTTTGTATGAGGAAATCGAGGTTCCGCCTTGGGATTGATTGTTCTTGCCCACCAACAGCGCTTGGAACTGCGTCCCAATAACCTCCTCGGGTTCTACACAAGTAGATGATGACAAGTTACTCACGAGCAAGGCTTGTTCCCCACAAACTGTGACAAGTTGATCGTTCTTGACGAACTTTAGCTTTTGGTGGAGGGTGGAAGTAACCGCCCCAGCCTGATGTATCCAAGATCTTCCTAATAAACAACTGTACGTTGCTCGGATGTCCATGACCTGGAAAGTGACTTGGAAAGTGTGAGGACCAATAGTTATGGGAAGATCAACTTCGCCGATAACTGTTTTTCTGAATCCGTCGAACGCTTTGACGACGACCTCGCTGATTCTCATCGGAGGGCCTTTGAATGATAATTGCATCAAAGTAGACTTCGGCGTAACATTCAGGGCTGGCCCTGTGTCTACCAGTACGCTGGCTAAAGCATCGCCATGGCAGTTAACTGTGATATTGAGCACCATGTTATGACGGTGACCCTCTTCGGGTAATTCCTCATCACTAAATCCCAAATTGTTGTAAGAGGTGATGTTAGAGACAATGCTATCGAGCTGTCTGATTGTTACATCCTGTTCCACAAAGGCTAGCTCCAAGACTTTCTGTAGAGCCTCCCTATGCACTTCTGAACTGAGTAACAGTGATAATACCGAGATCTTTGAAGGAGTCTATAACAGCTGATCAACAATGTTGTATTCACTCCTTTGGATGAGCTTCAGCATCTCATCATTATTTTTCGAAAGGTCGGAATTACTGGATTGACTGACTGATGGATCGGGAGCTTCCGTCTGAAGTTCCTTTTCCTTGTTAGGTTCTCCAACTCCTCGGTTGAAGATTCGACAGCTCCGTGTTACACGACTGATGTCTGCAATATTCACGATGGAGGGTAATGGAATTTCCTTTCCATTTTCAATTGTTGTTGCACCATATTTGTAAGGGATAACCTTAGTTGATTCATACGGTGTTGGTCCCGGCAGATAGATGACTACGGGAACCTTCTGATTTTTCTGACCATCATACGTAATCTCGATCCGTTCCCGGTTGGGAACTTTAGATTCATCAAGTAGAGGGATGATGGCAAAAACATCCCTGACCATGTGATGACCAGCGATCGTGACAACATCCTCAACTTGATCGGCAAGGTAGCTCGGCGTCCAGTTGACGGGTCCAGAACCCGGATATGGACGAATCTCTCCACGATCCACCTGACCCTGAAGAGCTGCTCTCACAAGGTAACACCTTTGGTTACTTTCCGAACAGACACCACAACGTTCATAATTGTGTGGGGGTACCTGGCCACGCCCACTTTGAATACAATGTAACCTCACTAGGTTAGCTTCCACAGATCGGACATCCTGACTCTGACGCCGAGTAGGATTCCTGTTGCTGATACTAATTTGCTGAGTATCTTCATCCATATAGATTGGCATCCACCAATGATTTAACAAGTGCTGAAGTGCCTCCTGGACAAGGGTACAACCTTGATCGTTTTCGCAACCCGCTTTACAGCTGTGATAGTCATGTGATATTAAGAATCCGAGTCAGACCTGCTCAGCATGTAACTCTACCAGGTTGGTATTCATCACGCGAATATCAAAGATCTGAACCATGTTGATCTGATAAGGGTTCCTATCATGGTAGTCTTGGATCCATCCAAGATCCATCTGACGCTGGAGGGCCTCTTGTATGAAAGAGCATCCCTGTTTGTTTACCGAGCAAGTCAGACAGGAACTGTAATCGTGCCGCGGCAGATTATGATACTGGCTTTGCCTTGAGTGCATCGCCACCAAGTTGACATTCATTGCACGGATATCGTGGTTCTAAATGATGTTAGAATTCGCGTAGACCATGTTAACTCCAAGAACTCGGTGCTCTTGGATCCATCCAAGATCCATCTATTCCTGTAGAGCTGTTTGCACCACAGAACATCCTTGATTGTTTTTAGAGCAGACATCACACTGGTGATAATCATGAGGTGGCACATGGCCGTACCCACTATGTCTACAATGCATCTTGACCAGATTGGTTTTCAACAAGATTACACCGTGAATTTGATAGACATTGTTAGTCTCTCCTTCTATCAAATTGACTACAGCCTTCTCATGTTGAGGCAGCGGGTTCGTGAGAACATTAGGATTTGTATCCCTGAAGGATAAGACCCCGCTCCTAACAAGTTTTTGCACGTCAGATTTGAAATTGAGACAGTTCCCTATGTTATGCCCTGATCCTCCTTGATGATAAGGGCATGTCTGATCCACCTTAAACCAAAAAGGCAGATTTTCCGGTACTGTAAGAGGAGATTTAGTCTGAATGTGCCCCTTAGCCAGTAGTAACGGAAATAGTTCTGCGTACAACATGGGTTTAGGATCAAACCCTGATGGTCGTGTTGTATGGTTGTTGTTATATGGAGGACGAGCCTGCTGAAGAGGCTGTTGTGTCCTTTGCTGATTAGGTTGGCTCTGTGCAACCTGAGGTTGATACGTTGGAATAAGCGCAGGATTGATAGCAGGAATTACAGCTGCTACTGGTTGATAACGTTGCCTTTGCTTTCCGAGAGAGATATTCCCAATATCTTGCTCTTTTTTCTTAGGGAGAGCACTACCGTATCGTTTTGTACTGCTTGATGGCCCAGCGTCTTTTGCCAAACTTCCTTCTCGGACGGCTTCCTCAAGACGAACTCCCATGCCCACCATCTCGATGAAGTCACTGGGTGCACTGGCAACCATTCTATCATAGTAAAATGAGCTTAAGGTCTTTAAGAAGATCTTTGTCATCTCTTTTTCCTCAAGAGGTGGACAAATTTGAGCGGAGATTTCACGCCACCTTTGAGCGTACTCCTTAAAGGTTTCCTTGTCCTTTTGTGACATTGATCTGAGTTGATCTCTGTCCGGTGCCATGTCCAAATTGTATTTGTATTGTTGGACGAAGGCAGTGCCAAGATCTCTGAATGTGCTAATCGTAGCACGGTTTAAACCCATGTACCATTTTAATGCGGCACCGGTTAAACTATCCTGAAAGTAGTGAATCAGTAGGTCCTGATTCTTCGTCTGAGCTGACATTCGCCGAGCGTACATCACCAGATGACTCTGAGGGCAAGAGTTACCCTTGTACTTTTCAAAGTCGGGCACTTGGAATTTGTGCGGGACTTTCACATTGGGGACCAGACAAAGGTCTGCGGCGTCCTTTCCAAATAGATCCTGACCGCGGATGGCTTGCAGTTCTTTCTGCATTTCCAGGAACTGTTCCTGGAATTCATCCATTCTATCGAACATATTTTCCTTCTTACCAGAAGGTATCTATGGAATCTGTCCTTCCGGGACAGTGTGCACCACAGGGGGTGGTACCGTGACTATGGCAGCGAATCTTGGTGTTTCCCGAAGTTTGTAACCTTCAGGAGTCTTCAGTATGCCTCTGGCATCTTCGCTTTCCCGAAGTTTGTAACCTTCAGGCCCAACGGCTTCTGTTGTGATTCCTTGATCTTCAGTGATCGGCGGAACATATCCTTCCGGGATATAGTTAACAGGCATGCCCCAAGGACGATCCTTCGGCATTTGATACCTAGGATCATACTTCTCCACTATGGGCATTGAGGTGATCTCTGAGATCACAGTCCTTTGTAGTTGAGCTTTTGCCATGGCTTGTATGTCGTTACGAAGCTTTCTCATATCCTCTCTCAGAGCGTCGATATCTTCTTTCAACTCTCTATTTTCTTCATCAAGATCATCTATCTTTTCCTGACGATTGGCCCGAGTATTATATGAATGAGACAGTTTGACTCTAGAACCGAGACACAAACGTGAGATTCGTAGGTAAGAAGAATACGCGATGTGAGAATGATGAATGCAATGATTATATTAATTATTTTTTGGTTTAATCAAAATAAACTTCAACAATTAGATTGCAAATATCAAACAGTGGGGAAACCCCTTTTTATTGAAATTCAAAGGATTGCGGAAACGAAAATATAGTAGATTACAAGGTGCAGAAACAGAAACCTAAGCTAATGGGTCCCGAGTCCTCTCTGAAGAGAAATCGGGTGCTGACTCCGGTACTTTCCTTTTCTTTGACCGGAGCTCTTGGGTCGTTGTCGGGTTGTCATTCCTTTGCCAGGTGAAAGGAGCGAGCAAATTCCTTTGGTCATCCTAATTTTCTACAGCATGTTGCTCCAAAATTTCAATCAGAGCATCCTTTTCTTTCAGTAATTGCTGTATTTTGATGCACACTATGTCGAGGGTGCGGTACTTGTTCTTCTAAGACCTTCTCTCCAGTTGAACTTTGTTGAGAGTAACCTGAAGCTTTTCAGTTTCCATCATGAAGTACATGACAGATTCCCTCGGTGGAAGAATTCCGTAACGAGGATAAGGCATCTTTAGCTTGAGAGCTCTAGTTTATACCCAGTGGAGATAAGGCTCCATCGAGACACAGTCCGGTTTTCCTAGAGACTCTCGTCCTTTCTTATGAACGTGTTTCCAAGCGTGCACTATTTCCATCTTTAGTGCTCTGTCACTTTCTCCTTCCTTGAAGAAAAGACCTTTCAGATGAGTATTCAGCGGAACGTGTCTCATCGGGTATCCAAATTGACGACGAACGAGAACTGGATGGTAATTGATTCCTCCCTTAGTTCCTATAAGGGGTACGTTGGGGAAGTTTCCACAACGGTCAATGATCCTGATGCCATCATAAATCCTATTACACCAATCTATATCAGAGTTGGTGAGAGACATGATCTTCTGCGACCAGCGCAAGGCACTCTTGTGATCCCAGAAAGCGGTAGACTTAGGTAAATGGGAGATAAACTATTTATAAAGCAAAGGTACACAGCATGTGATCTCCCCTCCACTGTACAAATTTCCCAAATGTACAGAATGATATGCATCTGCGAGCAAAGTCGGCACAGGGTTTCCAATGAGAAAAACCTTAATGGAGTTGATATCGACGAAGCTATTGATGTTGGGAAACAAAAATAACCCGTAGGTGAGCAAGACAAAGACGCTTTCAAAAGCAGTCACATTTCCTATACTGGCAAAATACAGGGCCTTCTTTGTCAAGAACTGGGATGGCAAACCTTGGATGCCACCCTTAGTGGTTAGGTGAGTCCTGACCTCAGACTCATCCAAATGAATTGCTCTTGCAATGGTCTGATTCTTTGGAATCTCTTCCAGTCCAGAAAATGGAGCTCGATCAGTAATGTGTAAATCAATCAGATGAGAATACTTCTCCAGCGTTGGTGCGAGCTGGTAATCCGGGAATGTGAAACAGTGATAAACTGGATCATAAAACTAAATGAGCGCATCCATGATTCCCTCAATCACATGGACTCTTAACAGTGGTAGCAAACCTCCGTGCTTGGCTCTGAAAGCCTCTTGGTTTGTGATCATCCTCGCCAAACCTCTTAAATCCTCTAGTTTTGGAACCTTAAAGGTATACTTACGGGTTCTCCTTCTACCGAAATCCATTAGCGTAATCCTTTTCTCTGATATTTGCAATCACAGTCTTAGTTTAATTTGAAAAACAGAGAGACTAGAAGAGAAATTTTTTTTGAATGTTTTAATGTTTTTTAAATGAATGCATGAATGCAACACACAAAAACATAGAAAAAACATGGGGTCAAAGGGTCGTTGTCATGAAGTCAAGGCTCTACCCATCCCCAAAGGTTTATACTAATGTGATTTTTGTACCTGTACTCATTATCATCAGCTCCTCCCAGGAAAGCAAAACAACAAGCGGATCGCCAGCGAGTTGTAGAGCAATCTTAGAGTAAGTACCATTCACCGAGAATAGATCACCAGCCTCAAATGAGGGTAGTATCGCGTAACAACTATTCCCGATAGTTTCCACACTACAAAAGGGTTCGGCTCCTCAGCTTCTCAGACATCACAATCGGCCCATTGTCTAGGTGAGAGAATGGGTTGCATTGGTCAGCCTCCACTGAGGTTGATGGTCGACCTCGTCGCCATCACTTATCTTAAGTGTATACTCAATCTTTCCACATGCGGCATCACACGCATTCCCATTAGCAGAAAAATAAACACGTATAGCAATTAGGAAAAGCAGTATATATATTTGTCCTAATCATCCTAGACCTTTAAAGCTATGAATCCTAGACCCAAGTGTAACGAGTGATTTTTGGATGTGGTTGCGAAGCACGATCGCTCTGGTACTACAACTCGATTCATTTTTTATCCTATTAAAGCTGATGAAGGAAGGGAAATAGATGTATCTAATTAACCCTGCTTGCATACTGAGATTAAACAGTCAAAACTGTTGGTTTACAGATGCTTCAAAGATTCGGGGTTTCTCCTAGGTTATTTTGTTGACGAGGGGTGCTTTAGGCTATCGGTTAGGATGTTAGGACGAATGTATGAAAGTATGGGATTTTGGGTTTTTATTTAGTGTGCTCGCTAAGATTTTTCTTTCAATCTTATGCCTACGTATTCCTGTTTACCGAAATAGGGAAATCAAAGCGTTCGTAGTTCCTCCTATTCTATGGGAGGAAATGGTTGTTTTGGTGTCTTGTTCAAAGCCCAAGACGTGAAGCGAAAGGTAGTTTGTATCTTGTTCAAAGCCCAAGATGTGAAGTTGAAGAGTTTATTTGTATCTTGTTCGAAGCCCAAGATGTGAAGCTAAAAGGGTTTGACTTTAGAGAGAATTTGTCATCTCTAAAGGGGCCTGTTTGTCACAACTGTTGGGTGACTGCCTGTAAAGGAGGATTACTTTAACCGGGATTTGTGAATCCGACAATGCCATAATTTCCTTTATAGGGGATTTTAACCTGAAGGAGAAGACTTTAACTCAGTGTAGAGCAATGCTATCTTTCCTTAGGAATTTCTCATGCTAAAAGAGGGACAGTGGCATGGATGTAGATGATCCAGAGGCTTGCCGCTTACAGCAATTAGATGAAGGGGAAAGAGTTGTTGATGTTTGTGTACTGTGAACGAGGCACATCTTTGATGCTAAAAGGTTGATTGGATCAACCAATGGTTTTCTTATACAAAGCCTAAGAGGAGGCTATTATGTGTCTCGTACAAAGCCCGAGAGAGAGGCTAAAAGGTTTTGACTCAACGAGGGAGTCTTTTGGTATCTCGTATAAAGCCCGAGATGAAGGCTACTTGACTTAACAAGAGAGTTTTTGTATCTCGTACAAAGCCCGAGATGGAGGCTAAAATTTGTTTGGCTCAATAAGAACCTTTTTGTATCTCGTATAAAGCCCGAGATGGAGGCGAAAGGGTGATTGACTCAACGAGGGAGTCTCTTTATGTGTCTCGTACAAAGCTCGAGAGAGAGACTAAACGTTGTTTAACTCCGCTGGGGAAAATTATTGTATAAAGCCCAAGAGAAGGCTAACTTCACTGGAGAAGGATCATTATACAAAGCCTAAGAGGAGGCTATGGTTACTGTTTCAGTTGAGTGACAGGTCCAGTATACTGATTTAAAGAGAAAATCAGTTCTTATATGAGCAACACCGTACTCGAGGATTTGATTCAAGGATCCGGGTTATTCCTGTTCTTTAAGGAAGCAGGAAATCCAAAGGGTATTGAGACTGTCCGAGTCTACGGGTTTTCTTCTTATTTAACGAAGGGGTCACTTGAGAATGTCTTTGAGACTCAAGGATATTAGATTGTCCAAGTCTAGAGTTTCATCTTTTGTACTATGCTTTGAGAAACAGTAGTAGACTCTTTGAAAGGACTGTTCTATGAAGATGATTAAGTTCTATTCCTATACCTCTAGGAGGTCGTCGGGATAATTTGTACGAAGCCCAAGAGGAGGCTGGAAACTTTTAAGAAGCCGACGGGTCCTTGTACGAAGCCCAAGAGGAGGCTATCATTCCCGGAGGAAGAGATCATTATACGAAGCCTAAGAGGAGGCTATGAATACTCCTAAGAAGCCGACGGATCCTTGTACTAAGCCCAAGAGGAGGCGAGGTTGCTTTTAGGAAGCCTGTGGGTCCTTGTACGATGCCCAAGAGGAGGCCGATGCTTTTAAGAAGTCGATGGGTCCCCAAACCCCGAGAAATTCAAGACATGCTATTCACGAGGAATAGATCAAGCCAGGAAAGTTCGAGAATTAGGAAGAAACTCAAAGATGCCATTCACGGAGAATACATTCATCTCTGGGAGTAGAGTTTCTTGACAATTCCTAATGAGGACAGCCGAAGAGAAGACTGTATCTGGTGATCCTATTGGGGATCTAGTTGTCTATTTCTATGAATAAACGAAACGGCGTCACCTAGTTCTAGACGTAGTTGCCGGGGAAACTCAAAATATCTATACTATTATTACACAGTTGATATGAGTTTATGAAAGAAGACTTATAGTGAAACAGCCCCACAATACAGTTATATGTATATGAAAGCGGTAAATGAAAGCAATAACCACTTACTCGGTTGTAGAGCTTCCATGCTGTTTGGTTAGTTGTTCAACAAAGAAAGATTGAAAACAACAGTATATTCAAAATCAAAGGAGAAAGTGCTTTGAAAAAGAAAGATTTGGGGCTTACAGCTCAAGGAGAGGCCAAGGGTTTTATCAGTGAGTGCATTGTTGTTTTGTACAGAGGGACTTATACAAGTGACTGAGGCCAAACAAGGTTTTCTGTACAAAGGGATGGGTCTTACACTCTCTCAAGAGGCCCAAAGAGTTTTAAAGAAAAAGAGTGGGGCTTATAACACGAGGGTATGCCCAGTTTGTTTTTCGTTTGAAATGACGATCGCGCCGAGATTTTCTTTTAACGCAGAGGGACTTATCCAATAAGTGAGGCCCAAAAATGTTTTTGGTTAAAAGGGGGTTGGGTCTTACACTCTATTAGAGGCCCAAAAGTTTTAAATGGGTCTTATAGCTCAAGGAGAGGCCCAGTTGGTTAATTTTGAAAAGGAGACGATCGCGCCGTTTGTTTTGACGGTATCGGGACTTATACAATACACTGAGACCCAAAAATGATTTGGTCAAAAAAAGGATTGGGTCTTACACTCTATTAGACGCCCAAAGAGTTTTAAAGAAAAGAAATGGGTCTTACTACTCGAGGGTAGGCCAAAGGTTTATTTTTTTCAACAGATGATGATCGCGTCGAACTTTTTGAAATACAACGGGACTTATACAATAAGTGAGGCCCAAAATGGGTTGTATTTACAAAGGGTTGGGTCTTACACTCTATTAGAGGCCCAAAAATTGTGAATGGGTCTTATAGCTCGAGGAGAGGCCCAAAAGGTTATTTTTCAAAAGGCGACGATCGCGCCGTTTGTTTTTTACGGTATCAGGACTTATACAATACACTGAGGCCCAAAAATGATTTGGTCAAAAAAAAGGATTGGGTCTTACACTCTATTAGAGGCCCAAAGTGTTTTGAAAATGATTTATGAGGGTTGAATTAATCCAAAAACCCTAATTTGTTTTCAAAAATGTATTTAATTGAATAAAAATTCAATTAAAATGATCAAAATTGTTTAACATAGGAAAAACAAATTGTGATCTTGGATTAATGTTTCAAAAATTAAGTATTGACCAACAAAATAATTAGAAAGCATTAAAAGTTGCAAAATCAAGGTGGAAACAATATTTTAAATGTCAAAAACAATTAAAACATTAATTCTTTGCAAAAATATCAATTATACAAAATAAATAATATTTTTGGGATTTTTTGGGAAAATAAAATATTTTAACATTTTTATGAATTATTAAAAAAAGAACCAACTCAAAATCATTAAAACTCAGAGAGAAATTAATTTTTGAATCAATTAAATAAAATCACAAAATTCAAATATTCAAATATTCAAAAAATGGCGCCAAGAACACACCAAGAACACACGCGTGTTCTGGGTTTGCCCAGATTTGCATTTTCTATCCAATCTCATTGAATACTTGATTATATCATGCAATCCACATACCAATCAACTCGTTTCAACCTCACGATCATGTCCATGGCAAATAATTTCAATTAAATTAAGCATAAAACAAGAAATCACGAAAAATCCTCAAGAACCCTAAATTCTGCATGAAGGCTGGGATTTTTAATACACGATTCAAACAAAGCAATTACTTGAGGGGAAACATTCCATGCATGATTATGAACATTTGGCAAAAGTATTGTGCGAGGAAATATGCATGGATCATAGAGTTAGAAGGGCTCATGCTTACCACTTGCAGCTGGTGATCGTGATTTGTGTTGGAGGTGTTACAACTAGGTTCCAATGATCTGGGTAGCTTCCCTAGGTGCCATGGAGTGTGTATGAATGCTTGGAATGGATTGAAATGGTTTGGAGCTGAAGATGGTACCTCAACTGCAAAACTGTCAAGAACTTGAGCAATTGGCTGGTGATTTTGTGAAATCTGTGTTCCAGATGTTATGTGAGTGTTTGGATCACTTCTATATGATGTATGTGAGGTGTGTGTGTGATTGGTTTGATTGGAAAAGCTCTCAAACTCAAAACCCGATAGTGACTTGCCTTAGAAGGCAAAATTGGAGTGAAAGAAGAGATTTTGAGGAAAGCATCTGTTTGATGGCTTTGGTGTACTCAAACTAATCACAATTGAGCTTTATTTATAGTAGATCAAGTTTGTTTTAGGATCCACAGTGAATGGCAACTGCAGCAGAGGTTTGGCCAATGTTGTCCAATGGAAATCCAAGTCTCCTCTAGCCATTGACTAGAGGTTAGGGCACAGGGCTGTGGTTCCCTTGGTTTTGGATAAGTCTTGACTGAATTCAGTTAAGAATGGCTCAGTCCATGCCACCTTGATGCTTCCATTGAATGCTCCAATCCAAAATTGGAGTCTTGTCCCTATTTTGGCCATTCTAGGTTCAACATGCTATTTCTTGTTCCAAAGACTTTGGAGGCTTGGCTCAGTGATTGTCCCCTTTAGATTCAATCCTCAGAGGTGTCCAAGTGGGTAGGAGCATTTGGATTTGGCTGATTTTGGCAAATCGAGCATAAATGCAAAAATCTGCCTTGCCTTGGCAGATTTCAGCAAGGCAACTTGCCAATGTCATATCTCATGACTCAAATTGAATTTGGTAATGTTCTTGGCCATTTTGGAAAGCCCTTACATGATACAACAACTGTTTGAACATGTTTCATTTCCCCCTACATTTGGCAAAAAGTAGGGTAAAATCTGACTTAGTGAAATTTTCACTAAGTGTTGGAACAAAGTGACTTTTCTTGATTTTGATCACTCCATAACTCAAAATTCATGAGGA
This sequence comes from Lathyrus tuberosus, assembly GCA_022829125.1. Lineage (NCBI taxonomy): Eukaryota > Viridiplantae > Streptophyta > Magnoliopsida > Fabales > Fabaceae > Lathyrus > Lathyrus tuberosus. The sequence continues at coordinate 7,651,103 of JALAZF010000253.1, forward strand.
ATTTGGACATAGGTCAGTATGAAGCTTTTGTAGAGGACAATGAGATCTACAAATCAATCTTTGAATGGGGAACAATGGCCTTGTGGTTTAGGAGTTATGGTCCTCCAAAGTTGGCACATTAGTGTCACGTTTTCCATAACTTAGAAATTTTTCTAAGTTTTTATGGTTACCCCTTTTACAAGTTATCCCATTTTCTTTGATTTTTTTTATGAATGATGATTCAAATCATACATTAACATCATTTTAGGGTTAAAAATCCATTTTGGTGAAAAATCTCAAAAAGTCAAAGTTGACTTTTGTGCACAGTTAACTTTTTATCAGATGAATTCCAAACTGTGCAATTCTTCAGGAAATCATGTCCTTGACCTAAATCAAACTTGATGGACATGTTCCATAGGTGTCATAGGGTATATTGATTCATGTCCTAGGGCTTGGGAGCATGTCCTGGTCAAAAGTCAAAGTTACAGTTGACTTTTCCCGCAAAACCCTAATTGTGGTGCAGATGAAATTGAGACTTGTTGCTCAAGCTTCTTGGATTAATCCATTGTTCCAAATGGATCAATATAGTTCATTAGAGACCCTCAAACCCTCTCTTGAGGTCTTGGTTCATGATTTGTCCCAAAAGTCTACCTAGGGGTGAATTAGGTCAAGAAACCCTAATTCCTGATTTTTGATGAATGCATCCCCTGAGGCAAAATTGACTTGATGATTGGGTCCATGAGGTTCCATGGAGTATATTAGGTTGTGTTTTGGATCATTGGCTTGTGCCCAGATGAAAATTTTCCATTTGGAGGCCCTGGTCGACCAAAACCCTAATTTGGTGACACTGTCGATCTTGAGACTTGATCAACCTAGAAGGGAGCAGCCTTGTGCTTGATCCTTGAAGTGGGAGTCCTTTTGATCCATTGTGGATGTTTGAGAGGTTAGACAAGTTGAAGATCATGTCATTCCTTGATTGATCCTTTGTCTAAGGCTCTGAGAGGGCTTGAAACCCTAATTCTTGATGGTAGTGAATGCTCAACAATCCTCGAGGAGATTGATGAGGCATGATGGTTCATCCATATTGTGATGATGATTTGCACAATGATGGGAAATCTAAGTGGTCAAAATTTGGGGTATGACACCAAGAAAGATATCAGTTTGTCTAATGTTGATCCAGTTCGGTTACCTAGTCATAATCTGGATGCTATTGGTGGTGATGATCACAATGGTGAGCCATATGATTATGTTGATGATCAACAACTTGGAGATGAGGTAAACATTCCAACTATTGATGGTGAAGAGGAGAGCGATTTGTCACGGGATGAGAATCTTGGTGAAATTCCAGAATCATCTCAAGTTCAACCTAGGAGGTCTAACAGGCAGAGACAACCTTCTATAAGGTATAATTCTGATGACTATGTGACATTTACTGATGAGGGTGAACCCGCGTGTTTTCAAGAGGCCATGGAAAGTGATGAAAATCAAAAGTGAATGGATGCAGTGCATGATGAGATGAAATCATTGCATGATAATCACACTTATGATTTAGTGAAGTTGCCTGAAGGCAAAAGGGCTTTGGAAAAAAAATGAATTTATAGAGTTAAACATGAGAGCAACTCTAAGTTTTCAATATATAAATCTAGATTAGTGGTGAAAAGTTTCTGTCAAAGAATTTTAATGATATTTTCTCACCTGTTTTAAAGATGTCATTAATTAGAACCGTGTTGAGTTTGCCTGCTACTCTTGATTTAGAGGTTGAGCAAATGGATATGAAACGGATTTCCTTCATGGTCATTTGGAGGAAGAGATCTACATGAAACAACATGATGGTTTTCAAGTTAAAGGTAAAGAAGATCATGTGTGTAGATTGAGAAAGAGTTTATATGGGTTGAAGCAAGCTCTAAGGCAGTGGTACAAGAAGTTTGAGTATGTTATGTGTGATCAAGGATACCAGAAGACTACTTCAGATCATTGCGTCTTTGTTAGAAAATTTTCTAACGATGACTTCATTATCCTGTTGTTATATGTTGATGACATGCTTATTGTAGGGAAAAGTATTTCAAACATTAACATGTTAAAGAAGTAATTGGGAGAGTCATTTTCCATGAAATACATGGGAACAGCTAAACAAATTCTTGGCATTAGAATCATGCATGACAGAAAAGAGGAGAAACTTTGGATGTAACAAGAAAATTATATCGAAACAGTATTGTAAAGATTCAAAATGGAAAGTTCTAAGGCGGTAAGCACTCCTCTCGCTACTCATTTCAAGTTAAGTTCTAGTCAAAGTCCTTCAAGTGAAGATGAAGTGTTTGATATGAAACATGTTCCTTATGCGTCTGCTGTGGGTAGTTTGATGTATGCAATGGTGTGTACATGACCAGATATAGCATATGTTGTTGGTACATTCAGCAGATTTTTGTCAAATCCAGGTAGAGAGCATTGGAATGCTCTAAAATGGATTTTAAGGTATCTTCGTGGTACTACTTCTATGAGGCTTTGTTTTGGAGGAGATAAGCCTACTCTAGTGGGGTACTCTGACTCTGATATGGCTGGAGACATTGATTCCAGAAATTCCACTTCGACCTACCTGATTAAATTTGCAAGGAGAGCTGTTGCTTGGCAATCCAAATTGCAAAAGTGTGTAGCACTATCTACTACAGAGGCTGAATTCATTGCAATTACTAAAGCATGCAAAAAGTTACTATGGTTGAAGAAAATTTTGCAGAAGCTTGGTTTTGTTCAAGACAAATATGTATTATTTGTTGATAGTCAAAGCACTATTCATCTTGGTAAGAATCCGACTTTTTTTAATAGGTCGAAACACATTGATGTGAGATATCATTGGATACGTGATGTTTTGTATGCCAAGTTGTTGGATTTAGCTAAAGTTCATACAAATGATAATGGTTCGGATATGATGACTAAAGCATTACCAAGAGGTAAATTTGAAGCTTGTTATGATATCGCGGGTTTGGCGATTTCCTCCACGTAGTTGTGAGGGAGAGATTTGTTGGGTCTGGGCTCCCTTCCTATGTGGAGAAAGACCCAAATATGATTATCCCATTTGTCTCACTTATTTAAGTGGAGAGTATCAATTTAGGGTTGAGAGAGATAGAGGAAAAATAAGGATTCAAAAGAGAGAAAATATGAGAGAAACTCATTCCCGTTTTTCTGCAACCAGTCTCACTAAATCGACGATCTCCGATTCGTTAACCGTTGGATCGAGGTAAAATTTGGAGGACAGGTTTGTAACACACATATATATATATATATATATATATATATATAATTTTTGAACATTCATAATTTCAAAACAACGTTTGAGGTGAAAATTATTTGCTTCACACTGAAGTTGCAGATTTGGGAAAAAATTTCAGCTTTTTTATTATTATTTGTAAGCTAGTTTGCTTTGTGATTTGCGGTTGTTAGCACTAGTTTGTGAATCACTTTAAGACTCTCTTGTAACCTTAATTGATTATAGTGGAAATATTTCTTTGGTATGGACGAATCGTGGTTTTTACTCTCATATTAAGGGGTTTTCCACGTTAAAAATATCGGTGTTCTTTTGTGCCTTTATTTGTTCGATTTTCTGTCTTATATTTGTTGTTGATCCTCAAGATTTCTACAAGTTTTGGGGAAGTTTTATATCTGCTGCGTATTGTTTTATTATTGTGTCTTAATTTCCCATCACTTTCATAAATTCTTTTCTCTTTGTGACTTGGATACTTAAGTTCTATAGAGAATACTTAATGAATTTTTGCGACACTTGTTTACATGACTTAACTCGTCTTATATACTATTACAATGTTAATGATCAATAACAGTTATCTTCACAGAAATCGACACGTACTCCCTTATGTAGCTTCAACCTTCTAGTTTGATTCCACATGTCTTCAACATTTGAATTATTTTGAAATGCTCTTACTATTCTAAGCCATCTTTTAAATCTCTTAATTGCTTTTGTCAAAAGTTCCATCAGTCGAACCATATTGTCAAAATTATTTAGCTACTTGTACTTAGCCTGTGAATTTATCTCATTTCTACTTCAATCAAATATGCCAAATCACCATAAACCTTTTCAAGGTTCTTAACATATTTTGAAGAGAGGGTGATTCCAATCTTGGGGATTTGTTCCTGAGATTCTTCCAAATCAGGCTTGGTCGGTTTCTAGGTTATCTAAACTTTGAACTCAAAATAGACTAAGTCCCAAAACATTTGATAAGACAGTTGAACTTACCCATTTAATCAAGGTTATCAAAATTTCGAAACTACAACTAGATTATTCTATACTTAGTAGTCTCATACCTTTATATTACACCATTATTGTCGAAATACTACACCAAAATTCCCAGTCTAACAGATGCTCTCAAAGAAGTGTCACTTTCAATCATATGCCTAAGATGGAAGAAAAGTGGTGTGTTAGTAACTGCTCGACACTGTTCAAAGTGGTCTACGTATGTCATAGTCATCATGAGCATTTTACCAAACCGTCAAGTCAATAAATATGTGCGCGCTCAACCATCATGACTCCGATTTCCTAGGCGGTCGTGGGTCACGAGATTAAATTACAATAAAGAAGTCATATAATTGTTTCAAATTAGAAAAATTAAGCGCCATTTTGTCCAGATTCGAGAGAGAAACTAAAATGTTTTCTTCAACTATATATACACCCTTATTTTTTCATTTTTATTTTTCATACCTTCTTCAGAAACCCTAAAAATATTAAACACCTGCAAATTTTCATTCTCGTTCCTCCATCAAACTTAAATAATGGCTTATTCTTCTGCTTCAACATAACAACTTCCAATCTTGTTTGCTTGTGAATTTGCCGCTCCTACTATTCATACTGATCATACCTACATCCCTGAACCACCAATGGAGGAAGAAAACCCCATGATCTAGGCTTACCAGATCTTCTGAAAAACCTGAAAAACTAAATAAGTTTTTTCCTTGTTGTCGTCGTTACAAACCCCGAGCGTTTGAAAACAAAATCTATGAGTTAAGGTTCATGAGTTTACCCCAATATGTTTTCTGTTCCTCTGCCACTATTAAAAATGATGCTTACATCAAGTGGTTAAATAAAGTAGAAAAGAAAAAGGAACAATTTTGGAAAGACCAAGGCATATATAATCTGATCCAATTGTCCAGAGTTTGCCCTAAGTACAACTCCAACATGCTTATTTCAACCCTTTTCTTTTGGAAAGGCTCGACTAACACCTTTCACCTTTGTTATGGGATGGTAACTCCTACTCTCTTCAACGTGGTTTCCATTACTCGCCTTCGACCCACCGGGAAACCTTTGACCCTTCCTTAAAAAATAAAACAAAACCAAACTTCTCTTTTACTTGTCTATGCTATAGTAACTACATCAAAGATCAATACGAAGACCATCTTGAGGAAGTATCTGACTACAAGTGTAACACCCCAAAATTTGTAAGAATATTTATTTAATTTATTTAAATATAATATTCGCGATTTTTGGTGAATTTTGGTGTTTTGGGCATTGTGTGGAATTTTGTGGAGTTTTAGTTATTTAATTAAATAATAGTATATAATATGAATATATTAGTATTATTATTAATTTAAATAATATTAGAGGAATTAAGGGCAAGAGGGACTTTTGAGGAGGATTAGTGAGGGTAAATTGGGGAAAACCCATTTTTGGAAGCCCAAGGGTTTAACAAAAAGGAATTGAGAGGAATAGGATTCATTTTGTTAGATCGTGAAAATAAGGAGAAAGTACAAAGCTCTGAGGAAAAAGGAAAAAGGCGAGGATTCGTGAAGGTTTTCAAAGACTCAATAGAGAAAAGCTTCGGATCGACAATCTAAGGTATGAGGAGTATTGCCTTACATTATTTTCAATATAGGAGTGATATGTTTAAAATGGATCTTGAGGTTTTTGGGGTTTTTGAAGGATTTGTGAGTTATTGATGATTTAGGGGTATTTCTGAGGATCGAAGATGGATTATTAAGGGTTGAATTGATTCGGGTAAAAATAAGCCTTCGAGGCAAAACCTTTTGATGATATGTGGGATCTTGTATAGAAAGGGATTTATGGGGTTTATGGGAACCTTGAGAGTTTGTGAAGGTTTAGGTGATTTTGAGTTAGGATAGTGGAATTAACCGACCTAATAGACGTAGGTTTTATACCTTTGATTGCCTTGATGTTTCAGGACTGTTTTGGGAGTGTTTTGGGGTGATTGGAGGTTAGAATCGTAAAGGTTTTTGGGCCTGGGATGCTACTGGTGCGTAACAGCGATTGCAGGAATCGCTAGTTCGCAAAGTGAACAAATCATTCGCAAGGAGAATGTTCGCCTAGACTCGCAAAGCGAGCAGTGCAGCGAATGCGCGATAGATTGTGTGATGATACTGGGATGAATTCTGAGATTTAATTTTGTGGGCTCGCACAGCGAATGTCCCAGCGAAGGGCTTCGCCAAGAGAATAGTGAGGAGAGGTAGAAGGGGGAACTCTCTAGTTTTTGTGTGGGATATTGGGGTTCGCTGGAGTTCACAAAGTGAACGTCCTAGTGAACATGTTCGTAAGGCGAACGTTGTAGCGAACGTCTGCTGTTCACGAGTTGTTTTATGTTTCTTGAACTATTTTGATGTTTTGATGCTGTGACTTTTCTGATGAATTTCCCTGATGTTATTGATGATCATATGACCATGATTTCGCGACGTTTGATGATTAATTGATGATATGAACTACCGTGATGTATATTGATAATTATGAACTGTTATATATGACGTTTGATGATTTAAGTGATGATATGAATTACCACGAGTGTATTGATGATTATGAGCTGTTTATACCTGATGTTTAATGATTAAATACTGATGTGAATTACCATAGCATATTTTGATAATGATGTTAGGACTTCGGTCCAGTGATGATGATGTTAGACTTCAGTCTATTGTGGCTTCCATCCCATTATGTGGGTGTGAGGTGGTTTATGACGTGCTCCAGTTCTTGTGTGGGAACGATCCTATTGATGAGGATCTTTGGAGGGTGATGGCCTAAGTGTCCATCGATTGTGACGATTGGTACGACATGCATGAGTCCTGTTGTGCATTGCATTTATGTGGCATTTGTTGTGATTTAGGATGACGTGTTTTGATGTTTGCCTTGTGATGACTCTGATGATGATGTATATGATGATGACGCCATTTTTATGCATATCTTATTTTATATTGATTATAATGAATTGTGATTACTCACCCTGCCTGTTTGAATGTTGCCTCCACATGGGTAACGTGTAGGTGATCAGGATTAGTCGTGGATGCTTTTGAGGACTTTTGAAGTTATTTGCATTTTGGTCGATGTAGAGGGTCTTGCTCTGATAGTGTAACATCGGGTTGGGTCGTTGAGTCGAACCATGTTGAGTTTTATTTGGTTATTCTTTTATTGATTATTTGATGACTATGGTTTATTGTAATAAACCCTTTTGTGGGATTTTTGTGGTTATGGTGGTTCTGCTGCCCTTTGAATGCATTTTGAGTTAATTTTGAGGAAAACCCGTTGTTTACAGAGCAATTTTGTTGATTTGAATTTATTGAGAAATATGCACCATTTGAGGTGATTCTGATTTTACTATGATTTTATGTTTAATCCATTGTGATATTTGTGGGGTAGAAAAGGCTATTACATTAGTGGTATCAGAGCAGGTCGGTCCTTCCGACCAGGTTGTCTAATGTTGATTATTGCCTAGTGTGAGACGTGTGTGAAAACACTGTCGATGCTTGTTTTGTTTTCTATTTGCAGGTTGGGAATGAAACAAGTGGGGGAGAAGATGGTGCTTCTCCAAGATGCTTCAGGTGTGGAGCAATGGCTAAGTGTGGTGTTGGACGCCATAATGGTTTGGTAAGATAGGTTGTACCGCCTCATGATAGTCGGCTGTTATTGACAAATTGAGGAACTGATCACCCTTAATCTCTTGTTGATAATAGACGGGATCATGTTGGATGGGATAAACGTGTCTTGCGAGCTAAGTGGTGTGCGCAGTGAATTATTTGGAGTTAAGCTAAGTGCTTACAGATTGTTTTGAAGAGTCAATGTAGGATGGTGCTGAGATGTTTATGTTGAGGGAAACTTTGAGTATTAGTGAAGGTGGAGAAGTTTGTGTTTTGCTTTTGTTTGTGAAATTTCCGAAGTGTTTCCTGATGACGTAAGTGATTGGCCTCTAGAGCGTGAGGTAGAGGTTATGGCGGATTTGATACCAGGTACGAGTCCCGTGTCGATGGCTCCTTATCGGATGTCAGCTTCTGAGTTAAGTGAATTGAAGAAATAGTTGGAAGAATTGCTTGAGAAGAGGTTTGTTCGACCAAGTGTTTCTCCGTGGGGTGCTCCTGTGCTGTTAGTGAAGAAGAAGGACAGAAGTATGAGGTTGTGTATTGATTATCAGCAGTTGAATAAAGTGACTATCAAAAATAAGTATCCACTTCCGAGAATTGATGACTTGATGGATCAGTTAGTAGGTGCTTGTGTTTTAGCAAGATTGATTTGAGGTCTGGTTATCATCAGATTCGTGTTAAGCCTGCTGATATTCCGAAGATAGCTTTTAGGATAAGGTGTGGTGTTCATGTAGTATATGAATCAGATTTTTCATGAGTATTTGGATAATTTTGTAGCGGGTTTTATTGACGATATTCTAATGTACTCTAAATCCGAAGGAGGGCATGCTGAGCATTTGAGGACTGTGTTACAAGTGTTGAAAGAGAAGAAGTTGTATGTGAAACTGTCGAAGTGTGGGTTTTGGTTGAGGGAAGTGAGTTTCCTTGGCCAAGATATTTAAAAGGGTGGAATTGATGTTGATCCTTCTAAGTTTGATGTTGTGTTGCAGTGGGAGACTCTGAAGTCTGCTACTGAGATACGAAGTTTTCTAGGGTTGGCGGGTTATTACCGCAAGTTTATCGAGGGTTTTTCTAAGTTGGCATTACCTTTGACTCAGTTGACTCGAAAGGGTCAATCGTTTGTGTGGGATGTAGCTTGCGAAGAGAGTTTTATGGAATTGAATAAGAAGTTGACGACCGCTCCAGTGTTGATTTTGCCTAATCCGAGCGAATCTTTTGTGGTGTATTGTGAGGCATCGAAGATGGGTCTTGGTGGAGTATTGATGCAGAATGGACAAGTTGTTGCCTATGCTTCGAGACAATTACGAGTTCATGAGAGGAATTATCCTACCCATGACTTAGAGTTGGCCGCTGTGGTGTTGTGTTGGAAATTTAGAGGCTTATCTGTTTGGCCTTAAACTTGAAGTGTTCGGTGATCATGAGAATTTGAAGCGCTTGTTTAATCCGAAAGAATTGAATATGAGGCAGAGAAGGTGGTTAGAGTTGTTGGAGGATTTCGATTTTGATTTGAGTTTTCATCCGGGCAAAGCAAATATAGTGGCCGGCGCATTGAGCAGGAAGTCATTGCATATGTTAATACTTATGGTGAAAGAGTTGGAATTAATTGAGCAAGTCCAAGACTTGAGTTGGTGTGTGAAGAAACTCCTGACAGTGTGAAGTTGGGAATGTTGAAGTTGACTAGTGGCATTCTGGAAGAGATCAGAGTGGAACAACAATCGGACTTGAAGTTAGTTGACCAGTTGATTTTGAGCAACCAAGGTAACGGAGGAGAATTTTGGATCGACGAGGATGGTGTGATGAGGTTTTGAGATAGAGTGTGTGTCCTCGGTGTTCCAGAAACTAAGAAGAGTGTTCTTGAAGAAGGACATTGAATTAGGTTGAGTATTCATCCCGGTGCTACGAAGATGTACCAAGATTTGAAAAAGTTGTTTTGGTGGCCAAGTATAAAGAAGGATATTGCGGAGTTTGTTTATGCGTATTTGACTTGTTAGACGACGAAGATTGAGCATCATAAGCCTTTAGGTATGATGCAGCCGTTGAGTATTCCAGAGTGGAAATGGGATAGTATTTTCCGTGGATTTTGTGTCAGGATTTCCAAAGATTGAGAGAGGGAATGATTCTATTGGGTGAATATGGATAGATCAACTAAATAGGCTCATTTCTTGCCGATGAAGATTAATCATTCTATGCAGAAGTTAGCCCAGATGTACATTGAGGAAATTGTGAAGTTGCATGGGATACCTCTGAATATTGTGTCAGATAGAGACCTGAGGTTTACGTCAAGGTTGGAAGAGTTTGTAAGATGCTTTGGGTACTAAGTTGAGGTTGAGTTCTGCCTATCATCCGCAGATGGATGGACAAACATGGAGGACTATCCATCCTTTAAAAGATTTGCTGAAAGCTTGTATGTTGGATCAAGGTGGGTCTTGGGATAGTCATTTGTCGTTTACGACAACAATTTTCATGCTAGTATTAAGATGACGCTGTATGAAGCCTTGTGTGGAAGGAGGTGTAGGACTCCATTGTGTTGGTATGAATCGGGGGAGAGTGATGTACTCGGACCTGAGATTGTGCAAGAGACGACCGAAAAGATTAAGATGATCCAAGAAAGGATGAGAGCGTCGCAGAGTTGCCAGAAGGGCTATCACGATAAGAGGAGGAAGACACTTGGATTCCAAGAGGGAGATCACGTGTTTTTGAGGGTGACGTCAGTGACTGGTGTGGGTCGAGCTTTGAAGTATATGAAGCTCACTCCACATTTTGTTGATCCATATTAATTTTTGCAGAGGATAGGAGAGGTAGCCTATCGAATTGCTTTACCGCCGTCACTTGCGAATTTGCATGACATGTTCCATGTGTCTCAGTTGAGGAAGTACATTCTGGATCCGTCGCATGTGATTCAGATGGATGATGTACAAGTGAGGGATAACCTGACAGTGGAAGCATTACTTGTGCGGATTGACGGTCGAGAGATGAAGTAATTGCAGGGTAAAGACATAACTTTGGTGAAGGTGTTGTGGGGTGGACCAGACGGCAAAAGTTGGACTTGGAAATGTGAAGATCAGATGAGGGAGTCGTATCCGACTCTGTTTCCTTGAGGTAATTTTTGAGGGCGGAAATTCTTTAAGTGGGGGAGAGTTGTAACACCCCAAATTTGTAAGAATATTTATTTAATTTATTTAAATATAATATTCGTGATTTTTGGTGAATTTTGGTGTTTTGGGCATTGTGTCGAATTTTGTGGAGTTTTGGTTATTTAATTAAATAATAGTATAAAATATGAATATATTAGTATTATTATTAATTTAAATAATATTAGAGGAATTAAGGGCAAAAGGGACTTTTGAGAAGGATTAGTGGGTAAATTGGGGAAAGCCCATTTTTGGAAGCCCAAGGGTTTAACAAAAAAGAATTGAGAGGATTAGGATTCATTTTGTTAGATCGTAAAAATAAGGAGAAAGTGCAGAGCTCTGATGAAAAAGGAAAAAGGCGAGGATTCGTGAAGGTTTCCAAAGGCTCAATAGAGAAAAGCTCTGGATTGACAATCTAAGGTATGGGGAGTATTGCCTTTCATTGTTTTCAATATAGGAGTGATGTGTTTAAAATGGATCTCGAGGTTTTTGGGGTTTTTGAAGGGTTTGTGAGTTATTGATGATTTAGGGGTATTTTTGAGGATCGATGATGGATTATTAAGGGTTGAATTGATTCAGGTAAAAATAAGCCTTCGAGGCAAAACCTTTTGATGATATGTGGAATCTTGTATAGAAAGGGATTTATGGGGTTTGTGGGAACCTTGAGAGTTTGTGAAGGTTTAGGTGATTTTGAATTAGGATAGTGGAATTAGCCGACCTAATAGACGTAGGTTTTATACCTTTGATTGCCTTGATGTTTCTGGACTGTTTTGGGAGTATTTTGGGGTGATTTGAGGTTAGAATCGTAAAGGTTTTTAGGGCTGGGATGATACTGGTGCGTAGCAGTGATTGCAGGAATCGCTAGTTCACAAAGCAAACAAATCATTCGCAAGGCGAATGTTCGCCTAGACTCGCAAAGCTAGCAGCACAGCGAATGCGCGATAGATTATGTGATGATACTGGGATGAATTCTGAGACTTGATTTTGTGGGCTCGCACAACGAATGTCCCAGTGAAGGACTTCGCCAAGCGAATAGAGGTAGCGAGGAGTGGTAGAAGGGGGAACTCTCTGGTTTTTGTGTGGGATATTGGGGTTCGCTGGAGTTCACAAAGCGAACGTCCTAGCGAACATGTTCGCAAGGCGAACGTTGTAGGGAACGTCTGCTGTTCGCGAATTACTTTATGTTTCTTGAGCTGTTTTGATGTTTTGATGCTGTGAATTTTTTGATGAATTTCCCTGATGTTATTGATAATTATATGACGATGATTTCTTGATGTTTGATGATTAATTGATGATATGAACTACCGTGATGTATATTGATGATTATGAATTGTTATATATGACGTTTGATGATTTAAGTGATGATATGAATTACCGCGAGTGTATTGATGATTATGAGCTGTTTATACCTGATGTTTGATGATTAAATACTGATGTGAATTAGCAGAGCATATTTTGATGATGATGTTAGGACTTCGGTCCAGTGATGATGATGTTAGACTTCGGTCTATTGTGGCTTCCATCCCATTGTGTGGATGTGAGGTGGTTTATGAAGTGCTCCGGTTCTTGTGTGGGACCGATCCTATTGACGGGGATCTTTGGAGGGTGATGGCCTAAGTGTCCATCGATTGTGATGATTGGTACCACATGCATGAGTCCTGTTGTACATTGCATTTATGTGGCATTTGCTGTGATTTAGGATGACGTGTTTTGATGTTTGCCTTGTGATGACTCTGATGATGTTTTATATGATGATGACGCCATTTTTATGCATATCTTATTTTATATTGATTATAATGAATTATGATTACTCACCCTGCCTGTTTGAATGTTGCGTCCATGTGGGTAACGTGCAGGTGATCAGGATTAGCCGTGGATGCTTTTGAGGACTTTTGAAGTTATTTGCATTTTGGTCGATGTAGAGAGTCTTGCTCTGATAGTGTAACATCGGGTTGGGTTGTTGAGTCGAACAATGTTGAGTTTTATTTGGTTATTCTTTTATTGATTATTTGATGATTATGGTTTATTGTAATAAACCCTTTTGTGGGACTTTTGTGGTTATGGTGGTTCTGCTGCCCTTTGAAGGCATTTTGAGTTAATTTTGAGGAAAATCCGTTGTTTACGGAGCAATTTTGTTGATTTGAATTTATTGAGAAATGTGCACCCTTTGAGGTGATTCTGATTTTACTATGATTTTATGTTTAATCTACTGCGATATTTGTGGGGTAGAAAAGGGTGTTACAACAAGCATATTCCTTTCCTCACTTTTGAACTATCCCATTTTATCTTCTATTCTAGCTCTCTGCAGGTAGCCAAGAAGTCCATACCTTTGGCAAACCAAATCCATGAGGGGCAGAACATCTTTTTAGCAGGCTGATTTTAGGTTGCTTATATGAAGCTCTTGGGATTTCCTCATCTGAACTAAAATCCATAACCAATCCATATCAAAAGTTTATGATCTCTGGTCCTATGTGACCTAAAATACATAATGTGGATGTTGGTAGGAGCATATAGGGTGGACTAATTTGTATGGGCAGGCCCACAATTTATTTTTAAAATAGAAGATAAACGAGAATGTTTTAATTTAGGTGGTTCAAGCAAGATACTTTAACAACTGGTTTAAGAATGGTTTAATAATATCTAACCCAACACTTGAAACAGGAAGAAAAAAAGTAAAAGTGACTGTTGTTATGAGAGAAAAAAAATAGAAAATTGATTTCGAATGATTGATAAATGTATAGTAAATTTTCTCAGATTGAGATAATTATTCAGTATTTTATTCATATCACTTAACTAATTGTATCTATATAATTTCTAAATAATTTTACATTTTTTTAGAGTTGTTTTGGTATACTTGTGTTTTATAGAAATGATGTTTAAGTGTGTTTTTTCTACTTTTAATCTTTATTGGTGTGCACTTATTATATTAATAGTGGAAGATTTTTCTGAAGAAACGTCTTGTGGTTTTTATTCTCACTTTGAGATAATTTATCCACATTAAAAATTAACATCCTTGTTTTTTTTTTTTTTAATTTATCTCTTATTATTATTGTGCTCTAAAATTGATTTTCGATGATTACATATTTAAATTGCACATATTTGGAAAAAATATTCTCCTTTAAAGAGAATAATTTATTTAGTTATTTTAAAGAGACATATTTTTCTCTTTGACCTCTTCATTATCTTCCTTCCGGGCTTCATCATAGCTTCTGATGAACCTATCCCTGTAGGTTGTGTTGGAGTTGCTGACGTTGCCTCTTCAGAAGTGATATTTGCAGAGGGCACATACCCAGTTGTGGATGACTTAGAAACATCTTGTTTCTGTACGTTCTGGACATCTTGTCTTGTAGAGCTCTCAGAAATTTCTATCACTACATAAGCCTTATGACTTTGAGCTGATGACTTCATGACTCTGGTGGATGTTGATGAAAATGAATTAGGTTTGGATTGCTTTTATAATGACTTCTGAGCAACTCAAACGACTGATTTAATCCTTGCTTGATTCTTGGAACAGTAACAACCACTAAAAATTTAAAGCATGCACTATACAATCCTTAATGACCCTTGTTACTTGATTGTTTTTCACTTCTTGGAAACTGATCCTGTAATGATGGCCTGTGATGCATTTATGACTCTAATTCTTTTCTTCTTCTCTTTTTATTTCTTTTTTATGTGACAAAAGGGGGAGAATGGTAAGTATTTAATTAGAAACCGAACCCATTGAGTACCTATTCAGTTGTACATATTGGTCATTTATAATTTTTTTATTTATATTTCTGTTATTATGGTTATCTTTCCCAGACGACACATTTTAACTTTCTTGTACATAGAACTAAGGAGGAGCTTACAAACCTCAGCCTTAGCCTATCAGACTCAGAAGGAGCTTACAAACCTCGTATTCTGATGTTGCCAAAGGAAGTTAAAATATTATTTTTGGTTTTCTTAAATATGGAACTAGGGGGAGCTTACAAACCTCAACCTTGGAACTGTTGGACTCAGGGGGAGCTTACAAAACTCAGACTCTGATGTTACTAAGAAAACTAAATTACTTTTTCTTGAAAGTAGTACCTAGTATAAAGTTTACAGAACTCATCTTTGGACTATTAGACTCAGAGGGAGCTTACAAACCTCATACCCTGATGTTTCAGAGAAAATTATAACTGCCCAACATTGTCTTTTAAATACTTGTGTTTGTCATCATCAAAAAGGGGGAAATGGTTAGAACAAGATTTGTTCATGACATATTTTCCTTGGGTTTTGATGATAACAAAGTATTGCAAGAATAATGGTTTATTTGATTTGTGTTACATGTGTGCAGGTCTAGTTGTTAAGTGCCAAATTATGCATATTTTAGATAGTATTTTGTGGCCCTTTTCAATAGTTTCCTTGATATTTTACTAGTAAATCTATTAGTTTTAGTGTAAATATGCAAGTTTCCGATTTTATTATAAATATTGTGAATATTGATCATTTTGATGTTCTTTGACAGGTATTCTTCCTTATGTTTGATGATAGGAACAAATGGTGAAGGAAAGAAGGCCTAAAAGTTGATTTTCGAGGAGTTCGTGTCGATAACTCGCGCTAAGCGAGCTTTTCAGCGCGGTATCAGCGTGCATTTTCTGCCAGAGGCAGTGGCTAAGGTTCTTGACCGCGCTTAGCGCGGACAGGACCGCGCTTAGCGCACTTTAAGGCAGTTTAAGTGTATTTTAGGTGAGATCACGCTTAGCGCGATCTGAGCGCGCTTAGCGCGGTTGTAACAAATTTTGTTTTTCTAATTTTAATTTATCTCATTTTTGTAGGTATTCAAGCAAGGATATTTTGTCATTGTTGTATAGAGCATTGAATAAGCTTTCCATCTCTTCCGACGGCGCGCCAATCGGAATTACGGTTTGAAAGTTGTGAAGAAAATAAGAATTGTGGTTTTGCTAATGGCGCTAAGCGCCCTCATAGCGCGCTTAGCGCGGTTCGCGTCTGTTCAGCCTTTATTTAAGTCACTTTTCAGCATTTTTTAGGTTATGTTGTTGAGAACGTTTTACCCCAACTTCATCAAACACATTCTTGAGTAGATTTAGCTTAGAAACAACACATGGAGTGTATATCTTGACGATCCAGAGTCCAATCCACTTCAATCGGAGTTGACAAACTGTGAGATTTGTGTTCTTCTTCCTTCCTCTCTATGTATTTTTCATTTGTTGGGGTTTTGTATGTAAGTTTATCTTGATTGTATGCATATTTATGGATCTTTGTATAAAATCTATTTTACAACTCTTAATCGATGTCATCTTTGATTTAATCTTTATCTTAATGGGTTTGATTTGCTATAGCTTTTCGAACTCGACCTAAGATGAATGTCTATTGGATGTGGGAAGCGGTCTAATATTCACGTGTGTGTTGGATCTTAATGCTCCGTGTTGTTGAGTTGCGTGAGACATCACCTCCGAGAGAATGCGGTTGATCTCTCAACTTTTGCTTTAGACATAACCTCTTGTTGTGAGCGATACGTGGGGATTTTGATGAGTGATTTAGGTTGCGTGCATTTGATCCATAGATTTTTTAGTGCTTGATGGGTAGATTGAAATACAACTCCTGACGAGTTTTCTCATGTCTTAAGAATGTATTTATTTTATTCTTTTATGTTTTTCCTTTTGCACTTTTATCCCAAACTATTTAAACCCAAGCTTTGAGACGTAGAGATTGTCGAACGACATTCTTTCCCTCGAACCGATCCATGTGGACACGACATAAATCCCAGAGGGAATTCTTCCAAAAATAAATATTTTTGCTTGCCGCTTTACCTTTCCAACAAAATGGTGTCGTTGCCGGGGATTGGTTTGGATATTGAATCGCAATGCGATAGTTTATATGTTTTTACGCTTTGTATATACTTGTTTATTGTTGTTTTCCATAAGTGATTGTATATATGTGTTTTCCATCATGTGTATGTGTTTGTGCATATTTTTGTTTTTGGTTTACGTTTGCTCAAGTGTTGTGCAGGTTTATTTGGTAGTAGCCGGTGAACCAAGCAACATGGAGGAACATGTGCATAAATAAAGGCGTCGAGCTAACGACGTGAAACAAGCGCTTGTTGGGAGGCAACCCAATGATTCTTGAGTTTGTACAGTTTTATGTTTAGTAGTATGGTTAATATAAAGTGAAAATGGATGGAGTGAATGAGAGAAAGAACCAATTTTGAAAAACAAAATTTTCCTGCCCGTGCTTAGCGCGCGCAGAGGGCGCTTAACGCGCTTTGTTTTGCAAATAAAAATCTCTCATTTTCCATCCGCTTTCACCAATTTTGGTTTTTGTGTTTAGTTAGTTTTAATTCAATTTTGTTAGGTTGTTAGAATAAAATTTTGTGTTTGCTCTCAAGTTTGTTTTGATTAGCTCGAGGATGCATTTTGTGATTTTCCAACTTTGATCGTTTCAACTTGCGAATGTACGGTGTTGATATTGTTAAGTTTTGTACACATCCAAGGTATATGTTTATCGCTTTCTAGACTTTAGCATATTCATGATACTTAGGCTTTTTACAAACTTCCATGCCGTTCATTCTTTTGTATACTTGTTCTTGATGTGAATCACTTTAGTTCCCACCCTTTTTTGTGAGGTAGCTTTCCATTGTTCATATATGTGCGGAGTACCAACATTCTTGTTCTAACTGGATTTTATTATGCTTAATCTTTTGTTTGTGTTGATTATATGAAAGCATGAAAAGGATCAAGGCATTTTATTTCATTTTGAGCACAACTACTTGCCAAATAGTCAATTCACCCTGTGAGTGTGTGAGCATTTGTTAAACCCCTTTGTGCCTTTCTATCATTATCCATGTTGTTTGTACTTAATGCTTGTCTATGAGTAATGAATTCACTTTTTGTATGAATTTTGATTGATTGTTTTTTCTTGAACCCTCAACTTTGTGTTGTTGTATGAATTTTTACCTTGCCTTAGAAAGTAGGGAGTATTCACATGATGATGTGGTTGAATTCAAGTTGGGGAGAGAATGATTGTTTACTCATTGGTTGGTTTCTATGAGGTTGAAAAAGAAAAGAAAAAAGAGAAAAATATGAAAAAGAAAAAAAAATTAGTGAGAAAGGAAACAAAAAGAGTTCAAATAATTGTGCTAAATAAGTATTGTGTTTTGTGTAACACTTGGGATTTTGGAAGAAGTTTATTGGAATTTTGTGTTTGAGTCTTTATGAGTTGATCACTCCCTTATGTTTAGGCAAGTTTTTGTTTCAATTACCTTTAGAAGTCGTCCCTTCTTTTTTTACCCGACCACGCTACAACCTTGAAAGACCTTGTGACTCTTGCTTTTATGTTTTCAATATGATTTTTGGATGATTGCATAATTTAGTCTTTTGTTTGCAAGATTGTTGTGTGAGTGAAAAGTACCTCATTTTGTGTTTTTCATTTACCGATGATTGTTTTTGCTAGGTGTGATTCACGTTTAAACTTGTGTTATTTTAGGATGTTTGTCATGATTTTTGTATTTAGCATTTGTTTCGTGGTTATGTTATCGTTGTAGTTTAGTGGTAAGTTTTGCTTTGCATGTACGTTTTTGTGTTGAACCATACATTTGTTATTGTTTTTCGAAACTTGTTGACTTGTGATTGCTTGGTTGTTACTTTTGTTTCTTTGAGTTGTTTGAGGAAAAACAAATTTAAGTTGGGGAGAGTTGTTAAGTTCCAAATTATGCATATTTTAGATAGTATTTTGTGGCCCTTTTCAACGGTTTCCTTGATATTTTAGTAGTAAATCTATTAGTTTTAGTGTAAATATGCAAGTTTCTGATTTTAATGTAAATATTGTGAATATTGATCATTTTGATGTTCTTTGACAGGTCTTCTTGCTTATATTTGATGATAGGAACAATTGGTGAAGGAAAGAAGGCCTAAAAGTTGATTTTCGAGGAGTTCGTGTCGGTAACTCGCGCTAAGCGAGCTTTTCAGTGCGGTATCAGCATGCATTTTCTGCCAGAGGCAGTGGCTAAGGTTCTTGACCGCGCTTAGCGCGGGCAGGACCGTGTTTAGCACGCTTTAAGGCGGTTTAAGTGTATTTCAGGTGAGATCGCGCTTAGCGCGGTTGTAACAAATTTTGTTTTTCTAATTTTAATTTATCTCATTTTTGTAGGTATTCAAGCAAGGATATTTTGTCATTGTTGTATAGAGCATTGAATAAGTTTTCCATCTCTTCCGATGGCGCGTCAATCACAGTTACGGTTCGAAAGTTGTGAAGAAAATAAGAATTATGGTTTTGCTTATGGCGATAAGCGCCCTCATAGCGCGCTTAGCGTGGTTCGCGTCTTTTCAGCCCCTATTTAAGTCACTTTTCAGCATTTTTTAGGTTATTTTGTTGGGAACTTTTTACCCCAACTTCATCAAACACATTCTTGAGTAGATTTAGCTTAGAAACAACACACGGAGTGTATATCTTGAGGATCCGAAGTTGAATCCACTTAATCGGAGTTGACAAACCATGAGATTTGTGTTCTTCTTCCTTCCTCTCTATGTATTTTTCATTTGTTGGGGTTTTGTATGTAAGTTTATCTTGATTGGATGTATATTTATGGATCTTTGTATAAAATCTGTTTTACAACTCTTAATCGATGTCATCTTTGATTTAATTTTTATCTTAATGGGTTTGATTTGCTATAGACATATACTTTTCGAACTCGACCTAAGATGAATGTCTATTGGCTGTGGGAAGCGGTCTAATATTCATATGTGTGTCAGATCTTAATGCTCCGTGTTGTTGAGTTGCATGAGACATCACCTCCGAGAGAAGACGGTTGATCTCTCAACTTTTGGGTTAGACATAACCTCTTGTTGTGAGCGATACGTGGGGATTTTGACGAGTGATTTAGGTTGCGTGCATTTGATCCATAAATTTTTTAGTGCTTGATGGGTAGATTGAAATACAACTCCTGACGAGTTTTCTCATGTCTTAAGAATGTATTTATTTTATTGTTTTATGTTTTTCCTTTTGCACTTTTATCCCAAACCATTTAAACCCAAGCTTTGAGATGTAGAGATTGTTGAACGACATTTTTTCCCTCAAACCGATCCCTGTGGACACGACATAAATCCCGGAGGGAATTCTTCCGAAAATAATATTTTTGTTTGCCGCTTTACCGCTCCAACACTAATACTAGTAAATATTATAGTTAGAATCTGTGTTACATTAAAAACACTTTGAGAGTTGCTGAATTGCTAGCTTCTGGTTGCAGAATCTGAAGAATGCTTGCTAAGTGATGCCTGGCGTAGACTCTGAACCTGAAGGTCTCAACATCATAAGAAGCAACATAATTGTCTCTACACTTAGTAAATGAAAATTGGCTTCTGGTACCATTCAGAGTTGGTGATAAAGCTGAAGTTATCCTTACTATAGAAAGCAAGCTGTATTGTCAAATCAGTTTGTCAGCTAGAGTCTACAGATTGCAAGGCTCAAGAAAGGCTGAGATTCTTTATGGATATCTACTCTCAATGGATCTAATAGTACAAAATCTCTTGAAGACTCAAAGGTTAAACATGTTACACATTGGATCAAGATCTTATGGTGTATCTATCTTCAACGGCTCTTGTACTATGGAGTAACAACAAAGACTCTTGATCAAGTTACCTCTTCAACGGCTAGTTTCTGAAAAGGCTATAAATATGGTTGAAGGTTCAAGCTGAATCTTTAACAAGGATCAAACAGATGAAGGAGTAACAAGATTAACAATTATCAACACAATTGTATATGCAGATTTTCTATTGTGGGTTGTAATTGTAAAAGCCTTAAGATTTCTTACACATTAAATATCTTATAAATCTTAAGTGCTTTAGGTCTTTGTTATGGTGATTTCCCGTACTTCTGATACTTGTATCATGTACACCTTGTTCTCTATTTTGCTGAGCTTGTTCAGCAGTTTAGATAAAAGTCTTGTGTCATTGGAATACAAGCAAGGAAGTCTCGAGCCAAGATGCTTAAGCCACATAAGTCTCTTGCTATGTGCTTGAGCTGTGAAAGTCTTAATCAAGTGGATTGATTGAACAAGTATCCTTGGGATACAAGCAAGGAAGTCTCGAGCCAAGATGCTTGAGCCACGCAAGTCTCTTGCTATGTGCTTGAGCAGTGAAAGTCTTAATCAAGTAGATTGATTGAGAATGTTAGCTTGTTACATGAAACTTGGAGCAGTAAGTCTTGAATCTGAGGGATCAAGCATAAAGGTTCGTTTCATGGGACCTGGAGCAGAAGTCTTGATCCAGTGTGGCTTGAGCAGTATAGCTCAGTACATGGAATTGGAGTAGTATGTCTTGACCAGAGGGGTTCAAGCAGGGAGGCTCATTTCATGGGACTTGGAGTAGAAGTCTTGGGCTGAGGGCTTGAGCAAGGAAGTCTTAGGTTTGTGGAACCTGAGCAAGAAGTCTTGTGTGAGGAGCTTGAACAGAAGTCTTGGACCTTGATTTTGGGCATTTGTAAAAGTCTTATGTAGAATGCATAAGCGATTTTAATCATGATTTTATTATAGTGAAAATCTCTTGTGAAGTAAGGGTGTAGCGTGCGATTTTTGTCGGTGACGCGACCACCTTATCGCCATGGGTTTCTCCTCACCACAATGGTAGGAATGGGGTGCTACTTTCTGATTTCTTATTTATCCCGTGGAGCTGAAAGGGAAAGGGAAGCTATCTAAAACTAACCTTGCACGCAAATGTTTAACTGAACAAATGTTTAAAGAGATTCGGGGAGTTCGGGGTCAGGTTATACAATGAGGAGTTATCAGTTACCCATCATATATATGGTTATCCACAGGTTGTCAGCAATTATCCTTACTGCTTTCTACTTACTGGTGTTTGTCTGTTGTGGGTTGGGAAAGTTTCTCCTTTGGGAGTGTTTTTGAGAGAGAGAGTGAGGTTTTTGTTTGATTTCGGGCTTGCCGATGTTTTTGGTAAGGTACTGGACCTAAGGTTTTTGTTTGGTGTGAAGGTACTGGACCTAAAGATTTTGATTGGTATGCTCGCTAAGATTTCACAATCTTATGCCTACGTATTCCCGTTAAAGATAAACAGGGAAATCAGAGCAATCGTAGTTCCTCCTATTCTATGGGAGGAAAGTTGATGTTTTGGTGTCTTGTTGAAAGCCTAAGATTGAAGCAAAAAGGTTATTTGTGTCTTGTTCAAAGCCCAAGATTGAAGCTAAAGGTTTGACTGAGAGAGAATTTTTCATCTCTAAAGGGAGACATCTCGTCTGTTTATCACAACTGTTGGGTGATTGATTATAAAGGAGAATTATTTTAACTGGGATATGTGAATCCAGCAATGCCATAATTTCCTTTATAGGGGATTTATCCTGAAGGAGAAAACTTTAGCTCAGTGTTGAGCAATGCCATTTTTCCTTAGGAATCTTTCATGTTAAGAGAGGGACATTGGCTTGGATGTAAATAATCCAGAGGCTTGCCACTTACAATAATTAGATGAAAGAGGAAGTTTTACCAGGATAAGAGATGGACTACAGTTTGTATTTTTGAATCAACAAGTGTTCCACTTACAGCAGTTATCTGGGATTAGGGTTTATTTTGACTGTGTGATATACAGAGAAGTGTCTTCCTACAGAGAGTTTTTGATTTCCACTGAGGGGATTTTGGTTTTATGTGTGCCTTGATCAAAGCCCAAGGTTGAAGCTAAAAGGTTGATTGACTCCACTGGGGAGTTTTATTTCTGTCTTGTACAAAGCCCAAGATTGAGGCTGAAAAAAGAGACTGACTCTTTGGGGGATATCATTATCTGTCTTGTACAAAGCCCAAGATTGAGGCTAAAAGTGGATTTTTGGTTCCACTGGGGAATATTTATATGTGTCTTGTACAAAGCCCAAGATTGAGGCTAAAATGGGAAACTCACTCTACTGGTGAGAGGTTTTATCTGTCTTGTAGAAAGCCCAAGATTGTGGCTGAAAGAAGATTGACTCTGCTGGAGAATATTATTTGTCTTGTACAAAACCCAAGATTGAGGCTGAAAAGAGGATTGGTGCTGCTTAGGGAGATTTATGAGTCTTGTATAAAGCCCAAGATTGAGGGTAAAAGATATTTGACTGACTCAGCTGAGGATATTTATGGGTGTCTTGTACAAAGCCCAAGATTGAGGCTGAAAAGATGACTGACTCAACAAGAGAGTGTTTATACGGTGTCTTGTACAAAGCCCAAGATTGAGGCTGAAAGGGGTTGACTCGACAAGAGAGCCCTTTTAGGAGATTGACTCAACAAGAGAGTTCTATAAAAGGTTGATTGACTCAACAAGAGAGTGTTTTTAAAGCTGATTGACTCAACAATAGAGTGCTTTTATTTTGTACCATTGACTCAACAAGAGAGTGTGGAAAGGTTATTGACTCAACAAGAGAGTACTTTGTTTGTCTTGTACAAAGCCCAAGATTGAGGATGAAAAAGGTTAACTCAACAAGAGAGTGTTTTAAGAAAGAAGATGGACTCAACAAAAGGGTGCTTTTGATGCTAACTCTGCTGAGGAAAATCATTATACAAAGCCTAAGAGGAGGCTGGCTTCTGCTGAGAATTATTGAGATCCAGAGGCAGGTCCAAGTCGGGGATCAACTCTTGCTAAGGGTTACAGAAGAGTTGAGGTATCAGATGCCTTGAGGTTCTGATGATAACCTGACCCTAGCTGGGGAAATTTAGGATGAAAGACTGAGTTTTAGATCATGTGAGGGTTTTATCTCTACTGGAGATTGGTTAAAACGACCAGGGTTTTTGTTTGTAGGGAACTTGAGAATGTCTTTGAGATCCAAGAGGAGATTAGACTATCCAAGTCTACTGTTATGGAAGAGTTTATCTTTGTATGATGCCCAAGAGGAGGCTGGTGCTTTAAGGGATGAGAATCAACCCAAAAATTGATATGAGGTTTAGACTCTTTAGGAAGACTGCTCTAACAAAGGATGACTAGGTTCTGTCCTATACCTTTAAGAGGTCTTCAGGGTCCTTGTATTAAGCCCAAGAGAAGGCATGAGAACTTCTAAGAAGCCGGAGGGTCCTTGTACAAAGCCCAAGAGGAGGCGGGGATGCTTTTAGGAAACGTGTGGGTCCAAACCTAAGAAGAGTTGAAGAAAAGTTTCACCGGGAATAATCTTTTCTTTAGTGAACAGTTCTCGGGTTTGAAGAAATTCAAGTGAGGTTTCACCGAGAATTAATCCTCTTGAGGGAAAGGAACTTCTTTGAAAATTTTCTAATAGTGACAGTCTGAGAAAAGTTTCACTGGGAATAATGCCTTTCTCTTTGTTCCATATTGTATAAGCCCAAGAGGAGGCAAGACTGTATCTGGAGTTCCTATGGGGAACTAGTTTTGACTGTGTTGAAAGAGTGTCCATGATAACACCGAATTACACCGCGTTATTGACTCGAATTGTACATGCTTCTTAGGATTTTTATTATCGTTTTCTTGTATTATGCTTGTATTTTGTCTTGTTCTCAGACTCTAGGTGTTTCCA
This sequence comes from Lathyrus tuberosus, assembly GCA_022829125.1. Taxonomy (NCBI): domain Eukaryota; kingdom Viridiplantae; phylum Streptophyta; class Magnoliopsida; order Fabales; family Fabaceae; genus Lathyrus; species Lathyrus tuberosus. The sequence continues at coordinate 7,675,540 of JALAZF010000253.1, forward strand.
GAGCCATCCACAAAGAAATGAAGGAAATCGAGCAAAAAGCCAACTTTTGAAGGAATTGCACATGTGGCACCCAACATGGTGGCGCCATGGGGTAGGCCACAAGTTGGAGGGGACTCAACTGCTGACAACTGCCACATCTCCCACCACTGTCTTCCCTAGTTCATGTGGCGGGCGCCATGAGGGGGGTGGCGGGCGCCACCTTTGACAGACATTTTCCCTCCCAAAAGAAGTTGGAGGGCATCCTTGTCCTTTCATACCATTTCCTAAGTCTATAAATAGAGGTTTCTTGTTCATTTAATGGCATCAAAACTTAGTTGCAAACACCTTAGGCATAAATAATCGAGTTTTTATAAGTGATAATCTTCTCACATCGGGAAGTTATCACATTTGTGTGATCGAGTCTGTAATCGAGTTTGGAGCACTTGGTGGAAGTTAATCCTGCCGCCATTTTCCTTTCCAGTTATTTTCCAGTTGTTTTCAGAATTAAAGCCTCCGATTGGAGCAGGTTTCTATTTATGAATTAAGCTTTTATCTTCATTTATTTCTCGCATCGCTTTTACTTCATTTTTTTCTCGCATCGCTTTTACTTCATTTATTTCTCGCATCCGCTTTACTTTCTTTATTTCTCGCATCCACTTTACTTTCTTTACTTATCGCAATCGCTTTACTTTATTCGCATTATTTACTTTCAAAACCTTTTATTTCAAAAAGACTTTACTTTGACATGATAAAATTAAATATGTCTGTTTACATTTCCATGTCTGGCTAAATCTTAAAGGTTAGAATGTAAAGATCACGATTTAAGTATCATTTCACATAATGCATCGATAGAAACACTTAGGGGCTATTTTGGTCTTTAACACGAGTTTTCCGCACTTAATTTCTGTTGGGTAAGATCGAAAGCCGCCCAACCTTTAGATAAACTTGGTTAGTCTTAACTGTACAAAGGAAGCGACATCGCTTTGCACAGTTAAGTAGGAATTTTTAATACTTTAGAAAAACGATTTTAGAACTATTTTCGGACGCGTTTTTAGGTTTAAAATCCGGTTCGTATGAACCTCTTTTGTTTAAAAGTTTCAGATCAAAATATTTTTCAACTAAGTCAAGAAAATATATTTCTTAAAAATAGATTTTTCACTTTAACGCAATGCGCGCCTTTTTATAAGTGATAATAAGAGGGTTTGTTTAAAGGTTAAACTTTGTTCTGAATACGCGAAAGCGACAGTTCCCGTTAAATTAGTTCTTTTCATAAAGTAGAAAACATTGCCCATAAGTAGTTCTGTTACATGCGTTGGAATGTTATCTGACTGTGTGAATTACATTCAAGCCTGTTGCTTTCATTTGAGTTTTATATCTTCGTACTTTGCTTCACTCTACTTTTACTGTGCACTCATAAATCCCTGAATTAACTTGCCTTAGATAAACACAGTAACTATAGGAATCGATAGATTGACGTTTGGTCTCTGTGGGATCGATAATCTTTTGTATTACTCTGACGCGTTTCGTATACTTGCGAAAACCACGCATCAAGTTTTTGGCGCCGTTGCCGGGGACCAATTTCGTCAAATTTCGTACCCTGTTATTACACCGTCTAGAGTAAGGTTTTACCTACTGGTCAATGCAAAGAACTCGCAGCACCGGTAGTCTTATAGATCCTTTAGCGGAACCTAAGCGTTACGCTCGCGCACGTCGCTTACTTCGTAGAATTAAGGAAAATATGGCCGAGGACCGTAACCAAAGACCCCTTAAGTATTTCTCTCAACCATCCGATGACGAACCCAGTTCTAGTATAGTTAACCCTAATATTCCTGCTAACAATTTTGAACTGAAACCCTCCCTATTACAATTAGTGCAGTAAAACCAATTTGCGGGTCTCCCATCTGAGAACCCAAATCAACATCTAAAAGTCTTTATCCAATTAGCGGACACTTTTAAAACCAATGGTGCTAGTTCTGAGGCGATTCGTCTAAGACTATTTCCTTTCTCCCTCAGAGACAAAGCTCTTACATGGTTAGATTCCCTTCCAGCCAACTCTATAACAACTTGGGAAGACCTTAGGAGAGTTTTCCTTGCTAGATATTTTCCCCTGAGTAAAACTGCCTTTTTTCGAAACCAAATAACCAGATTCACTCAAAACCAAGGTGAATCACTCTTTGAAGCTTGGGAGAGATATAAAGACCTATTGAGAATATGTACACATCATGGCCTGGAATCATGGCTAATTATTCATACCTTCTATAATGGACTTCATTATAACATTAAGATGACCATCGATGCCGCCGCTGGTGGCGCTCTGATGAATAAACCTTACCCTGAAGCTTGCGCTCTCATCGAAGATATGGCTCAAAACCATTGTCAATGGGGAACAGAACGAGCAACAGTGGAGAAGAAAGAAGCCCAAGGAGGAATACATGAGATAAGTTCTATAGACATGATGCAAGCCAAAATAGACGATTTGGCCCTTAAGGTCGAACATATGTATGAACACCCAGCCCCTACAGCAGCAGTTTCCTCGGAATGCGAATTATGTGGAACCAAAGGACACCAATCAGCAGAATGCAATCTGTTGAATGAAACTAAATCAGACCAGGTCAACTATACCCAAGGGAACCCATTTTCAAACACTTATAACCCTGGATGAAAGAATCACCCAAAATTTTCCTACAAAAATAATAACCATATCCAAAACCCTGCACCTCCGAGACCACCCGGTTTTCAAGCCCAGAGACAAAACCAACCTATGCAAGCTGTGCCACCTAAGCCGAACGTTGAGAAAATCATGGAAAATTTCATCTCAGCTCATACCCAGCAAAACAAAGAATTCCTAAACCAAAACATTCATGTTAATGAAGTGATTACCCAGTTAGGAACTAAGGTAGACCAAATAGTCACCCATAATAAGATGCTTGAAACCCAGATCTCTCAGGTAGCTCTAAAACAAGCTCCTGAAACCACGCCCGGAGGACAGTTTCCTGGACAAACTCAACAAAACCCCCGAGGTCAAGCCAATGCAGTTACCTTACGAAGTGGGACCGCTTACGATGGACCGGTTAACCCGACATTGAATGAACCCAAAATTTCTAAGAAAAGCATTGTGCCCACGGACGAGGTAGAGGAATCAGTGGAATCTGAAAAGCGGAAAGATCAAGGAGAAGCTATAAACAAAACTTACGAACAACCCCCGCCATACAAACCTCCGATACCATATCCACAAAGACTTAAACAAACCAAGATCAATAACCAATACCAGAAATTCCTTAAATTCATAGAGAAACTTCATGTGGAAATCCCTTTCACAGAAGCCATCACCCAGATACCATCTTATGGAAAGTTCCTAAAAGACATCCTTACCAACAAACGTAGACTTGACGATCCAAAACCTTTGGAATGCAATTCCATTTCCGAAAATAAACTTGCTAAAAAGGAGAAAGATCCTGGAAATTTCTCCATACCTTGTATTTTGGGAAGTCATGTCATCGATAAAGCTTTCCTGGACTTAGGAGCTAGTGTGAGCTTAATGCCTCTAGCAGTTTGTGAAAGGTTAAAACTTGGAGAACTACAACCTACTAAGATGTCTCTTCAATTAGCCGATAGATCTGTCAAATACCCAGTAGGCATATTAGAAGACGTCCCTGTTAGGATCGGTCTGTTGTTTATCCCTACTGATTTCGTTATCATGGACATTAAAGAAGATGACGACATCCCAATCCTCCTAGGTAGACCATTCTTATCAACCACAGGAGCCATAATAGATGTCAACAAAGGAAAGTTGACTTTTGAAGTAGGTGATGAGAAGATAGAATTCATTCTGTCAAAGTTTCTCATGGCACCCTTATTGGGAGACGCATGTTATGCCATAGACGTCATTGATGAATGCATTAGGGAACTAGAAGAACCTATAGAAACAATTAAATTGCCTTCAACCCTCATTAGGGAAGATGATGGATTTATAGAACCCTACATCGATGATAACCTTCACGAATGTTTATCCCTTACTCCAGATCCAATACCATGCTCCAAGAAACCAACTTTAGAACTCAAAGAATTACCCATGAATCTAAGATATGAGTTTTTGGATGAGGAAATGAACCGTCCAGTTATAGTCAATGCTACCTTGAGCCAAGAAGAAACAAACCAACTCTTAGATGTTTTGCGAAAATATCCCTCAGCCTTAGGATATAATATCTCTGATCTAAAAGGTATAAGCCCATCCTTGTGTATGCACCGGATTTTACTTGAGGAAGATTCAAAATCCTCCAGAGAGCATCAGAGAAGAATAAACCCTATAATGAGTGATGTTGCTAAGAAAGAGGTTCTTAAGTTGCTAGAAGCAGGTATAATCTATCAGATCTCAGACAGTAAGTGGGTGAGCCCTGTGCATGTAGTACCAAAAAAGGGAGGCATCACACTCGTGCAAAACGAGAAAGGCGAACATGTAGCAAAACGGATAGAAGGAGGATGGCGTATGTGTATAGATTACAGGAAGTTAAACAAAGAAACTAGGAAGGATCATTTCCCTTTACCATTCATAGAACAAATGTTGGAATGTCTAGCCAGATACTCTTACTTTTACTATCTAGATGGATATTCGGGATTCATCCAAATTCCCATTCACCCAGAAGATCAAGAAAAAACAACCTTCAGGTGCCCTTACGAAACCTTTGCCTATAGACGAATGCCATTCGGCCTCTGTAATGCTCCAACTACTTTTCAGCGCTGCATGATGTCAATCTTCGCTGACTACCTTGATGGAATTATGGAGGTATTCTTGGATGATTTCTCGGTATGCGGATTTGATTTTAAAATCTGTCTTGTTAACCTTGAGAAAATCCTGAAAAGATGTGCGGACGTAAACCTAGTGCTAAACTGGGAGAAATGTCACTTTATGGTTACCGAAGGGATAGTTTTAGGACACATAGTCTCTGAAAAGGGTATTGAAGTAGACAGAGCTAAAATAGAAGTCATAGAAAACCTAAACCCACCTAAGACCATTAGAGAAGTCCGAAGTTTTCTTGGACATGCTGGCTTCTATCGGCGTTTTATCAAAGATTTCTCTAAAATAACCAAACCTTTAACCGACCTTCTGATGAAAGATGTTGAATTTAACTTTGACGAGAAATGCATTGAAGCATTTAACCTCTTGAAGCAAGCGTTAATTTCAGCACCCATTATGCAACCCCCAGATTGGACCGAACCTTTCGAGATCATGTGCGACGCTAGTGATTATGCTGTAGGAGCTGTTCTAGGTCAAAGAAAAGATAAGAAATTGCATGTAATCTATTATGCTAGTAGAACCCTAGATGCTACTCAGCTTAATTACGTAACAACTGAAAAAGAACTCTTAGTTGTAGTTTTTGCTATAGACAAATTTCGATCTTATCTGGTAGGAGCTAAAATTATAGTTCACACTAACCAGACTGCTATTCGTTACTTACTAAGCAAGAAAGATGCCAAACCTAGGTTACTTCGATGGATCCTTTTATTGCAAGAGTTTGATCTAGACATTCGAGATAAGAAAGGAACAGAATGTAGTTGCCGATCACCTTTCTAGACTTGAGTACTTAAAACCAGACTTAGTGCCTATAAATGACGATTTTGCCTATGATAGGTTAATAGCTAAGATAGATGCCATTGAAGAAAATGACCTAGATCCTTATAAGAACCCTGGAAATTCCTTAGCAATAAGTAGTGTACCATGGTACGCAGATTTTGTCAACTACTTAGCCGCTGATATTATACCCCCTGACCTTAACTATCAACAGAAGAAGAAGTTCTTTAACGATGTAAGAAATTTTTATTGGGATGAACCACTTCTTTTCAAGAGAGGTACAGACAGAATCTTTCGTCGTTGTGTTCCAGAAGAAGAAGTAAGAAATATTATAGAACATTGTCACTCTGCACCCTACGGAGGACATGCTAGCACCTCTAAGACGCACACTAAAATTCTTCAAGCTGGCCTTTTCTGGCCCACAATGTGGCATGATATTCATGCTTATATAGTCAAATGTGACCCGTGCCAGCACACTGGAAACATCTCGAGACGTGACGAAATGCCCTTAAGGAATATTCAGGAAGTAGAGCTCTTTGATGTTTGGGGTATCGATTTTATGGGACCATTTCCATCCTCATTAGGAAATAAATATATCTTAGTAGATGTTGACTACGTGTCTAAATAGATTGAAGCCATAGCCTCACCCACAAACGACACACGAGTGGTGATTAAGCTGTTTAGGAACTATATATTCCCTAGATTCGGAGCACCCCGTCTTGTTATAAGCGATGGTGGATCGCACTTCATATCAAGGATTTTTGACAAACTGTTAAGTAAATATGGAGTTAAGCATAGAGTAGCAACACCTTACCATCCACAGACTAGTGGCCAAGTAGAAATGTCTAATAGGGAGATAAAACAAATCTTAGAAAAAACAGTTTCTATATCCAGAAAGGATTGGTCTCAGAAGCTACAAGAAGCACTATGGGCCTATAGAACTGCCTTTAAAACCCCTATCGGAACGACCCCTTACCAGTTAGTCTATGGAAAATCCTGTCACTTACCCTTCGAGTTAGAACACAAAGCCTATTGGGCAATTAAAACCTTGAATTTAGATTATCTAACTGCTGGTGAAAAACGTATCCTTGACATTCATAAGTTAGAAGAACTCTGTCAGTCCGCCTATGAAAATTCCATTATATACAAAGAAAGAACCAAAGCATGGCATGATAAAAGAATTATAAAAAAGGATTTAAATATAGGCGATCCAGTTCTCCTCTTTAATTCTAGGTTGCGGCTTTTCCCTGGAAAACTTCGTTCAAGATGGACAGGTCCTTTTGAAGTTTCTAAGGTCCTAAAATTCGGAGCAGTTGAGATCAAGAATAACTCTTGTAGTCCATTCATTGTGAATGGACAAAGGTTAAAACTTTACGAAGGAGGCGACATTCCTATTGACTACTCCAGCCACACCCTGATTGATCCACCAATGCCCACTTCGGATACATGAGTTCTACTCGTCAAGCTAACGACGTTAAACAAGCGTTGCATGAGAGGCAACCCACGATTTTATTTATTTATTTCCTTATTTTTCTTTATTTTCCTTTTTATTACTTTTTATGTCTTATATTTTGTTTTTAGTTTTAAATGTTTATCTGTATAAACTGACCTTTTCTAATATGTATATTTTTAGGTCCTTTTCTCTAACCCTACTTTTCAGGATGCAGACCTTCGATGACATGCATGTTATCTTCAGAGACAATGCTCAGAGGCAGCGCTACATAGTCCTCTATCAGCGCCCTATGTCACCTACATGTTATCCTGATCAGGCCTGCATGGATGCTTTGGGTATTGAGCCCAGTATACGGTTTCTTTGTAGCCAGCTCCAGTGGGACGAGTATGCTGGTGAGATGCACTTGACCTACAGGAATCTCACCCTGGAGTTCCTCAGTTCGTTCAGATATGAGCCGTATGTTGATCAGGTCGGGCGTGTTACTTTCAGGTTATTCGGGACAGAGTATGCCTTCACCCAGAAGGGGTTCGGTGATTTGTTAGGCTTCCAGACCACTCCTGATGCTATTCTAGAGTTTCCTATGGGATATTTTATGAGTCGAGACATCGACAAATTCTGGAGCGACATCACAGGTGGAGGGGGTCCTGATCCTATTACTCAGCTATCTCCTATCATTCATAATCTAGCTATGAGATACTTCCAGATGATCCTAGCACACACCTTCCTGGGGAAAGCCGATCTTGACATCCATGTTAGTGAGGAAGAGATTTTCTTCCTCTTCTGCGTAAATCAGTCGCGTCCAGTTGCCTGTGGGAGTTTTCTGCTTGACAACCTTGGGTGTACAACCAGATCTTCTGAGGGGATTATTCATGTAGGAGGGACAGTTACACAGATTGCTACTGCTTTGGGGCTTACGAGCAAGCTACTTCATCTGACCCCTTATTGCGGGTACACCACATTGGACATCGATTTCTGTTTGGACCGCGGGTTGATGAGGAGAGCTTCCTTCCATCCCGACCAGTTCAAGCTACTGATCGATAATGAGACTATACATTTCTTCACCCAGCCAGATCCCATGATGACCAGTGTGCACGACCAGGCCGATTAGAGTTATGCATTAGAGGGCTTTGGTGAGACTGTTGATGAGCCTAGGACTCCACCAGTGCCAGAGTACCATCCTACTCCACCATCTCCCAGGATTACTGTGCTATCTAATAATCATTCTTTGCAGAGACCTGACATACAGACGCAGATTGTTGAGCTTCGTATGGAGATAGCTAGACTCAGACAGGAGGTCGCAGATCTCACTTTGCAGGTCCAGGTATCTGATCTGACCCATGCGACCGAGGCAGACTGTTTATATCAGGAGATTGCGGATCTTCGCAGAGAGTTGGCAGCAGTTCGTGGTTCTGACCAGGCAGAGGAGCCTCCGGCCCCGTGATGATACTACTCTCTTATTATTATTATTATTATTATTATATTTACCATATTTATGCATTTTCATTCCCAGACATATATATATATATATATATATATATATATATATATATATATATATATATATATATATATATATATATATATATATATATGTTTTATATTATTCGTATTTGGTTTTCATGTTGTTAATTATGTACTCTAGTACTTACATATATTTATGCATGTTTATTTCCATTTTCTTATTTTATTCTATTTTATTTTACTAAATTAATTATATTATTGCATATGTATTTTATATTTTTCTAGCAAAAATAATGCAAGTGCCATAAAAGAGAAGGTAGTGCTAATAGCACCACCAAAATCAAAAAGGAGGAGGAAAGCCCAAGAGGACCAAGCAAAAGCCGGCCCAGAAGACTTATTCATGTGGCGCCCGCCATATAGACCATGGCGCCCGCCATGGGGTCTGGTTCTATATGCGGGGCAGAACCACCCCAACCACCATTTCCTCATCCAAAACCTCCAAAATCTCCATTTTTGAACTTCCAAAAACTTCCCTCAACCTCCAAAAAGTTCATAACTCTCCAAACTACTCACCATCCCATTGACATCTCTAAAACCCATTTTCAAAACCATCCATAAAAATCCCTAAAACCTCCATTTTCTCCATTCCTCCATAAAACCCATTTCCATCTTCTTTAACCTTCTGGAACAGGCTGTCAAATCATACAGCCACTTCTTTTGAAGGAATCCTTGCCTCAAGGATCCATAACCCGGCCATCCGTGTATTTCGTTATATGTTGGCCTGTACTGTTTTTGCCCGGGTGAATCCAAACAAGGTGAATGCTAGAGAACTCTTATTTTTGCAAGGGTGCCTCACAAATAGGCGAATTAATTTTGTTCCTTTTATGTTTGCCCATATGACTGCTATTGTTAAGAGTACAGGAACCATTGCTTTCGGAGGGCTGGTCACGTATATTGCTAGGGCTCTCAACCTCAACACTGAGATATCCACCTTAGCATATCTCCCTCCTCGAACAATTAATTTAAAATTTCTAAAAGACATGAAATTGTGCAAGACAAGGAGAGAGGGGGGCTTTGAACTTATGGTTCATGGTGTACCTATCCCATCTGTTGTGTTACCCTGCACTAGACGTACTGATGTACGAGTGGAGAGGAACTGGACCTACGACTTAGACGCTCTACCTTTTACAGGTCCAGTTCTTCCTAATGTTCCTGCTGGGGATGGACATGAGACTGATGACGAGTTTGACCATCATGAGCAGTCTCCTGATCATCATATGTCACCCCATGTATCACCTACACACACTGTACCATCTTCTTCTCACCCATCTGCAGGTACCGTTCATGGTTTCTATATCACTGAGCAGATGTGGCGCGAGCAGCTGGCTCGAGAAGAGAAGCGTGACGGCTTGCTTGCTGCTATCCAGCAGCAACTTACCGACAACATGAACTTTATGCTAGAGTCACAGCAACAAACAAACCGTTCCATCCAAACCATCATGCAATCTCAGGCTGCCCTGAACACCAAATTCGACGAGTTCGCCGCTTCTCAGAGCGATCGTCGCCGCAGCAGATCCCAACACCCTAGGCGCTCACTACACGGTGATGGGAGTACCAATAGCATGCCGTAGACTCACCAGGTTACATCTTCTCTACCTTATTTCGAAACATTGGGGACAATGTTCGATTTAAGTGTGGGAGGAGATTTTATTCGTTTTCCTGCAATTTTATTTCCTTTTATTTTTACCGCTTTCTAGTTAGTTTATCTTATTTTAGTTTATTTTTAGAATATGCATGTGCTTGACGAGTCATCTGTATAGTGTATCCTTATTTCCCCATTTCTTTAGCCATACCAAAAATTTTTGACAAAAGAAAAGTGAATCATTTTGAAAAATTTGGGCTTTAAGACAGGTTCGAGTTAGGATGCGGATGACTTGGGAAATCTTTTTGTAACATCGGTATCGTTTTTACACTGTAAGCTTCGTGAGTATAAAAATCGACCCCGATACCAATATACCATGGCCTTAATTGTCTTTTTAGTAGGTCCTTAGTAGTTTATCCCAGCAGTCGGCTCCGGCCTAAGCATGCTCTACGTAGGGGACCGATGAATATAAGTGAATGATCTGTATGCTGTGCTTTATAGAAAATGCAACTCGGGATAGGCGACCCTCACAAGGTCACTTAAGTCAAAAAGTTGTAAAAATTTGCAAAAAAAGAAAAAGAATAAAAAAGAGCAAAAAAGTTACCCATTGTTAGTTGGTTCAGAGGTGTTTGGTGCTGGACTTGGTAGGGAGGGTTACGATCCGATCCCCCACAACTACAATAGGGTCAATAAAAGGGGTTACACCAGTTTGCGTACCAGACACCCTGTGTTTGAGATCAGAATCACTAACCGGTCACTTTACTATGAGTATGTACGGATAACGGGCTTAATGTGATTGCGCCGGAATGAAAAGGACCCGAGAAATGCACAAGGCAGGCCTAGGTACAGTGGGGTAGCATGGATTGATTTGCATAGGAACGAAGCTTATGTCCGTGTCTGCGGAAAAGTGTGATTACGATATCCTTGTTTCATATAGTTAGAACCTATCTCTTCATCCTGATTTGAACTTAGAAGCCCTTTTAGCCCGAATCATTCGTTGATATCACTTCTTTCTGTCACGAGCCTTAGAGTGTTTTGCTTGAGGACAAGCAAAGGTTTAAGTGTGGGAGAATTTGATAACACCGAATTACACCGCGTTTTTTACTCGAATTGCACATGCTTCTTAGGATTTTTTTTATCGTTTTCTTGTATTATGCTTGTATTTTGTCTTGTTTTCAGATTCTAGGTGTTTCCAGAGCCATCCACAAAGAAATGAAGGAAATCGAGCAAAAAGCCAACTTTTGAAGGAATTGCACATGTGGCACCCAACATGGCGGGCACCATGGGGTAGGCCACAAGTTGGAGGGGACTCAACTGCTGACAACTGCCATGTCTCCCACCACTATCTTCCCTAGTTTATGTGGCGGGCGCCATGAGGGGGTGGCGGGCGCCACCTTTGACGAACATTTTCCCTCCCAAAAGAAGTTGGAGGGCATCCTTGTCCTTTCATACCTTTTCCTAAGTCTATAAATATAGGTTTCTTGTTCATTTCATGGCATCAAAACTTAGTTGCAAACACCTTAGGCATAAATAATCGAGTTTTTGTAAGTGATAATCTTCTCACATCGGGAAGTTATCACATTTGTGTGATCCAGTCTGTAATCGAGTTTGGAGCACTTGGTGGAAGTTAATCCTGCAGCCATTTTCATTTCCAGTTATTTTCCAGTTGTTTTTAGAATTAAAGCCTCCGATTGGAGCAGGTTTCTATTTATGAATTAAGCTTTTATCTTCATTTATTTCTCGCTTCGCTTTTACTTCATTTATTTCTCGCATCGCTTTTACTTCATTTATTTCTCGCATCGCTTTTACTTCATTTATTTCTCGCATCCGCTTTACTTTCTTTATTTCTCGCATCCGCTTTACTTTCTTTACTTATCGCAATCGCTTTACTTTATTCACATTGTTTACTTTCAAAACCTTTTATTTCAAAAAGACTTTACTTTGACATGATAAAATTAAATATGTATGTTTACATTTCCATGTCTGGCTAAATCTTAAAGGTTAGAATGTAAAGATCACGGTTTAAGTATCATTTCACATAATGCATCGATAGAAACACTTAGGGGTTATTTTGGTCTTTAACACAAGTTTTCTGCACTTAATTTATGTTGGGTAAGATCGAAAGCCGTTCAACCTTTAGATAAACATGGTTAATCTTAACTGTACAAAGGAAGCGACATCGCTTTGCACAGTTAAGTAGGAATTTTTAATACTTTAGAAAAACGATTTTAGAACTATTTTCGGACGCGTTTTTAGGTTTAAAATCCGGTTCGTATGAACCTCTTTTGTTTAAAAGTTTCAGATCAAAATATTTTTCAACTAAGTCAAGAAAATATATTTCTTAAAAATAGGTTTTTCACTTTAACGCAATGCGCGCCTTTTTATAAGTGACAATAAGAGGGTTTGTTTAAAGGTTAAACTTTGTTCTGAATACGCGAATCAAGTCGAGGATGTTGTCACAATCTCTGGTCGTCACCAGACCAGGGATGTTTTTGCCATCATCCCTCTACTTGACGAATTGAGAGTTCCCAACCGGGAACGGATCGAGATTACTTATGATGGTCAGAAAAATCAGAAGGTTCCCGTAGTCGTCTATCTGCTGGGACCACTACTGTATGAATCAGCTAAGGCAATCCCTTACAAATACGGTGCAACGATAATTGAAAATGGAAAGGAAATTCCATTACCCTCTGTCGTGAGTATTGCAGACATCAGTCGTGTAACACAGAGCGGTCGAATCTTCAACCGAGGGGTTGGAGAACCTAACAAGGAAAAGGAACTTCAGACGGAAACTCCTGATCTACCAGTCGGTCAATCCAGTAATCCCGACCTTTCAAAAAACAATGAGATGCTGAAGCTCATCCAAAGGAGTGAATATAACATTGTTGATCAGCTGTTACAGACTCCTTCAAAGATCTCGATATTATCACTGTTACTCAGTTCAGAAGCCCACAGGGAGGATCTACAGAAAGTCTTGGAGCAAGCCTTTGTGGAACAGGATACAACAATCAGACAATTCGATAGTATTGTCTCTAACATCACTTCTTGCAATAATTTGGGATTTAGTGATAAGGAATTACCCGAAGAGGGTCGCCGTCATAACATGGCGCTCAACATTACAGTTAACTTCCAGGACGATGCTTTAGCCAGTGTACTGGTAGACACAGGGTCAGCCCTGAATGTTATGTCGAAGTCCACTTTGATGCAATTATCATTCAAAGGCCCTCCGATGAGAACCAGCGAGGTCGTCGTCAAAGCGTTCGACGGATCCAGAAAAATAGTTATCGGCGAAGTTGATCTTCCCATAACTATTGGTCCTCACACTTTCCAAGTCACTTTCTAGGTCATGGACATCCGGGCAACATACAGTTGTTTATTAGGAAGACCTTGGATACATCAGGCTGGAGCGGTCACTTCGACCCTCCACCAAAAGCTAAAGTTCGTTCAGAACGATCAACTTGTCACAGTCTGTGGGGAGCAGGCCTTGCTCGTGAGTAGTTTATCATCATCTAATGGTATAGAACCCGAGGAGGTTATTGGAACTCAGTTCCAAGCACTGTCGGTGAGCAAGAACAATCAGTTCAAAGAAGGAACTTCCATTTCTTCATACAACGATGCTATCAAAGCAGTCGAGAGTACCGATACGACAGGATGGGGACAGCTTGTCATTCCTACTGACAATAAAACAAAGAAGGGTCTTGGTTTTTTTGTAACCTGTACCCAGACTGCTACTAACGATGAAAGTTTTCATCCCCTTCAAAACTTCTTCCACAGTGGAGGCTTTCTTCACCCAGTGTCTCAAGCAGTACATGCTATCAATGAGAAAGATCCCTCTGACACAGAGGAAGAGTAGAAGTCCTATCTTAACAAGGATGGTTATATGTCTCAGGACGAAACACAAACTCCTTTTTGCTTTCCTACACAAAGTCCGAGATTTATACCCAGATCAGACGTCGAAATGATCTATGGAGATTGTGATCCGGAAGGATGCCGTGCTCCACCAAATTCATTAGAGGAAGGCACTCTAATGAAAGTTGACCACAATTACTATGGCCCGATGGATGGTCTGCCAATGTGGCAACCTTACCCACCAGACTTGGGGCCAGAAAGTCAGCCGAACAATGAAAATCAGCTGACCGTCATTGAACAGAATACCTGTGTCCCCACCATGTCATGGGATCAACACTCAGGTCATCCTGAAGCTACTCAACATGAAGATGAATTCGCAACGTTTGCAGGACTTGAATTCATCAACTATGCTTTTCCTGAGGTTAACGTCATCGAGAGAGATGACTCCTCCAGTTCCAAAGAAGTTTGGGACACTCTGGGAGAACCAAGTGGAAAATACGACTATATGGTCAAATACACTGTGCCCGAAAGCTGTCGTATCAGGTTCGAAGACATCCAGCCAATTGGATGGGGAGATATTGTTGAGAGCACAAATGCTATGCAAAATACAACTGAGGAATTCTCCTACGACAACTCTGCCTGGGAAACAGATTCCAATGATCCTGCTCCACCAAAAATCAGCGTTATTTCTGAAGACAAATCAAGGAAGGTGCCAGAATTTTTGATTCACCGAGGAGTTCGCCGCCAATGGGTTGCCGTCGAGGTTCCAAAGATTGTTCATCAGTCAAAGTAATTGCCATCTTTAACCTTTCACCCTGCCCAGGTGAAACAGATGTTTTGATAGGGCTCGCTTTCTGTAAATTTTCCCTCTTCGCTTCGCCCAAAGCGACAGAGTTTTGTTTTATAGGGCTGTAGTTTCAAGAATCGACTTGTTCATTAATAAAATAATGTCGTTTTGTAATTTCTGCATTTATTGCTGTTTTCTCTTTTTGCTTTTTCAGAAAATGGTAATCCTAAAAAACAAATCAATAATAAAAACAAGCAGTAAAATAAAATACTGAACACTTTTGCATTTTCTCTATCTCTTCTAAACACGAATCATCACGTCATGCAGATTGCTTGTTTTAAACCCCGTTGAAACATACGATCTGATGCCTTCTCCCGACTTTGAGTTCCCGGTATTTGGGGCTGAAGAAGAAGTTGACAACGAAATTCCAGAAGAGATCTCCCAACTACTCAGACAAGAGGAAAGGTCCATTGAACCTCACAAAGAACCGTTGGAAACGGTAAACTTGGGTTCAGAAAAGGAGAGAAAAGAAATCAGGATTGGGGCACTGCTCAGTCCAACTACCAGAGAGGGTTTGATAAAGCTTCTCAGAGAATTTCCTGATGTATTCGCTTGGTCCTATCAGGATATGCCAGGGTTGGATACCAACATCGTGGAACATCACTTACCATTAAGATCGGAATGTCCGCTAGTAAAGCAAAGGTTGAGACGGACTCACCCGGACATGGCCATCAAAATCAAAGAGGAGGTACAGAAACAGATCGACGCAGGTTTCCTCGCTACATCTGAATATCCTCAATGGTTAGCCAACATTGTACCCGTTCCCAAAAAGGACGGAAAAGTCAGAATGTGTGTCGACTACATGGATCTGAACAAGGTAAGTCCAAAGGACGACTTTCCTTTACCACACATTGACATGCTGGTAGACAGCACAGCAAAGTTCAAAATTTTCTCCTTCATGGATGGATTCTCGGGTTATAACTAGATCAAAATGGCGCCGAAAGACATGGAGAAAACTTCATTCATTACCCCATGGGGTACCTTTTGTTACAAGGTAATGTCGTTCGGTTTGAAGAACAACGGGGCAACCTATCAAAGGGCCATGACTACTCTTTTTCATGACATGAAACACAAAGAGATTGAGGTATATGTCGATGACATGATTACAAAATCTAAGACAGAAGAGGAGCATGTGACCCACCTGTCAAAACTATTCAAGCGTTTGAGGAAGTACAAACTCCGCTTGAATCCCAACAAGTGCACCTTCGGTATCCGTTCGGCGAAACTCTTAGGGTTCATCGCCAGCCAGAAAGGAATTGAGGTAGATCCTGACAAGGTCAAAGCCATTCGAGAAATGCCTTCTCCGAAAACTGAAAAACAAGTCAGATGATTCTTGGGACGTTTGAACTACATCTCCAGGTTCATATTCCTTATGACCGCCACGTGTGCGCCGATTTTCAAATTACTCAAAAAGAACTAGGATTGCGTTTGGTCAGAAGATTGCCAAACCGCCTTCGACATTATTAAGAAATATCTGTTGAATCCTTCGATTCTATTACCACCAGTGGAAGGAAGACCACTGATCATTTACCTCACAGTCCTAGAGGACTCAATGGGATGTGTACTTGGCCAATAAGACGAAACCAAACAGAAAGAGTCTGCCATCTACTATCTAAGCAAGAAATTCACCGACTGCGAGACTCGGTACACGATGCTTGAGAAAATTGTTGCGCTTTGGCTTGGACAGCTAAATGTCTTCGCCAATACATGATTCGTCACACTATTTGGTTGGTTTCCGAGATAGATCCAATCAAGTATGTCTTCGAAAAGCCTGCTCTCACGGGAAGAATCGCCCGTTGGCAGATGTTATTATCAGAATATGACATAGAGTACCACGCTCAGAAAGCCGTTAAAGGAAGTATTTTAGCCGATCATTTGGCTCATCAACTGATTGACAATCAAGAATCAACCGAGTTTGACTTCCCAGACGAAGATGTCATGTGTCTAAAAATGAAAGATTGCGATGAACCGCTACCCAGTGAAGGGCCAGAACCAGGTTCCCAATGGGGACTTATCTTTGATGGAGCAGTTAATCATTATGGAAACGGAATTGGGGCAATAATTGTTACCCCTCAGGGTACCCACATTCCTTTCACTGCTCGACTTACGTTCAAATGTACGAACAACGAGGCCGAATACGAAGCATGTATCATGGGTCTCGAAGAAGTGATTGATTTAAGGATAAAAAACTTGGACGTATACGGCGACTCAGCCTTGGTTATCAATCAGATAAAAGGAGATTGGAACACATACCAATAAGGATTGATTCCTTACAAGGACTATGCAAGAAGGTTGTTACCCTTCTTCAACAGAGTTGAGTTTCACCACCTCCCTCGTGATGAGAATCACATGGCTGATGCATTAGCCACAATCTCTTCCATGATTAGTGTAGGTCAATGGAACGACCTACCTAAGATCGACATAATGCGCCTTGAACGACCCGCTTACATCTTCACGATTGAAGCAGTCCTAGACGACAGACCTTGGTATCACGATATTAAATGCTTCCTTCAGGAAACAAGAGTACCCACCTGGGGCATCCAGGAAAGACAGAAAAACCCTTAGAAGATTGGCTGGAAACTTCTTCCTGAGCAGTGACACTCTCTATAAGAGAAATTTTGACATGGTCTTGCTTCGATGCGTGGATAGACTAGAAGCAGACATGCTTATGAAAGAAATTCATGAAGGATCCTTTGGCACTCATGCCAACGGACACACAATGGCGAGAAAAATCCTAAAAGCAGGGTACTATTGGTTGACAATGGAATCCGACTGCTACAAGTACATGAGGAGGTGTCACAAGTCTCAGATATACTCCGACAAAATCCATGTAGCGCCAACGCATCTCAAAGTTCTCTCTTCCCCATGGCTTTCTTTTTTCTATATGGGGAATCAACATGATTAGCATGATTGAGCCCAAGGCTTCAAACGGACATCGGTTCATCCTAGTAGCCATTGACTACTTCACCAAGTGGGTCGAAGTAGCGTCATTCGCCAATGTAACCCGACAAGTGGTGGTCTGATTTATCAAAAACAATATCATCTGCCGTTATGGTGTTCCAAGCGAGATCATTACTGATAATGGATCTAACTTGAACAATAAGATGATGAAAGAGTTGTGCGCAGAGTTCAAGATCGAACACCATAACTCATCTCCCTACCGACCCAAGATGAACGGAGCGGTAGAAGCGGCCAATAAGAACATCAAGAGGATTGTTCAGAAGATGGTTGTAACCTACAAAGACTGGCACGAGATGCTACCCTTTGCTCTTCACGGTTATCGCACATCTGTCCGCACTTCAACAGGGGCAACCCCTTTCTCTCTAGTATATGGCATGGAAGCAGTGCTCCCCATCGAAGTAGAGATCCCATCAATCTGAGTATTGATGGAAGCTAAGCTCACAGAAGCTGAATGGTGTCAAAGCCGACACGACGAACTGAATCTGATCGAAGAAAAGAGAATCACGACACTATGCCATGGTCAATTGTATCAACAGAGAATGAAGAAAGCGTTCGACAAAAAGGTTTGACCCTGCATCTTCAGGAAAGGAGACCTTGTGCTCAAGAAGATACAATCATTTCTCACTGATTCTCGGGGCAAATGGACCCCAAATTATGATGGCCCCTATGTGGTCACGAAAGCTTTCTCAGGCGGCGCCTTGAGACTTGCAACCATGGACGGAGAGGAATTTGCCTACCCCACGAATGTTGATGTAGTCAAGAAATACTTCGCCTAAACTAAAAAAAAAACGTCTCAGTGGATTGAAAATCCGAAAGGGCGGTCCAGGCAAAAGTTAGAGACATAAAAAAAAATCATCCCGATGGATTGGAAACATCATAGTATAGTCCAGGGAAAAATTAGGGATAATGGCAAGTAACTATGTTCAACGGAGGCGAGTCCCTCAGCAGCAGCAGTTACATCATCCGTTAGAAAACTCCAGTCAAGGTCATCTTCGACAGAAGCTCAGGATGCCCCGAATTCAAAGTTGGTAGAAGGATAGCGGTCGTTATGTTTCAACGTAGCCCTTTTCCCTGTAAATTACCATTTTCTAACTTTGTAAATACTCTTTGGAATCACACGTTTGGCTGATCTCCATCTTATCAATAAAATATGAGCCCTTGTGCTTTTGTTTGTAATTCTTATTTGTTTTAGCTTTGCAGAACGAAATTTTAACATGATTAACGATTCTTGAAATAAAACAAAAATGAATTTACTTGTTAAAACTTTTTCTGCTTTTTAATAAAGACGGCAATTTCTTTTGACTGTTGAACATCAGAAGAACATCGGTCGCTTCTCCAGAAGTAATCGAACCTCAAAGCGCAGAATCAAAGTACTCATTCTAACCCAGTACGCCTGAATGAAGGGATCAACTGTGTCAGAGACCTTGTTTCATCTGACACGCCTCGGCCGAGTTCTTATCTCCTAAGCCCGACCAACATAGCTCCCAATAGGGACTATCTTTCCTAAGCATGTTGGAATTGCTATCTTGAACCAGCGATACTTTTCCGCCCCGCGATGGCCGCGTATCCAGTCATGTTCATCTTTTAGTTTGTGTGTCGCGTCAGTTTTGTCAGCATATACATACATACATCATGCATTATTGATTTGCATTCACATTTCATATTGCATCACTATCACTCTAGTCGGTCTTGTCCCCTAGTGATAGAAGTTCTCTCAATCGAGTTGTCAGTTCTTACCTCGTCAGGAAACGCTGCGTTTGAACAACCTCGCCTCCAGTTTATTTCTGGAAGGAAGTTGGCCCCTGACCACTTTGATAACTTGAACCTCTGAAAAACCAGAGGAACTTTCAGTCAGCATCACTCTTCGCCATTGAAGATGATATCCTTGCTTTCCCAGATTAAGGAAAATCCACAGAGAAAGCCTCGTAATCAGAGATTCGGCAACATGCCAGTTTCTCTCCGAAAAGACCGCTGATGAAAAGGTCATCGGCACCTCAAAATTGGACCCCATCATATGGCATTTTTCCGGGAAGATCCCGAGAAAAGTATGATGTAAGATCCCACGCAGAAGCAGCCTCTTAAGAGACCTGCTTTCCCCCAGTAGAAACAAATGGCGTCTCCAACAGAGAAGTTTGTGCAACTCTACCACTTAGACGGTTGGGTTCACCAGCAGGTCTGACATCAAATTTTTTGTTTTTCTCCATCAAATGGCATCTCCCCAGGAAAATTCGGCGAGAAGTTTATGGAAAACTGCTACGAATAGCGTCCCTTGTCAATAAAGCTTATTGACAAAAGAAACCGAGACCAGTTCCTTGGTAGGAAACCAGGATCGAGGGGAAGTTTACATCAGAAACTGAGCCCAGTTCCTTGGTTGGAAACCAGGATCGAGGGGAAGTTTAAATCAGAAACTTAGACCAGTTCCTAGGTAGGAAACCAGGATCGAGGGGAAGTTAACAAGAGAAACTAAGACCAGTTCCTTGGTAGGAAACCAGGATCGAGGGGAGGTTTATCCCAAAAGGAAACTGAGACCAGCTCCTTGGCTGAAGACCAGGATCGAGGGGAAGTTTACCTTTTCTAAGCATCATCGCTTAGTTAAAGAAGATGAATGCGTAAGCTACCATTCAGGATCACCATCAAAATTTTGGGTATTCCGATATTTAATCCTCTTGCACCCCGAATGCCCGAATACTTTCGTCATTCACACCTTCGGGTCCAAGAAGATTAAATAGGGGCATCTGTCATACCCCAAATTTTGACCACTAAGATTTCCCATCATTGTGAAAATCATCATCACAATATGGAGGAACCATCATACTTCATCAGTCTCCCCAAAGATGGGTGAGCATCCACTACAATCAAAATTAGGGTTTCAAGCCCTTTCAGAGCCTTAGATAAAGGATCAATCAAGGAATGACATGATCTTCAACTTGTGTAACCTCCCAAACATCCACAATGGATCAAAAGGACTCCCACTTCAAGGATTAAGCACAAGGCTACTCCCTTCTAGGTGGATCAAGTCTCAAGATCGACAGTATCACCAAATTAGGGTTTTGGTCGACCAGGGCCTCCAGATGGAAATTTTTCATCTGGGAACAAGCCAAAGATCCAAAACATAACCAAATATACTCCATGGAACCTCATGGACCCAATCATCAAGTCAATTTGACCTCAGGGGATGCATTCATCAAATATCAGGAATTAGGGTTTCTTGACCTAATTCACCCCTAAGTTGACTTTTAGGGCAAATCATGAGCCAAGACCTCAAGAGAGGGCTTGAGGGTCTCTAATGACCCATATTGATCCATTTGGAACAATGGATTAATCCAAGAAGCTTGAGCAACAAGTCTCAATTTCATCTGCACCACAATTAGGGTTTCGCGAGGAAAGTCAACTGTAACTTTGACTTTTGACCAGGACATGCTCCCAAGCCCTAAGACATGATTCAATATACCCTATGACACCCATGGAACATGTCCATCAAGTTTGATTTAGGTCAAGTACATGATTTCATGAAGAATTGCACAATTTGGAATTCATCTAATAAAAAGTCAACTGTGCACAAAAGTCAACTTTAACTTTTTGAGATTTTTCTCCAAAATGGATTTTTAACCCTAAAATGATGTTAATGTATGATTTGAATCATCATTCATCAAGAAAAATCAAAGAAAGTGGGATAACTTGTAAAAGAGGTAACCATAAAAACTTAGAAAAATTTCTAAGTTATGGAAAAAGTGACACTAATGTGCCAACTTTGGAGGACCATAACTCCTAAACCACAAGGCCATTGTTCCCCATTCAAAGCTTGATTTGTAGATCTTACTGCCCTCTACAAAAGCTTCATACTGACCTATGTCCAAATTCCTCATGGATTTTGAGTTATGGAGTGATCAAAATCAAGAAAAGTCACTTTGTTCCAACACTTAGTGAAAATTTCACTAAGTTAGATTTTACCTTACTTTTTTCCAAATGTAGGGGGATTTTTCACTTGGATTCAAAAGAGATCAAAACCAAACATGTTCAAACAGTTGTTGTATCATGTAAGGGCTTTCAAAAATGGCCAAGAACATTACCAAATTCAATTTGAGTCATGAGATATGACATTGGCAAGTTGCCTTGCTGAAATCTGCCAAGGCAAGGCAGATTTTCACACTTTTGGTCGATTTGACAAAATCAGCCAAATCCAAATGCTCCTATCCACTTGGACACCTCTGAGGATTGAATCTAAAGGGGACAATCACTGAGCCAAGCCTCCAAAGTCTTTGGAACAAGAAATAGCATGTTGAACCTAGAATTGCCAAAATAGGGACAAGACTCCAATTTTGGATTGGAGCATTCAATGGAAGCATCAAGGTGGCATGGACTGAGCCATTCTCAACTGAATTCAGTCAAGACTTATCCAAGACCAAGGGAACCAGCAGCCTGTGCCCTAACCTCTAGTCAATGGCTAGAGGAGACTTGGATTTTCATTTGCCAACATTGGCCAAACCTACTCAGCAGTTGCCATTCACTATTCCTTGCAAAACTAACTTGCTCTACTATAAATAGAGCTCAATTGTGATCAGTTTGAGTACACCAAAGCCATCAAACATATGCTTTCCTCAAAATCTCTTCTTTCACTCCAATTTTGCCTTCCAAAGCAAGTCACTATCGGGTTTTGAGTTTGAGAGCTTTTCCAATCAAACCAATCACACACACACACACCTCATATACATCATAGAGAAGTGATCCAAACACTCACATAACATCTGGAACACAGATTTCACAAAATCATCAACCAATTGCTCAAGTTCTTGACAAATTTGCAGTTGGGGTACCATCTCAAGTTCCAGATCATTTCAATCCATTCCAAGCATTCATACACACTCCATGGCACCTAGGGAAGCTATCCAGATCATTGGAACCTAGCTATAACACCTCCAACACAAATCACGATCACCAGCTGCAAGTGGTAAGCATGAGCTCTTCTAACTTTATGATCCATGCAATTTTTACTGCACAATAATTTGGACATATGTTCATAATCATGCATGGAATGTTTCCCCTCAATTAATTGCATTGTTTGAATCGTGTATCAAAAATCCTAGCCTTCATGCAGAAATTAGGGTTCTTGAGGATTGTTCATGATTTCTTGTTTTATGTTTAATTTAAATGAAATTAATTGTCATAGACATGATCGTGAGGTTGAAACGAGTTGATTGGTATGTGGATTGCATGATATGATTAAGTATTCAGTGAGATTGGATAGAAAATGCAAATCTGGGAAACTCAGAACACGCGCGTGTTCTTGCCCTTGTTCTTGGCGCCATTTTCCAACATTTGAATATTTGAATTTTATGATTTTTATTTAATTGATTCAAAAATTAATTTCTCTCTGAGTTTTAATGATTTTGAGCTGATTCTTTTTTTAATAATTCACAAAAATGTTAAAATATTTTATTTTCCCAAAAAATCCCAAAAATATTATTTATTTTGTATAATTGATATTTTTGAAAAGAATTAATGTTTTAATTGTTTTTAACATTTAAAATATTTTTTCCACCTTGATTTTGCAACTTTTAATGCTTTCTAATTATTTTGTAGGTCAATACTTAATTTTTGAAGCATTAATCCAAGATCACAATTTGTTTTCCATATGTTAAACAATTTTGATCATTTTAATTAAAATTTTATTCAATTAAAACACATTTTGAAAACAAATTAGGGTTTTGGATTAATTCAACCCTCATAAATCATTTTCAAAACTCATTTGGGCCTCTAATAGAGTGTAAGACCCAATCCTTTTTTTGACCAAATCATTTTTGGGCCTCAGGGTATTGTATAAGTCCCGATACCGTAAAAAAC
The DNA here is from genome assembly GCA_022829125.1 of Lathyrus tuberosus. Classification (NCBI taxonomy): domain Eukaryota; kingdom Viridiplantae; phylum Streptophyta; class Magnoliopsida; order Fabales; family Fabaceae; genus Lathyrus; species Lathyrus tuberosus. The sequence goes on from JALAZF010000253.1 coordinate 7,699,142, forward strand.
AAACGGCACGATCGTCGCCTTTTGACAAAAAAACCTTGGGCCTACCCTCGAGTAGTAAGACCCATTTCTTTTCTTAAAACTCATTTTGGGCCTCTATTAGAGTGTAAGACCCAACCCACTTGTACAGAAATATTTTGGGCCTCACTTATTGTATAAGTCCCTCTGTACGTTTTTAAATTCGGCACGATCGTCGCCAGTTTAAAGATAAACCATTTGGGCCTCTCCTTGAGCTATAAGACCCATTCAAAACTTTTAGGCCTCTATTAGAGTGTAAGACCTAACCCCCTTTTAACCAAAACCATTTTTGGGCCTCACTTATTGTATAAGCCCCTCTGCGTTAAAAGAAAATCTCGGCGCGATCGTCATTTCAAACGAAAAATCATCTGGGCCTACCCTCGTGTTATAAGCCCTACTCTTTTTTTAAAACTTTTTGGGCCTCTTGAGAGAGTTTAAGACCCATCCCTTTGTACAGAAAACCTTTTTGGGCCACAGTCACTTGTATAAGTCCCTCTGTACAAATTCAACAGTGCAATCACTGGTAAAACCCTGGGCCTCTCCTTGAGCTGTAAGCCCCAAATCTTTCTTTTTCAAAGCACTTTCTCCTTTGATTTTAAATATACTGTTGTTTTTAATCTTTCTTTGTTGAACAACTAACCAAACAGCATGGAAGCTCTACAACCGAGTAAGTGGTTATTGCTTTCATTTACCGCTTTCATATACACATAACTGTATTGTGGGACTGTTTCGCTGTAAGTCTTCTTTCATAAACTCATATCAACTGTGTAATAATAGTATAGATATTTAGAGTTTCCCCGGCAACTACGTCTCTAACTAGGTGACGCCGTTTCGTTTATTCGTAGAAATAAACAACTAGATCCCCAATAGGATCACCAGATACAGTCTTCTCATCGGCTGTCCTCATTAGGAATTGTCAAGAAACTCTACTCCCAGAGATGAATGTATTCTCCGTGAATGGCATCTTTGAGTTTCTTCCAAATTCTCGAACTTTCCTGGCTTGATTTATTCTTTGTGAATAGTCTGTCTTGAATTTCTCGGGGTTTGGGGACCCACGGGCTTCTTAAAAGCATCGGCCTCCTCTTGGGCATCGTACAAGGACCCACAGGCTTCCTAAAAGCAACCCCGCCTCCTCTTGGACTTAGTACAAGGACTCGCCGGCTTCTTAGAAGTATTCACAGCCTCCTTTTATGCTTCGTATAATGATTCTTCCTCCGGGAATGATAGCCTCCTCTTGGGCTTAGTACAAGGACCCGTCGGCTTCTTAAAAGCTTCCAGCCTCCTCTTGGGCTTCATACAAATTGTCCCGACGACCTCCTAGAGGTATAGGAACATAACTTAGTCATCTGCATATAATAGTCCTTTCAAAGAGCCTACTACTGTTTCTCAAAGCATAATACAAAATGAAACTCTAGACACGGACAATCTCATCTCCTTGAGTCTCAAAGACATTCTCAAGTGACCCTTTCGTTAAATAGGAAGAAAACCCGTAGACTCGGACAGTCTCAATACCCTTCGGATTTCCCACTTCCTTAAAGAACGGGAACAACCCTGACCCTCGAATCAAAGCCTTGAGTACAGTGTTGCTCATATAAGAACTGATTTTCTCTTTAAATAAGCATACTGGACCTGTCACTCAACTGAAACAGCGCCATAGCCTCCTCTTGGGCTTTGTACAATGATTCTCCCCAGCGGAGTCAAACAACGTTTAGCCTCTCTCTCGGGCTTTATACGAGACACATAAAAGACTCCTTCGTTGAGTCAATCACCCCTTCCGCCTCCATCTCAGGCTTTATACGAGATACAAAAAGGTTCTTATTGAGCCAAACAAATTTCCGCCTCCATCTCGGGCTTCGTACGAGATACAAAAACACTCTCTTATTGAGTATAAAAGACTCTCTTGTTGAGTCAAAACTTAGCCTCCATCTCGGGCTTTGTACGAGATACAAAAACTCTCTTGTTGAGTCAAATAGCCTCTATCTCGGGCTTTATACGAGATACCAAAAGACTCTACCGTCAAGTCAAAAACCTTTTAGCCTCTCTCTCGGGCTTTGTACGAGACACATAATAGCCTCCTCTTAGGCTTTGTATAAGAAAATCACTGGTTGATCCAATTAACCTTTTAGCATCAAAGTTGTGCCTCGTTCACATTACACAAACATCAACAACTCCTTCCATCTAATCGCTGTAAGCGGCAAGCCTCTGGATCATCTACATCCGTGCCACTGTCCCTCTTTTAGCATGAGAAATTCCTAAGGAAAGATAGCATTGCTCTACACTGAGTTAAAGTCTTCTCCTTCAGGTTAAAAAAACCATATAAAGGAAATTATGGCATTGCCGGATTCACACATCCCGATTAAAGTAATCCTCCTTTATAACCAGTCACCCAACAGTTGCGACAAACAGACCCCCTTTAGAGATGACAAATTCTCTCTAAAGTCAAACCCCTTCAGCTTCACATCTTGGGCTTTTAACAAGATACAAACCACCTTTTGCTTCACGTCTTGGGCGTTGAACAAGACACCAAAACAACCATTTCCTCCCATAGAATAGGAGGAACTACGAACGCTCTGATTTCCCTATTTCGGTAAACGGGAATACGTAGGCATAAGATTGAAAGGAAAATCTTAGCGAGCACACTAAACAAAAACCCAAAATCCCATACTCTCACATATCTATCAAGAAGCATCCGTCCTAACATCTAAACCTCCCACCACTTTTAAAAAAATAAACCCGATAGAGACCCTGAATCTTTGTAGCATCTGTAACCTAACAGACCGCTGTTTAAACTCAATTTGCAAGCAGGGTTAATTTGAGACATCTATTTCCCTTCCTTCATCAGCTTTAATAGGATAAAAAATGAATCGAGCTGTAGGCACCAAAGAGCGATAGCGCTTCGCAACCGCGTCCAAAATTGCTCGCTACACAATGTATGGCAAGAGATAGTGAGATAATTCCCCACACAACATAAACAAATGAGCGCACATACATATGATAAAGATAGCATTTTCAAGATTGAAATCAAAGGCAAAATATCCAAGTTAGGAGACTTAGCAACAAAGCTAAAAGATACAAATCAAACCCTAAAGGAAAAAACTTATCCAAGGTGAAGGAACCTCCTCAAACAACCCTCTCATACCATAGAACAAGCCAAAGAAAACTCTCACAAAGCTCTCAAGAAACAAAAGACTTTCAAAGAAAATTCATAGATTAAATGAAAAGTTTGCTCATGTTTTTGTATTTTTAGAAATTAATATGAAAGTGAGATAAAAGTAAAAATAAAAACTATGGAAAATTAAATTAAATATTAAAGAGTATTTATGATTTTTTTTTGGAATTTTTGGGTGGAGGAAAATATTTTTAATAATTCAAATTGGAATGAAAATGAAAATAAAGTGTGGTCATAAATTAAATTAAGGGAGGGTGTGTTAGCAATTTCAGCATGCCTTAAGCAACTGAGTTGAGCGCATGGGCCTATGTAGAGGGGGTGTCAACAGCAGTTCAGGCCCAAGTCAGAAAACCAAAGGAAAAAAAACAAATAAAAGGGCGTCGGGGGCGAGGGGGATTCGAACCCCAGACGCCTATGTCACAGCGCGCAAGTCATACCACTGGGGTGGCTATACATCCATTGTATATGACACCCATAAAAACACTTAAACCAAAGCAAGTGAAATTAAAAGGTTTTCTGAAAAAATAACTACATAAAAATAACGTGCTCTAAGGAACCATGTCAACTGGTAATCTCCACTTAAGTCGCTACCGGAAAAAACACACCAACACCATTCCTATAATGCCACGCATACATTGCCTCCATGCACCATGCAACATAACCATCATGGATCTAGGAAAGAAAAACCATTGTGCATGACCAACTTGTTCAATCAAAAAACAAACTAAATCTCTACCAAAGATCCAGAAACAAAACATCAAATTGCAGTGCTCAAAATAAAGGATATTATTAAACCTTAAGTACACCTGATAGTGGCATGAACATAAAGAGAAATAACATAGAAAAGGTGGTGATCAGAAACAAAACTAACCTCTCATCTTGCTAAAATGTCACCACAGATCCAAAGTAATTTTAGCACATGTGCATATGTAATCATCTCAGGTTTGATGTATATAACCATAGCTATAGGGGGCCAGAGTAAGACCAAACATTTGCCAAACAAACATAAATCCAAACAGAACTTTTCATGTTGTTTAACGATTACAATCCATAGTATTCCAAACATGGCATTAAAATATCAATAATATAGCACCAGGGACTGGTAGTAACAGAAGCACCACATAAACTCAACATTATCTTTCACATTGTTGTTTGACTTAAATACAAAACAAAAAAAGACATGATAACAACATGATATTTGGAACATGAAGCAAAGGAGTGAATCAAAAGAAAGCATCACAAACTCACACACCAACATCTATATCACCATATGATTTAAGTGCACAACAATTATATGGTAGCATGATCATGATATTTGGAACATGGAGTAAAAAGAATAAGGGTTACCTAGTGGAATAAGTCCACTGCACCTTCTTAAGTATGAACTCTAAAGATTCCAAGGACTGAGCTTCTTTCTCCTCCAACTATCAGCTGCTGCAAAGTATTCTTCTCTTTCTTCTTTCTTGCCAAGAGAATGCACAAAGTCACAAGATCTCAATATTCTGGTGTTATGTGGATCATTGGTGTGAAATGAATGAGGATGATCCTCCATTTATAGTGGCATATGCTGGTTGATGGCTTTCATGGTACAATGGATATTGGTTTTGCATTGGAGGAAAAGATCATGAAGGAAGATCCTACGCATGGCCTGGTCTGAATTTCTCTCTTGAGCCAAGTGAAGCTTGTAGAGGTTGATTGAACTAGGGCTTGGTCAGAAAAATGAAATAGCACGGACTAGTGGATCGAAGGGTGAGAACTAAGTACATGGTGGTTATTTGTTTTGCACTATGGTACATTTCCTTCTGCCAACTATGAAAGTACAAGATGTTATACTTTGTGAAATCTCTTTTGCACGATTTTGGTGGTTTGTGGTTGGGAACTAATGTGAAAGAAACTCAGCACTTGTACTTGCCATAATCTTTTGCTCAGACTTGTTTAAGTTACAAAGCATAGTTTGCAAAGAACTAAACCATGCCATGCCATTCATTACACGAGCATGCTTCATGTAATTGACCAAACATCATGTTTTTGGATTCTTTGGAAGGAAAAGAGTGTAGCGAGCGATTTTGGACGCGGTTCTTAAGCACTGGTCGCTCTCTGCGGTTGAGCTTGAACTACAGGTCGATTCATTTTTTATCCTATTGTGAGCTGAATAAGGAAGGGAAATAGATGTCTCCAATTAACCCTGATTGCATACTGAGTTTAAACAGCGATCTGTTAGGTTACGGATGCTATCAATGTGGGGGGCCTTTGTACTGGTTATTCGTATTTCGCCAATACAGGTTTCTTTCTTTCTTACCTGGGCAGAAGGTTTCTGGCGGGGAACAAGGATTAGGATATTAGGACTGGTGCTTTTGAATTACTGCTTTTAATTGACTGAGATATGGGATTTGGGTTTTTTGTTGATTGCGCTCGCTAAGATCTTTTCTTTCGATCTTATGCCTACGTATTCCCGTTTACCGAAACAGGGAAATCAGAGCATTCGTAGTTCCTCCTATTCTATGGGAGGAAAGGGGTTTTTGGTGTCTTGTTCAAAGCCCAAGACGTGAAGCGAAAGGTAGTTTGTATCTTGTTCAAAGCCCAAGATGTGAAGCTGAAAGACCCCGACTTTAGAGAGAATTTGTCATCTCTAAAGAGGGGGAAGGAGAATTACTTTAACTGGGATACGCGGATCCGAGCAATGCCATAATTTCCTTAAAAGGGGTTTTAACCTGAAGGAGAAGACTTTAACTCAGTGTAGAGCAATGCCATCTTTCCTTAGGAATTTCTCATGCTAAAAGAGGGACAGTGGCATGGATGTAGATGATCCAGAGGCTTGCCGCTTACAGCGATTAGATGAAGGGAAAGGAGTTGTTGATGTTTGTGTACTATGAACGAGGCACAACTTTGATGCTAAAAGGTCGATTGGATCAACCAGTGGTTTTCTTATACAAAGCCTAAGAGGAGGCTAATTTCCGCTAGGAAAATCATTATACAAAGCCTAAGAGGAGGCTATTTTGTATCTCGTACAAAGCTCGAGAGAGAGGCTAAAAGTTTTTGACCCGACGATAGAGTCTTTATGTCTCGTACGAAGCCCGAGATAGAGGCTATTGTTTGTTTGACTCTACGAGGGAGTCTTTGTGTCTCGTACGAAGCCCGAGATAGAGGCTAAAAGTTTGACTCAACAAGAGAGTCTTTGATACTCAACAAGAGAGTGTTTTTGTATCTCGTACGAATCCCGAGATGGAGGCTAAAAGTTTGACTCAGTTGAGTGACAGATCCAATATACTGATTTTAAAAGAGAAAATCAGTTCCTATATGAGCAACACTGTACTCAGGGATTTGATTTGAGGATCAGGGATATTTCCTTCTCTTTGAGGAAACGGGAAATCCAGAGGGTATTGAGACTGTCCGAGTCTGCGGGTTTCCTTCTTATTTAACGAAGGAGGTCACTTGAGAATGTCTTTGAGACTCAAGGAAGTTAGACTGTCCAAGTCTAGAGTTTTTTTCTTTTGTACTATGCTTTGAGAAACAGTAGTAGACTCTATGAAAGGACTGTTCTATGAGGATGACTAGGTTCTGTTCCTATACCTCTAGGAGGTCGTCGGGACAATTTGTACGAAGCCCAAGAGGAGGCTGGAAACTTTTAAGAAGCCGACGGGTCCTTGTACGAAGCCCAAGAGGAGGCTATCATTCCCGGAGGAAGAGATCATTATACGAAGCCTAAGAGGAGGCTGTGAATACTTCTAAGAAGCCGTAGGGTCCTTGAATAATGCCCAAGAGGAGGCCGATGCTTTTAAGAAGCCCGTGGGTCTATCATCTCCTTTCCATTAGGAGAGATAACTCTTTTAAAGATAAAAACCACTGGTAAACGTGCGAGGTTTACTATCCAGCGACTTCTAGCTTTTAAAGAGGGTTCCTTAGTTAAGGTCCAAGATTATGACCGTAGTGGGTACCCAAACCCCGAGACATTCAAGGCAAGCTATCCACAAGGAATAGATCAAGTCAGGAAAGTTCGAGAATTGGGAAGAAACTCAAAGATGCCATTCACAGAGAATACATTCATCTTGGGGAGTAGAGCTTCTTGACGATTCCTAAGGAGGACAACCGAAGAGAAGACTGTATCTGGTGCTCCTATTGGGGATCTAGGCGTCTATTTCTACGAATAAGTGAAACGGCGTCACCTAGTTCTAGACGTATTTGCCGGGGAAACTCGAAATATCTATACTATTATTACACAGTAGATATGAGTTTATGAAAGGAGACTTACAGTGAGCAGCCCCACAATACAGTTTATAATATGAAAGCAGTAAATGAAAGCGATAACCACTTACTCGGTTGTAGTGCTTCCATGCTGTTTGGTTAGTTGTTCAACAAAGAAAGATTGAAAACAACAGTATATTCAAAATCAAAGGAGAAAATGCTTTGAAAAAGAAAGGTTTGGGGCTTACAGCTCAAGGAGAGGCCCAGGGTTTTATCAGTGAGCACACTATTTGAATTTGTACAGAGGGACTTATACAAGTGACTGTGGCCCAAAAAGGTTTTCTGTACAAAGGGATGGGTCTTACACTCTCTCAAGAGGCCCAAAAAGGTTTAAAGAAAAAGAGTGGGGCTTATAACACGAGGGTAAGCCCAAATGATTTTTCGTTTAAAAATGGCGATCGGGCCGAGGTTTTCTTTTAACGCAGAGGGACTTATACAATAAGTGAGGCCCAAAATGTTTTGGTTAAAAGGGGGATTGGGTCTTACACTCTAATAGAGGCCCAAAGTGTTTTAAAGAAAAAGAAATGGGTCTTACTACTCGAGGGTAGGCCCAAATGATTTTTGAAAAGTCGACGATCGCGCCATTTGTTTTTTGACGGTATCGGGACTTATACAATAAGTGAGGCCCAAAGATGATTTGGTAAAAAAAAAGGATTGGGTCTTACACTCTAATAGAGACCCAAAGTGTTTTGAAAATGATTTATGAGGGTTGAATTAATCCAAAACCCTAATTTGTTTTCAAAAATGTATTTAATTGAATAAAAATTCAATTAAAATGATCAAAAATTGTTTAACACATGGAAAACAAATTGTGATCTTGGATTAATGTTTCAAAAATTAAGTATTGACCTACAAAATAATTAGAAAGCATTAAAAGTTGCAAAATCAATGTAGAAAAAATATTTAAAATGCCAAAAACAATCAAAATATTAATTCTTTGCAAAAATATCAATTATATGAAATAAATAATATTTTTGGGATTTTTTGATAAAATAAAATATTTTAACATTTTTGTGAATTATTAAAAAAAGAATCAACTCAAAATCATTAAAACTCAGAGAGAAATTAATTTTTGAATCAATTAAACAAAATCACAAAATTCAAATATTTGAATATATGAAAATGGCGCCAAGAACAACACCAAGAACACGCGCGTTTTTCAGTTTGCCCAGATTTGCATTTTCCATCCAATCTCACTGAATACGTAATTATAACATGCAATCCACATATCATTATGCTCGCCTCAACCTCACGATCATGTCTATGTACTTTAATTTCATTTAAATTAAACATACAACAAGAAATCACGAAGAGACCTCAAGAACCCTAATTTCTGCATGAAGGCTAGGATTTTTGATACACGATTCAAACAATGCAATTAATTGAGGGAAAACATTCCATGCATGATTATGAACATATGGCCAAATTATTGTGCGAGGAAATATGCATAGATTGAGAGATGACCAAGCATGTGCTTACCTCCAAGTCGTGACAGCAAGAGCAGATGTGATTTTGAGTTGGAGGTGTTACAGACAAGTTGTGATGATCTGGACAGCTTCCCTACACCATATGGAGTGTGTTTGAACACTTGGATTGAATTGAAATGGACTGGATCAGTTTATGGCATCTCAGCTGCAACTTCACTTCAAACTTGTGTGGATGGCAAGTGATTTTGAGATTTTGATGTTTCAGAAGTAAACTAAGTGTTTGATCAGCTCCTATGTGATGTATGTGAGGTGTGTGAGTGATTGGTTTGTGCAGAATTTCTCTCAAACTCAAAACCCGATAGCTACCTTGCTAAGAAAGACATTTTTGCCAAGAGAAAGAGATTTTGAGGAAAGCATCTGTTAGATGGCTTTGGTGTACTCAAACTGACCACAATTGAGCTCTATTTATAGTAGAGCAAGTTTGTTTTGCAAGGAATAGTGCATGGCAGCTGGTAAGTAGGTTTCCTCAATGTTGGCCAATGGAAATGAAAGTCTCCTCTAGCCATTGACTAGAGGTTAGGGCACAGAGATTTGGTCCCCTTGGTCTTGGATAAGTCTTGACTGATTTCAGATGAGAATGGCTCAGTCCATGCCACCTTGATGGTTCCATTGAATGCCTCATTCCAAATTTGAAGTCTTGTCCCTATTTTGGCCATTCTAGGTTCAACATGCTATTCTTTGTTCCTTGAACCTTGGAGGCTTGGCTCAGTGATTGTCCCCTTTGGATTCAATCCTCTGAGGTTTCCAAGTGGATTGGAGCAATTGAAATTGGCTGATTTTGGCAAATCGACCCAAAATGCAAACTCTGCCTTGCTTTGACAGATTTCAGCAAGGTAACTTGACAATGTTGTATCTCATGATGTAGGTTGAATTTGGCAATGTTCTTGGCCATTTTGGAAAGCTCTTACATGATACAACAACTGTTTGAACAAGTTTGGTTTTGATCTATTTTGATTCCAAGTGAAAAATCCCCCTACATTTGGCAAAAAGTGAGGCAAAATCTGACTTAGTGAAAATTTCACTAAGTGTTGGAAAAAGTGACTTTTTCACTTTTCAGCCACTTTGATCATTCCATAACTCAAAATCCTTAATGAATTGGAATGACTTGTAGTTGAAGTTTTTGTAGGTGATAATGAGCGCTACAAATCCATCTTTGGATGAGAAAAAATGGCCTTGTGGTTTAGGAGTTATGGTCCTCCAAAGTTGGTACCTTTGCCACTTTATTTTTAACTTAGAAAATTTTCTAAGTTTTATGGTTACCCCTTTTACAACTTATCTCACTTTTCTTGATTTTTCTTGATGAATGATGATTCAAATCATACATTAACATCATTTTAGGGTTAAAAATCCATTTTGGTGAAAAATCTCAAAAAGTCAAAGTTGACTTTTGTGCACAGTTGACTTTTTATCAGATGAATTCCAAACTGTGCAATTCTTCAGGAAATCATGTCCTTGACCTAAATCAAACTTGATGGACATGTTCCATGGGTGTCATAGGGTATATTCAATCATGTATTAGGGTTTGGGAGCATGTCTTGGTCAAAAGTCAAAGTTATAGTTGACTTTTCCCTTAAAACCCTAATTGTGGTGCAGATGAAAATGAGACTTGTTGCTCAAGCTTCTTGGATCAATCCATTGTTCCAAATGGATCAATATGGTGTATTAGAGACCCTCAAATCATCTCTTGAGGTCTTGGCTCATGGTTTGTCCCAAAAGTCAACTTAGGGGTGAATTAGGTCAAGAAACCCTAATTCCTGATTTTTATGAATGCATCCCCTAAGGCAAAATTGACTTGATGCATGGGTTCATGAGGTTCCATGAAGCATATTAGGTCATGTTTTAGATCATTGCCATGTGCCCAGATGAAAATTTCCATATGGAGGCCCTGGTCGACCAAAACCCTAATTTGGTGACACTGTCGATCTTGAGACTTGGTCCACCTAGAAGGGAGCAGCCTTGTGCTTAATCCTTAAAGTGGGAGTCCTTTTTGATCCATTGTGGATGTTTGAGAGATTAGACAAGTTGAAGATCATGTCATTTCTTGATTCATCCTTTGTCTAAGCACTTAGAGAGGGCTTGAAACCCTAATTTTGATTGTATTGGATGCTCACCCATCTTTGGGGAGACTGATGAAGCATGTTGGTTCATCCATATTGTGATGATGATTTTCACAATGATGGGAAATCTAAGTGGTCAAAATTTGGGGTATTACAGATGCCCCTATTTAATCTTCTTGGACCCGAAGGTGTGAATGACGAATGAATTCGGGCATTTGGGGTGCAAGAGGATTAAATATCGGAATATCCGAAATTTTGATGGTGGTTATGAATGGTAGCTTGCGCATTCATCTTCTTTAGCTAAGCGATGATGCTTAGAAAAGGTAAACTTCCCCTCGATCCTGGTTTCCTACCAAGGAACTGGTCTAAGTCTCTTTTGAAATAAACTTCCCCTCGATCCTGGTTTCCTACCAAGGAACTGGTCTTAGTTTCTGATTTAAACTTCCCCTCGATCCTGGTTTCCTACCAAGGAACTGGTCTTAGTTTCGGATTTAAACTTCCCCTCGATCCTGGTTTCCTACCAAGAACTGGTCTTAGTTTCTGATTTAAACTTCCCCTCGATCCTGGTTTCCTACCAAGAACTGGTCTTAGTTTCTTTTGTCAATAAACTTTCTTGACAAGGGACGCTATTCGTAGCAGCTTTCCTTCAAACTTCTCGCCGAATTTTCCTGGGGAGATGCCATTTGAGTGGAAAAAGTTTTGATGTCAGGCTTGTTGGGGAACCCAGTCGTCTGATTTGTAGAGTTGTACAAACTTCTCTGTTGGAGACGCCATTTGTTTCTACTGGGGAAAGCGAGTCTCTTGAGAGACTGTTTTCATTTGGGATCTTTCATCATACTTTTCTCGGGATCTTCCCGGAGAAACGCCATATGATGGGGTCTAATTTTGAGGTGCCAATGACCTTTTCATCAGTGGTTTTTCGGAGCAAAACTGGCATGCTGCCGAATCTCTGATCACGAGGCTTTCTCTGTGGATTTTCCTTAATCCGGAAAAGCAAGGATATCATCTTCAATGGCGAAGAGTGATGTTTATTGAGAGTTTTCTCTGGCTTTTCAGAGGTTCAAGTTATCAAAGTGGTCAAGGACCGACTCTGATCTAAAGATACACTGGTGGCGAGATTGTGTAGACGCAACACTTCCTGACGAGGAAAGAACTGACAAACTCGATTTAGAAAACTGTTTATCACTAGGGGACAAGACCGACTCAAGTGATAATGATGCAATATGAAATGTGAATGCAAATAAAAAATGCATGATGTATGTATGTATATGCTGACAAAACAGACGCGACATACAGACTAATGGATGAACACAATTGGATACTCGGCCATCGCGGGGCGTATAGAGATATCGTTGGTTCAAGATAGCAATTCCACCTTGCTTAGGAGAGATAGTCCTGTTGGGAGCTATGTTGATCGGGCTTAGGAGATGAGAACTCGGCCGAGGATGTCAGACGAAACAAGGTCTCTGACACAGTTGATCCCTTCATTCAGGCATACTGGCTTAGAAGGAGTACTTTGATTCTGCACTTTGAAGTTCGCTTACTTCGGGAGAAGCGATCGATGTTCTTCTGATGTTCAACAGTCAAAAGAAATTGCCATCTTTATTTTAAAAGCAGAAAAAGTTTTAACAAGTAAATTCATTTTTGTTTTATTTCAAGAATCGCTGATTAAGTTTAAACAATGTCGTTCTGTAAAGCTAAAACAAGCAAGAATTACAAACAAAAGCACAAGGGCTCAAATTTTATTGATAAGATGGAGATCAGCCAAACGCGTGATTCCAAAGAGTATATACAAAGTTAGAAAACAATAATTTACAGGGAAAAGGGCTACGTTGAAACATAACGACCACTATCCTTCTACCAACTTTGAATTCGGGACATCCTGAGCTTCCGTCGAAGATGACCTTTGACTGGAGATTTCCTCCGATAGATGATGTAACTACTGCTGAGGGACTTGCCTCTGTTGAACATAGTTACTTGCCATTATCCCTAACTTTTGCCTGGATTGTACTATGAGATTTCCAATCCATCGGGATGATTCTTTTTTTTTTCATGTCTCTAACTTTTGCCTGGACCGCCCTTTCGGGTTTTCAATCCACCGAGACGTTTTTTTTAGTTTAGGCGAAGTATTTCTTGACTAAATCAACATTCGTGGGGTAGGCAAATTCCTCTCCGTCCATGGTTGCAAGTCTCAAGGCGCCGCCTGAGAAAGCTTTCGTGACCACATATGGGCCATCATAATTTGGGGTCCATTTGCCCTGAGAATCAGTGAGAAATGATTGTATCTTCTTGAGCACAAGGTCTCCTTTCCTGAAGACACGAGGTCGGACCTTTTGGTCGAACGCCCTCTTCATTCTCTGTTGATACAACTGACCGTGGCATAGTGCCGTGATTCGCTTCTCTTCGATCAGGTTCAGTTCGTCGTGTCGACTTTGACACCATTCAGCTTCGGTGAGCTTAGCTTCCATCAATACCCTGATTGACAGGATCTCTACTTCTATGGGAAGCACTGCCTCCATGCCATATACTAGAGAGAAAGGGGTAGCCCCTGTTGAAGTGCGAACAGATGTGCGATAACCATGAAGAGCAAAGGGTAGCATCTCGTGCCAATCTTTATAGGTTACAACCATTTTTTGAACGATCTTCTTGATGTTCTTGTTAGCCGCTTCTACCGCTCCGTTCATCTTGGGTCGGTAGGGAGATGAGTTATGGTGTTCGATCTTAAACTCAGCACACAACTCTTTCATCATCTTATTGTTCAAGTTAGATCTATTATCAGTAATGATCTCGCTTGGAACACCATAACGGCAGATGATATTGTTTTTGATAAATCAGACCACCACTTGTCGGGTTACATTGGCGAATGACGCTGCTTCGACCCACTTGGTGAAATAGTCAATGGCTACCAGGATGAACCAATGTCCGTTTGAAGCCTTAGGTTCGATCAAGCCAATCATGTCGATTCCCCATATGGAAAATGGCCATGGGGAAGAAAGAACTTTGAGATGTGATGGCGGTACATGAATTTTGTCGGAGTATATCTGACACTTGTGACACCTCCTCATGTACTTGTAGCAGTCGGATTCCATTGTCAACCAATAATACCCGGCCCTGAGAATTTTTCTCGCCATTGTGTGTCCGTTGGCATGAGTGCCAAAGGATCCTTCATGAATTTCTTTCATGAGCACGTCTGCTTCTGGTCTGTCGACGCATCGGAGCAAGACCATGTCAAAATTTCTCTTATAGAGAGTGTCACCACTCAGGAAGAAGTTTCCAGCCAATCTTCTGAGGGTTTTCCTGTCTTTTCTGAGTGCCCCAGATGGGTACTCTTGTTTCTGAAGGAAGCATTTGATATCGTGATACCAAGGTCTGTCGTCTATGACTGCTTCAATCGCGAAGATATAAGCGGGCCGTTCAAGGCGCATTATGTCAATCTTAGGTATGTCATTCCATCGACCTACACTAATCATGGAAGAGAGAGTGGCTAATGCATCAGCCATGTGATTCTCATCACGAGGGATGTGATGAAAGTCGACTCTGTTGAAGAAGGGTAACAACCTTCTTGCATAGTCTTTGTAAGGAATCAATCCTGATTGGTATGTGTTCCAATCTCCTTTTATCTGGTTAATAACTAGGGCTGAATCGCCGTATACGTCCAAGTTTTTGATCCTTAAATCAATCGCTTCTTCGAGACCCATAATACATGCTTCGTATTCGGCTTCGTTGTTCGTACATTTGAACGTAAGTCTGGCAGTGAAAGGAATGTGGGAACCCTGAGGGGTAACAATGATTGCCCCAATTCCGTTTCCATAATGATTGACTGCTCCGTCAAAGATAAGTCCCCATTGGGAACCTGGTTTTGGCCCTTCACTGGGTAGCGGTTCATCGCAATCTTTCATTTTTAGATACATGACATCTTCGTCTGGGAAGTCAAACCCGATTGGTTCTTGATCTTCAATCGGTTGATGATCCAAATGATCGGCTAAAATACTTCCTTTAACGGCTTTCTGAGCGTGGTACTCTATGTCATATTCTGATAGCAACATCTTCCAACGGGCAATCCTTCCCGTGAGAGCAGGTTTTTCGAAAACGTACTTGATTGGATCCATTTCGGAGACCAACCAAGTAGTATGACGAATCATGTACTGGCGAAGACGTTTGGCTGCCCAAGCCAAAGCGCAACAAGTTTTCTCAAGCATTGTGTACCGAGTCTCGCAGTCGGTGAATTTCTTGCTTAGATAGTAAATGGCAGACTCTTTCCTTTTAGTTTCGTCTTGTTGGCCAAGTACACATCCCATTGAGTCCTCTAGGACTGTGAGGTAAATGATTAGTGGTCTTCCTTCCACTGGAGGTGATAGAATCGGAGGATTCAACAGATATTCCTTAATACTGTCGAAGGCAGTTTGGCAGTCTTCCGACCAAACGCAATCCTGGTTCTTTTTCAATAACTTGAAAATCGGCGCACAAGTCGCGGTCATAAGGAATATTAACCTGGAGATGTAGTTCAAACGTCCCAAGAATCCTCTGACTTGTTTTTTAGTTTTCGGAGAAGGCATTTCTTGAATGGCCTTGACCTTGTCAGGATCAACTTCAATTCCTTTCTGGCTGATGATGAACCCTAGTAATTTCCCCGAACGGACACCGAAGGTGTACTTGTTGGGATTCAAGCGGAGCTTGAATTTTCTTAGACGTTCGAACAATTTTGACAGATGTTCAACGTGCTCATCCTCTGTTCTTGATTTTGCAATAAAATCATCGACATATACCTCGATTTCTTTGTGTATCATGTCATGAAACAGAGTAGTCATGGCCCTTTGATAGGTTTCCCCGACATCTTCAAACCGAACGACATTACCTTGTAACAAAAGGTACCCCATGGGGTAATGAACGAAGTTTTCTCCATGTCTTTCGGCGCCATTTTGATCTGGTTATAACCCGAGAATCCATCCATGAAGGAGAATACTTTGAATTTTACTGTGCTGTCAACCAGCATGTCAATGTGTGGTAAAGGAAAGTCGTCCTTTTGACTTGCCTTGTTTAGATCTCTGTAATCAACACACATTCTGACCTTTCCATCCTTTTTGGGAATGGGTACGATGTTGGCTAACCATTGAGGATATTCTGATGTAGCGAGGAAACCCGCGTCGATTTGTTTCTGTACCTCCACCTTGATTTTGATGGCCATGTCCGAGTGAGTGTGTCTCAACCTTTGTTTTACTGGCGGACATTCCGATCTCAACGGTATGTGATGTTCCACGATGCTGGTATCCAACCCTGGCATATCCTGATAGGACCAAGCGAACACATCAGGGAATTCTTTGAGAAGCTTTATCAAACCCTCTCTGGCAGTTGGACTGAGCAATGCTCCGATCCTGATTTCTTTTTTCTCTTTTTCTGAACCCAAGTTTACCGTTTCCAACGGCTCTTTGTGAGGTTCAATGGACCTTTCCTCTTGTCTGAGTAGTCGGGAGATCTCTTCTGGAATTTGGTCGTCATTTTCTTCTTCAGCCTCGAATACCGGGAACTCAAAGTTGGAAGAAGGCATCGGATCGTATGTTTCAACTGGGTTTAAAACAAGCAATCTGCATGACGTGATGATTCGTGTTTAGAAGAGATAGAGAAAATGCAAGTGTGTGCAGTGTTTTGATTTTACTGCTTGTTTTTATTATTGAATGTTTTTTTTTTAGGATTACCATTTTCTGAAAAAGCAAAAAGAGAAAACAGCAATTAATGCGGAAATTACAGAACGACGTTATTTTATTAATGAACAAGTCGAATCTTGAAACTACAGCCCTATAAAACAAAACTCTGTCGCTTTGGGCAAAGCGAAGAGGGAAATTTACAGAAAGCGAGCCCTATCAAAACATCAGTTTCACCTGGGCAGGGTGAAAGGTTAAAGATGGCAATTACTTTGACTGACAAACGACCTTCGGAACCTCGACGGCAACCCATTGGCGGTGAACTCCTCGGTGAATCACAAAGTCTGGCACCTTCCTTGATTTGTCTTCAGAAATGACGCTGATTTCTGGTGGAGTAGGATCATTGGAATCTGTCTCCCAAGCAGAGTTGTCGTAGGAGGATTCCTCTGTTGCATTATGCATAGCATTGGTGCTCTCAAGTAGATCTCCTCATCCAGTTGGCTGGATGTCTTCGAGCCTGATACGAGAGCTTTCGGGAGCAGTGTACTTGACCATATAGTCGTATTTTCCACTTGGTTGTCCCAGAGTGTCCCAAACTTCTTTGGAACTGGAGAAATCATCCCTCTCGATGACGTTGACCTCAGGAAAAGCATAGTTGATGAATTCTAGTCCTGCAAACGTTGCGAATTCATCTTCATGTTGAGTAGTTTCCGAATGACCTGAGTGTTGATCCCATGACATGGCGGGGACACAGGTATTCTGTTCAATGACGCTCAACTGAGTTTCATTACTCGGCTGACTTTCTTGCCCCAAGTTTCCTGGGTAAGGCTGCCACATTGGCAGGCCATCCATCGGGCCATAGTAATTGCGGTCAAAGTTGTCTTTCATCAGAGTGTCCTCCTCTAATGAATTTGGCGGAGCACGGCATCCTTCCGGATCACAATCCCCGTAGATCATTTTGACATCTGATCTTGGTATAAATCTCGGACTTTCTGTAGGAAAGCAAAAAGGCATAGGCACCTCTTCCTGAGACATATAGCCGTCCTTGTTAAGGTAGGACTTCCATTCTTCATCTGTGTCAGAGGGATCTTCCTCATTGATAGCATGAACTGTCTGAGACACTGGGTGAAGAAAACCTCCACCGTGGAAGAAGTTTTGAAGGGGATGAAGACTTTCATCGTTGACAGCTGTCTGAGTACAGGTCGCAGAAAAACCAAGACCCTTCTTTGTTTTATTGTCAGTAGGAATGACAAGCCATCCCCATCATGTCGTATCGGTACTCTCGACCGCTTTGATAGCATCTTTGTATGAAGAAATTGAAGTTCTTTCTTCGGATTGATCGTTCTTGCTCACCGATAGTGCTTGGAACTGAGTTCCAATAACCTCCTCGGGTTCCACACAAGTAGATGATGATAGGTTACTCACAAGCAAGGCTTGTTCCCCACAAACCGTGACAGGTTGATCGTTCTTGACGAACTTTAACTTTTGGTGGAGGGTCGAAGTGACCACTCCAGCCTGATGTATCCAAGGTCTTCCTAATAAACAACTGTATGTTGCCCGGATGTCCATGACCTGGAAAGTGATTTGGAAAGTGTGAGGACCAATAGTTATGGGAAGATCAACTTCGCCGATAACTGTTTTTCTGGATCCGTCGAATGCTTTGACGACGACCTCGCTGACTCTCATCGGAGGGCCCTTAAATGATAATTACGTCAAAGTGGACTTCGGCATAACATTCAGGGCTGACCCTGTGTCTACCAGTACGTTGGCTAAAGCATCGCCCTGGCAGTTAATTGTAATGTTGAGCGCCATGTTATGACGACGACCCTCTTCAGGTAATTCCTCATCACTAAATCCCAAATTATTGCAGGAAGTGATGTTAGAGACAATGCTATCGAATTGTCTGATTGTTACATCCTGTTCCACAAAGGCTTGCTCCAAGACTTTCTGTAAAGCCTCCCTGTGGGCTTCTGAACTGAGTAACAGTGATAATACTGAGATCTTTGAAGGAGTCTGTAACAGTTGATCAACAATGTTATATTCACTCCTTTGGATGAGCTTTAGCATCTCATCTTTGTCTTTTGAAAAGTCGGGATTACTAGATTGACCGACTGGCGGATCAGGAGTTTCTGCCTGAAGTTCCTTTTCTTTGTTGGATTCTCCAACCCCTCGGTTGAAGATTCGACCGCTCCGTGTTACACGACTGACGTCTGCAATATTCACGATGGAGGGTAATGGAATTTCCTTTCCATTCTCAATTGTTGTTTCACCATATTTGTAAGGGATCGCCTTAGCTAATTCATACGGTAATGGTCCCGATAGATAGATGACTATGGGAACCTTCTGATTTTTCTGACCATCATAAGTAACCTTGATCCGTTCCCGGTTGGGAACTTTAGATTCGTCAAGTAGAGGGATGATGGCAAAAACATCCCTGGTCCTGTGATGACCAGAGATCGTGACAACATCCTCAACTTGCTCGGCAAGGTAGTTCGGCGACCAAATGATGGGTCTAGAACCCGGATATGGACGAATTTCTCCATGATCGACCTGACCCTGAAGAGCTGCTCTCACAAGGTAACACCCTTGGTTACTTTCCGAACAGACGCTACAGCTGTCATAGTTGTGTGGTGGCACCTGGCCACGCCCACTTTGAATGCAATGTAACCTCACTAGGTTACCTTCCATTGATCGGACATCCTGACTTTGACGACGAGTAGGATTCCTGTTATTGATACTAATCTGCTGAGTATCTTCGTCCATATAGATTGGCTTCCACCAGTGATTTAACAAGTGCTGAAGTGCCTCCTGGACAAGGGTACAACCTCGATCATTTTCGCAACCCGCTTTACAGCTTTGATAGTCATGTGATATTAAGAATCCAAGTCGGACCTGCTCAGCATGTAACTCTACCAGGTTGGTATTCATCACGGGAATGTCAAAGATCTGAACCATGTTGATTTGATAGGAGTTCCTATCATGGTAGTCTTGGATCCATCCAAGATCCATCTGACGCTGGAGGGCCTCTTGTATGAAAGAGCATCCCTGTTTGTTTACCGAGCAAATCAGACAGGAACTGTAATCGTGCCGTGGCAGATTATGATACTGGCTTTGCCTTGAGTGCATCGCCACCAAGTTGACATTCATCACACGGATGTCATGGTTTTGAATGACGTTAGAATTCGTAGAGACCATGTTAACTCCACGAAATCGGTGCTCCTGGATCCATCCGAGATCCATTTGTTCCTGTAGAGCTGCTTGCACTACAGAACATCCTTGGTTATCTTTAGAGCAGATATCACACTGGTGATAGTTATGAGGTGGCACATGGCCATATCCACTCTGTCTACAATGCATCTTGACCAGATTGGTCCCCAATAAGAATACATCGTGAATTTGATAGACATTGTTAGTCTCTTTCTTAATCAGATTGACTGCAGCTTTCTCGTGTTGAGGCAGCGGGTTCGTAAGAACATTGGGATTCGTATCTTTGAAAGATAAGAGCCCGCTCCTAACAAGCTTTTGTACGTCGGATTTGAAATTGAGACAAGTCTCAATGTTATGCCCTGAACCTCCTTGATGATAAGGGCATGTTTGATCCGCTTTAAACCAGAAAGGTGGATTTTTCGGAACTGAAAGGGGAGACTTAGTCTGGATGTGCCCCTTGGCTAGCAGTAACGGAAACAGCTCTGCGTACGTTACGGGTATAGGATCAAATCCTGGTGGCCGTGTTGTACGATTGTTGTTATATGGAGGACGAGCCTGCTGAAGAGGCTGTTGAGTCCTTTGTTGGTCAGGTTGGCTCTGCGCAACCTGAGGTTGATACATAGGAACAGGCGCGGGGCCGATAGCAGGAGTAACAGCTGCTACTGGCTGATAACGTCGCCTTTGCTTTCCGAGAGAGATATTCCCAATATCTTGCTCTTTTTTCTTAGGCAGAGCACTACCGTATTTTTTAGTACCGCTCGCTGATCCAGTGTCTTTTACCAAACGTCCTTCTCGGACAACTTCCTCAAGACGTACACCCATGCCGACCATTTCGGTGAAATCACTGGGCGCACTGGCAACCATTCGGTCATAGTAAAATGAGCTTAAGGTCTTTAAGAAGATCTTTGTCATCACTTTTTCCTCAAGAGGTGGACAAATTTGAGCGGCAATTTCACGCCACCTTTGAGCATACTCCTTAAAGGTTTCCTTTTCTTTTTGCGACATTAATTTGAGTTGATCTCTGTCGGGTGCCATGTCCAAATTGTACTTGTATTATTGGACGAAGGCAGTACCAAGATCTCTAAATGTACTGATCGTAGTACGGTTTAAACCCATGTACCATTTGAGTGCGGCACCGGTTAAACTATCCTGGAAGTAGTGAATCAGCAGGTCCTGATTCTCCGTCTGGGCTGACATCCGCCGAGCGTACATCACCAGATGGCTCTGAGGGTAAGAGTTACCCTTGTATTTTTCAAAGTCGGGCACTTGGAACTTGTGCGGGACTTTCACATTTGGGACCAAGCAGAGGTCTGCGGCGTCCTTTCCAAATAGATCCTGACCGCGAATGGCTTACAACTCTTTCTGCATTTCCAAGAACTGCTCCTGGAATTCATCCATTCTATCGAACATAGTTTCCTTCTTACCAGAAGGTGTCTGTGGAATCTGTCCTTCCGGGACAGTGTGCACCACAGGGGGTGGTACCGTGACTACGGCAGTAAGTCTTGGCGCCTCCCGAAGTTTGTAACCTTCAGGAGTCTTCAGTATGCCCCTGGCATCTTCGCTTTCCCGAAGTTTGTAACCTCCAGGCCCAGCGGCTTCTGTTGCGATTCCCTGATCTTCAGTGATCGGCGGAACATATCCTTCCGGGATACAGTTAACAGGTATGCCCCAAGGACGATCTTTCGGCATCTGATACCTAGGATCATACTTTTCTATGATGGGCATTGAGGTGATCTCTGAGATCACAGTTCTTTGTAGCTGAGCTTCTGCCATGGCTTGCATGTCGTTGTGAAGCTTTCTGATATCCTCTCTCAGAGCGTCGATCTCTTCTTTCAACTCTCTGTTTTCTTCCTCAAGATCATCCATCTTTTTCTGACGATTGGCCCGAGTATTATACGAATGAGACAGTTTGACTCTAGAATTGAGACACAAACGTGAGATTCGTAGGTAAGGAGAATACGCGATGTGAGAATGATGAATGCAATGATTATATTAATTGTTTTTAGGGTTAATTAAAATAAACTTCGACAATTAGATTGCAAATATCAAATAGTGGGGAAACCCCTTTTTATTGAAATTCAAAGGATTACAGAAATGGAAATAAAGTAGATTACTAAGTGCAGAAACAGAAACCTAAACTAATGGGTCCCGAGTCCTCTCTGAGGAGAAACAGGGTGCTGATTCTGGTATCCTCCTTTTCTTTGAACGGGGCGCTTGGGCCGTTGTCGGGTTGTCATTCCTTTGCCAAGTAAAAGGAGTGAGCAAATTCCTTTGGTCATCTTGATTCTCTACAGCATGCTGCTCCAAAATTTCAATCAGAGCATCTTTCTCTTTTAGTAGTTGTTGTATTTGGATACACTCTACGTCGAGGGTGCGATACTTGTTCTTCCAAGATCTTCTTTCCCTTTGAACTTTGTTGAGAGTAACCTGAAGCTTTTTAGTTTCCGTCATGAAGTACATGACAATTTCCCTCGGCGGAAGAATTCCGTAACGAGGATAAGGCATCTTTAGCTTGAGAGCTCTAGTTTGTACCCAATGGAGATAAGGCTCCACCGAGACACAATCCGGTTTTCCCAGAGACTCTCGTCCTTTCTTATGAACATGTTTCCAAGGTTGCACTATTTCCATCTTTAGTGCTCTGTCATTTTCTCCTTCTTTGAAGAAAAGACCTTCCAGATGAACACCCAGTGGGATGTGTCTCATCGGGTATCCAAATTGACGAAGAACCAATATCGGATGATAGTTGATTCCTCCTTTAGTTCCTATGAGGGGTACGCTGGGGAAGTTTCCACAACGGTCAATGATTCTGATTCCCTCATAAATCCTATTACACCAATCTATATCGGAATTGGTGAGAGACATGATCTTCTGCGACCAACGTAAGACACTCTTGCAATCCCAAAAAGCAGCAGACTTGGGCAAGTGAGAGATATACCATTTGTAGAGCAAAGGTACACAGCATGTGATCTCCCCTCCGCTGTACAAATTTCCCAAGTGTATAGAATGATACGCATCTGCGAGCAAAGTCGGCACAGGGTTTCCAATGAGAAAAACCTTAATAGCGTTGATATCGACGAAGTTATTGATGTTGGGAAACAAAAATAATCCGTAGGTGAGCAAGACAAAGATGCTTTTAAAAGCAGTCCCGTTCCCTATACTAGCAAAGTATAAAGCTTTCTTTGTCAAGAACTGGGCTGGCAAACCTTGGATGCCACCCTTAGTGGTCATGTGAGTCCTGACCTCAGACTCGTCCAAATGAATTGCTATTGCAATAGTCTGATTCTTTGGAATTTCTTCCAGTCCAGAAAATGGAGCTCGATCAGTGATATGTAAATCAGTCAGATGAGAATACTCCTCCAGCGTTGGTGATAGCTGGTAATCCGGGAATATGAAACAATGATAAACCGGATCGTAGAATTGAATGAGCGTGTCCATGATCCCCTTAATCACATGGACTCTTAACAGTGGTAGCAAACCACCGTGCTTGGCTCTGAAAGCCTCTGGGTTAGTGATCATCCTTGCTAACTTTCTCAAATCCCCTAGTTTTGGAACCTTGAAGGTATACTGGTGAGTTCTCCTTCTACCGAAATCCATTAATGCAATCTTTTTCTCTGATATTTGCAATCACAGTCTTAGTTTAATTTGAAAAATAGAGAGACTAGAAGAGAAAGTTTTTTGAATGTTTTAATGTTTTATTAAATGAATGCATGAATGCAGCACACAAAAACATAGAAAAAACATGGGGTCAAAGGGTCGTTGTCATGAAGTCAAGGCTCTACCCATCCCCAAAGGTTTATACTAGGGTGATTTTTGTACCTGTACTCATTATCATCAGCTCCTCCCAGGAAAGCAAAACAACAAGCGGATCGCCAGCGAGTTGTGTGCAATCTTAGAGTAAGTGCCATTCACCGAGAATAGATCACCAGCCTCAAATGAGGGTAGTATCGCGTAACAGCTATTTCCGATAGCTTCCGCACTACGAAAAAGGTTGGCTTTTCTTAAGTGTATACTCAATCTCACCACATGCGGCATCACACGCATTCCCAGTAGCAGAAAAATAAACATGTATAGCAATTAGGAAAAGCAGTATATATATTTGTCCTAATCATCCTAGACTTATAAAGCTATGAATCTTAAGTTCCTGATAGAAATGGGTTCCCCGGCGGAAGCCCCAATCTGTGGTTCTCTGCCTAAGAGATGGACCAGCATAGGTCAATCTTTCTCTTCGGTAGAGTTCCCATTTTCTGTAGAAAACGGGGATGATGCCCTAAGGCAGAAAAGGAGACTCCCCAGCAGAGTCGCCATTTTACAAGGAAAACAGACAGAAAGAAAAACTGGCCCCACGGTGGGCGCCACTTTTCTGTAGCGAGCGATTTTGGACGCGGTTCTTAAGCGCTGGTCGCTCTCTGCGGTTGAGCTTGAACTACAGGTCGATTCATTTTTATCCTATTGTGAGCTGAATAAGGAAGGGAAATAGATGTCTCCAATTAACCCTGCTTGCATACTGAGTTTAAACAGCGGTCTGTTAGGTTACGGATGCTATCAATGTGGGGGGGCCTTTGTACTGGTTATTCGTATTTCGCCAATACAGGTTTCTTTCTTTCTTACCTGGGCAGAAGGTTTCTGGCGGGGAACAAGGATTAGGATATTAGGACTGGTGATTTTGAATTACTGATTTTAATTGACTGAGATATGGGATTTAGGTTTTTTGTTGATTGCGCTCGCTAAGATCTTTTCTTTCGATTTTATGCCTACGTATTCCCGTTTACCGAAACAGGGAAATCAGAGCATTCGTAGTTCCTCCTATTCTCCATAGAATAGGAGGAAAGGGGTTTTTGGTGTCTTGTTCAAAGCCCAAGACGTGAAGCGAAAGGTAGTTTGTATCTTGTTCAAAGCCCAAGATGTGAAGATGAAAGACCTCGACTTTAGAGAGAATTTGTCATCTCTAAAGAGGGGGAAGGAAAATTACTTTAACTGGGATACGCGGATCCGAGCAATGCCATAATTTCCTTAAAAGGGGTTTTAACCTGAAGGAGAAGACTTTAACTCAGTGTAGAGCAATGCCATCTTTCCTTAGGAATTTCTCATGCTAAAAGAGGGACAGTGGCATGGATGTAGATGATCCAGAGGCTTGCCGCTTACAGCGATTAGATGAAGGGAAAGGAGTTGTTGATGTTTGTGTACTGTGAACGAGGCACAGCTTTGATGCTAAAAGGTCGATTGGATCAACCAGTGGTTTTCTTATACAAAGCCTAAGAAGAGGCTAATTTCCGCTAGGAAAATCATTATACAAAGCCTAAGAGGAGGCTATTTTGTGTCTCGTACAAAGCCCGAGAGAGAGGCTAAAAGTTTTTGACCCGACGATAGAGTCTTTGTGTCTCGTACGAAGCCCGAGATAGAGGCTATTGTTTGTTTGACTCTACGAGGGAGTCTTTGTGTCTCGTACGAAGCCCGGGATAGAGGCTAAAAGTTTGACTCAACAAGAGAGTCTTTGATACTCAACAAGAGAGTGTTTTTGTATCTCGTACGAAGCCCGAGATGGAGGCTAAAAGTTTGACTCAGTTGAGTGACAGATCCAATATACTGATTTTAAAAGAGAAAATCAGTTCCTATATGAGCAACACTGTACTCAGGGATTTGATTTGAGGATCAGGGATATTTCCTTCTCTTTGAGGAAACGGGAAATCCAAAGGGTATTGAGACTGTCCGAGTCTGCGGGTTTCCTTCTTATTTAACGAAGGGGGTCACTTGAGAATGTCTTTGAGACTCAAGGAAGTTAGACTGTCCAAGTCTAGAGTTTTTTTCTTTTGTACTATGCTTTGAGAAACAGTAGTAGACTCTATGAAAGGACTGTTCTATGAGGATGACTAGGTTCTGTTCCTATACCTCTAAGAGGTCGTCGGGACAATTTGTACGAAGCCCAAGAGGAGGCTGGAAACTTTTAAGAAACCGACGGGTCCTTGTACGAAGCCCAAGAGGAAGCTATCATTCCCGGAGGAAGAGATCATTATACGAAGCCTAAGAGGAGGCTGTGAATACTTCTAAGAAGCCGTAGGGTCCTTGAATAATGCCCAAGAGGAGGCCGATGCTTTTAAGAAGCCCGTGGGTCTATCATCTCCTTTCCATTAGGAGAGATAACTCTTTTAAAGATAAAAACCACTGGTAAACGTGCGAGGTTTACTATCCAGCGACTTCTAGCTTTTAAAGAGGGTTCCTTAGTTAAGGTCCAAGATTATGACCGTAGTGGGTACCCAAACCCCGAGACATTCAAGGCAAGCTATCCACAAGGAATAGATCAAGTCAGGAAAGTTCGAGAATTGGGAAGAAACTCAAAGATGCCATTCACAGAGAATACATTCATCTTGGGGAGTAGAGCTTCTTGACGATTCCTAAGGAGGACAGCCGAAGAGAAGACTGTATCTGGTGCTCCTATTGGGGATCTAGGCGTCTATTTCTACGAATAAGTGAAACGGCGTCACCTAGTTTTAGACGTAGTTGCCGGGGAAACTCGAAATATCTATACTATTATTACACAATAGATATAAGTTTATGAAAGGAGACTTACAGTGAGCAGCCCCACAATACAGTTTATAATATGAAAGCAGTAAATGAAAGCGATAACCACTTACTCGGTTGTAGTGCTTCCATGCTGTTTGGTTAGTTGTTCAACAAAGAAAGATTGAAAACAACAGTATATTCAAAATCAAAGGAGAAAATGCTTTGAAAAAGAAAGGTTTGGGGCTTACAGCTCAAGGAGAGGCCCGGGGTTTTATCAGTGAGCACACTGTTTGAATTTGTACAGAGGGACTTATACAAGTGACTGTGGCCCAAAAAGGTTTTCTGTACAAAGGGATGGGTCTTACACTCTCTCAAGAGGCCCCAAAAAGGTTTAAAGAAAAAGAGTGGGGCTTATAACACGAGGGTAGGCCCAAATGATTTTTCGTTTAAAAATGGCGATCGCGCCGAGGTTTTCTTTTAACGCAGAGGGACTTATACAATAAGTGAGGCCCAAAATGTTTTGGTTAAAAGGGGGATTGGGTCTTACACTCTAATAGAGGCCCAAAGTGTTTTAAAGAAAAAGAAATGGGTCTTACTACTCGAGGGTAGGCCCAAATGATTTTTGAAAAGGCGACGATCGCGCCGTTTGTTTTTTGACGATAAGTGAGGCCCAAAGATGATTTGGTCAAAAAAAAGGATTGGGTCTTACACTCTAATAGAGGCCCAAAGTGTTTTGAAAATGATTTATGAGGGTTGAATTAATCCAAAACCCTAATTTGTTTTCAAAAATGTATTTAATTGAATAAAAATTCAATTAAAATGATCAAAAATTGTTTAACACATGGAAAACAAATTGTGATCTTGGATTAATGCTTCAAAAATTAAGTATTGACCTACAAAATAATTAGAAAGCATTAAAAGTTGCAAAATCAATGTAGAAAAAATATTTAAAATGCCAAAAACAATCAAAATATTAATTCTTTGCAAAAATATCAATTATATGAAATAAATAATATTTTTGGGATTTTTTGATAAAATAAAATATTTTAACATTTTTGTGAATTATTAAAAAAAGAATCAACTCAAAATCATTAAAACTCAGAGAGAAATTAATTTTTGAATCAATTAAACAAAATCACAAAATTCAAATATTTGAATATATGAAAATGGCGCCAAGAACAACACCAAGAACACGCGCGTTTTTCAGTTTGCCCAGATTTGCATTTTCCATCCAATCTCACTGAATACGTAATTATAACATGCAATCCACATATCATTATGCTCGCCTCAACCTCACGATCATGTCTATGTACTTTAATTTCATTTAAATTAAACATACAACAAGAAATCACAAAGAGACCTCAAGAACCCTAATTTCTGCATGAAGGCTAGGATTTTTGATACACGATTCAAACAATGCAATTAATTCAGGGAAAACATTCCATGCATGATTATGAACATATGGCCAAATTATTGTGCGAGGAAATATGCATAGATTGAGAGATGACCAAGCATGTGCTTACCTCCAAGTCGTGACAGCAAGAGCAGATGTGATTTTGAGTTGGAGGTGTTACAGACAAGTTGTGATGATTTGGACAGCTTCCCTACACCATATGGAGTGTGTTTGAACACTTGGATTGAATTGAAATGGACTGGATCAGTTTATGGCATCTCAGCTGCAACTTCACTTCAAACTTGTGTGGATGGCAAGTGATTTTGAGATTTTGATGTTTCAGAAGTAATCTAAGTGTTTGATCAGCTCCTATGTGATGTATGTGAGGTGTGTGAGTGATTGGTTTGTGCAGAATTGCTCTCAAACTCAAAACCCGATAGCTACCTTGCTAAGAAAGGCATTTTTGCCAAGAGAAAGAGATTTTGAGGAAAGCATCTGTTAGATGGCTTTGGTGTACTCAAACTGACCACAATTGAGCTCTATTTATAGTAGAGCAAGTTTGTTTTGCAAGGAATAGTGCATGGCAGCTGGTAAGTAGGTTTCCTCAATGTTGGCCAATGGAAATGAAAGTCTCCTCTAGCCATTGACTAGAGGTTAGGGCACAGAGCTTTGGTCCCCTTGGTCTTGGATAAGTCTTGACTGATTTCAGATGAGAATGGCTCAGTCCATGCCACCTTGATGGTTCCATTGAATGCCTCATTCCAAATTTGAAGTCTTGTCCCTATTTTGGCCATTCTAGGTTCAACATGCTATTCTTTGTTCCTTGGACCTTGAAGGCTTGGCTCAGTGATTGTCCCCTTTGGATTCAATCCTCTGAGGTGTCCAAGTGGATTGGAGCAATTGAAATTGGTTGATTTTGGCAAATTGACCCAAAATGCAAACTCTGCCTTACTTTGACAGATTTCAGCAAGGTAACTTGACAATGTTGTATCTCATGATGTAGGTTGAATTTGGCAATGTTCTTGGCCATTTTGGAAAGCTCTTACATGATACAACAACTGTTTGAACAAGTTTGGTTTTGATCTCTTTTGATTCCAAGTGAAAAATCCCCCTACATTTGGCAAAAAGTGAGGCAAAATCTGACTTAGTGAAAATTTCACTAAGTGTTGGAAAAAGTGACTTTTTCACTTTTCAGCCACTTTGATCATTCCATAACTCAAAATCCTTATTGAATTGGAATGACTTGTAGTTGAAGTTTTTGTAGGTGATAATGAGGGCTACAAATCCATCTTTGGATGAGAAAAAATGGCCTTGTGGTTTAGGAGTTATGGTCCTCCAAAGTTGGTACCTTTGCCACTTTATTTTTAACTTAGAAAATTTTCTAAGTTTTATGGTTACCCCTTTTACAAGTTATCTCACTTTTCTTGATTTTTCTTGATGAATGATGATTCAAATCATACATTAACATCATTTTAGGGTTAAAAATCCATTTTGGTGAAAAATCTCAAAAAGTCAAAGTTGACTTTTGTGCACAGTTGACTTTTTATCAGATGAATTCCAAACTTTGCAATTCTTCAGGAAATCATGTCCTTGACCTAAATCAAACTTGATGGACATGTTCCATGGGTGTCATAGGGTATATTCAATCATGTATTAGGGTTTGGGAGCATGTCTTGGTTAAAAGTCAAAGTTACAGTTGACTTTTCCCTTAAAACCCTAATTGTGGTGCAGATGAAAATGAGACTTGTTGCTCAAGCTTCTTGGATCAATCCATTGTTCCAAATGGATCAATATGGTGTATTAGAGACCCTCAAATCATCTCTTGAGGTCTTGGCTCATGGTTTGTCCCAAAAGTCAACTTAGGGGTGAATTAGGTCAAGAAACCCTAATTCCTGATTTTTTATGAATGCATCCCCTGAGGCAAAATTGACTTGATGCATGGGTTCATGAGGTTCCATGAAGCATATTAGGTCATGTTTTGGATCATTGCCTTGTGCCCAGATGAAAATTTCCATATGGAGGCCCTGGTCGACCAAAATCCTAATTTGGTGACACTGTCGATCTTGAGACTTGATCCACCTAGAAGGGAGCAGCTTTGTGCTTAATCCTTGAAGTGGGAGTCCTTTTTGATCCATTGTGGATGTTTGAGAGATTAGACAAGTTGAAGATCATGTCATTTCTTGATTGATCCTTTGTCTAAGCACTTAGAGAGGGCTTGAAACCCTAATTTTGATTGTATTGGATGCTCACCCATCTTTGGGGAGACTGATGAAGCATGATGGTTCATCCATATTGTGATGATGATTTTAACAATGATGGGAAATCTAAGTGGTCAAAATTTGGGGTATTACAAAGAGGTAATAGAACACTTATGTGTTGGTAGCAACCTAGAAACATGTCAAAAATGTGCCAAAGGATGGATGTAGGAACAATGATAAAAATCTGAATTTTTTTACTAAGTGTAACATTTGTAACATGGCTACTTTGGTGCAACATTTCTTGATGATCAATGCTCCATTTCATTAGTTCTTTGGTTCTTTGAAAAGTAGGCAGGTGATAGAGTAATTCTCATGTGGAAAGTAACTTGAGATAGGTCTTGCAAAATTGAGAAAGTCAACCATAAACTCATGCGCATGGGCTGTCAAGAAAGAAACTTAGAAAATTTCAAAGTTATGGAAATTTCATCATTTGAAACACCTAACTTTAGAACATCATAACTTGAGATTGGTTTATCCAAATGAGGAGTTCTACACATGCTTGGAAAGCTTGAAGAACAAGGAACAACTTTTATGTCCAAAGATTTTTTATTTGAATCTTGGAACAAGGTGAAAAATTGAGCCAAAGTTGGATGAAAATTAGAGTGAAAATTACCAAAATTTCACTAAGTTAAAAAGGCAACTTATCTTCCAAGTCTCATAACTTAAGAATCATGCATTTTTTTGAAGAAAGTTCCTCTAAAACACTTTGAAGTTCACAGAAGAGCTTCCATTTGAGCTTTGAGTCACTCAATTTGGATGTGTGGTTTGAAAGTTATTGCCTTCCCAATTTTGTACAAGAAGAGAATTTTCCACACTTAGAAAGCTTCAAGGACCAAACATTGCCCTCTTTGCAAGAAACCTCTCAAAACTTGATTTCTCATGCTCTAACTCAACAATTAGACATGTCATGATGGATTGAGGCTTAAATTATTCATCTTGGATCAAAACCTCAAAAGTCAAAGCTTCAGTAAAAACCCTAATCTTCCTTAGGAATACAACTGGATGATCTCTGATGATCTTGCTTCTTCAATCTCTTCCAAGGCCCATAGATGGCGTCTAAGGATGTCTAGTACCATTTGGAATCATGTCCCAATGCTTGGGAACATGTCTTGATCAACATCAAAGGCAATGGATGACTTGTCCTGACAAAAACCCTAGTTTGAGGTATAATGAACTTGTGGCTCAATGCACTTGTGATGGGAGCCAAACACACTTGATTTCTTGTTGAATAAGACTTCTTGGATGCATGTAAGTTCAAATGGTTGCATTTGGAGCCTCAGTTATCCTTCTTGAACAGATGACTTCTCACATCAATCTCAATCCACTGGTGAACACTTGTGAGAATTATATGGAGCCAAAGAGTATTGTCATACCCCAAATTTTGACCACTAAGATTCCCCATCATTGTGCAAACTATCATCACAATTTGGATGAACCATCATGCCTCATTAGTCTCCCCAAATATGGGTGAACCTTCACTACAATCAAACTTAGGGTTTCAAGCCCCCTTAGTGTTCTTAGACAAAGGATCAATCAAGGAATGACATGATCTTCTACTTTTCTAGCCTCTCAAACATCCCCAATGGATCAAGAGGACTCCCACAGCAAGAATCAAGAACAAGGTTGTAGCATTCTGAGTGGATCAAGCCTCAAAATCAACAGTGTCACCAAATTAAGGTTTTGGTCGACCAGGGCCTCCAGATGGAAATTTTCTTCGGGGCATGAGCCAATGCTTCAAAGCATAACCTATGATGCTCCAAGGGACATCATGAAACCAATCATCAAGTCAATTTTTGCCTCTGGGGATGCATTAATAAAAAAATCAGGAATTAGGGTTTCTTGACCTAATTCACCCCTAAGTTGACTTTTGGGACAAAACATGAGCCAAGACCTCAAAGGAGGATTTGAGGGTCTCTAATACACCACATTGATCCATTTGCAACAATGGATTGGTCTAAGAAGCTTGAGCAACAAGTTTCAATTTCATCAGAACCACAATTAGGGTTTCGCGGGAAAAGTCAACTGTGCCTTTGACTTTTGACCCAGGCATGCTCCCAAACCTTGGGACATGATTCAATATACCTTATAACACCTATGAAATCCATCCATCAATTTTGATTTAGGTCAAGGACTTGATTTCATAGAGGACCACATAGTTTGGAGTTCATCTGACAAAAAGTCAACTGTGCATAAAAGTCAACTTTTACTTTTTGAGATTTTTCACAATTTTGGTTCTTTGACCCTAAAATGATGTTAATGTGTGGTTGGAATCATCATTCATCAAGGAAAATCAAGAAAAGGGGGATAATTTGTAAAAGGGGTAACCATAAAAACTTAGAAATTTTTCTAAGTTATGGAACAAAGTGGCTAGGGTACCAACTTTGGAGGATCATATCTCCTAAACCACAAGGCCATTTTCCCCATCCAAAGCTGGATTTGTAGCTCTCATGGCCCTCTACTAAAGCTTCAAAGACAACTCATTCCAATTCCTTATGGATTTTAAGTTATGGAATTATCAAAATCACAACAAGTGAAAATGTCACTTTTTTCCAACTGTAGAGGCATTTTTCAAAAAGTAGAGGCATTTTTCACTCGGATCCAAAAAGTATCAAAACCAATTATGATCAAACAATTATTATATCATACAAGGGCTTTCCAAAATGGCCAGGAACTCCATCAAAGTCCACTTGAGCCATGAGATATGACAATGGCAACATGCCTTGCTGAAAACTGTCAAAGGAAGGCAGATTTGTGCATTTTGCTCGATTTGCCAAACTTGTGCAAATGACAAGTGTAACACCCCAGTCAGTTCTGTCAGTTTTGTCGTTTTAATTAATTGAGTCGTTTTGAGTATTCTATTATTATATTACTTTATTTCTGACTTTTATGTGAAAATATGTTATTTTTTCGTCGTGGATATATTTTATCGCGTTTTGGGAACATTTGCGAGATATTTGAGTGTAGGGGTATTTTGGGCATTTTGATTTATTTTGTTAAGTTAGAATATAATAGAATAGAAAGAGAGAAAAATAGGAAGAGAAAGAAAAAGAAGAGAAGAAGAAAAGAAAAGGAGAAGAGAAGAAAAAGAGAGAATTTGGGAAAACTTGGAAATCAATCAACCGACTTTCTAGAACACGATTAAATCGGGTAAGGGTGCGAAACTCGATTATACTATGTTTGTGTATGATTATGTATGTGTTTGCTTGGATGTTTCTTGTCTTTCCATGGCTTTTGAGTTCTAGGTCGAAAATGATAAAATGAGAAGGAATCGATGTTGTCGCGGTCGGAAATCGATATAATTTGCGCTGTATGATCACCATGTGTTTATGAGTCATTGTTGATAATTGTTTTGCTGTTGGAAGTGATTGGGAATGAAAAATGAGGTTTTTGGGGGGTTTTGGATCGTGTAACCCATAACAGCATTTTTCTGGTTCTGGTGTGATTCGCCAGGCGAATTGAGTCTCAGCACTAATTTTCCAGGCGAAGTACTGGCGAAGGGAGATTCGCCAGGCGAATTCGTAAGTCGCCAGGCGAAATCGGAATTACAGAAAGGGGGTAGCTTCTGTAACTCTTGGGGTTTTTCTAAATTGGTGATTCGCCACTAGTTCGCCAGGCGAAGTGCTGGCGAATGGGATTCGCCAGGCGAAATCCATGGCGAATGGGAATCCGCCAGGCGAATTCCTAAGTCGCCAGGCGAATTTGGCTATATCTCAATAAATTCTTTTCTTTGAAAATTCATAACTTTTGATCTGTGGTTCGGTTTGAGGTGTGGTTTGATGCGTTAGAAAGCTTATAAAATGTACTTTATTATGATGATGGTTTTGAGAATTGTTGGCCGATTAAATTATGTCGGGAATTAGAAAATGTGTTGTTTTGTTGTCGACTTTTGCCGTTTAATTGTGTGAACTTGATGTGTATGTGCAATATGCTGTTGGTGTGGATATTGTAGGACTTGTGTACTGTTGAGTGATGAAATTGCATGAAATACATATTGTAATGATGGTTGGTGGCCTTACGGCAAGAAAATACGATGCATGGTAATTGTTGATATAAGCATGATTATGGATGTGTATATGTGTGCATATTAAATGTCATTAGTCATTGTATGCCAAGCATCATGATATGCATTGTTGTGACGTCCTGAGTGACAGATTGATTCTAGAGGGAATCTGCTATAACACCGTGCGCCTTAAAAATAAGAGGACCTAAAGCAATTTGATATATTGTGCGCCTTAAAAATAAGAGGACCTAAAGCGATGGTTATAGACGATCGTGTGCCCATGTGGGGTGTGAGCGATCGGATTGTGCGCCTTATACCGAGAGGACCTAAAGCAATCCATAAACGACGTACGCCTTATACCAAGAGGACCTAAAGCGACGGGGAACATCGTAGGCCCGACGGGGTGTTAATTGAGTGATCCTCAGTAACGAGCGATGATTCCAGCAAAGTTCCTGAGTGAACTAGTGATGAGGAATATTGGAAGTCGGTACCGCATGGCATGTGCATAGAGTCGTGGTGTAGGTCTCTGTGCATTTGCATAAATCATGGATTAATTGTGCATGGAATTGTGAATGTGAGTGATGAGATGGAATATGTGTAATTGTATTGATGATGAGTGTATTGTGTATGATTGATGTGTAGTGGTGTGTTGTGTTGTATTTGATTGTGGTGCAATTGTGGTGAGAATATTTTACTTGTGCATTTCTGTGTTAATATATAATTATGTGCAACTATAATATGATTGTTTTTCTCACCCTTCTGCTGTTTTAGAATGCTCTATGAGGCATTGCAAATTAGAGTTGCTGGAGCTCTTTTTGTGAAGCTTTGCGTCTTCATTCTTTTGTCGGTCGGCTCTGATATGTGACACCGGGTAGTTAGGGAGGCCGTTTGTGATTATTTTGTATTATGTATATGTATCTTTTGGATTGTACATGTATGATGTTGTATATGACAAACAAACTTTCATGATATATATATATATATATATATATATATATATATATATATATATATATATATATATATATATATATATATATATATGTTGATATTCAGTTACGGATTTTCCGCTTTTATTCTGTTTCTGAATTGTGGGTGTAATACTACCTGAATGGTTGCATATCTTTATGAGCAGGTGTTGTATGTTTGTTTCATATTGATGTGACCCCTCGGTCTATGCCGTGATATTTTAAATATAATCTGATGAAATTTTGTATTTTATTTATCGCTTTGATAGGTTGGGGGTATAGAAGGGGGTGTTACATTAAGCAAACTTATCCATCTGAACACCTTAGGGGGAGACCAAGGAGGGACAAACACTGATTCATAAGCCTCCCAAGTCTTTGGAACCAAAAGTAGCATGCCAAACCTAGAAATGCCTAAAAGAGGGACAAGACTCCAATTTTGGTTTGGAGCATTTAATGGATGCACCAAGGTGGCATGGACTGAGCCATTTCCAACTGAATTCAGTCAAGACATATCCAAGACCAAGGGAACCAGCAGCCTGTTCCCTAACCTCTAGTCAATGGCTAGAGGAGACTTAGATTCTCATTGATCAACATTGGCCAAACCTCTGCAGCAGTTGCCATTCACTATTGCAGCCAAAACAAACTTGCTCTACTATAATAGAGCTCATTTGTGCTCAGTTTGAGTACACCAAAGCCATCAAACTGATGTTTTCCTCAAAATCTCTTTCTCTAGGCAAAAATACCTTCTTTAGCAAGGTAACTCTGATTTTTTGAGTTTGTGACCAATTCCAATCAAACCAATCACACACACACCTCATAAATATCATATAGAGGTGATCCAAACACTCACAAGTGACCTGTAACACCAAAATCACAAAGTCACCTCTCAAAACCTCAAAATTGGACTTTTGTGCATTTTTCAAGCCATGTCTTGATTCAGTCACTTTCCAAACAAAATAAAACCTCAAAAACACTCCAAATATCATCCTTGAACTGTTCCAAATGGTTCCCCCATCTGGAACACCAGTTGAGAGAGTTGCTATTTTGGCCACTTTTTCCCCTTTTGCAAGAAAGAGCTCAAACTTGTTCCTGAGGTTTCCAGCTAATTTCAGCCATCCTAAAAGCTTCTAAGAGATCTATTGAGGGTGTCCAAAGCATCTAAATCATTTCTGGAACAAAGCAAATGGCAGATTGCACAAAAGCTCCAAAAAGAGGTAAGCATCTAAACTTGAATTCTTTGAATCATGCTTTCTTTTGATGTCCACTGATCATGCATCTTTTATACATGTTATATGTGTTGTGTTTGCACCAATTTATCATGTAATTCACACCTGTACCAAGAAATAGCACAAAAAATGCAAATCATGGCCTATTTCAAAACCACTATCAGGTTTTTCAATAGGAGCATGATCTAAAAAAAAATACCACTACCATTGGATTCCTTGTGAAATTCTAGGCAGGATAGACGTAAATTTTGTCCCAATCCATGGAGAAATGAGAAAGTTATGGCCTTCACGTTTCTAACCAAAATCTTGCCTTGCCTTGCCTTGGGCCAGGCCAAAAACAAGGCAAGCCTTGTATATTTGTGGTTGTGTTTCATTCAACGGATGTATCACCACCCCAGTGGTAAGGTGCACGCCCTATACACAAGAGCTCTGGGGTTCGAATCCCCCTCGCCCCAGACCCTCTTTTTGCTATTTTTTATACTTTTCTACTATTTTTCATATTATTTTTAATAGTTTGGAAAATTGATAACTCTCTCAATTTTAATTATTTTTTATTGGTTCTTTTTGCAAAAAATAACAAAAATGTTGAAATAGTTTATTCCACAAAAAATAAAGTTTATATTATTTATTTAATATAATTAGTATTTTTGTGAATAAATTCCTTTTTAATTATTTTTTAATCATTTTAAAAGTGAATATTTACCTTGAAAATCAAAACCAAATGAGTTTTAATTCATCTTGTGATTAAAACCTCAGTTTTCAAACCTTAAACAAAAATCACAAGTGGTTTATTCAAACTCATTTGGTATTTTTATCATTTTTATTGATTTCTTTGAATATTTACTTTTAAAGGAAAATAAAATTAGGGTTTCTTTGATTTCAAACCTCATCAATCATTTTCAAAACTCTTTAGGCCTCTTGGTAGAGTGTAAGACCCAATCCTTTGTAAATACAAACCTTTTTGGGCCTCTTGGTAGAGGGTAAGACCCAATCCTTTGTAAATTCAAACCTTTTTGGGCCTCTTTGTTGAGTGTAAGACCCAATCCTTTGTAAATACAAACCTTTTTAGGCCTCAGTGTATTGTATAAGTCCTGACACCGTCAAAAAGTTCGGCTCAATCGTTGCCTTTTTAACAAAAACCTTTGGGCCTCTCCTTGAGCTGTAAGCCCCACCACTTGTACAAAAATAAACCTTTGGGCCTCTAATAGAGTGTAAGACCCATCCCTTGTAGCCAAAGCTTTTTTGGGCCTCAATGCATTCTATAAGACCCAGTACAGTAAATAAACCTCGGCACGATCGCCAGTTCAAAAATCAAATGATTTGGGTATTCCCTCGTGTTATAAGCCCTATTCCTTTTCTTTAAACACCTTTGGGCCTCTTGAGAGAGTGTAAGACCCATCCCTTTGTACAGCAAACCTTTTCGGGCCTCAGTCACTTGTATAAGCCCCTGGGCAATTTCAAAACAACAGTGCAATCACTGATAAAACCTTGGGCCTCTCCTTGAGCCGTAAGCCCCAACAATCTTTTCAAAGAACTTTCTCCTTTGATTTAGAATATAATATTGTTATCAAAGCGTTCTTTGTTGAACAGCTAACAAAACAACATGGAAGCTCTACAATCGAGTAAGTGTTTACCCGCTTTCTTTATCCGCTTTCAAATATATATATATATATATATATATATATATATATATATAACTGTATTGTGGGGCTGCTCACTGTAAGTCTTCTTTCACAAACTTTTATATACTTGCTATATATCCACTGTGTAATACTAGTATAGTTATTTAGAGTTTTCCCCGGCAACTACGTCTAGCACTAGGTAAAGCCCTGTTGGTAACTCTTAAATACAGTCAAAACTAGATCC
The DNA here is from genome assembly GCA_022829125.1 of Lathyrus tuberosus. NCBI lineage: Eukaryota > Viridiplantae > Streptophyta > Magnoliopsida > Fabales > Fabaceae > Lathyrus > Lathyrus tuberosus. The sequence goes on from JALAZF010000253.1 coordinate 7,737,167, forward strand.
CCATAGGATTACCAGACACAGTCTTCCCTCCTCTTGGGGTTAAATAAAATGGAGACGTGAAAGGCAGCATTCTCAGTGAACCCTTTCTCAGACTGTCACCCTTAGACATTGTCAAAGAAACTCTAACTCCCCTGAGATGATCTTTTCTTCGTGAATGGCATCTCTTGAGTTTCTTCCAAATTCTCGGAATTTCCTGGCTTGATCTATTCTCGGTGAATGGCATGTCTTGAACTTCTCGGGATTTGAGGACCCACAGGCTTCTTAAAAGCATCCCGCCTCCTCTTGGGCGTTGTACAAGGACCCTTCGGCTTCTTAAAAGCTCTCATGCCTTCTCTTGGGCTTAGTACAAGGACCCAGAGACCTCTACAGGTATAGAAATAGAACCTAGTCATCAATTTGCTAGAGCTGTCTTTCTGAGTCAAGTGTCAGACCAGTTAATGGGTTGACCTTCATCCCTTAACATTCCAGCCTTCTCTTGTGGCATCATATAAAGATCATTTACTATCTGAGAATCGATTTCTCATAACACCAGTAGACTTGGACAGTCTCAGTACCCTTTGGATGTTCCATTTCCTTAAAGAACAGGAAATAACCCTGATCCTCTAATCAGTGCCAAAGCACAACCATACCTTTAATATTTTCCTTTTATAAGAACTGATTTTCTCTTTTATCCAACATACCAGACCTGTCACAAAACTGAAACAGACACCATCGTAAGTAGCCTCCTCTTGGGCTTTGTACAAATGATTCTCCCCATCGGAGCTAACCTTTTAACACTATCTTGTTGTGTATAAAAGACTCTCTTGTTGAGTCAACCCCTTTTAGCCTCCATCTCGGGCTTCGTACGAGATAGAAATCACTCTCTTGTTGAGTATAAAAGACTCTTGTTGAGTCAACCACTTTTAGCCTCCATCTCGGGCTTCGTACGAGATAAAAATACTTTCTTGTTGAGTATAAAAGACTATCTTGTTGAGTCAATCTCCTTTCAGCCTCTATCACGAGCTTCGTACGAGACAACAAAACACTCTTTTGTTGAGTATAAAAGACTCTCTTGTTGTGTCAATCACCTGTCAAACAAACTCTCTTGTTGAGTCACTTCCCTTTTAGCCTCCGTCTTGGGCTTCGTACAAGACACATAAAAGCTCCCTCTTTTTGAGTCAGTCACTTGTTAGCACCGTCTTGTTGGGTCCCTAGCCTCCTCTTAGGCTTTGTATAAAGAAAACCCCGGTTGAGTAAATCAACCTTTTAGCATCCAAATATCTGCCTTGCTCACAGCATACAAACATCAATAACTCATTTCCCCCCATCTAATTGCTATAAGCGGCAAGCCACTGGATTATTTACATCCACGCCACTGTCCCTCCTTTAGCATGAGAAATTCCTAAGGAAAGATGGCATTGCTCTAAACTGAGTTAAAGTCTTCTCCTTTAGGTTAAAAATCCCCTATAAAGGAAATTATGGCATTGCTGAATTCACATATCCCAGTTAAAGTAATTCTCCTTTATAATCAGTTACCTGACAGTTGTGATCAACAGACCAAATATCCCCTTTTAGAGACGACAAATTCTCTCTCACCATAAACCCTTTAGCTTCACATCTTGGGCTTTGAACAAGATACAAACCACCTTTAGCTTCATGTCTTGGGCTTTGAACAAGACACTAAAACAACCTCCTTTCCTCCCATAGAATAGAAGGAACTACGATCGCTCTGATTTCCCTGTTTCATCAAACGGGAATACGTAGGCATAAGATTAAAAAAATCCTAGCGAGCATACTAATCATAAACCCAAAACCCAGTATCTCCACCAAATCAACCCGAAAGCAGCAAATCTAAACACATTACCAAAAACCTCACAAATAATCCAGACATTATGTTCTTAACAAAATAACTGAAGATTGGGCCCCACATCCACATAGCATTTGTAACTTAATAGACCGCTGTTCAAATTCAGTATGCAAACAGGGTTAATTGGAGACATCTATTTCCCTTCCTTAATCAGCTCAATAAGATAAAAAATGAATCGAACTATAGTGCCCAAGCGATCGTGACTCAGGACCACAAAAATTGCGCTACAGAAAAAATGGCGCCCACCGTGGGGCCCGTCTTCTCTTTCTTACAATCTTCTGTGAAAACCTTGAGTTCACCAAAATATCACAGAAATGACGACTCTGCTGGGGAGTCATTGTTTGTATAGGATCATAAGACTAGAGGTCTAGGATGATTAAAACAAATATATATACTGCTTTTCCTAATTGATATCTGTGTTTATTTTTCTGCTAATAGGAATGCGTGTGATGCCGCATGTGGATAGATTTAGTATACACCTAAGATAGGTGATGGCAATGCGGGTAATCTTGCGGGGAGTGAATCCCAGTTAAGACTCCCCGATCGACCATCAAAATCAGTGGAGACCCCCTTTACAGATATATTGCCTATACGACTTCGGTTGTTGAAAGTAGTGTGGTCGACTGGGTTATCTGAGAAGCTGAGGTTTTTAGTAGACTTAAGCCACTTTGTAGTGCGGAAGCTATCAGAAATAGTTGTCATATGATACTACCCTCCTCTGAGATCACTCTAGGATACATCAGCTCGCTGGCGATCCGCTTGCTGTTGTTATCCCAAAGGGGTCAATGATTTTGCAGACAGGTACAAAAAATCACAAGTATAAACCTTTAGGGGGGGGGGGGGTAGAGCCTTGACTTCATGACACCGACCCTTTGACCCCATGTTTTTTCTATGTTTTTGTGTGCTGCATTCATACATTCATTTAAAAAACATTCAAAAAAAAATCTTCTCTTCTAGTCTCTCTTATTTTAAAATTAAACTAAGACAATGATTGCAAATGTCAGAGAAAGGAGATTGCACTAATGGATTTCGGTAGAAGGAAAACTCATAAGTACACCTTCAAGGTTCCAAAACTAGGGGATTTGAGAGGTCTGGCGAGAATGATCACCAACCACGAGGCTTTCAGAGCCAAGTATGGAGGATTGTTGTCCTTGTTAAGGGTTCATGTAATCGAAGGAATCATGTCCACGCTAATCCAGTTCTACGATCCGGTCTATCACTGTTTCACATTCTCAGATTATCAGCTAGCACCAACACTGGAGGAGTACTCTCACCTGACTGGTTTACATATTACTGATCAAGCTCCCTTTTCTGGACTGGAAGAAATTCCAAAGGATTAAACCATTGCAAGAACAATTTATCTGGACGAGTCAGAAGTCAGGACTCACATGACCACTAAGGGTGGCATCCAAGGTTTTCCAGCCCAATTCTTGATAAAGAAAGCTCTATACTTTGCTAGTATAGGGAACGTGGCCGCTTTCGAGAGCATATTTGTTTTGCTCACCTACGGGTTATTTTTGTTTCCTAACATTGATAACTTCGTATATGTCAACGCCATTAAGATTTTTCTGATTGGAAACCCTGTACCAACTTTGCTCGCAGATGCTTATCATTCAGTACACTTAAGGAATTTGTATAGTAGAGGAGTGATCATGTGTTATATACCCTTGCTGTACAAATGGTTCACTTCTCACTTGCCCAAGTCTGCTGCATTTTGGGATCAAAATAATACTTTACGTTGGTCACAGAGAATCATGTCTCTTACCAACTCTGACATCGATTGGTACAATCGAATCTATGATGGGATTAGAATCATTGACCGTTGTGGAAATTTCCCAAATGTACCCCTTATAGGAACTAAGGGAGGAATCAATTATTATCTAATTTTAGTTCGTCGTCAATTTGGATACCCAATGAGGCATGTCCCGCGTAATGCTCATCTGGAAGGTCTTTTCTTCAAGGAAGGAGAAAATGACAGGGCACTAAAGACAGAAATAGTGCATGTCTGGAAACACGTTCACAGGAAAGGAAGAGAGTCTCTAGGAAAACCAGACTGTGTCTTGGTAGAGCCTTATCTCCACTGAGTACAAACTAGAGCTCTCAAGATGAGGATGCCTTACCCTCGTCAGGAAGTTCTTCCATTAAGGGACGCTGCCCTTTATTTTATGTCTGAGACGGAAAAACTTCAAGTTACTCTCAGTAAAGGTCAGCAAGAGAAGAGGTCTTGGAGGAACAAGTATCATATTCTTAACATGGAGTGTAAGAAAATACAGCAACTGTTAAGAGAAAAGGATGCTCTGATTGAGATTTTAGAGCAACATGCTGTAGAGAATCAAGAAGACCAAAGGAATTTGCTCGCTCATTTCACTTGGCAAAGGAATGACAACCCGACAACGGCCCAAGAGCCCCGGTCAAAGAAAAGGAAAATACCAGAACCAGCACCTGAGCTCTCCTCAGAGAGGACTCAGGATCCATTATTTTAGATTTCTTTTCGCAGCACTATGTAAATTACTGTATTTCCATTTCTACAATCCTTTGAATTTAATAAAACGGGATCTTCCCCACTGTTTGACATTTGCAATCTAATTGTCGAAGTTTACTTTGAATAAACAAAAATATATACAATTAATATAATCATTGAATATCATTCATCATTCTCACTTCACGCTTTCTTCTTACCTACAAATCTCACGTTTGTGTCTCGATTCTAGAGTCAAACTGTCTCATTCGTACAATACTCGGGCCAATCGTCAGAAAAAGATGGATGATCTCGAGGAAGAGAACAAAGAGTTGAGGGAAGAGATCGACACTCTGAAAGAGGATCTGAGAAAGCTTCATAATGACATGCAAGCTCTAGCAGAAGCTCAAATGCAATAACAAAGGAATGTGATCTCGAAGATCACATATATGCCCATAGTGGAGAAGTATGATCCTAGGTATAAAATGCCGAAAGATCATCCCTGGGGCATGCCTATCAACTATATCCCGGAAGGATATGTTCCGCTGATCAATAGGGATCAAGGAACCACAGCAGGAGCCGCTGGGCCTGAAGGTTACAAACTTCGAGAAAGAGAAGATGCCAGGGGCATGACAACAACTCCTGAAGGTTACAAACTTCGGGAGACACCGAGAGTCTCAGCCATAATGACTATACCACCACCTGTGGTACACACTATATCGGAAGGACAGATTCCACAGATACCTTCTGTTGGAAACAAAAGTATGTTCGACAGAATGAACGAGTTCCAGGAACAATTCCTGGAGATGCAAAAAGAACGGCAAGCCCTTCGCGGTCAGGATCTATTTGGAAAGGACGTCGCGAACCTTTGTTTGGTCCCCAATGTGAAAGTTCCGCACAAGTTCCAGGTACCCGATTTTGAAAAGTACAAGGGTAACTCTTGCCCTCAAAGCCATCTGGTGATGTATGCTCGACGAATTTCAGCTCAGATAAAGAACATGGAGCTACTAATTCACTACTTTCAGGATAGTTTAACCGGTGCCGCATTAAAATGGTACATGGGCTTAAACCGCGCTACGATCGACACATTCAGAGATCTTGGCGCCGCCTTCGTTCAACAATATAAGTATAATTTAGACATGGCACCAGACAGAGATCAACTCAGATCGATGTCACAAAAGGACAAGGAAACTTTCAAGGAATATGCTCAGAGATGGCGTGAAATTGCCGCTCAGATTTCTCCACCGCTGGAGGAAAAAGAGATGACAAAGATCTTCTTAAAAACCCCGAGCTCATTTTACTACGATAGAATGGTCGCCAGTGCGCCCAGTGACTTCACCGAGATGGTGGGCATGGGATTTCGCCTTGAGGAAGCGGTCTGAGAAGGACGTTTAGTTAAAGACGCTGGATCATCAAGTAGTACAAAACGATACGGTAAAGCTCTCCCTAAGAAAAAGAGCAAGATATCGGGAATATCTCTCTCGGAAAGCAAAGGCGACAATATCAACCAGTAGCAGTTGTAACTCCTACTAATAATCCTGCGCCTGTTCCTACGTATCAACCTCAGGTTGCACAGAGCCAACCAATTCAACAACAATATCAGCAAAGGACACAACAACCTCTTCAGCAGGCTCGTCCTCCGTACAACAACAATCGTACAACGCGACCGCCAGGGTTCGACCATATACCCATGTTGTACACAGAACTGCTTCCATTATTACTGGTCAAGGGGCACGTCCAAACTAAGTCTCCTCTTACAATACCAGAAAATCCGCCTTTTTGGTTCAAAACGGATCAGACTTGTCCTTACCATCAAGGGGGACCAGGACATAACATAGAAAACTGTCTCAGTTTCAAATCCGATGTGCAAAAGCTTGTTAGGAGCGGGGTCTTATCTTTCAAAGATACGAATCCAAATGTTCTCACAAACCCCCTGCCTCAACATGAGAGAGCTACACTCAATTTGATAGAGGGAGAGTCTAACAACATCTATCAAATTCATGATGTACTCTTATTAAGGGCCAATTTGGTCAAGATACATTATAGACAGAGCAGATATGGACATGTGCCACCTCATAACTATCACCAGTGTGATATCTGCTCTAAAAACAATCAGGGATGTTCTGTGGTACAATCAACTATACAGGAACAATTGGATCTTAGTTGGATTCAAGAGCATCGAGTTCGTGGAGTCAACATGACCTACACGAATTCCAACGTCATTCAGAACCAGGACATCCGTGCAATAATGCCAACTTGGTGGCAATGCACTCAAGGCAAAGCCAGTATCATAGTCTGTTGCGGTACGATTACAATTCCTGTCTAACTTGCTCGATAAACAAACATGGATGCTCTTTCATACAAGAGGCCCTCCAGCGTCAGATGGATCTTGGATGGATCCAGGACTACCATGATAGAAATCCCTATCAGATCAACATGATCCAAATCTTTGATATTCGTCTGATGAATACCAGCTTGGTGGAGTTACACGCCAGGCAAGTCCAACTCTGTTTTCTCACTTTTCACGAGTATCTGAGCTATAAAAGATGTTGTGAGAGTAACCAAGGGTGCACTCTCGTTCAAAGAACTTTGCAACACTTGTTAAACCACTGGTGGCTTTCGATCTATATGGATGAAGACACACAACAAATCAGTGTGGTTGGCGGGAACCCTACTCGGCATCAAAGTCAGGATGTCCGATCTACGGAAACAGGTCTATTGAGGTTACACTGCATTCAAAACGGACGTGGCCAGGTGCCACCACACAATTACGAACGCTGTAGAGCCTGCTCGGGAAATAATCAAGGATGTTACCTCGTGCGAGCAGCCCTTCCAGGTCAGTTGGATCGTAAAGAGATTCACCCGTGTCCGAGTTCCGAGCCAATCAACTGGACGCCGGACTACTTTGCTGATTAAATAAAGGACGTTGTCATAATCTCTGATCATCAACAGAACAAGGATGTTTGTACCATAATCCCTCTACTAGACGAATCAAAGTTTCTTAGCCAAGAACTGATTGAAGTTACTTACGACAGTCAGAAAAATTAGAAGGCTCTTGTAGTTATTTATTTTCCAGGACCATTACCGTATGAATCAGCTAAGGCGATCCCTTATAAATACGGTGCAACAGTAATTGATAATGGAAAGGAACTTCCATTACCCTCCGTCGTGAATATTACAGACATCAGTCGAGTAACATGGAGCGATCGAATCTTCAACCGAGGGGTTAGAGAGCCTAACAAAGAAAAGGAACTTCAGACAGAAGCTCCTGATCCACTAGTCGGTCAATCCAGTAATCCCGACCTTTCAAAGAATAATGATGAGACGCTGAAGCTCATCCAAATGAGTGAATACAACATTGTTGATCAACTGTTACAAACTCCTTCAAAGATCTCAGTGCTATCACTTTTACTCAGTTCCGAAGCCCACAGAGAGGCTCTACAAAAAGTCTTAGAGCAGGCCTTTGTGGAACAGGATGTGTCAATATGACAGTTCGATAGCATCATCTCTAACATCACTTTCTGCAACAACTTAGGTTTCAGTGATGAGGATTTGCCAGAGGGGGGCAAAAGCCACAACATGGCGCTCAATATCACAGTCAATTGCCAGGACGATGCTTTAGCCAGCATACTGGTAGACATAGGATCGGCCATCAACGTTATGCCAAAGTCCACTTTAATGCAGCTATCATTCAAAGGATCCCCGATGAGGGGCAGTGAGGTTATCGTCAAAGCCTTTGATGGATCTCGGAAAGCAGTTATCAGCGAAGTCGGCCTTCCCATAACTATTGGTCCTCACATTTACCTAATCACTTTCCAGGTCATGGACATCCGAGCAACATACAGCTATTTATTAGGAAGACCTTGGATACACCAGGATGGGGCAGTCACTTCGACGCTGCACCAGAAACTGAAGTTCGTCAAGAACAATCAACTCGTCACGGTCTGTGAAGAACAAGTCTTGATCGTGAGTACCCTATCATTACCTACTTGTATAGAACCCGAGGAGGTTGTTGGGACTCAGTTCCAAGCACTTTCGGTGAGCAATAAGAATCAATCAGAGAAAGGAACCTCGATTTCCTCATACAGAGATGTTCTCGAAGTGATCAAAAATAACAAAACAAAAGGATGGGGACAGCTTGTCATTCCTACTGATAACAAAATAAAGAAGGGTCTTGGTTTTTCTGCAACCTCCACCCAGACAGTTGCTAACGATGAAAGTCTTCATCCCATTCAGGACTTCTTCCATAGTGGAGGTTTCCTTCACCTAGTGCCTCAAGCAGTCCATACCATCAACGAGGAAGATCCATCTGATACAGATGAGGAGTGGAAGTCATATCTTAATGAGGACGGTTATATCTCTCAGGAAGAGGTTCCTATGCCATTTTTCTATCCCGCACAGAGTCCGAGATTTATACCCAGGTCAGATGTCAGAACAATATACGGAGATTGTGATCCTGAAGGATGTCGTGCTCCGCCAAACTCATTAGAGGAGGACACTCCAATGAAAGACAACTTTGACCATGACTATTATGGCCCAATGGATGGCCTGCCTATCTGGCAACCATACCCAGGAGACTTGGGGCAAGAAAATCAGCCGAACAATGAAAATCAGCTGAGCATCATTGAAAAGAATATCTGCGTCCCCACCATGTCATGGGATTAACACTCAGGTCATTCAGAAAATATCCAGTGCGACGATGAATTCGTAAAGTTTGTTGGACTAGAATTCATCAACTATGCTTTTCCTGAGGTCAACGTCATCGAAAGGGATGACTCCTCCAGTTCCAAAGAAGAGTGGGACACCTTGGGACAACCGAGTGGAAAATACGACTTCATGGTCAAATACACCACTCCTGAGAGCTCTCGTATCAGGCTCGAAGACATCCAGCCTACTAGATGGGGAGATTTACCTGAGAGCACAAATGTTATGCAAAATACAACAGAAGAATCCTCCTACGACAACTCTGCCTGGGAGACAGATTCCAATGATCCTGATCCGCCAGAAATCAGCGTTATTTCTGAGGACAAGCCAAGAAAGAAGGTACCAGACTTTGTTATTCACTGAGGAGTTCGCCGCCAATGGGTTGCTATCGATGTTCCGAAGATTGTTCATAAGTCAAAGTAATTGTCGTCTTTAACCTTTTACCCTGCCCAAGTGAAACGGATGTTTTGATAGGGCTCACGTTCTGTAAATATCCCTCTTCGCTTCGCCCAAAGCGACAGAGTTTTGTTTTATAGGGCAGTAGTTTCAAGAATTGACCGTTCATAAATAAAATAACGTCATTCTGTAATTTCCGCATTTATTGCTGTTTTCTCTTTTCGCTTTTTCAGAAAATGGTAATCCTAAAAAACAAACTCAATAATAAAAACAAGCAGTTTTCAAAAAATAATACACTGCACACACTCTTGCATTCTCTCTATTTCTTCTAAACACAAATCATCACGTCATGCAGATTGCTTGTTTTAAACCCCGTTGAAACATACGATCCGATGCCTTCCCCCGACTTTGAATTCTCGGTATTTGGGTCTGAAGAAGAAGATGACGACATAATTCCAGAAGAGATCTCCCTATTACTCCAACAAGAGGAAAGGTCCATTGAACCTCACAAAGAGCAGTTGGAAACGGTAAACTTGGGTTCAGAGGAGGAGAGAAAAGAGGTCAGGATTGGGGCACTGCTCAATCCAACAGTCAAAGAGAGTTTGACAAAGCTTCTCAAAGAATTCCCCGATGTATTTGCTTGGTCCTATCAGGACATGCCAGGGTTGGATACCAGCATCGTGGAACATCATTTACCGTTGAAATAGGAATATCCGCCTGTAAAACAGAGGTTGAGACGGACTCACCCGGACATGGCCATCAAAATCAAAGAGGAGATACAAAAACAGATTGACGCGGGTTTCCTCGCCACATCAGAATAGCCTCAATGGTTAGCCAACATCGTACCAGTTCCGAAAAAGGACGGAAAGGTCAGAATGTGTGTAGATTACAGAGATCTAAACAAGGTTATTCCAAAGGATGACTTTCCTTTACCACACATTGACATGTTGGTTGACAGTACAGCAAAGATCAAAGTCTTCTCCTTCATGGATGGATTCTCGGGCTATAATCAAATAAAAATGGCACTGAAAGACATGGAGAAAACTTAATTCATTACCCCACGGGGCACTTTTTGTTACAAGGTAATGTCGTTCGGTTTGAAGAACGTCGGGGCAACCTATCAAAGGGCCATGACTACTCTGTTTCATGACATGATACACAAGGAAATCGAGGTATATGTCGATGACATAATTGCCAAATCTAGAACAAAGGAGGAGCATGTGACCCACCTATCAAAACTATTTGAGCGGTTGAGAAAGTATAAACTCTGATTGAATCCCAATAAATGCACCTTCGGTGTCCGCTCAGGGAAACTCTTAGGGTTCATCGTCAGCCAGAAAGGAATTGAGGTTGATACTGACAAGGTCAAGGCCATTCAAGAAATGCCTTCCCCGAAAACTGAAAAACAAGTTAGTGGATTCCTAGGACGTTTGAACTACATCTCCAGATTCATATTCCTCATGACCGCGACATGTGCGCCAATCTTCAAATTACTCAAAAAGAACCAGGAATGCGTTTGGACAGAAGATTGCCAAACCGCCTTTGACGGTATCAAGGAATATCTATTGAACCCACCGATTCTATCACCTCCAGTGGAAGGAAGACCACTGATCATCTACTTAACAGTCTTGGAAGACTCAATGGGTTGTGTACTTGGCCAACAAGACGAAACCAAAAGGAAAGAGTCTGACATTTACTATTTGAGCAAGAAATTCACCGACTGCGAGACTCGGTACACTATGCTCGAGAAAACTTGTTGCTCTTTGGCTTGGGCAGCCAAACATCTTCGCCAGTATATGATTCGTCACACTACTTATTTAATCTCCGAAATGGATCCAATCAAGTACGTCTTTGAAAAGCCTGCTCTCACGGGAAGGATGGCCCGAAATATGACATAGAATACCATGCTCAAAAAGCTGTTAAGGGGAGTATTTTAGCCGATCATTTGGCTCATCAGTCGATTGACGACCAAGAATCAATTGGGTTTGACTTCCCAGACGAAGATGTCATGTACGTGAAAATGAAAGATTGCGATGAATCGCTACCCAATGAAGGGCCAGAACCAGGTTCCCAATGGGGACTAATTTTTGACGGAGTTATCAATCATTATGGAAAAAGAATTGGGGAAATCATCATAACCCCTCAGGGTACCCACATTCCTTTCACCGCCAGACTTACATTCAAGTGTACAAACAACGAGGTCGAGTACGAAGCTTGTATTATGGGTCTCGAAGAAGCGATCGACTTAAGGATCAAGAACTTGGATGTATATGGCGACACAACCCTAGTTATCAATCAGATCAAAGGAGATTGGAACACATACGAATCAAGATTGATTCCTTACAAAGATTATGCAAGAAGGTTGTTACCTTTCTTCAACAGAATCGAGTTTCATCATATCCCTCGTGAAGAGAATCACATGGCTGATGCATTAGCCACTCTCTCTTCCATGGTTAGTGTAGGTCAATGGAACGACCTACCTAAGATCGACATAATGCACCTCGAAAGGCCCGCTTACATCTTCACAATTGAAGCAGACATAGACAACAAACCTTGGTATCACAATATCAAATGCTTCCTTCAGAAACAAGAGTACCCACCTGGGGCATCCAGAAAAGATAGAAAAATCCTCAGAAGGCTAGCAGGCAGCTCCTTCCTGAGCGGTGATACACTCTATAAGAGAAACTTTGACATGGTCTTGCTCCGATGCGTAGACAGACCAGAAGCATACATGCTGATAAAAGAAATTCACGAAGGATCCTTTGGCACTCATGCAAACGGACACACAATGGCGAGAAAAATTCTGAGAGCAGGGTACTACTGGTAGACCATGGAATCCGACTGCTACAAGTACATGAGGAAGTGTCATAAGAGTCAGATATACTCAGACAAAATCCATGTACCGGCTACACATCTCAAAGTTCTTTCTTCCCCGTGTCCTTTTTCCATATGGGGAATCAACATGATTGGTATGATTGAACCCAAAGCTTCGAACGGACATCGGTTCTTCCTGGTAGCCATTGATTACTTCACCAAGTGGGTCGAAGCAGCATCATACACCAATGTAACCCGACAAATGGTGGTCCGATTCATCAAAAACAATATCATTTGCCGTTACGGTGCTCCAAACCAGATCATTATCGATAATGGATCCCACTTGAACAATAAGATGATGAAAGAGTTGTGCGCTGAGTTCAAGATCGAACACAATAACTCATCTCCCTACCGGCCTAAGATGAACGGAGCGGTAGAGGCGGCTAACAAGAACATCAAGAATATCGTTCAAAAGATGGTTGTAACCTATAGAGACTGACACGAGATGCTACCCTTTGCTCTTCACGGTTATCGTACATCTGTCCGCACTTCAACAGGGGCAACCCCTTTCTCTCTAGTATATGGCATGGAAGCAGTGCTCCCCATAGAAGTAGAAATCCCGTCAATCCGGGTATTGATGGAAGCTAAGCTAACAGAGACTGAATGGTGTCAAAGTCGACACGACGAACTGAATCTGATCGAAGAAAAGCGAATAACGACACTATGCCATGGTCAGTTATATCAACAAAGAATGAAGAAATCCTTCAACAAAAAGGTTCGACCTCGCGTCTTCAGGAAAGGAGACCTTGTGCTCAAGAAGATACAATCATTCCTTACTGATTCCCAAGGCAAATGGACTCCGAATTATGACGGCCCCTATGTGGTCAAGAAAGCTTTCTCAGGCGGCGCTTTGAGACTTGCAACCATGGATGGAGAGGAATTTGCCTACCCCACAAATGTTGATGTAGTCAAGAAATACTTCGCCTAAACTAAACTAAAAAAAAAGTCTCGGTGGATTAAAAACCCGAAAGGGCGGTCCAGGCAAAAATTAGAGACACAATAAAAAATCATCCCGGTGGATTGGAAATCTCAAAGTATAATCCAGGCAAAAATTAGGGATTAATGGCAAGTAACTACATCTGATCAGTTCAGCTCCGCAACAGTTACACCATCAGAGAAAAACTCCAGTCCAGGTCATCTTCGACAGAAGCTCAGGATGCCCATAATTCAAAGTTGGTAAAAGGATAACGGTCGTCATGTTTCAATGTAACCTTTTTCCCTTAAATTACCATTTTCTAAACTTTGTAAATACTCTATGGAATCACGCGTTTGGCTGATTTCCATCATATCAATAAAATTTGAGCCCTTGTGCTTTTGTTTGCAATTCTTATTTGTTTTAGCTTTACAGAACGACATTTTAACATGATCAACGATTCTTGAAATAAAACAAAAATGAATTTACTGGATAAAAATTTTCTGCTTTTAAAATAAAGATGGCGATTTCTTTTGACTGTTGAACATCGAAAGAATATCGATCACTTCTCCAGAAGTAATTGAACTTCAAAGTGCAGAATCAAAGTACTCCTTCTAAACTAGTGAACCTGAATGAAGGATCAACTGTGTCAGAGACCACGTCTCGTCTGACACCCCCGGTAGAGTTCTCATCTCCTAAGTCGTACCAACGTAGCTCACAACAGGGAGTATCCCTCCTAAGCAAGGCATAATTGCTATTTTCTAAACCAGCGATACCTCTTCGTCCCTAGCAGTGGCCGAGTATCCAGTCGTGTTCATCCATTAGTCTATATGTTGCATCATTTTTGTCAGCATAAACATACATACATCATGCATTATTGATTTACATTCATATTCATATTGCATCACTATCACTTTAGTCGGTCTTATCCCCTAGTGATAAAAGTCCTCTCAATCGAGTTGTCAGTTCTTTCCTCGTCAAGAAATGTCGCGTCTGAGCAATCTCTCCTTCAGTTTATTTCTAGGATGAAGTTGGTCCTTGGCCACTTTGATAACTTGAACCTCTGAAAAACCAAAGAACTTTCGACAAACATCACTCTTCGCCATTGAAGATGATATCCTCGCTTTTCCGGATTAAGGAAAATCCCCAGAGAAAGCCTCTTAATCAGAGATTCGGCAGTACATCAGTTTTTCTCCGGAAAAATCCACTGACAAAATGGTCATCAGCACCTCAAAATTGGATTACATCATATGGCATTTCTTCGAAAAGATCCCAAGAAAAGTATGATGTAATATCCCCAAGCGGAGACAGTCTCTCAAGAGACTCATTTTCCCCGATAGAGTCGACAAATGGCATCTCCAAGAGAGAAGTTTATACCCCTCTAACAGATGGGTTCCCCAGTAAGTCTGACATCAAAAGTTTTTCCCATCAAATGGCCTCTCCCCAGGAAAATTCGGCGAGAAATTTGAGGAAAACCGCTACGAATTGCATCCCTTGTCAAGAGTTTATTGACAAAAGAAACTAAGACCAGTTCCTTGGTAGGAAACCAGGATCGAGGGGAAGTTTATATAAGAAACTGAGACCAGTTCCTTGGTAGGAAACCAGGATCGAGGGGAAGTTTACAAAAGAAACTAAGACCAGTTCCTTGGTAGGAAACCAAGATCGAGGGGAAGTTTAGTTTAGAAACTGAGACCAGTTCCTTGGTAGGAAACCAGGATCGAGGGGAAGTTTAGTTCAGAAACTTAAACCAGTTCCTTGGTAGGAAACCAGGATCGAGGGGAAGTTTAGTTTAGAAACTGAGACCAGTTCCTTGGTACAAAGACCAGGATCGAGGGGAAGTTTACCTTTTCTAAGCATCATTGCTTAGCAAAAGAATAAGGATGCGTGAACTACCATTCTTAACCACCATCAAAATTTCAGGTATTCCGATATTTAATCCTCTTGCACCCCGAATGCCCGAATACCTTCACCATTCACGCCTTCGGGTCCAAGAAGATTAAATAGGGGCATCTGTCACACCCCAAATTTTGACCACTGAGATTCCCCATCATTGTGCAAACCATAATAACAATGTGGATGAACCATCATGCCTCATTAGTCTCCCCAAAGATAGGTGAGCCTTCACTACAATCAAACGTAGGGTTTCAAGCCCTCTTATTGTTCTTAGACAAAGGATTAATCAAGGAATGACATGATATTCAACTTGTCTAGCCTTTCAAACATCCCCAATGGATCAAGAGGACTCCCACAGCAAGAATCAAGCGCAAGGTTGCAGCATTCTGAGTGGATCAAGCCTCAAAATCAACAGTGTCACCAAATTAGGGTTTAGGTGGACCAGGGCCTCCAGATGGAAATTTTCCTCTGGGCATGAGCCAATGCTTCAAAGCATAACCTATGATGCTCCAAGGGACATAATGAACCCAATCATCAAGTCAATTTTTGCCTCGGGGGATGCATTCATAAAAAAATCAGGAATTAGGGTTTCTTGACCTAATTCACCCCTAAGTTGACTTTTGGGACAAAACATGAGCCAAGACCTCAAAGGAGGATTTGAGGGTCTCTAATACACCACATTGATCCATTTGCAACAATGGATTGGTCTAAGAAGCTTGAGCAACAAGTTTCAATTTCATCAGAACCACAATTAGGGTTTCGCGGGAAAAGTCAACTGTGCCTTTGACTTTTGACCCAGGCATGCTCCCAAACCTTGGGACATGATTCAATACACCCTATAACACCTATGAAATCCATCCATCAAGTTTGATTTAGGTAAAGGACTTGATTTCATAGAGGACCACACAGTTTGGAGTTCATATGACAAAAAGTCAACTGTGCACAAAAGTCAACTTTGACTTTTTTAGATTTTTCACAATTTTGGTTCTTTGACCCTAAAATGATGTTAATGTGTGGTTAGAATCATCATTCATCAAGAAAAATCAAGAAAAGGGAGATAATTTGTAAAAGGGGTAACCATACAAACTTAGAAATTTTTCTAAGTTATGGAACAAAGTGGCTAGGGTACCAACTTTGGAGGATCATATCTCCTAAACCACAAGGCCATTTTTCCCCATCCAAAGCTGGATTTGTAGCTCTCATGGCCCTCTACAAAAGCTTCAAAAATAACTCATTCCAATTCCTCATGCATTTTAAGTTATGGAATGATCAAAATCACAAAAAGTGAAAATGTCACTTTTTTCCAACACTTAGTGAAATTTTCACTAAGTCAGAATCTGCCTTCACTTTTTTCCAAATGTAGGGGCATTTTTCACTTTGATCAAAAAAGTATAAAACCCAATTATGATCAAATAGTTGTTGTATCATATGAGGGCTTTCCAAAATGGCCAATAACTCCATCAAAGTCCACTTGAGCCATGAGATATGACAATGGGAGCATGCCTTGCTGAAAACTGTCAAAGCAAGGCAAATTTGTGTATTTTGCTCGATTTACCAAATTTGTGCAAATGACAAGCAAACTTATCCATCTAAACACCTCAGGGGGAGACCAAGGAGGGACAAACACTGATCCATAAACCTCCCAAGTCCTTGGAACCAAAAGTTGCATGCCAAACCTAGAAATGCCTAAAAGAGGGACAAGATTCCAATTTTGGTTTGGAGCATTTAATGGATGCACCAAGGTGGCATGGACTGAGCCATTTCCAACTGAATCCAGTCAAGACATATCCAAGACCAAGGGAACCAGCAGCCTATGCCCTAACCTCTAGTCAGTGGCTGGAGGAGACTTGGATTCTCATTGATCAACATTGGCCAAACCTCTACAGAAGTTGCCGTTCACTATTGCAGCCAAAAAAAACTTGCTCTACTATAAATAGAGCTCATTTGTGCTCAGTTTGAGTACACCAAAGCCATCAAACTGATGCTTTCCTCAAAATCTTTCTCTAGGCAAAAATACCTTCTTTAGCAAGGTAACTCTGAGTTTTTGAGTTTGAGAGCAATTCCAATCAAACCAATCACACACACACCTCATAAATATCATATAGAGGTGATCCAAACACTCACAAGTGACCTGTAACACCAAAATCACAAAGTCACCTCTCAAAACCTCAAAATTGGACTTTTGTGCATTTTCAAACCATGTCTTGATTCAGTCACTTTCCAAACCAGATAAAACCACAAACACACTCCAAATATCATCCTTGAACTGTCCCAATGGTTTCCCCCAACTGGAACACCATTTGAGAGAGTTACTATTTTGGCCACTTTTGCAAGAAAGAGCTCAAACTTGTTCCTGAGGTTTCCAGTTGATTCCAACCATCTTAAAAGCTTCTAAGAGATCATTTGAGGGTGTCCAAAGCATCAAATCATTTATGGAACAAAGCTCTTGGCAGATTGCACAAAAGCTCCAAAAAGTGGTAAGCATCTCAACTTGAATTCTTTGAATCATGCTTTATTTTGATGTCCACTGATCATGCATCTCTTATACATGTTATATGTGTTGTGTTTGCACCAATATATCATGTAATTCACACCTGTACCAAGAGATAGCACAGAAAATGAAAATCATGGCCTATTTCAAAACCACTATCGAGTTTTTCAATAGGAGCATGATCTGAAAAAAACACCACCACCATTGGATTCCTTGTGAAATTCTAGGCAGGATAGACCTAAATTTTGTCCCAATCCATGGAGAAATGAGAAAGTTATGGCCTTCACGTTTCTAACCAAAATCTTGCCTTGCCTTGCCTTGCCTTGGGCCAGGCCAAAAACAAGGCAAGCCTTGTATATTTGTGGTTGTGTTTCAATCAACGGATGTATGACCACCCCAGTGGTAAGGCGCGCGCCCTATACACAAGAGGTCTAGGGTTCGAATCCCCCTCGCCCCATACCCTCTTTTTGCTATTTTTTCCACTTTTCTACTATTTTTCATATTATTTTTAATAGTTTGGAAAATTAATAACTCTCTCAATTTTAATTATTTTTTATTGGTTCTTTTTGCAAAAAATTACAAAAATGTTGAAATATTTTATTCCACAAAAAATCAAGTTTATATTATTTATTTAATATAATTAGTATTTTTGTGAATAAATTCCTTTTTAATTGTTTTTAAACATTTTAAAAGTGAATATTTACCTTGAAAATCAAAACCAAATGAGTTTTAATTCAACTTGTGATTAAAAACTCATTTTTCAAACCTTAAAAAAAATCACAAGTGGTTTATTCAAACTCATTTGGTATTTTTATCATTTTTATTGATTTTCTATAAATATTTACTTTTAAAGGAAAATAAAATTAGGGTTTCTTTGATTTCAAACCTCATCAATCATTTTCAAAACTCTTTGGGCCTCTTGGTAGAGTGTAAGACCCAATCCTTTGTAAATACAAACCTTTTTGGGCCTCTTGGTAGAGTGTAAGACCCAATCCTTTGTAAATACAAACCTTTTTGGGCCTCTTGGTAGAGTGTAAGACCCAATCCTTTGTAAATACAAACCTTTTTGGACCTCAGGGTATTGTATAAGTCCCGACACCATCAAAAAGTTTGGCGCAATCGTTGCCTTTTTAACAAAAACCTTTGGACCTCTCCTTGAGTTGTAAGCCCCACCACTTGTACAAAAATAAACCTTTGGGCCTCTAATAGAGTGTAAGACCCATCCCTTGTAGCCAAAGCTTTTTTGGGCCTTAATGCATTGTATAAGACCCAGTACGGTAAAGAAACCTCGGCGCGATCGCCAATTCAAAAATCAAATTATTTGGGCCTACCCTCGTGTTATAAGCCTCATTCCTTTTCTTTAAACACCTTTGGGCCTCTTGAGAGAGTGTAAGACCCATCCCTTTGTACAGAAAACCTTTTTGGGACTCAGTCACTTGTATAAGTCCCTGTACAATTTCAAAACAACAGTGCAATCACTGATAAAACCTTGGGCCTCTCCTTGAGCTGTAAGCCCCAACAATCTTTTCAAAGCACTTTCTCCTTTGATTTAGAATATAATATTGTTATCAAAGCTTTCTTTGTTGAACAACTAACAAAACAGCATGGAAGCTCTACAACCGAGTAAGTGTTTACCCGCTTTCTTTATCCGCTTTCATATATATATATATATATATATATATATATATATATATATATATATAACTGTATTGTGGGGCTACTCACTGTAAGTCTTCTTTCACAAACTTTTATATACTTGCTATATATCTAGTGTGTAATACTAGTATAGTTATTTAGAGTTTTCCCCGGCAACTACGTCTAGCACTAGGTAAAGCCCTCTTGGTCACTCTTAAATTAATACAGTCAAAACTAGATCCCTATAGGATTACCAGACACAGTCTTTCCTCCCCTTGGGGTTAAACAATATGGAGACGTGAAAGGCATCATTCTCTGTGAACCCTTTCTCAGACTGTCACCCTTTGACATTGTCAAAGAAACTCTAACTCCCCAGAGATGATATTTTCTCCGTGAATGGCATCTCTTGAGTTTCTTCCAAATTCTAGGACTTTCCTGGCTTGATCTATTCTCGGTGAAAGGCATGTCTTGAACTTCTCAGGATTTGAGGACCCACAGGCTTCTTAAAAGCATCCCCGCCTCCTCTTGGGCGTTGTACAAGGACCTTTCGGCTTCTTAAAAGCTCTCATTCCTTCTCTTGGGCTTATTACAAGGACCTAGAGACCTCTACAGGTATAGGAATAGAACCTAGTCATCAATTTGCTAGAGTTGTCTTTCTGAGTCAAGTGTCAGACCAGTTAATGGGTTGACCTTCATCCCTTAACATACCAGCCTTCTCTTGGGGCATCATACAAAGATCATTTACTATCTGAGAATCAATTTCTCAGAACACCAGTAGACTTGGACAGTCTCAGTACCCTTTGCATGTTCCATTTCCTTAAAGAACAGGAAATAACCCTGATCCTCTGATCAGTGCCAAAGCACAACCATACCTTTAATCTTTTCCTTTTATAAGAACTGATTTTCTCTTTTATCCAACATACCGGACCTGTCACAAAACTGAAACAGTCACTAGCATAAGTAGCCTCCTCTTGGGCTTTGTACAAATGATTCTCCCCAGCGGAGCTAACCTTTTAACACTCTCTTGTTGAGTATAAAAGACTCTCTTGTTGAGTCAACCCCTTTTAGCCTCCATCTAGGGCTTCGTACGAGATAGAAATCACTCTCTTGTTTAGTATAAAAGACTATCTTGTTGAGTCAACCACTTTTAGCCTCCATCTCGAGCTTCGTACGAGATAAAAATCACTCTCTTGTTGAGTATAAAAGATTCTCTTGTTGAGTCAATCTCCTTTCAACCTCTATCTCGGGCTTCGTACGAGACAGCAAAACACTCTCTTATTGAGTATAAAAGACTCTCTTATTGGGTCAATCACCTGTCAGACAAACTCTCTTGTTGAGTTACTTCCCTTTTAGCCTCCGTCTTGGGCTTCGTACAAGACACATAAAAGCGCCCTCTTTTTGAGTCAGTCACTTGTTAGCACCCTCTTGTTGGGTCACTAGCCTCCTCTTAGGCTTTGTATAAAGAAAACCCTGGTTGAGGTAATCAACCTTTTAGCATCCAAATCCGTGCCTTGCTCACAGCATACAAACATCAACAACTCTTTTCCCCCATCTAATTGCTGTAAGCGGCAAGCCTCTGGATTATTTACATCCACGCCACTGTCCCTCCTTTAGCATGAGAAATTCCTAAGGAAAGATAGCATTGCTCTAAACTGAGTTAAAGTCTTCTCCTTTAGGTTAAAAAATCCCCTATAAAGGAAATTATGGCATTGCTGAATTCACATATCCCAGTTAAAGTAATTCTCCTTTATAGTCAGTCACCCAATAGTTGTGATCAACAGACCAAATATCCCCTTTTAGAGACGACAATTTCTCTCTCATCCATAAACCCTTTAGCTTCACATCTTGGGCTTTGAACAAGATACAAACCACCTTTAGCTTCATGTCTTGGGCTTTGAACAAGACACCAAAACAACCTCTTTTCCTCCCATAGAATAGGAGAAACTACGATCGCTCTGATTTCCCTGTTTCATCAAACGGGAATACGTAGGCATAAGATTGAAAAAATCTTAGCGAGCATACTAATCAAAAACCCAAAACCCAGTACCTCAACCAAATCAACCCGAAAGCAGAAAATCTAAACACATTACCAAAAACCTCACAAATAATCCAGACACTGTGTTCTTAACAAAATAACCGAAGATTGGGCCCCACATCCACATAGCATCTGTAACCTAACAGACCGCTGTTCAAATTCAGTATGCAAGCAGGGTTAATTGGAGACATCTATTTCCCTTCCTTAATCAGCTCAATAGGATAAAAAATGAATCGAATTGTAGTGCCTAAGCGATCGTGACTCAGGACCAGAAAAATCGCGCTACAAGTATCTCAGGAGACATTGAATCATGTGAGAGCGTGGCTTAGGAGACCTTTGTGCAAACCCTGTTTTTAACATAAAAGAAAAAAAAACTAGCAAGATATGGTGGTTAGATAATAATGCACAGATGATTGAATCTAAATACAAATGCAAGATGTTATGACATCTAAGGGGTAAAATTTGGGGTACAACAGTTGCCCCTATTCAAATAGCTTTACCGGATGACAAGAGGAATGGAAATCCTCGGGGCATCAAGGTGAAAGGTATTTAAATATAGCAAACTGGAAATTTTTCCCTTAGATGGAATGCAGATGCTAAGGACAAGCAACATACATGCAAATCCTAACATGCCATGAACTTCTAGTATGATGATATGATGTCATGATAGTGCAAAAATGCAGACAAACAAGAGACTAAAGGATAGAGAGCAACCAAACACAGGTGAGCATCACTTGGGAAGGATGAAGGATAGAATCCACAAGGAAGACTCACTGGGGATGCAGACTAACCAACAAAAGGGACTCACTAGGGAGACTCCAAGGAAACACTGGGGATAGAAAAATAAAGGAGGAAATTCTACAGGTTCTCACTGGAGATAGGATCCAGAGAGGTATTCTCTATTAGGGGAAGATCCAGGGAGATGGACGACAGGTTTATAGGTGACCAGACGACACTGGGGAAATAAAACACACTCTTTACTGGGCATGAAACCAGAAAGAATACATGATCTCCACTGGGGATCAACTTGAAGTAAAAGGATATACATCCTACAAAGATTTTATGGGGGATTTCTTATATTGAAGAGTTCAAACGGGATCTTCAAGAAAAGCCAGAAAAGACAGAGACAAACTCTGCGTGCGCCATATGAGGATTATCACAAGGACTTCCAAAGAGATATGGATAATGACTGAACCTCTGCTGGGAATAAGATAAAAGTTCCAACAATGATTGGACTCGGAAATAATGCGCCAGTAAACACTGGATTCACAGTATCAATATTTGAAATGACGTCGGTAAACAAACAATTTGAGTTGGATAAGGTACCAATATGAGTTGGTTTTTAGGTTCATATCTGACCTGAGTTTTAGGTTCATATATGACCTAGGTTTTAGGTTCATATCTGACCTGGGTTTTAGGTTCACATCTGACCTGGGTTTTAGGTTCATATCTGACCTGGGTTTTAGGTTCATATCTGACTTGGTCTTAGGTTCACATCTGACCTGAGTTTATGTTCATATTTCACCTGGTTTTCAAAATTTAGGTTCATATCTGACCTGAGGTTTAGGTTCATATCTGACCTAGGTTTCAAACTATGCCAGCAATTATAGGAATTTAGGTTCATATCTGACCGGAGTTTAGGTTCATATTTGACCTGGTTTTCAAACTTTAGGTTCATATCTGACCTGAGGTTTAGGTTCATATCTTACCTGTTTTCAACAATGCCAGTAATCACTGGACTTTGGGTTCATATCTGACCGGGTTTAGGTTCACATTTGACCTGGAATAAAATAATTCCAGCAATCACTGGACTTTAGGTTCATATCTGACCGGAGTTTAGGTTCACATTTGACCTGGTTTTCAAACTTTAGGTTCATATCTGACCTGAGGTTTAGGTTCATATCTTACCTGGGTTTCAAACAATGCCAGCAATTACTGGACTTTAGGTTTATATCTGACCTGGTTTTCAAACTTTAGGTTCCTATATGACCTGGGTTTAGGTTCATATCTAACCTGAGGTTTAGGTTCATATCTGACCTGGGTTTCAAACTTTAGGTTCATATCTGACCTGAGGTTTAGGTTCATATCTGACCTGGGTTTAGGTTCATATCTGACCTGGTTTTTAGGTTCATATCTGACTTGGGTTTTAGGTTCATATCTGACCTGGTCTTAGGTTCATATCTGACCTGGGTTTTAGGTTCATATCTGACCTGGTTTTAGGTTCATATTTGACCTGGGTTTTAGGTTCATATCTGACCTAGTCTTAGGTTCATATTAGACCTGAGTTTAGGTTCACATTTAACCTGGTTTCCAAACTTCGGGTTCACATTTGACCAGAGTTTAGGTTCATATCTGACCAAGGTTTCAAACAATGCCAGCAATTACTGGACTTTAGGTTGATATCTGACCTGGGTTTAGGTTCATATATGACCTGGTTTTCAAACTTCGGGTTCACATTTGACCAGAGTTTAGGTTCACATTTGGCCTAGATTAAAACAATGCCAGCAATTACTAGACTTTAGGTTCATATCTGACCTGGGTTTAGATTCATATATGACCTGGTTTACAAACTTCAGGTTCACATTTGACCAGAGTTTAGGTTCACATTTGACCTGGATTAAAACAATGCCAGCAATTACTGGACTTTAGTTTCATAGGTGACCTGAGTTTAGGTTCATAGCTGACCAAGGTTCACAGTTGACCTGAGGTTAAGGTTCATAGTTAACCAAAGTTTACAGTAAGTCCTTACCGGGGTTGCACAATGAGAACTAAACTTCCTGGGGAACACCAATTATAGTTGCAAAAAAGGTTGAATAGCACCAGAGATAGATAAGCTTCTTAGAAGAGACTGCCACTTATCGCCGTTATAGAAAAAAAAAACTTCTCAAGGAGATTGCCACTTATTGTTGGGTATAAATTCCAAACAGATGTTGATATCACAACACTGTTGAAGAAAAATATTTTGCCTTCAATGAGGATCTGCAAAAGATTCTTCCTGCGAGACACAGTGCAAAATAAATGCACGTTCAAGATAGGTTTAGCAACCAAAACAGGCTCAATAACACACTTTCCAGGGGCCAAAAAATCGATCTAGGAACAAGCAAGAAAGATACGGTCAAACAAGACTCCAACCATTGAGGAATGAGCTCAAATGGGGATTTATCTTATCCAAGAATGGAAAAGATAACTGAACCAACCATCATCCATGAGGATCAAACTCTGTGGGGAATTCAGAAAGGTTGAGCACTTTATGCCTAGGGCTGACAACTCTATTGGAGAGAATAGACAAACCCAGTCACTTGGGGAGATAAACGCCAAAGCGAACAAAACAGGTAAACACCAGAAAGATAGCAGAAATGCTAAGATGCTATGCAAATGAATGATTATGCTTATGCTGACAAAACAGACAAAAGGAAACGAGAATGGAGATGAAATAAACATCTCGACAAGGATACCCAGCCAACCTCATCAGATTGGACCATCACTAGGGGTGAATAAGTAGGACCAGCAGCGTTGCTTCAAGGTTACAAACTTCTCTGAGGGAAAAGAGTAATTCACTCAGGGTGTAGCATCATGACTTCACTAAGATTTCCATCACGAGCCTCATCACTTGGAGGAAATCCATGGAGAATTGCCAAGATTAGCTGAAGTAACATCTTATCGGGGAACTAGCAAAGGATTGTCACAAAAGCTGAGTAGTTCTGCATAACCCATTTGCCCCAGAGTACATGGTCTATCAGAAGAAAATACCAAGAGGATTTTATAGAATAATTGTCATACAAGAGGCTTCAATATCTTCAAACACTTGGAGAGATTCATGAATTTCGGCGTAACTGCCCCAGATTAACTGCATTTACACAACAAGGTCCTTGAACTTGTGCTTCAGACTGGTTGTTGACAATTGGGGAACAAACTTGCCCCTGTCAGCTTGGTTGATCTGTGGAGGACATGTCATTGACTTTTTAGAGATTTACCGAATCTCGACTTGACTGCTTCTGATTAACTAGTCTGTGAGAATAAGTCATCAAAAAGGATTTTACAGAAGAATTGGCATACCAGATGCTTCAATATCTTTAAAATTTTGAAGAGATTCATGAACCTTGACAAAACTTCCCCAGTTCAACTGTATTCGTAATACAAAGTACTCAGACCGTGGTAGAAACAACTAGGGATCAAACTTGCCCCTGTTGGTGGGTCATTAGAGTCCAAACTTGTCATAAGATGACCTCAAGACGACTTGCCCCAATATTCTGAACTTGACAAATTCTGCCCCTGACTCAATAGCTCTCGAAACGGTTGATTGGCAAATCCTCACACTTAGTTGCCCCTAAATGAGCTCCCTTTATCAAGTCAAGTTCCCTAGCTGGCGGCATTTGTTAGGATTCCTTTGATATTGAATTGTCTTTGCAAACAAGTATTGTTCATTAAAAGTTGGCAATTTCAACGCAAAATTCATGAAAGCTTTTGAAATCAAGTTTTATGGATGAAACACACACAGTGGAATGATTAAATAGTCAAAAACAAAGTGGATATAGTCATTTACAGAATGACAGATGAAGTGATCAACTCACGCAAACAGCAAAGATCATTAGGAGCGAGGTTAATCAACCTTGTTGTAGTTTGCTTTCAAAGCAACCTTACCTCAATTAGGTCTTTTAAGGGTTGTAACGTGGCTTGGTTCACAGTTTATGAAACAAAGGATAAAGGGTCAAAGTTTATTTTTCCCTACCCAATCTTCATGATGAACTCCAATCCTACTCTCAGTTAGCTCAAGCTATACATTTAGGTTCCTATAGGCTAGGAATGAATTGATGATGGTTGATGATGATTCATACACCTTGAATAGTCATTACTCTCTTACAACATTTGGTTATCCTTTATTGCTGAGGTTTTGAGACCTCTTATTATCTTCATTGAGGTTTTGAGACCTCATCTTATATTTGCTTAGGTTTTGAGACCTCTTCTTGTCTTTGTTGAGGTTATGAGACCTCGACTTTGTCTTCACTGAGGTTATGAGACCTCTTTTTGTCTTTGTTGAGGTCATGAGACCTCTTCTTGTCTTCATTGAGGTTATGAGACCTCTTCTTTTTTATTGTCATTTGATTTGAGAGAGCTGACTGGTGTCTTGCATGAAGCGCTTGCATTCGAGTGCATAACCAAGTTAAACTGAGAACTACCCTGCCCCAAGGTTGAGATTACGGGTTTGTGTGTTTTGTAAGGACAGAAAACTCCTACTTCTAGGCTCGAAAGGGTTAACGAGGGATTATCTTCCTTATTTCTCCAGTGTTTAGAAATTGAAACAATGCCTTACATCATCGGCAAGGTTTAATTGGAAGCGTACCACAGCAATTATGGATATTATGTTTTCATCATCCTCCCTAATCTTTGCTTAACAATAGTTTGATAACGATAAGTGGAAGGAAAGAAAAATATTTTTTCCTTTTTTTTGTTGTGTTTGATGACCATAAGAGAAAGAGAATGAGTGAATACGAATGGAATTAATCAAAAGGTGCACAAACATTTCATTAATCTTGCCAATTTGAAAGTACAACAAAACTTATAAGAAATGCAAATTTAAAGTGAAAAGGAAATACAATTGAAAATACTGAAATAAACAAAATGCAATCAGCCTTGGCGAATTGATTTCAGAAGATTTCAGTTTCCAGGCCCATACGGGGGAACACCTTTGTCACTGATCACTTGTTCCTTGTGATACAGAACCTTAAGATTCCTTGCAATTCTTTTGCCTTTTGCTTCAAAAGTTGAGTCTTTGGTATCTGACGTACCTTCCTGAGGTTTCAGCATCCTTAGCAGACTTAGCAGTTTCGCTTCGAACTCTTTGCATTCTTCAATGGGATGACCCATCGTCCCAGTGTGGAACTTGCATTGAATCTCTGGGCGATCTTCTTCAAGGATCAGGTCCCTATCATAGATAAGCCTTTGCACAATAGCTTCAAGGGCTCTGTAGCCATCCAAGTCATGCCCTTCGGCTCCCCTTGTGGAACTCACAAGTCAGGTTTGCATTGTACCAAGGTCCTGGCACAAGTTTGTGAAGTCGAGGAGTCACCAACTTGTTACGAATCAGTAGTGGGAAAAGTATGCTTTGTGGCACTGGAATAGGCTGGCAGTTAACCTGGCCTCTTTCGACAAGGTACTTCTTCTTGTTTTGGTTTCGGGAACCTCGAGGAGAAACAACTATTGGAGATTGAGAAGCCCTTTTGGTTTACACCTGATGACGATGATATTCTGGTTCAAGACCAAGACCAAATGTTTGCTGGTATAAAGTTTCCCCAAAGGCAGGTCCTTGGTATGGGAGAACTACAAGAAACAAGGAAATAACAACTTCCTTGGGCGCTATAGGGTGGATGTACCTTCCTTCCTCATCAGGTTTTGAAGGTCTCCAAGATCCAACTCATCTGGCTTTTGAGGATTCTGACCTCCTCTTTCAATGCTTCCTGGTTCTTCAGAATTTCATTCATTGTTGCCATTGTCTTGAATAGGTATGCTAGGTATCCTTCAGACATAGAAGAAGAACAAACTCAAGACTGAGAAATACAAATGAGATGCTAATGCGACGACATGCGCATGGGATGAAAATGCAAGCCAAATGGTTTCAAGGAACTCAAGGCAAGTTGCAAATATCCTTTTTTTTTAAAGCTGAAGAGTTTTGCTTGATTTTTGCAAAGGAATGAACATCTGAGTTCCTTGAAACCAAAGGGCTATCCATAAATGGATGAATGTATGCACAAACGCACACATACAGATAAACACATATACACATATATACATGCAACAAGAAGGGCCTAGGTTTTTAGATCACAAGCATGGAGCCATGGTCTACCCTTCCCAACTGGTATGTACTATGGTTTGTCATCTATAGAACAGGGTTCTAAAAAGTTCCCAGAGTCGACAACCCATCTTTCGGATATTATCGACTTCCCAATTACTTGGTAATCAATAATATTCTCAAGAGAGTCTCGTCTGAGTGTAGTATCACGTATCAACAATTTAGGATTACTCCTTCATAGTCATCGCACTACATCCTAAAAGGCCGAGTGGGGGTAAAGGGTAACTAAAGGTCATCAGAATCAAGGGCACCTAGGTCGAAAGTGGCAACGCATTCACGATTGCTCGTTCAACATATACCACCTCCAAGAGGGCCTTAACTGAGTGTGGAATCTCAAGTCAACTCCTTTGGGATTACTCCCTCGAAGTCTCCTTGACTATATCCACTATCCTATAATATGTGTACTCTCAAGTCTGGGTTAGGACTTATCCTCACCACTCAATAGTAGCAACCCTTCCAAACAGAAAAACCCAAACAGGTATACAGATATATACAGATATGTACAAATATACAGGCAAGCAAAAGCATAAATAACATAAGCACAACAAGGTGGGTTTAACCCTCAAAAACTTTTCCCCAGTGAAGTCGCCATTTCTGTTGCGGTGAGAATCGGATATCAAGCTATTAATTAACTTGAACCACACATCTTTGAATTCACCACAAAGCTTTGATTTATCCAAAGGAAAGGGTAAAGATCGAAGAAAACCCTAAGAGGATCTAGGTTCGGGGGTTGGTTATACTAAGGGAATGTATTAGCACCCTAAGTATCTGCAGTACTCTACATGAACCTCTTGTTATATTGTGTTATATTATGTTTGTTTTCTAAATAAAATCTACTAAGGCTAAAGGTAAAGACCTAAGGGTATTTACACTAAGTTTGCTCGCCAAGATGTCGCATCTTGTGCCTACGTATCTGACTAAAGAACCAGAGCAACCGTAGTTCTCCTAACTAAGGGTGAGGAACCATTATTGACTGTGACCAAAGTTCCAAGGGGGAATGAGTATGAGCTCATATAGATTTTAAGAAACTCTCTAAGTCTAAGTTGTGATAGGGTGAAGTGAATACTTGAGGTGATGAGTCTCACTTAGAGTCCAAGAACTCTAACTTAATTCTAAGTTGTAAGATTGAATGGCTATGAGGCCAAGAGAAAGGATATCCTATGACTATGAGGTCCAGGAGGGAAATGGATCTTATGAGGCCAAGGTGGGACCCTATGAGGTCAAAAGTAAGAGGTTGCTCTATGACTATGAGGTCAAGAGTGGATCCTATGACTATGAGGTCAAGGGAGAGTAATGAGCCATCTATGACTTTGAGGTCAATAGAGAGGCTTTCCTTTGGAAGGAAGGGGAGGATAACAACTTATGAGCAAGAGTTGAAAGGGATTGAAATTAAATGAACAATATGAGTTCAAGACCTTAAAGGGAATATACAACAATTGAGCATGATCAATCTCAAAAATATGATTCAAACATCAATGTATGGCAAGATATAGTGAGATAATTCCCCACACAACATAAACAAATAAGCGCACATACATATGATAAAGATAGCATTTTCAAGTTTGAAATCAAAGGCAAAATATTCAAGTTAAGAGACTTAGCAACAAAGCTAAAAGATACAAATCAAACCCTAAAGGAAAAAACTTATCCAAGGTCAAGGAATCTCCTCAAATAACCCTCTCATACCATAGAACAAGCTAAAGAAAACTCTCACAAAGCTCTCAAGAAACAAAAGACTTTCAAAGAAAATTCACATATTAAATGAAAAGTTTGCTCATGTTTTTGTATTTCTAGAAATTAATATGAAAGTGAGATAAAAGTGAAAATAAAAACTATGGAAAATTAAATTAAATATTAAAGAGTATTTATGAATTTTTTTGGAATTTTTGGGTGGAGGAAAATATTTTTAATAATTCAAATTGGAATGAAAATGAAAATAAAGTGTGGTCACAAATTAAATTAAGGGAGGGTGTGTTAGAAATTTCTGCATGCCTTAAGCAACTGAGTTGAGCGCATGGGCCTATGTAGAGGGGGTGTCAACAGCAGTTCAGGCCCAAGTCAGAAAACCAAAGGAAAAAAAACAAATAAAAGAGCGTCTGGGGCGAGGGGGATTCGAACCCCAGACGCCTATGTCACAGCGCGCAAGTCATACCACTGGGGTGGCTATACATCCATCGTATATGCCACCCCTAAAAACACTTAAACCAAAGCAAGTGAAATTAAAAGGTTTTCTGGAAAAAAAAAACAACTACATAAAAATAACGTGCTCTAAGGAACCATGTCAACTGGTCACCTCCACTTAAGTCGCTACCGCACAAAACACACCAGCACCATTCCTATAATGCCATGCATACATTGCCTCCATGCACCATACAACATAACCATCGTGGATCCGGGAAAGAAAAACCATTGTGCATGACCAACTTGTTCAATCAAAAAACAAACTAAATCTCTACCAAAGATCCAGAAACAAAACATCAAATTACAGTGCTCAAAATAAAGGATATTATTAAACCTTGAGTACACCTGATAGTGGCATGAACAGAAAGAGAAATAACATAGAAAAGGTGGTGATCAGAAACAAAACTAACCTCTCATCTTGCGAAAATGTCAGCACAGATCCAAAGTAATTTTGGCACATGTGCATATGTAATCATCTCAGGTTTGATGTATATAACCATAGCTATAGGGGGCTAGAGTGAGACCAAACATTTTCCAAACAAACATAAATCCAAACAGAACTTTTCATGTTGTTTAACGATTACAATCCATAGTATTTCAAACATGGCATTAAGATATCAATAATATAGCACCAGGGACTGGTAGTAACAGAAGCACCACATAAACTCAACATTATCATTCACATTGTTGTTTGACTTAAATGCAAAACAAAAAAAAGACATGATAACAACATGATATTTGGAACTTGAAGCAAAGGAGTGAATCAAAAGAAAGCATGACAAAATCACACACCAACATCTATATCACCATATGATTTAAGTGCACAACAACTATATGGTAGCATGATCATGATATTTGGAACATGGAGTAAAAAGAATCAGGGTTACCTAGTGGAATAAGTCCACTGCACCTTCTTAAGTATGAACCCTAAAGATTCCAAGGACTGAGCTTATTTCTCCTCCAACTATCAGCTGCTGTAAAGTATTTTTCTCCTTCTTCTTGCCAAGAGAATGCACAAAGTCACAAGCTCTCAATATTCTGGTGTTATGTGGATCGTTGGTGTGAAATGAATGAGGATGATCCTCCTTTTATAGTGGCATATGCTGGTTGATGGCTTTCATGGTACAATGGATATTGGTTTTGCATTAGAGGAAAATATCATGAAGGAAGATCCTACGCATGGCCTGGTCTGAATTTCTCTCTTGAGCCAAGTGGAGCTTGTAGAGGTTGATTGAATTAGGGCTTGGTCAGAAAAGTGAAATGGCACGGACTAGTGGATCAAAGGGTGAGAACTAAGTACATGGTGGTTATTTGTTTTGCACTATGGTACACTTCCTTCTTCCAACTATGAAAGTACAAAGTGTTGTACTTTGTGAAATCTCTTTTGCACGATTTTGGTGGTTTTTGGTTGGGAACTGATGTGAAAGAAACTCAGCACTTGTACTTGCCATAATCTTTTGCTCAGACTTGTTTAAGTTACAAAGCATAGTTTGCAAAGAACTAAACCATGCCATGCCCTTCATTACACGAGCATGCTTCATATAATGGACCAAACATCATGTTTTTGGATTCTTTGGAAGGAAAAGAGGTAATAGAACACTTATGTGTTGGTAGCAACCTAGAAACATGCCAAAAATGTTCCAAAGGATGGATGTAGCAACAATGATAAAAATCTGAATATTTTACTAAGTGTAACATTTGTAACATGGCTACTTTGGTGCAACATTTCTTGATGATCAATGCTCCATTTCATGAGTTCTTTGGTTCTTTGAAAAGTAGGCAGGTGATAGAGTAATTCTCATGTTGAAAGTAACTTGAGATAGGTCTTTCAAAATTGAGAAAGTCAACCATAAACTCATGCGCATGAGGTGTCAAGAAAGAAACTTAGAAATTTTCTAAGTTATGGAAATTTCATCATTTGAAATACCTAACTTTAGAACATCATAATTTGAGATTGGTTTATCCAAATGAGGAGTTCTACACATTCTTGGAAAGCTTGAAGAACAAGGAACAACTTTTATGTCCAAAGATTTTTTATTTGAATCTTGGAACAAGGTTAAAAATTGAGCCAAAGTTGGATGAAAATTAGGGTGAAAATGACCAAAATTTCACTAAGTTAAAAAGGCAACTTATCTTCCAAATCTCATAACTTAAGAATCATGCATTTTTTTGAAGAAAGTTCCTCTAATACACTTTGAAGTTCATGGAAAGAGCTTTCATTTGAGCTTTGAGTCACTCAATTTGGATGTGTTGTTTGAAAGTTATGGCCTTCGCAATTTTGCATAAGAAGTGAATTTTCCACACTTAGAAAGCTTCAAGGACCAAACATTTCCCTCTTTGCAAGAAACCTCTCAAAACTTGATTTCTCATGCTCTAACTCAAAAATTAGACATGTCATGATGGATTGAGGCTTAAATGCTTCATCTTGGATCAAAACCTCAAAAGTCAAAGCTTCAGTCAAAACCCTAATCTTCCTTAGGAATACAACTGGATGATCTCCGATGATCTTACTTCTTCAATCTCTTCCAAGGCCCATAGATGACCTCTAAGGATGTCTAGTACCATGTGGAATCATGTCCCAATGCTTGGGAACATGTCTTGATTAGCATCAAAGGCAATGGTTGACTTGTCCTGGCAAAAACCCTAGTTTAAGGTATAATGAACTTGTGGCTCAATGCACTTGTGATGGGAGCCAAACACACTTGATTTTTTGTTGAATAAGACTTCTTGGATGCATGTAAGTTCAAATGGTTGCATTTGGAGCCTCAACTATCCTTCTTGAACAGATGACTTCTCACATCAATCTCAATCCACTGGTGAACACTTGTGAGAATTGTATGGAGCCAAAGAGTATCTCAGGAGACCTTGAATCATGTGAGAGCGTGGCTTAGGAGACCTTTGTGCAAACCCTGTTTTTCACATAAAAGAAAAAAAAAGCAAGATATGGTGGTTAGATAATAATGCACAGATGATTGAATCTAAATGCAAATACAAGATGTTATGACATCTAAGGGGTAAAATTTGGGGTACAACAGCAGCGCTGTATGTCGCTCCCGGGATTTTCATCCTAATACAAACGCGAAAGTGGCACTAAAACAGAGTCGCCGGCAATGTGTATTTATCCCAAGAGAGGGAAAGGAAACACTGCGTAAACCTGAAGGAAAGGAAAAGCATGGTCTCACGACCAAGAGAACTGGGTTCGGGAGTCGGTTACGCGCGAGGAAGGTATTAGCACCTCCATGCGTCCATCGTACCCGATGGGATCCACGCTTGCTTGTCTCGATCAATGGGTGTAAGGAAAGGATACTGGAAAAGGAACTGCTAGCTAGAGAACTGGAAAAGGAAAAGAGAGAGAAAGAGCAAGAAACAAATGTAGGGAAAATAAAAGAAGTGCTCGCATGGGCCCTACCCCACTGCCTACGTATCTCATCGGGAGCATGAGAATCAGAGCGACGTAGTTCCCCTCACTAGAGAAAATTATTTGTGTTTTTAGGGAACGGCTAACCTTCTAGCTCAGGTGTTGCAGGCTCGCTGGTCCGAGTGCGTTACCATCTTGCAAGAGAACGAGAAGAAGCGCGTTCGTACATTGAAAATGAGTGGGATGAGAAAAGAATTCCCAAAAGAAAGACGTCATTGTTTGTTTTTGTCTTTTAAGAGAGAAGTGTTTTGATTATTTTATGTTTTTTAACATGTATTGTATTTAAGTCCCTCATGTAGGATCGAATGCCTCGCATATCGACCCAAGACGGGACGTATGCTAAACATTCCAAGAAAGTGAGAGAAGACCCCACACTTCCTTGTCCCCACATGAAAAGCCTAAATACAATAGGTGTTATGCCTTTATTAAGTGTTTTTTTTTACTTTTGTTTTAAGATGATAAGAAGAGGCTCAAATAGTCGAGCAAAGGTAAAAATCTAATGAGGGAAACTAAGACTCAAACCCTAAAGTTATCATACATGGATGGTCCTATGGTTAAGTGTGGTATGAGAACCTAATCCTAAAAGAGAAAGAGAGATAGCACTACCTAATGCTTATCCTACCTCACTTTAATCAAAGATTAAAGATAAGCTAGGATCCCAAAGGGTGTGAGAAGGTTGTACACAAAGCATTATATCATGCTATTCATAAAAGAGAAAGACAAGTAAAAGAGACAACTCAAGTATTAATCAAAATGAATATCAAAATCAAGATTTAAAATCAATCAAGAATATCCACAAAAATTAAAATGCTAATTAAGCCAGATTAAATTCTAAGTAAAAGTTAGTCTAAAATTAATGCTAGGATTAATCCTAAAATTAATATCTAAATCTATTGCTTATTCAAATTAATTCCTAAAAATCTAATTTTAAAATTAAACCTAAAGTTAATTCAATCTAAAATCTAAGCTAATTCTAAAATTAAATCTAAAGAAAACCAATCCTAAAATTAATTCTAGAATTAGGACTAATATAATTCTAAGAATTAAATCCTAATTAACTTTCTAATTCTCTAATCAAATCAAAATTAATTTCTACTTAAAGGTTATCTAAGACAAAATTCAATTCAAAGTTTAACAGCAATTAGAATTAAAATTCCAAACTAAAATCAATTAGAATTAAATCAAAATAACCATCACCCGGGTGTGACATGGAATTAGATAGTGTGAATAGCAAAACAAAGGTGCCCTAAAGACCCAGGCGCATGGGCTTTGCACAGTAGGCCCAAGGACTTTATGATCATAGACCAAGGGGGTGCGGACAGTGATTGGGAGGTGAAAAAAATGAACAGGCGTGTGGGTTTTACATGCTGGGCCCAAGGTTTTCAATTGTGAACAGTAGGGGGTGTACGAGTGATTGTGGTGGTGAATAGAAACTACATAGGGCCTACGAGCCCGGTCCATGTTGGTTCACAATGGAGGATTCATTTTCCACTTAAAAAAACCTAGAACTCATCACTTCTTCATCCCTCACCCAGGCGCCGTTTCATCTTCAACATCACCGTCCTCTTTCATATTCGTCGGCGCCATTTCACCATCATCGCCGCCGCTTCATGTATTCTTCTCCGTCAAAACAAAAAATCCACGTTCTCTTCTCTGCGACCGACCTCCGCTCAAACTTACAACTCCACATTACCTTCAACAAAAGTCTCTCGCCGAAAAACTAACGGTCTCCGCCGCGCCATCCACCGTTGTCAACTTTTTCTCCAAATCACGCCGGAAAACCACAACACCATGCTGGATCCTTCATCGGTTTCATAATCTTTCAACATCATCATCATCGACGTCTCCGTCATCTTCGCCGCGACCTCGCCTTCCTCCGCCGTTACAGAACAAGCTCCACCAGAAGCTCTACTTCCTCCGTTCGCTCTCGATCGCTCAACATATAATCGCTCAGTTCTCACACTACTCCACTCTATCTCAACGATGATTGTGACGCGAAAACAACATCTCACCGTAAGAACCAACACAAACGCCGCGTTGGAGCTCAACCTCTCAACATTTCGATGTCCTCACAAAACGTACAACTCAACGCACAAAAAAAATTAAGGAAAATCAACAGAGAGAAAGAGATTCGGAATACTTATCGGAGTCGCTCCGATGGCACTTCAATTCACGAACTCAGGTATGC
The DNA here is from genome assembly GCA_022829125.1 of Lathyrus tuberosus. Taxonomy (NCBI): domain Eukaryota; kingdom Viridiplantae; phylum Streptophyta; class Magnoliopsida; order Fabales; family Fabaceae; genus Lathyrus; species Lathyrus tuberosus. The sequence goes on from JALAZF010000253.1 coordinate 7,773,046, forward strand.
GAACTTCACTTCACTTTCGATTTAATCCGCTTTCCTCTCCTTCTACTTCTCGTGCGTGTGCTTCTTCTGTCGTTGTCGTTGATATTTCGTTCTCGATACGAGTCGCGGCTACAGTGTTGTGCGGTTGATTGAATTGCAAATTCTCCTTGCAGGTTGTGAAGTGTTATTGATTTCCAGTGAGTTTCGATGATCTGTTGATGTTGCAAAATTTGATCGTGATATTGATTTTTGCAGCTGCGAGTGAACTTGTGTTAGAAGAGGTTGAAGATTGTTGAAGCTGGAGAATGTTCTTGAAGCTCGAATACGAATTGAGCAGAACCAAATTTTGCTGAGTATTGGAATTGAATAATGGTGGAAACGAGAGAGAATGATGCAAGATGATTCGAATGGGAACTGATGAGGTGATGGTGTTTGGAGGATGTTGCGGAGAGAATGGAGGTTGATGAGAATGAAAGAAGTTGCAGAGAATTTAAGAATTGAAGGTGAAGAGTGGAAGAAGGAGAATTGAGAAATTGTGCAGAATGAAGAAGAGACTGAAGAATGAAGAGGATGAAGTTTTTATAGCAGAAGTTGGATGAGGGCAAATTGGTATTTTCAGGTGAAATCTGTTAGAGTTGGTTAGAAACTTGTTAGAGAAGTTAAAAGTTCTGTCAGAGTGAATTGGTTAGGGTGGTTATCCGTTAAAATTTCTGGTGTGAGATTTTTCTATTATTGCTATATATTGAATGCAAAAAAAATGAGACGGGATTTTGGTTTTCTGAATTTTAATAATGAGTTTCGCCACAATGTAAAATGGCACCTGCGTTTTTCGCTTCCTATTGTGAACCTTCATACTGCCAATTTTCTTTTCTGAGTTTGCTGCTTTGAATTTAAGTTCCTGCAGCGTGTTATTTTCTTTTTTTTTGTAATGTGCCCTTTTTCCTTACCTTGAAAATGTCTTCCTGCGCTAAAAGGACCACTAGGGCGAAGATACCATGCGTCTGAATTTTCTTTTGCTGCAACAGAGTTTTATCAGACTTATCTGCAAGATGTATCCGCTGGTTCTCATATTTGTCTATAATGCAAGTACACCCAAAAGTGAGATAGGACCAATGCATATGTCTATGATCAGTGTGGCTCTCAATTATTCTCAGTGATTTGATAGCTATGCTTGTAGTAATGACTTTGAAATGTAATCTGGAGAAGTTGACCATCCTGTAAATCCATCTTTGCTTACACTATGTTCTATCCCGCTTTGTGAACCAAGAGCAGTATGAAAGTCAATTATGCACTTTATATCATACTCACGTGTCCATGAGAATGCAATATCTAGAGCTTCAAGACTCCTTCCAATAAATGGACTTGGAGGATCAGGATCAAAAGCAATCCACCGCCCAACCGGAATCCTCACCGTATTTATTCCCTGTCCATATAGAACTTTGAAATCCTCTATTGTAATAAAGTTATTTCTATGCCTCCTAAGAGCACCTTCTACGCCATCATGTCCATAACCATTTGCTAGCTGATAATCTCCATGAAGGTTATTTGATACAATTGTCATTTCGAATGTAGATTTAAGATTAAAACTGGTTTGGGTGAATATGGTTTGGGATAAGAAAATGGCTATGAACCTTTATGATTTGAGATGGATAATGAGTAATGGTTTTGGCATTTGAATATTTGGAATGACTATGGATTTCAAAAAATGGTTTTATTTGAAATGGATTAGAAAGATTGGTTTCGAAAATGGACATGGACTTTGGTTAGAAATGGATAAATGGATTTAAATGGTTTTAATAATGAAATGCGGTTATGAGATGAAATGGATAATGAAATGGATAAATTGGTTTAGAAAAATGGATATTAAAATGGTTACTTGTGATAAAATGGATAATAGGAAAGGTAAAAATTGGATTTGAAAATGGTAAGGAATGGATATTGAAATAAATTTGAATGTGGAAAGAAAATTGGTTAAAATGGTTGAAACTGGTCATGCCGGATGGATAACCCAAAGAATTCAAAACCAATCACAAACTATTCACAAGCCTCTGATAAAATGGTCACAGCTACCACTGGACAATCTGGCCACTCACATGATCCACTGAAGAATCTCAACTGATAAACAGTCCACAAGCTCAACCATGAATAAAAACCTAAATCACCCAGATGTACACTGATGAACTTTGCAGAAGATGACTTGCAGAATCGTCCCGAACAGGGCAAACACTTATAACAAGAAAATCCTTCGATCCCATGTCTCAAAAAACCAATGCAATGATATGATTATGAGTTATGACCTAAAAATGCAGATGAACGCGAAGCAAAAGCCAGAAAAAGGTAGGGCAAATTTTGGGGTACTACACTGTAAAATACTGAAATTCTGTAGAACTTGCAAGTGTTAATCGATTAACAGTTGTTCAAAAGCTGAAAACAGCGTTGTAAAAGGGTGTTAATAGATTAATCACTTTTTCCTTCAAACTGGTTAATCGATTAACATAGGAAAAATTTGCCTAATTTAGCTTGAAACAAGGTGATATGGCCATGGCTTTGAACTTTGACTCTTTGCTTTGAGAAATAGGCATGGAAACCCTTATATTTTTCCTGTGTTGATGTCGCGATAACTCTGTGAGGATGTGATTAACTATGGCCTAGAAACTTTCTGAAATTCTGGATTTGCCTGCAACAAACCCACAGAGAAAAAAATGCTAATGCACATGCCAGAAATGTGAGTGCACATGCTCTTGCAAAAGGCAAAAAAGGGAGGTCAAATTTCGGGTTACGACAAGTGCCCCTATTTAATCTTTTTTGACCTGAATGTACGAATTGCGACATCTTTTCAGTCATTCTAGTTGGGAGGGGATTAAATAAAAGAGTAGCTGGAAAATTTGGCCGACGGCGACAGTAGTGTTTAGAGAGGTGAATGTGTAGAGGGTCTGATTAAGTGAGAAATTGGTTTAATATCTACCGGGGAGATGAATCAGACAACAGGGAAGTATGCTTGATGCATATGAAGGTTAAGATATCCTATTGCAAGCAACTAAGGAATGTAGCAAAACAGACTCGGCCTCCTTAGCTGGGGAAAGAACATCATAGACAATGACGTCTCCGCTGGGGGAATGAGATCAGAATCTCAGATTTCCAAGCTACTGCCATTACCTTTGATGGGGATAAAGGAACCTGGACGACATTCAAACCATAACTATCGCTTGTGGAAGAACGAGGCTATGATGATCCCCGAATGATTGCTACTTCCGTGGAAATGATACTTACGGCCTGCTGGGGATGCTGCAGGGATCCTACTTTGGCTGGGGAAAAGAGACCAAGCATGGCTCTACTTGGGAACCAAACATGGCTCTGCTGGGGAAATGGAAAGCAATCAACCTTCCAAACTACCATGATGGCGTTTTTCGAGAATCAAGCTTACAATGGAGATTGTCGATCATTCATTAGGGATTTTTGGTAAGTCATGCAATACACAATGCTTTCTCCGTTGATTTAGCTTTTATTATTCTCAGCGCTTTATATCATTATGTGATCACAAATCATTTTATTTTGTAAACAAAATACTGAAAGAGATAATTGAGAAATCAAATGATGAATTTTATTGAATATGAAAAGATTTGTACATAAAGTGTGTACAAGGATGCGAAAAATCCTTGATGAGGAAATTCACAATAAATTGTAAAAAGAAGATAAATGGCAATGGGAAATCCTATTTTGCATTGATTACAACATTGGCTACCATCTATTGTAAGTTTAGGTTCCAACACTTTGCATTAGTTGACGATGACTTAATTGCTCTTTTACCGTCTGAGGTCCAGCTATGATGAAGATAGGCTCAAATGTTCACAATCAAATGCCTTTATCCCTAATTTTTCCTGGACATTTTTCTCTATTTTTTTCGTCCACCGGGATACCCATTTTTTCCTAAGTCGCCCTTTCGGGTTTTCAACTTAGCGGGCTATTTGTTTTTTTGCTTTGTCCCTAACTTTTGCATGGACATTTCTTTTTTTTTGTTCATCAGGACACCCATTTTTTCCTAGATTGTCCTTGGGGATGGCAATCTAGCGGGCTCTTTATTCATCATCATTTTTTTCAGACATAATATTTTTTTGACTGCGTCGGAGTTCACAGGTAGTGGTAACTCCTTCCCATCCATGGTGGTAAGGATCAAGGCACCGCCCGAGAAGGCCTTCTTAACAACAAAGGGTCCTTCGTAATTGGGAGTCCACTTGCCTCGTGGATCCGAGTGTATAGGAGAATATCTCTTGAGCACGAGTTCCCCCTTCTTGGAATGCTCGAGGGAGAACTTTCTTGTCAAAAGCTCGCTTGAGATGTCTATAATACAACTGACCATGACAAACGACTGTCAGGCGCTTCTCTTCAATAAGATTCAACTGTTTGTATCTGGATTGGACCCATTCAGCTGCATCGAGATCTGCTTCCATGATGACTCTGAGTGAAGGAATTTCTACTTCAATGGGTAGGACAACCTCCATATCATACACAAGCGAATACGAAGTTTCCCCAGTGGAAGTACGAACTGAAGTTCTATAGCCATGCAATGCAAAGGGAAGCATCTCATGCCAATCCATGTAAGTTTTGACCATTTTCTAGACAATCTTCTTGATGTTTTTGTTTGCTGCTTCGACGACACCATGGAGTTGGTGGCACATGGATCTTGTCACCATATATTTGGCATTTGTGACATCTTTTGGCAAAGTTGTAACAATCAACCTCCATTGTTGTCCAGTAATAACCGGCTCAAAGGATCTTCTTAGTCATAGCAGCCCCTTTGGCATGTACACCCTCACAACCCTCATGTATGGACCTTATGATCGTGTTTGCTTCGTGTATATCCACGCATCTGAGCAACACAGAGTAATAATTCCTCTTATACAGTACACCACCACTCAAGAAGAATTTGGCGCAGAGCCGTCTGAGAGCTTTCTTATTAGTGATAGTGATACCCTTAGGATATTCCTGTTTTTCCATATATCTTTATATGTCATAGAACCAAGGCTTGTCATCAGACTCATTCTCGATTGCTAAACAATGTGCTGGTTCGTTCAAATGATCAATGCGGATAACAGGAGCTTCATTCTTCCACTTGACTTTGAACATGGACGCCAGGGTGGCGAGAGCATCATCTAGTTGATTTTATTCCATAGGAATATGATGAAAAGTGATTTCATCGAAATAGGGAATCAATTTCGCGATGTGCTTTTGGTACAGAACCATCTTGGAATCCCAAGTCACAAAATTCACTCTGACTTTGCCAATCACCAGAGCAGAGTCTCTGTAGACCTCAAGAATCTTGATTCTCATGTCAATAGTCACTTCAATTCCATAGATACATGCTTCGCACTCAGCCATATTGTTGGCACATGCAAATCATAATCTGGTGGTGAAGGGAAAATGAAAACCTGTCGGAGAGATAAGGATAGCACCAATTCCACGACCTTTAGCATTGGAGGCACCATCGAACACGAGCGTCTATCATGCCCCTGGTTTGGGTCCTATGTCAGGGTCTGGAGTTTTATAATCTCTGATAAACAGAACGTCCTCATCTGGAAAGTCAAACTTCATTTGTTGATAGCCCTCCATAGGTTGATGAGCAAGGTAGTTAGACAAGACACTCCCTTATATTGCTTTTTGGGTAACATATTGGATGTCATACTCAGTTAATAGCATTTGTCACCGACAATTCTTCCAGAGGCAGCAGGCTTTTTGAATATGTACTTTATCAGATCCTTTTTGGATATCAATAAAGTAGTATGGCAAATCATATATTGTCTTAGGCGTCGAGCGGCCCAAACCAGAGCGCGGAAAGTTTTCTCCAATAATGAGTATCTGGTCTTTCAATCGGTGAACTTCTTGCTCAGATAGTAAATTGCATGTTCTTTTCTGCCGGTGTCGCCATGCTGACCCAATACACAGCCCATGGATTCATCAAGAACAATGAGATACATAATTAAAGGCCTACCAGGAACCGACGGTACTAATATCGGTGGTTCTTGCAAATATTTTTTTATTTTGTCAAAAGTTTATTAACAATCATTATTCCATCCAATCGATTGATTTTTCTTAGCAATTTGAATATCAGGTTCACAAGTAGCCGTCAAATGAGAAATGAATTTGGAGATGTAATTAAGTCTGCCCAGAAAGTCACAGACTTCTTTTTCAGTTTTGGGAGGCAGCATGTTTTGAGTTGCTCGAACTTTGTCGGGATCAACTTCAATGCCTTTCTGACTCACAATAAAGCCCAACAGTTTACCAGATCAAACTCCAAAGGTGCATTTTGCAGGATTCAACCGCAGTCTGAATTTCCGGAGTCTGTCAAACAGTTTCCTCAGATGATCCATCTGATCTTCGTCTGTCTTGGACTTGGCACTCATATCGTCCACGTAAACCTCAATCTCTTTATGTATCATATCATGAAAGAGGGTTGTCATGGCACGTTGTTATGTTGCCCCTGCATTTTTTAAACCTAATGGCACGACTTTGTAGCAATATGTACCCCAAGGCGTGATGAATGTGGTCTTTTCCATATCAGCTGGGGACATCTTGATCTGATTATACCTTGAGAAACTGTACATGAATGAAAATATAGAGAACTGCGTCGTGTTGTTCACCAAGCCATCAATATAAGGCAGAGGAAAATCATCTTTCGGGCTTGCCTTATTGAGATCTCGATAATCCATACACATTCTGACCTTCCCATCTTTCTTAGGAACCGGGACGATATTAGCAACCCATTCAAGATATTCAGAAGTAGCTAGGAACCCAGCATCAAATTGTTTATTTACCTCTTCTCTGATCTTAAGTTCCATGTTGGGTCTGGTCCTTTTGAGTTTCTGCTTGACAGAAAGACATCCGGGCCTGAGTGGTAAGTGATGTTCAACGATGTTGGTATCCAACCCAAGCATGTCTTGATAAGACTAGGCAAATATATCAACATACTCTTGCAATAACTTGACCAACTCGGAGTGTACATGCTTAGTGAGGGATGCCCCAACCTTGACGTCTTTTCTGAATTCATTAGTACCTAGGTTGACAACTTCCACTGGCTCTTTGTGTGGCTGAATCTTTTTCTGCTTGTGCTCAAGGAGCCTTGCTAATTCAGCCGGTAATTCACAATCTTCCTCACCATCTTCTTTGGCTTGGCTGATTGGAATCCCAGAATTAAAATGGATGTTTGCCATGTTGTTATCAATACAATTATTTGTTCTGCATGTTTATGAATTTTGTTTAGAATGAGCTATTTTGAAAGGTAAAAATAAAAGAATTTTTCCCATTTGTTATTTGAGAAAAAGTAAAATACAGAAAGAAAATAGAGCATGATTTGAATGCAAAAAACTTTTATTTAATTATCACATAATATGTCAAAAGAGGGGGCCCTTTACAAGATATCCTCTCGTCTCGGGCGATGACGAGGGAGCAGGAAAGCAAAATGCATTACATGTTTATAGGAAAAACCATGGGAACCACAGTAGATGTCCAATTGTTGAGCTTAAAGCCAGGTAGACACTTGCATACAAAGCCTGCACTCTGGTTGCTAGGACCAGCATCATCAATGGTTGCCACAATATCACCCTTCTGGAAACCAGCGCTATTGAACTTGATCAGGTTGCACTTCTTTTGACCGTGCGAGCTAGCTTGTTGATCATGATGGTAACCCAATACAAATTGATCTTGCTTCTCTACCACGTCTAACACATGCCCCCAGCCAGGAAAGGCACCTTTCTCAAGGTTCTCTTTGGCACTCTTGGCAGATTACATGGTCATTTCTGGTTGTCTGCTTTGATTGATAGAAGCGGAGCTGACATCTTCGAATTCAAGATATTGCAATGGCACTTCAGCTATGCCTTCATCAGTCTCAACATATCGGAAGGATGATAACTCGCTTACTATTAAATCCTCTTTACCACAGATAATAACCAATTGATTGTCAAACATGAACTTGAGCTTCTGATGCAATGTGGAAGTAACTTCCCCTGCGACATGGATCCATGGTCTACCCAATAAGCAACTATATGTGGGATTGATATCCATCACTTGATATGTAATGGTAAACAAATGCGCTCCGAACTTAATAGGTAAATCCACCTCGCCGATAACTTGCCTTCTGGAACCGTCGAAATCTCTGACAATTAAAGTGCTCGGCCTCATCTCACTCCCTTCCACTAGTAGTTGACTCAACCTGCCCTTGGGCATCACGTTGAGAGAAGAACCGGTATCCACAAGGACACGAGATAGCAAGGTGTCTATGCAAGTCACCGATATGTGCAAGGCTCTATTATGCGCAGTTCCTTCAGGAGGCAACTCTGACTCGTTGAAAACCAAATACCGACTTGCAGTTATGTTGGCGAGCACGTCATCAAACTGAACCACAGGAATGTCGTGCATTACATGGGCATCATTCAATACCTTCAACAAAGCCAATCTGTGTGCGGGAGATCTCATAAGCAAGGACAAGATCAAAATATTTGAGGGAGTCTGCCCCAGCTGATCCACAATCTTAAAATCACTCTTCTTGATCAGCTTGAGAAATTCTTGACTTTGATCAGCAGTGACCTCTTTATCTTTTGCAATATCCCAAGATGTAGTGACTGGAACTGATGCAGCAGTAGATGCCCCTTGTTGCACAATAGGGGTTGTTGAAACAGATTTCTCCTTGGGAGGAACGATAATCGGCACTTGCACTGGCTTAGATGTGACCTTTGGAGCAAACACTCATCCACCACGAGTCATGCCTCCAGTAGTAGTTACATTCACAATTTTGGATTCTGAAAACTAAATTTCGCGGCCCCCAGAAAACACTGTAGAACCATACTTCCAAGGTACCTTTTTTGAACTTTGATAAGGGAATGGCTTGGGAACACAAACAGTGAAAGGATGAACTTTTTTCTTAGGAGCTTCCACGGGAATTTTCCTATTTATGATCGTGAACAGCTCGATGGTAGGACCTCTTCCACAGACTTGGATCTGGAAAACTGAACCACACCTTGGTTCATCAAGATCTGAACACAGCCCTTCAACCTTCGGCACTGACTGGGATTGTCATCACAAATCTGGCACTTTCCATGAAGACCTTTAAATAACCCATGTTCATTCAACTTCTTGATCACAATAGTCATCGGAGTTTTCACTTCGTCGACATCCATGATTAACTTAGTCTCTTGATTGTCTTCAACCATATTAACCCCATGTCCACCATGAGTAGGCAAGGGACTAGTCTGTACATTAGGGTGCTCATCAGCAAATGTCAGGATTATCTGATCAATAAGCTCTTGAACTTTGGTCTTGAAAATAATACAATCTTTTGTGGCATGTCCTATGTATCCAGAATGATAAGCACATGATGCATTCAGATTATGCTTTGGACCATAAGGAGGAATTGCAGGTGCGATCTCTTTTGGAACGATTGCCCCTTGATGAACCAGATAAGGAAAAAGCTTTGTATATGGCACAAGAATTTTGTCAAAATTCAGACGCTTGCGGTTGTTCTGATTATTATTGTTCTGTCTGTTCTGATATTGTTGATTTTTGTTGTTTTGTTAAGATTGTTGATGTTGCGGTTGTTGTTGATTATGAGAATTCTGAACTTATTGTTGCAGATGATATTGGTATGTCGGTTGTTGATACTGGGCATCAGCAATATAAGGATATGGATAATATGGCATGAGAGCCATAGGAGCCTGATACTAAGGAGAGGCTTTTGCCATCACGGTATTCGCCTCGCCTTCTTTCTTCTTCGAATAACTGTTGTGAGGTTTCTCGTTGGTTGATTGTTGACCAGCGGTACCAGTAATCATACCAAATTTCAACCCGTTTTCAATCCTTTCACCAATGGTTACAATGTCAGCAAAATTTAAAGAAGAACTGCCCACCATTTCCTCATAGTACAACCCTTGTAATGTTCCCATAATGATATCAACCAACTTTGTTTCAGATAGAGCAGGTCGCACACAAGAGGCCATCTCGCGCCACCTCTGTGCATATTCTTTAAAGGTTTCAGTTGTACGCTGGGACTGATTCTACAGTTGTAATCTGGTAAGAGCCAATTCGAGATTATATTTGTATTGTTTCAAGAAAGCTTCAGACAAGTCTCTCTATGAGCGAATCTTGCTACACTCTAAACCCATATATCAATCCAAAAAAGCTCCAAACAAGCTATCTTGAAAGAAATGCACTAGAAATTCATCGTTGTCCATGTAAGATGCCATCTTCCTGCAATACATGGTCACATGACTGCGAGGACAACTCAACCCTTTATACTTTGGTAGCTCTAGAATCTTGAACTTTTGTGGCAGCACAACATTAGGAACCAGACACAAGTCTTTGGCATCCATGCCAAAAGAAAAAAACCTTCACTAGCTCTGATCCTTTCATCTAACAGTTTGTAATCTATAGGTCTATTATGATCAGCAGGTCTGACAAGAGTCTGTGGATTTGGAAGTTGTGATGCAGTCGGAGCAGACATTAGAGGAGAAGCAAACTGAGATGGATACACCAACCCAGAATTTACCATCTTACTAGAATTCTGAACCATCTGAAAACCATACTGATAATCGGGAGGAGGTAATACGAAAGTTTAGGATGCCCCAGGGTAAGGCATTCCAGCATGAACATTATGAACGGCAGTTCGAGCATGTTAAGATAAAACCGGAACATGAACCAGAGGACCTCTATACGCATGCTCATCTTCACCAGGAGTCTCAACATTAGTTGGCACAAGAGTATGGTGAGTATGTGCTTGAGGAATCTCATGACCATCATTGTTCACCACGTGAGGCAGAATCGGAGTAGGCATGCCCCATGGGTAAGCAATAGAATTCCCATTGGGCACGAGTACAACAAAAGGTTGATATGGCATAAAGGCACTACCGTTAGCAATTTGAGGACTGAAATTCAGGGGCATCCGCACGGAAAGGCAGCAGGCATCCAATTCGAGCCAGGCTGAGAGCTTGGTAGGTTGACAACAGGTTGAACAACAGTCTCAACCGGTGCTTCAACAACAACAGGAGTGACGACATTTGTATCAGTAGCATTTGGAACGACAACAGTAGCAGTAGCGGCATCCTTCTGAGGGCGAAGGAACTCTATGATAATATCCATGTTGGTTTGTAACTGATCCATCCGACCTTGAAACTGAGCCAAAGTCTCCTTATAGGTAGCATTCTCTTGCTCAAAATCAGCCATGATTTTAGACTTGCTTGAACGAGTGAAATAGCGATGTCGAGTCGCCATCTTGCTACAAGGCGGAAAAGGATAGTGTAAGCAACCTGATCTCTGGATAATGGGCATGCATATGTGTGCATGAATGAATGAAATTCATGCAAAAAATTAATTTTTAATGTGTATGCAAAACTGATTGGACATGATGAAATGATATGCAAGAGGCCAGCACAATCTAAATAATCTGCACATAGTTCTGCACATATAGTTCTGCACAGGTGTAAAGGCCAACACAAGTGCAAAGGTATGACATGGTGATAGAACAAATGGTATGAATAGTCTTGGTTTCCTGCATAAAAACCCAATATCCCCCTCACAGGTGTGATCTAGTCTTGAACAAGGGTTCCTGATGGTTCTCAGGCTCTCAGGTTGAGAAGTAATAATACGTTCACCATTTCTGGTTTGGCATTATTACCCCTCAAAGAGGCCTCCACTAATTTCCAATGATCGGTCTCTAGAGTCATAAGTTTTCTATGAGAATATACTGTCATCTGGATCAGACATGCAGGACAACATATCTCCCAAGAAAATGTCGTCTGAATGTGGGTCTCGTGTCAACTAAACGTAGTTAGACGCTACGCAAGCCACACGACTATCCATTCTAAACCTGTGTGTATGCTCAAGCCTGTGTAGTGGGCTTATATCTCAAGTAGCAACCCATCCCAACAACAGCAGAGAATATAGCAAATATCCAGAGTATGCAGCATATGATTATTTAAAGCAGTAAAGAAATGCAGTAAACAACATAAAGATAAAGCAAGTAAAGCGCAAAGATAAACACCCAAACAAACAAGAGATAAAACAAAACTAGGCAAGACCCCAACTTGCAAGAGCAAGAACTCCCCAGTAGAGTCGCCAGCTGAAGGTAGGGGATTATACCTGAGTGAATCGAACACTTAAAGATACAACAGAGTCTTCACCGAATGTTATTTATTCCCAAAGTACAAGGAAAATATCGATAAAACCCAAGGGGAATATAAACATGTAAAGGGGTCGGTTATGCGAGAGGAAGGTACTAGAACCTCACGCATCTGTCGTACTCGACGGGAACCATTTTGCTTGCTTCTAGGCTCGGATGGGCTATCTATCTAAAGGCTACTAGCTAAAGAGGGAAGGGAAAAAGAGAAAGAAAATGCTCGCAGAGGATTGGAGCCCTCGTGCCTACGTATCCTCATAGTGCAATGAGGAATTCAAAGCTCCGTAGTTCATGGAACCAGGAAAGAGGAAGAAGAATGGAATAATGTAGAAGGTGGCTCGCCAAGATCTCACGATCTTGTGCCTACGTATCCTCACAATTCAATGAGGAAGTCAGAGCTACGTAGTTTGGGGAACCAAGACGGAGAAAGAAAAAGAAACGGAAAATGGTGTCAAAACAACGAGTGAATGAATGGTGTCGAAACCAAGAGAATAAAGGAGCAAGGGAATTGAATCGAGACAAGGTAAGATCCACTGGGGATTCGGTATATTAACAGGTAAACGGTGGTTAACCGAAGAAAAAGAAGATTACGACTCTGAGGGGAAAAATGATTGGTGTCAACAAACGGACTGTGATTAACTAGAAAAAGGAGAAAAGAGATTGACTCTGCGGCTAAAGAAAGAAATCGATTTTAATAGACAGACTGTGATCAACCAGAAAAGGAGAGTATTGACCAAGATAGGGTGTTTGACTTTCGGGGGACTCGGTGTGTTAAATGATAAACAGTGGTTAGTCAAAAAGAGAAAGGAATTGGTCTCTAACCGACGGATAATGATTGGCCAGAAGAATGAGAATTAACCAAGAGGTGATTAACTCAACAAGGAGAGGAGAAATTGGTTTTAACATATGAGCTTTGATCAACCAAAAGGACGGGTGTAGAACCAAGCAAAGGTTGTGACCCAAAAGGACGGGTGTGGAACCAAGCAAAGGTTGTGACCCAAAGGGGTTCGGTACACTAACTGACAAGCAGTACTTGACCGAGGAAATGGTATTTGAAAAAAAGAAGGTCACTAACCCAAAGGTGTGAGTATTTAAACCAAAAGAAGGTTACTAGCTCTCAGGGGTATTGGTTTTGACAGACAGACTGTGATCAACCAAAATAAAGGGTGATGAACCAAGAGAAGGTGATTAACCCAAATAAAGAATGGTTTTAACAGACGGACTGTGATTAACCAAAGAATGGGTGATGAACCAAGAGAAGGTGATTAACCCAAATAAAGAATGGTTTTAATAGGCGGACTTTGATTAACCAAATAACGGGTGATGAACCAAGAGAAGATGATTAGCCCAAATAAAGAATGATCTTGAACCAAGGAAATGGTGATTGATCAAAGGAAAGATTGAAAGGGGCACAAATGATCAAAGGATCAAACCCAAGAGACACCACAGTACGGGGATAGATGTGACTATTCTTGGTTTAAGGACAAGACACCCTTACCAAAAATAGTTAGAATGAGGGTAAGAGAGACCCCATCCTCATTCCTTCTCTAACACCCACAGTGTAGTGCAAAAATTGAAACCTGCAGAGAAACGATGCAATTTATACAGTGCTCCAATGCGTTGTGCAGACCTTCGACTCCATAGGGAATCAAGAAAGAGAAACTCTAAAGAGATCCTAAGGAGAAGAGAGAGGGAAGATTAACCAATCGAAACAAGGTTTCGATCAATCAATCAAAAGGAATGAACAAGCCAACAATCTTTCACACGAGTCGAAAAATCATCAAAGCAAACATTGAAGTAACGATCATACAAAATTAAATTTGCTCAAGGAAGAACAAATCTAATGCATGCCATTGAAATTACAAAGCATTAACAAGGCCAAGCTAAGGATGCATCACTAAGCATAATCATGTTAACACATAAGCAAAAGTATGCAAAAAGTGCCTCAAGTTATGTGATAAAATTTCCAAGCAACATGATTACACAATATCAAGAATGCAAACAATTACGCAATCGACAAATCGTGCATCAAAGACTCGCATACGTACTGCAACAAGAGGCTATAAAACTCAAGAAAAATCCACAAATATCAAATATGTCGAGCCATGGATGTTAAGTGTGGAAAGAAATCCAAACAAACTTGAAAAAACACAAAAAAACAGCTTCTGCAACAGTGTTAATCGATTAACCATTTTTGCCTTCAAACTGGTTAATCGATTAACACATTCAAAACAACAAAAATTCACGCAGCAGTAGTGTTAATCGATTAACCAGTTTTTCCTGTAAACTGGTTAATATGTTAACACTGTAAAAAACAGCAACATGAAATTAAGCAAAAAAGCACTTTTCAACAACTTATTTCATGTAATTGTAGGGGATCAAAGCATAGAAGAAGATGCAAGATTCATGTTAATTCATACCAAATAAAAGCTAAGAGAATTGATCATGCAAAACAAGTATTCAAACAACAAAACTTCAATTAGAGATACATTGTGAAAATGCGAAAACTATCAAAAATAGCGAATTAAGCAAGAATCACCAACCTAGAAGGTGGAGGCTTGCCTTGGTAATTGTTGTAAGTAAAATGTGATACGAAGAAGCAAAAAAACCAGAGAATTCCAAGCTTTAGAGCGATTCGTAGCGAAACCGAAGAAAACGTGATAAATGCTCCAAATATGAGTTTGCACCAAAACTCTTGAAATGATCACTTCCAAAGCTTGAATTGAAGTAGAAGTTGCTGTAATTACAGAAATCAAAGAAGAAATGTGATGGATTGGAGGTTTAGCTCAAAAGAATAGCAAGTTCAATGTGAAGCTTACTAAGCTTTATTGGTGGAAAAAGAGCTTTAGTGTGGTTTAGTGAAGAAGATGGAGATGATTGAGAGAGAATTGCAGAAAATTCAGAGAGAATTGGGAGTGATGAGAGAGTTATCAAGTGTGAAAAGTGAAACATGATCAAGGGTCCTTTGCAACAAAGTGAAGGTTTCTTTATATAGAGTGGAGGTTTGAAGTGAAGTAGGTTTGGAACTTGATTTGGAGCTAGCTAAAGGTGGTTTGGAGTTAGTTACATCTAACTCACTGAGTTGGAAGTTGACTCAGTTAGATATTTGTTAAATCAATAGGAGCATCCCAATACAAGTTCAAAATCCAATGGTTCACATTCTTGGAAATGCAGTTGTATGGTGAGCATAATTGAAAATGATGTATTGTAGCGAATGCAAGTGGATTCTTGAAGTGACTTGAAGTGTCTAGAATATTCCACGTGACCTTAGAACCAAATAGACCAAAAGAGTGATGGAGAAGCTGCTGCAGTGCTATAAAATGCTGAAATTCTGCAGAACTTGCAGGTGTTAATCGATTAACAGTTTTTCAAAAGATGAAAACAACGTTGTAAAAGGGTTTTAATAGATTAACCACGTTTGCCTTCAAACTGGTTAATCGATTAACACAGGCAAAATTTGCCCAATTTGGCTTGAAACAATGTGTTATGGTCGTGGCTCTGAACTTCGACTCTTTGCTTTGATAAATAGGCATGGAAACCTTTGTATTTTGCTTGTGTTGATGTCATGATAACTCTGCGAGGATGTGATTAACAGTGGCTTCGAAACTTTCTGAAATTATGGATATGCCTGCAACAAAACCACAGAGAAAAAAATGCTAATGTGCATGCTGGAAATGTGAGTGCACGTGTCATGCAAAAAGGCAAAAAACGGAGGTCAAATTTAGGGTTACGACACTTAGCTTGGGCTACTCGACGTCTCCGTCAATACATGCCTAATCACACTACTTGGTTGATCTCCAAGATGGACCTAATCAAGTATATATTTGAAAAACCCGCCTTGACCGAAAGGATTTCTCGATGGCAAATGTTGCTATTAGAATATGACATCGAGTACCACACTCAGAAGGCAATCAAAGACAATGTCTTAGCCGATCATTTGGCTCATCAGCCGATCGAGGACTATCAGTCTGTCAAATTTCACTCCCCAGATGAAGACGTGATGTATTTGAAGGCAAAAGATTGTGAAGAGCCATTACCTGATGAAGGGCCTGAGCCAGGATCTCGTTGGGGTTTAATATTCAATGGAGCTGTTAATGCTTACGGAAATAGAGTTAGTACAATCATTGTGACCCCTCACGGTTCCCATATTCCATTTACCGCAAGGTTGACATTTGAATGCACAAACAATATGGCTGAATATGAAGCTTGCATCACGGGCCTTGAAGAAGCTATCGACTTGAGGATCAAGATTCTGAATGTGTATGGGGACTCAACTTTGGTGATCAATCAGATCAAGGGAGAATGGGAGACTCGCCAACCAGGTTTGATTCCTTATAGAGGCTATGCACGGAGATTGCTCACTTTCTTCAACAAAGTAGAATTGCATCATATTCCCCATGATGAGAACCAAATGGCAGATGCTATGGCAACCTTGGCCTCTATGATTATTGTGAATCGGTGGAACGATATTCCTAAAATTGATGTTATGCATCTCGACAGACATGCACATGTATTTGCAGTGGAAGAGGTCACTGATGATAAACCTTGGTATCATGACATTGAGTGTTTCCTTAGGAGACAAGAATACCCACTTGGGGCATCGAACAAAGACAAGAAGACTCTGAGAAGGTTGGCTGGCAACTTCATCTTGAATAATGATGTACTATACAAGAGAAACTTTGACATGGTCTTGCTTAGATGAATGGACAGGCGCGAAGCGGGCATGTTGATGACAGAGATTCATGAAGAATCCTTTGGCACCCACGCCAATGGACATGCAACGGCCAAGAAACTACTAAGAGCATGCTACTATTGGATGACGATGGAGTCTGATTATTGCAAGTATGCAAAGAAATGTCACAAATGTCAGATCTATGCTGACAAGATTCATGTGCCGCCAACCCTTCTCAATGTCATCTCTTCTCCATGGCCTTTCTCTATGTGGGGGATTGATATGATCGGCATGATAGAGCCTAAAGTTTCAAATGGACACCGTTTTATTTTGGTGGCCATTGATTACTTTACCAAGTGGGTAGAAGTTGCTTCGTATGCAAATGTCACCAAGCAAATGGTAGTTCAGTTTATCAAAAATCAGATTATCTGCCGTTATGGTGTTCCAAGTAAGATCATCACCGACAACAGAGCACACCTGAACAACAAAATGATGAAGGAGACGTGTGAAGAATTTAATATTGAACACCATAACTCTTCTCTCTACACACCAAACATGAATGGTGATGTCGAGGCCGCTAACAAAAACATCAAGAAAATCATCCAGAAGATGGTGGTTACCTACAAAGACTGGCATGAGATGCTCTCGTTTGCTCTACATGGGTATCGCACCTCTGTCCGCATGTCAAAAGGGGAAACCCCTTTCTCTCTAGTATATGGCATGGAAGTAGTGCTCCCCATGGAAGTTGAAATTCCTTCTATAAGGGTTCTGATGGAAGCTAAGTTATCTAAGGCTGAATAGTGTCAGAGCAGGTATGGCCAACTGAATTTGATCGAAGAAAAGAGGATGACGAATTTATGCCACGGTCAGTTGTACCAACAAAGGATGAAGAAGGCTTTTAATAAGAAGGCCCGACCTCGCGAATTTAGAGAAGGCGACCTCATACTCAAGAAGATCCAGTCTTTCATCACCGATTCTAGGGGCAAGTGGACCCCTAACTACGATGGCCCATAAGTTGTAAAGAAAGCCTTCTCTGGAGGTGCCTTAATTCTTGCAATTATGGATGGTGAGGAGATCACTCGCCCTGTGAAAATTGATGCGGTCAAGAAATATTATGCCTAAAAAGAAAAAGAACAGTTCGCTAAGTTGAAAACCCGAAAGGGAGGCTTAGGCAAAAATTAGCGTCTCGGAGGACTGAAAACCCGAAAGGGAGGTCCAGGAAAAAATTAGAGACAAATAGAAAAATAATTATCCCGGTAGATTGAAAACCTGAAAAAGCAATCTAGGAAAAAGTTAGGGATTATGGCAAGTAACTACATCAAATCAGACTTGATTGTTGAAAGCAACCTCGACATGAAAGAGTTCTCAATCAAATCGTCAGAAGCTCAAGAGCACGTGGAATTCAAAGTTGTTAGGGAGAATAGTGGTCATTGTATTTTAATGTAGCCTTTTCCCTTTATTTACCATTTTCCAACTTTGTAATAATCCATGGAGTTAGGCCATTTGCAGACTACCATTCAATTAATAAAATTTGGGCCTTTATCCATTTGTTTGCAATTCTTATTTTATTTCTATCTTGCAAAATGTCATTTTTACTTTTGATAGCAATTCTCGAAACAAAATTTGAAAATATTTACTTTTGCTTTTGAAAGTGTATGTGTGTGTGTGTGTTTTGCTTTGAATTGTGAACATAAAAGTGGACATTAGCAATGGTTCCAAGAATGGTTAGATCTCGAAATGTAGAATTACGTTGTGCTTGTGATCTCCCTTACTCATATTCCCAATGACGAGTCTTTACTCCAGGAAGCTATGACATATTTTGCGTGTGACCTAAGAGTTCCCCAGTGGGCTTTATTATGAGCTTGTACTCTCCAGCAAAGTATTAAGCTTGAATTCTCAACTAAGCTTTGACTACAGAATCTCAATTTCCCCAGTTGAATATGTTAATTTTTGTCAGCAGGATATTTATTTTATCCCCTATGAAGTCTTAAGTCTAGTATCATCAACAACAACTTTGATTCAAACTTCTCTAGTTATGGGTGATCCTTTCCCAGTAGATCTTTCTTTGCCTCAAAGCGGAATTCATGTTGTTATCCCCTAGTGGATCGTTGATGATAGCATATTATTTTAGGTTATCCTCAAGTGAAGTATCTTCCTCTCCCCAGAGAGGTTGGGGCTTTGAAACAGGACTTTGTTCCATCTGCGGATTTTAATTCATCCCCAGTGATACTTCCATCTTGTTGAGATTGACCGAGTATCCGGTTGTGTTGTGATGTTTATTTCAACTCCAGTTTATCTTTTCGTCTGCTTTGGCAGCATTAAACATATACATAACATACATTCATTCATACAAATATACATGATACATATGCATTTCACATTTTCATCATGATGTTTATTTTACTCACTTTGGTCGTGTTCATCCCTAAGTGATGTTTTTCCTCTCTCCAATAGAGTTGTCAACCTTAAGCAGAAAGTGTACATCTTTTCTAACTCCCCACTGAGTTTGTTCCTCGTGGAATATTTTTTCTTTAGCATTCCTTTCTATCCTTTGATAGGATAAAACCCCAGCTGAGTTCATTACTCATTGGGTAGAGTCTTGTTTGACCGTTTCTCTCTAGTTTATTCTTGGATTGAACCTCGGTCTCTGATAATTGTTTGGTTTTGAATCTCTCCAGGAAGAATCTGTTTTTTATCCCCATTGAAGATAACCTTTATTCCCCAGCAGCTTGTTTTGAATCTCTCAGAATTTATACCTAACAACAAGTGGCGGTCTATTTATTTGAGTAGCTTGTTTTGTTCTCAGACTTTCTTTTGGATGGCAAATGGTGGTCTCTCTTCAGAACAGTTTGTCTATCCCCAATGAAGTTATCAGTATATCAATTTTTCTTTCATCAAATGGCATCTCTCCGGACGTCCCATCAGAGAAGTTTGTTGAATACTTTTACAAGTGCTTTTCTCTTTATTTGAGATAACCTGTTACAAGGACTTTATTTGCTACAATGCAATTTCAAACTACAGCTAGTAATGTTCTCCCCAGTGAGCTCATTATCAAAATTTTCTTCAATCAAATGGCATCTCTCCGAAAGTCCCGTTAGAGAAGTTTGGTGAAGATTCTTATCGGTGATCTTTCTCTTTATTTGAGAAAATCTGTTTTGCAAAGTCAACCGACCTGCGTCTTTTTTGAAGATCACCAGTGAAGTTACTGATCCCCGATGAAATTATTAATCCCCGGTGAAGATATTTTCCCACAAGTGATTACCTTCTTAGAAGATTTTATATACCCTTTTCAAGTGGAAGACTTGATTAAAGAAGAAACCGAGACCCGTTCGTAGCTTATGACTCGAGGCATGGGGAGGTTTATTGTTACCCTTTTCAAGTGGAAAACTTGATTAAAGAAGGAACTGAGACCCGTTCGTGGCTTGTGACTCGGGGCGTGGGGAAGTTTATTATTACCCTTTCAAGTGGAAGACTTGATCAAAGAAGAAACTTAGACCCGTTTGTGGCTTGTGACCCGAAGCGTGGGGAGGTTTACTATTCTTTCAAACAAATTATTTGATTATTTGAAACTGAACTTTATTCCAATATGGGAATTTGTTATTATTCAATTGTCAGAGTTGTCAATCTTTCCCCCAGTGGAGTTACAACCTTTTCTCCAGTATACTCATCTCATATGCCATCATTCCCCACAGAATCCTTGTCTTGCATTCATATCATATCATAAGCATCTTTTTGGCATCTTAGGGCAAAAAATTGTGCATGTTTGTATTTAAGTCTCTCCTATCGCGTCGAGACGAAGATTTCAATCTCCATATCTCTGGATAGAAGAAAATTAAATAGGGGCATTTGTCATGCCCTAATCTTTAACCCTAAGTTCCCACCTTTATTTGCATAATTTTAATGGCATCAACCACCTTTTCGTGTGTGTCTTTTATGCTTGTCTAACCCCATTGAAAATACAAAAATGTGTCTTGTTTTACTTTGATCTACAAGTTAGGTTTTGCATCAAGAAGTTTAAGCAGATGATCAATCAAAGATTTGTGTAATCCTCAACTTCTCAAGCTCCCAACTCATTCAACATGATCAAGATCCTCCTTTCACTAACAATCAAGTTTGAGTTCACATCAATTCAAGATTCATCAAGCTCCAATTCATATGGGTCCCCAAATTAGGGTTTTGGCCAAAGTCAACTAGATGTTGACTTTTTGACCAAAACATGATCTCAAGGATTGGAATATGATTCAAGGGTTCCAAATACATATTTGTGGTCCATTCATATGTGTTCAATTGGTCCAAGAAGTACCATTCACTAATAATTAGAAGATTGGATTCATCAGATGAAAAGTCAACAGATGCTCAAAGTCAAAGTTTGATTTTCAGAATTTTTGGTCAAATTGGATCATTTCAATTCAAAAAGTTCAAGAAGTATGGTGATTGGTTGATATTTATCAAAGGAATCTTGAAAAATCAAGAAGTTTGTGGAAATTGTCAACATTGAAAAACTTAGAAATTTTTCTAAGTATAAAATGTTAGACGATGGCAAGGATCTAGAAGGGGGGTTGAATAGATCCCACAAATTTTATACACGCAAATGGTTACCAAAAATTGGTTTTAAAAGGTTTGACGGAAGCAACCACTGAATCACACGTCTACAAGGAACCTCTACTAAAAGGATCAGATATGCACGACAATATTAGGAATGAAAAACGGATGAGAAAAATTCATATTAATCAACAAAATTAAACGCAATCAACATTGTTTTATTTGCTTGATATTAATCCAATCCAACGAGATATTTCGATAAGAAATTAATTGCAAATGCGTTCGATTTTGTTTTGAAACAGATTATCGAACACTTGGTGTGCGCAAACACACTAAGTGCAGATTTCCAAATAATGCAAATGTTAAGCTGGTCCTAAATACAATCCAAGGGATTATATCAATTTTACAAAACAATTTCTCAGCTCAAAATTACACTATCTCAGAAATTTTGATCAATTGAAACTTTGCAAATTCGAATAATATTGAAAAGTAAAAGAGCAGGGAAAGAGATGACAAACACGATTTGATTAGGCAGTTCCCCAATCGTCCTCGCTATGGGTACCTCTGCCCCCAATTCCACAAATGGAATTGATATATATATATATATATATATATATATATATATATATATATATATATATATATATATATATATATATATATATATATATATAAATTGTTGTTTGCAAATTGTTTATACAAGAGAAGAACAATCAACATCCACCGTTCTTCAGTCACCTTCACTCGGTCGATTTCGATCTTCCACAATTTACTCCCCAAACCTTTCTTCTACGATCCTCCGACTGTAGCTATTAAACCAAACGAATACTCTATTCTTCGGTTACCTTTGCATGGCTGAATCCCTGTAGAACGAAACGATTTGTGCCAAAAACCCCCAAAATCTCCTTGATTCTTGGAGGACAAAACCTGAGGTTTTATTCAAGAAACACCTACCAATTCTCAACCCAGAAATAAAGATCACAGCACTTCCTAATTCTGAACGTTATCACTTCAAAACAATGGGCGACACAAACAAAAATGATTATGTGTAATTGTTTGTTTACTCAAGGTTGAAGATGAAGATGAAGAGAAAGATTGGTATGAATTTTCATATTTCTTGTTGTTGTTGAAATGTGAGCTGACCCAACTATATATAATGAATAAAAATGACAAACAATATGAAGTAATAGAAATAACAGAAAAATTGAATGCAGAAAAATCAGTTCAGACAGTGTTGGGTCAACCGCTCCTTAAATGAGGGTCGGCGTGAGCTATCTCGTGGGAATTACTATGCAAAATAGATGACCATGCGTCGGCCCATCAACACCTTGCGTCGATGCAAGCCTGCTGATTTTGTAGAAATCCAAATGCCCAGAAGCATGCGTCGAGCGCATGCAACAGGGGGTCGGCGTGCGTTATCCCGAACTTTTCACAAAACTAGTTCAAAACAGCATGAGTCGACTCAAGCTCATCTTGGGTCGACTCAAGACCTGCAGATTTTCAAAAACTCATTTTTCTACACATTTTTGCTGACCAAGACTCAAAACAAATATGCCAAAGATCAATATTATGATCATGTACATGTAGAAATTGTGTAGACTTCTTCCTATATGTTTAGACACATGAAAATTGATGGTTATATGCAATTTGCTCGACAATGAAGTGATACCGCTCAAATTACAATCTAATGACTATCTTATTTGTTGTCATCATTAAAACCGAAATATATGAAAGACCTTAGCCCTCACATACTCCCCCTTTTTGATGATGGTAACACTGTTTATCTTTCTCTTGATTTGTAATTTTAGAACGGAGAAACTCCCCCTATCTTTAACACTTTAATATCTGCTGCTTTAGTATTTTCTGCTGCTAGTATCCTTCTCCCCCTTTGACAACATCAAAAAGAGTGAAAGAAGGTGGTCAAAGAGATATCATCATAACAAGTAATGGTTCATTCACCAATTTGCAAAACAGCGACACTAACAAGCATCCACATATGATACAGTTAATGAAATAGTATAAACGGATAAATACGGAACATAAGAAGCAAACTCGACGCATTCGATAATAGTTCAAACTGAAGAACCATAGTTCAAGTTAAAACAAACTGAAATAACATGCAAATCAAAGAACAAAACATAACATCAAAGACACAAATAATATCATGCACTAAGAATGATGCTAATCTCTATGTCTCCTCCCCCTAAATGGGTGACCTCTTCCCCGGTAATGGTGGTCTGGTGGTAGCAGACCCTCTAGGGAATGATTCAATTCAATCACAGTGTTGTTGAGAATGCCTAGGCTGTTGGATAGGTTCTGGGTCTGAATTGCCATAGCATTTTCCAAATTGGTAAATCTGGTCATCGAGGCATCAGCAAACCTAGTGAAATTCTCGGTGTGAGCAGCAAACTGATCTGACAGAGAGGTGAGCCTCTCTTCCTGAGCATTGTATTATTGTTCTTATAATTGCTCATGTTCGAGATTCATCTGGTTCAACATGGCCAGAATTTCTTCAGAGTCTTGGAAGGCTTATTGTGGTTGTTGCTGTGGAGTTGGAGGTACGGAATAGTCAGGCTGATGCCACTCATAATCACCATAGGTAGGGGGTACATATACATCCCCAAGAGCAGTCCAACTATTGTATTTCCATTGTCCCCAGCCCTGATTATCATAATTCTCCTCTGGTTGAGAATTGTCCATCCATGCCTCAGTATCTTCGTCTTCCATATGCACATCAACATTGTCACCACCTTGGTTTTCATTTTCATGTCCTTTCATAATATCTTGGTCGTCAGGAGCATTATGAAAAGGGTGAGTGGATCTAAATTTGTACTTGTACTCAGTTTCAACCGGATCCCAAGTATAACCCATCATGGTAAGATTCTTTTGTTGAAATTGATGCTCGGATGAAATATTGACATAGCGAATGTTCGGAACAAAGATACCAGCCTTATTCAAAATATTCTGAATACATGATGCATATCTCAAAGCTGTACTTTTTGTGGAGTCGCGAAGGGAAAACATACGGTATGTGAAGCAATATGGCCAGTTGATCTTAATCTTGTTCTTCAGGATGTAGATGAGATGAACCTCAGCTTTATCAACTCTAGAGAACCCACCTTTCTTGGGTCGCAAAATGTGTGCGACAATCCACTGCAGAATGCGATAAGCAAATTTCAGATGACTGGTTGTAACATTTTTCGAAAACAGCTCGCTGGCTACAACATCATCAAGGTATAGTTCACGCAACATAGAGTTCAAATCAGTTTTAAACTCATAGTTGTGAACAAACTTAGTGTCAGTCACTTGAGGAAGATTTTCATGAGTTTCCAAATTGAACAAACTAGTCCATATAACATTGTTCATAAAATGAGACGCGTTATTCATAGAATATGTAAAATCCGTACCTTCAAATTTTCCCTCAATCCCGCAATAGAACAAGCGAACCAGATCACAGTTGAACTTATCATCACGTTCAAGATATTCATCAAAATTCTGAGCATTTAGCATATCAATTACCTTAGTGAGATGATAATTGGGAGCCATCAAAAAGTAGTATGCATGTTGTCGAATAACCGCACGGTTGCAGAAATCAATATTGAAAGACTCAGACAGAGCATCGGAGAGTAGATACATAGCATTTACCGGAGTTGAAGAAGTTCCGGCTCTTGATGTTGAAGCTCTTGTGGTCCGTTTACCAGTTGCACGTCGAGAAGCCATTTTTGAAGAATGGTGAGGGAGATGATGAAGAAAAGCGATGAACAGTGTGCGAATGATGAAGAATAACACAACTCTTGCTTCCAAATACCTTGTGAAACTCCTTTCTTGAAAACCTTGTGAATCCAATTAATATGGGTTTTGATTCTTAAGGGTTTTGATGGATTTTAAATGGGAAGTTGGAAGAGAAGGAGAGGAGAATACCAAGAAGACTCTGATTTATGACATGCAGGGATGAAAAATAAAGTGCATTGAAAGTATGTAGTGAATTTGAGGAACACTAGGTCGGCGCACGCACTCCCAATAAAAAGGGATTCAGAATTCGTTAGGTGTGCATCGACCTAAGCATTGGATGCGTCGGCGCAAGCTGACGTGTTTTTGAAAATTTTTAAAAATTTATGAGATGCTCTAACCGCAGGTAGGAGCGCGCTAACTCGGTTGTTTTCCTTAAAAAATTTCAGTTCATGAGTCGACCCATGGCATTCTTTGGTCGACTCATCCAAGTAAAACATGGAAAAATTTATATTTTTGCATACAAAGGTCCCAAAATAAGTTAAATAAACATGCTAACACATAAATCAAACATCCAAATGAATAATATATGCTTAAATGTGTAATAAACATATATTAAAGAACACTTATGAAGCGGAACGATATATTAAAGAACACTTATGAAGCGGAACGATATTACCTTGACCATAAACGATGATGAGAGCCCTTACATATTGCTCAATAACTTTTGGCATAGTTAGTCAAAACCATTAACAAGCAAATATATATGTGAAGAGCTACTATCTTAAAGAATTATCAAACACGATCTGAAATATCGAGAATGCCTAGTTCCCTACGGATGTGAATGAAAGGCTCAGTAGCTAGTGGTTTTGTAAAGATGTCAACAAGTTGATTTTTAGTGTCAACATGCTCAAAGACCACATCACCTTTCTCTACATGATCCCTAAGGAAATGATGACGTATTTCGATGTGCTTGGTGCGTGAATGTAATACGGGGTTCTTAGTTAGGTTAATAGCACTAGTGTTATCGCACAAAATGGGAATACGCTCAAGTTTTAAGTTGAAATCAAGCAATTGTTGCTTAAGCCATAGGACTTGAGCACAACAACTGCCGGCGGCAACGTATTCCGCCTCGGCTGTTGACAAGGCAACGGAAACTTGTTTCTTGCTATGCCAACTCACCAAGGAATTTGCAAAAAAGTGACATGTGCCACTAGTACTTTTCTTATCCGATTTGCACCCGGCAAAGTCGGAATCGGAATAGCCAACTAAGGAACAAACACTACCTTTAGAATACCACAGCCCATACTTTAGAGTACCGGAAAGGTATCAAAGTATGCGCTTAACTGCTTTTAAGTGGGATTCCTAGGGACGTGCTTGATACCTCGCACACATGCAGACACTGAACATAATGTCAGGTCGTGATGCGGTAAGTTAAAGAAGATATCTAATCATATCTTGATACTTCTTTACCTCTACATCCTTACCATTTTCGTCACGATCAAGATTGGCACAAGTAGGCATAGGAGTATCTATTGCCTTGCAGTTTAGCATGTCGAAACATTTGAGAAGTTCAAGACAATATTTTGTTTGACTCACAAACTTGCCCTCTTTGAGTTGTTTGATTTAAAATCCGAGGAAATAGTTAAGCTCCCCCATCATGCTCATTTCAAACTCCTCATGCATCAAACTAGAAAACTCCTTGACCAATGACATGTTAGTAGACACAAAGATAATATCGTTAACATAAATAAGTACCAAAATTAAATGTTTTCCTTGACGTTTAATAAAGAGGGTTGTGTCAACCTTCCCTCTTGAATACCCTTGATCAAGTAAAAAAATTCTTAGATGTTCATACCAAGGCCTAGGGGCTTGTTTAAGTCCGTACAAAGCACGTTTAAGTTTATAGACATGATCGGGATATTCATGGGATTCAAAACCCGGAGTTTGGGCAACATAAACCTCTTCATTTATATATCCATTAAGGAAAGCACTTTTAACATCCATCTAAAATAAATTGAAGTTTTTAGTGCAAGCATAAGCAAGTAAAAGGCGTATAGCCTCGAGTTAGGCAACCGGCGCATAAGTTTCCTCATAGTTGATTCCTTCCTCTTGGTTATAACCTTGTGCTACAAGTCGCGCTTTGTTTCATGTTATAACTCCGTTTTCATCAAGTTTATTCCTAAACAACCATCGGGTGCCGATTACTCGATGATCTCGCAGAGGGGGGACAAGGTCCCAAACCTCATTTCTCCTGAATTGATTTAGTTCGTCTTGCATTGATAAAAACCAATGCTCATCGACTAATGCCTCATTTGCGTTTTTAGGTTCAACTTGTGACACAAAAGTGGAGTAATAACAAAAGTTACTAAGTTTAGAGCGAGTGGTTACTCCCTTAGAGATATCACCGATGATATTGTCGATTGGATGGTCTTTGGAAGACTTCCATGCTGGAGGAAGGTCATCTTCATTAGTCTGATGATCCTCCTCACTCTTCATAGGTTGGTGATCCTTTTCCTCCTCAATACGCACTAGTTCGGACTGATCAGTTCCTTTATCAGTGTCCTTAAGTATGTCTTCTGAAGATACACCTGCACCATGGAAAGAACTACCTTCTCTGATATTTTTCGGATAAGACTCATTAAAAGTAACGTATACCGACTCTTCAACAATTCGTAACCTTTTATTATAAATTCTATAAGCTTTACTTGACTGAGAGTATCCAAGAAAATTACCCTCGTCGGCCTTGGCATCAAACTTCCCAAGTGTCTCTTTCCCATTGTTTAACATGAAACGCTTGCAACCAAAGACATGAAGGTGAGAGATATTTGGCTTACGCCCTTTTGAAAGCTCATACGGTGTCTTGTTTAGAATAGGTCGGATGAGCACCCTATTCAAAATGTAACAAGCTGTACTGATGGCGTCAGCCCAAAAGTATTTTGGAAGTCCACTTTCATTGATCATAGTCCTTCCAAGTTCCTCCAAAATTCTATTTTTACGTTCCACCACCCCATTTTGTTGAGGGGTACGTGGTGCATAAAAATTATGATCAATTCCATGGGATTCACAAAATGCTTCAAACAAATGGTTTTCACTCTCACCCCCATGATCACTTCGAATTGACACAATGTTCGTTTTTAACTTGTTTTGATATAACTTAGCAAATTTTTCAAAGGCCGAAAAGGTATCACTCTTATTTGCTAAGAAAATAGTCCAGCAAAACTTTGAAAAGTCATCGACTATGAAAAAACCATAATAGTTACCACCTAGGCTTTTGATCCTAGATGGTCCAAATAAGTCCATATGGAGGAGCTCAAGGGGTCTCATAGTTGAAACGATGTTTTTAAATTTGAATGAGATCCTTGTTTGCTTCCCCATTTGATAAGCATCACAAAGATGATCCTTTGTGAATTTGGTTTTGGGCAACCCGATGACTAGGTCTTTAGAGACTATTTTGTTAAGCAAATCAAAATTGATATGAGCCAACCGTCTATGCCACAACCATGAATCTTCATTCATAGTGACTAGACACTTGTCTCCATTCAATGATACCTCATTTAAGTCTAGCATATAGACATTATTCACCCTCAAGCCCTTAAACACGTCCTTTTTGTCACTATCTTCAACTATGCAACAATCTTTTGAAAATGATACTTTATAATTCTTGTCACATAGTTGACTAATACTTAAAAGGTTGTGTCTAAGGCCTTCCACAAGCAGCACATCAGAGATAGTAGTAGATTAGGGGTTACCTACACTACCTTTGCCGAGAATCTGTCCCTTATTGTTATCTCCGTAGGTGACAAATCCCTTTTTCTTCGCCACAAAGTCGATGAAAAGAGATATGTCTCCTGTTATATGTCTTGAGCAGCCATTATCCAGAACCCATCTTCTTTCAGTGGTCTCAAGACTTTGTACCTACAAAACAATCAAGGGAGAGTAGGTACCCAATTCTCATTGGGTCCTTTGCGGTAAGTGAAACCAATATCGCACTTGGGCAACCATTGATAAATGCCTTTTGGAACAAGAAATCTTCTAAAACGACATTTAGCAATAATATGACCAGGCTTGCAACAATATAGGCAATCACGGTTCCTTTGGAATTTACCTTTTCTATCTCTATCTCGAATCACATACGTATACCTTTGATACGGATTATTCATACTTTCTCGATAATGTGTTCGATCAATAGCAAACATAACTTTAGGCTTAAGAGCCTTGTCTAATTTGGCCTTAAGGGTTCTCACCTCTTTTTGCCAAATATGACAAGTATCACAGATCCCAAACTTGAACCATGGAGACTTATTCTCATCAATCTTAGCTTTTGATGCATTCACCATGGAGTTTTTAAGAGCTTCCAAATCATTTTCGGAATCGAAAACCTTTCTCTCCAAGTATTTAAAAATATTTTTGTTCAAGGCTAAGCGTTGAAAAGCTTCCTTAGCCTCGTGGTGCAACATATCAAAAGCCTTTTGTAATTCTAAATGAGACATACTTTTATAATGATCATATTTAGAGTGTTTTACGTCTTTTTTCTTGTTTTGACGTGCCATAAGACATAGATTAACGGATTCACTTTCGTCACTTGAGCTGTCATCTTTTTCCGACTCGATATCGCTCTCCCAAGCGATGTATGCTCGTCTAGACTTGTTTGACTTTTTGTGTTGATAATTCTTATCCTTATCCTCATCCTTGTCTTTCTTAAGTGATGGACAATCCGGCTTGTAGTGCCCGGATTTTCCACAGTTGTAACACGTTCCTTTAACCTTGCCATTCTTGTTGCCTTCCTTTTTAGATTGCCTCCTAAATTTGACTAGATTTTTATCCGATTGTTGAATCTCATTCTTCCGAACGTATCTATTGTATCTCTTCACAAATAGACTCATGTCATCATCGCAGTTGTAGTACCCTAAATTTTGACCAGTGATTTTTCATCTTTTTAGAGTTTTTGGTGTTACTAGGGGGTGTCATTTGGGCTTTGGGGTGTGCTATTGCTTTTCGGCCCATTTTTGGGTTTTTGGGTTTATATAAAGTTTTTACATTTAATTAGGATTTAGATTTATTTTTTATTTCATTTTTGCTCATTTATTTTAAGGTAAAGTTTTATTCTAAGATTTTATTGATTATAAGAAATTATTGGGGATTTCATTTATTTTAGATTTTTAGAGTAGAATTAATTAGGTTTTTCTTTTATTAGAAAAGATTTGGGGCTTTTTAGATTTTTATTTTTTAGAGTTAACTATTTTTATTATTTTTCTTATTAGTGATCTTTAGAAGGGATTTTTGCCTGGTTTTTAATTAGGGATATTGTGTTATTAATAATTAAGGTTAAGATATTTTTTATTATTAATTCTTTCTAAGTCGGTTTGATTAATTAGTATTATTTTTATTTTTATTAGTATAATTGTAAGTTATTAGTTACGGTTGTATTATTTTCTTAGATTGATTTTGATTTCCGTTGGGTTATGTGGATGGTTATTAGTTTCGGTTTATTTTATTTATTTTATTTTTACTTTTATTCTTTTCGCTTGGTCAAAGTGTTTGACCTATTGGTGGGTCTTCGTCTCCCTCATTCACAAACCCTAACTTAGCGCTGGATCTAAGGAAAAAAAAAAGAAAAATCAAATCAAATCAGGATCTTTTTTCATTAATTTTTACAATCAGATTACAAATTACAATCGGAATATATTACAAAATCAAATCAAATAAACTATATCTAAGATTTCCTAAAACAAAAATCGGATTTAATCCCTAAGACCTAATTCTAATGCTTATAAAAGCAAAATGAAATTTCTGAGGAAAGGGACCCCCGAATTGAATTGCGGCGCGAATCCACAACCTTCACCTAAAGCTCACGATCTTCTAATAGAGACTTAGGGTTCGTCACTAGAACTCTAATCCCTCTGAGCTCAAACCCACCTGCAAACAGAAAAAGGAGATTAGAAGAAGAAGGGATAAATAAACATACGACCAGTTTCACAGCACGGACGGTCAATAAAGAAAAAACTTAGCTTTTTTTAAGATTGTGTTTCTGATTGTTGTTGTTGTTTGCGGTTCTGGGTTTTTTTATGGGAAATTACGGTTGGGGTTCATGTGAACCCTAGGGTTCGTAGGATGTAGGGTTAGGGTTCTTGGGGTTTAGTGGGGTTTCTGGGTTTTGGTCGAAGGTAGGTTTAGGGTTCATACGATTTAGGTTAGGGTTCATACTGTTTGGGTTAGGGTTCATCAATTCTGGGTTGGGGTGGGCTTAGGGTTCTTGGTGTATGAATGTTCCAATTGAATCCTCAACTGGATTCTGGGATTTACGGTGGTTGGGGGGTTTTGGGCGGTGGCCGGAGGCCGGAGGCCATTGGAAAGGTGGCCGGAGAGGTTGAGAAAGAGGAGATAAGTGAGAGAGAATGGGAGTTAGTGAGAGAGAGAGAGCGGGTAAGAGAGATAAGGAAATTGGAAAATGAGGGGGGTTCTGAGGAGAGGGGAGATTATGTACTCCCTCCGTATGGTCTTGGATGCGCGCCAAGTGTCCTCCCTTGGGCCATCCAGATTGCTTGACCGTTGGAGTCAACGGGTTCCCCTCCACACGCGCACATCATGAGTCTCCTTTGACTCCACATCTGGACCGTTCATCTCGCATACCTGGGGTAGTAATCAGAATCTAAGGCTAGGATTTCAAGCCTTTGGGAACCGTCTGATCATCATCAGATGCTCTTGAGGGAGTTCAACGTTGACTGCTCCCATGTTTTCGTGTTTTTTTTTATTTTTTGCATGCTTTGGACTCTAGTAACTGGGCCTTGCGCCCAGATTACTTTTTGCACCCCTCAACACTGACCCATTTGCTTATTCAGTGCAACACACACCCCCCTGAGTTTTTATTATTATTATTATTATTTATTAATTAAGTTAATTACTTAATTTAATTAATAAATTAGGACTGTAATACTAATTAGGTTTTTTTTTATATAAATAGGGATTTAGGGTTAATTAAATCAATTGAATTGATAACTCAATTTAATTGTTCATTTAGGTTTCATTGGGGTTTTTTTATCAATTTAATTGTTTATTTGGGTTAAATTTTTAATTTAGGGTTTTTTTTATCAAATTAAATTAATAACTTAATTTAATTGTTGGATTGGGTTAGTTTTCGTTTAACTTAGTTTTTTTGGTTTTATCCATTAAATTAATAACTTAATTTAATTGGTTAATTAGGTTTTAGTTTAGGTTTTTTTTTTCAATAATTAATTTAATTATTTAATTGGATTTTTATAACAAATACCATTATTTGTTTAAAATGTTTTTTGTGGTTTTAACTTTTATTTAGGAACTTCCTTGAGGAATTTCTTGGGTCAATTGGGGGGTTGGATTCAACTGTATATTTCATATTTTCAACATATTAGGTTTTTTTTCTTTAAAGAAGATAGGGACATAAGGGATTCTTAGGGATTTAAATTTGGGATAAAGCTCTTGGTCCGAGAGCCTAAATAAGGGATGGGATAAGGGCTAAAGCTCTTAGGTTCCAAGAGTTAAAACATAGGCTAAAGGGATTTAGGGATAGAACTCTCCGTCCGAGAGTATAAATAATGTATAAGAGATAGAACTCTCCATCCGAGAGTATAAATAATGGATAAGGGATAGAACTCTCCATCCGAGAGTATAAATAATGAATAAGGGATAAAACTCTCCATCCGAGAGTATAAATAATGGATAATGGATAGAACTCTCCATCCGAGAGTATAAATAATGGATAAGGGATAAAACTCCTTATCTAGAAGTATAAATAATAGATTAAGGGATAGAACTCTTTATCCAAGAGTATAAATAGTGGATTGGGTTTAGGATTAGAAGTGGAAATAGGAATAGGGGAGGTGAACTACGGTTACTCTAATCCTTCAAAATTAAAGGTACGTAGGCATAGGGTTGTGAACCCTAGCGAGTATAATTAATAAAAAAACTTAGGTTTCCTTTTTAAATAAATCATTTAGACAAACAAACAAGCATACCCTAAAATCTAAGGAGGATCCCATTGAGTACAATGGAGGTGGGGGGTGCCTAACACCTTCCCATCACTTAACCGACTCCCGAACCGTAGGAATCTCTGCCCTTGTGATTAAGGATTTTTAGGTTTATCATTATTTTCCTTAAAAAATATGGTGGCGACTCGAAAAATTTTGCCGGCCGCGACAGCTGGCGACTCTGCTGGGGATTCCTCCCTAAAGAGAGTCCCTCCTAACCTTAGGTTTTAGGGTCCTTGTTTGTTTTGGGTGTTTATTGTTTTTAATTTTTATTTTTTTATTATTATGATTTATTTTATGTTTTAATTTGTTATATTTGTCCATTATATTTTTATTTTGTCATCATGCATTGGATTGGGGGCATATGATGTGTGAAGCTAAAGCCCAAGCTTGGAGTATAACCCTAGACTAGGACGTGGAACGAAAATGTTTTGGGGGGGATGTGACATCCCCAACAATTCATTGATGCCACACTCAGAATAGATCCTTCCAAAGGTGTCCTCATGAAAGGGGTAGCCCCTAACGTAGAGGATGATTTGGATGTGGTCCGAGACTCTGAGAACTTTTAGCCTACCCCTTGCCAACTCATGGAGACCCTATGTATTCAACCCTCAAGGGTTGTTACTAGGGTCCTACCCAGATGAGACTTATCCCGAAGGATTACCATATGAAGGCTTGCTCCTTCTCATGGTAAAACAAGGGTATAGTCTGTACATTATAGGGTCGTTATGCTGTCCAAACTTTATGTCCTACATGTGAGGGGATTGGGTAGACAAAACATAGATCTAACTTATCATAGGGAGCCTACCTTTACTAGGGCATGCTTGCATTTCAGATTACCCTAATCAAAGTATATAAAATTTGCACTCATCATCCTCATAAATTCTTTTTGCATTATCATGTCACAGGAATCTTAAATATTTTCAAAAAAAATGGTTAAACTCATAGACAATGGAATTCGGGAAAAAGAAAACTATCACGATCAAAGTAAGAACGTCTGACATAGGGAGCTTAAAAGCTTATGTTAAGGAGTTTCCTTAGGAAAGGAGAAAGCCCATAATTCGTAAGTATGGGGATATATTAGATCTGGTCACTACTCCTATTCAAGAAAAGGGCCTAACCGCCTTGGCTCAGTTTTACGACACAGAGTTAAGGTGCTTCCAGTTTCAAGACTTTCAAATAGCCCCCACTCTAGAAGAAGTTCGTAGGATACTGGGTCTCCCCAAGAACAACAAAGGTCCATTCAAGGCTTTAGGGTATCGCCCTACCTTCAAAGAAATGGCAAGTGGTTTTCATATCCGTGAGGAAGACTTGCAAGCTAACTTAAAGGTTCAAGAAGACTTTCATGGGTTCTCTATACGGTTCTTGGAGAAGAAAGCCAGTCATTTTGCTGCTTGTAAAAATTGGGCAGCCATGGACGCTATCATGGTACTCCTCATCTTTGGGTTAGTTTTATTCCCGAGCGCAAAGAACTTTGTAGACGTCGCTGCCATTAATTTATTGTTGGCTGTGACCATTGGAGAAGAAGATCCTACACCGGCCCTCCACGTAGATATATACTTTACCCTTCACCAAAAGTTTGAAAGAAGGGGAGGAGCTATGTTGTGTTGCTCTCAGTTATTGTACAAATGGTTGTGTTCTCACCTAGTAAGGGATCTAAAGGATATGGAAAAAATGAAAGCCTATGATTGGTCTCAATATTTGGTATCTCTTGGTGATAAAGACATCTTGTGGTTCCCTCAAATACTCCATCGAGACGACGTGGTCCTAAGCTGTGGGGATTTCCCTAATGTACCCTTGATAGGATCGAGAGGGTGCATAAGTTACAATCCGGTCTTATCAATGAGGCAATTGGGGCATCCATTGGCCTACAAGCTAGAGGATAGGTTGTTAGAAGGCTTCGTCCTACAAAATTTAGCTGGAAATCATCCCGATGTTCTAAAGATTGCTCAAGCTTGGAAGCTAAGTATCAAGGGGAAGGGCAGTTGACCGGTAAATAGCAAGTGCACTATTTATCAGTGTAGTAATAAAAGGGGTTTTCCCCGAAGTCGATCTCTTGAGGACTGTCAGAATTTATAATTCCAAATGTATTTTAAATTAAACAAAAGTTTCCTTGGTAAGAGTTGATGAGTAGTAATTTTAACAACGAAAAGAAATGTAAATATAATTAAGATTTTAGACGATTATGAAAATAATGCTAGGAGAGGTGTATGAAATCCCTTATAATAACAATTTTTCCTATGTGTGCAATAATACTGTAAATTTTATTATCACCGCCTCTTTAGATTAGTTTTCCAAAATTCCTTTAGAGAAAACCCTTTGGTATTCTCTCTATACCCCAATTCCTTGGTGGTATATAGAGAATCCCAAGTTTTTTGTTTAACAAAAGTAATACGGTTAAAATACGATATCCCAATTCCTCGGCGATATCGAATATGATATTGTTATACGAAAGCGTTAAAATGGTTTTCCAACCTAAATTCAACCATAAATCAAATCCAATTTTCCAATAAAGATTTGTATGAAGAACATCGTATAACAAGATTAATAAAATAAACAGTACAATTACTACTAAAAAGATTCAATTGTCATTACATAAGGAAATCACGGACACCCCCTAGCATTGGGGGGTTTAGCCTCTCATGTTCATAATTAAAACAAAAACAAGGGAAAGATACAAGAAAGACATTACAAAGAGTGTAGGATTACTTTGATCTCAATTGCTTCCGCGAATCGATGATCTCCGGTCTCCCAGATTTCTCCCAAGCATGAACGTTTCTCGTACAATTGTTCGTAAAACCCAAGATGTTTTTTCACTCTTCTAGACCTAACTTAAATAACTTTGATCTGTCATTACATTCCAGGAAATACCCAAAATACCCCTCAGATAAGTGTTTTAGCAAAACAGGAAAAATCACAAATTTTTGGTCTCCAGGCCTCCTGACACGGGCCGTGTCCCATGACACGGGCGGCCGTGTCAGGCATGCTTTCTTGCTGCCCCCGTGCTTCTTCTTCAGGAGTCCTGACACGGGCCGTGTCCCATGACATGGGCGGCCGTGTCAGGCATGCTTTATTGCTGTCCCGTGTGTTCCTCTTCAGGGGCCCTGACACGGGTCGTGTCCTGTGACACGGGCACCCGTGTCAGGCTTCTGTGATGCTGCCAAAAAGTCATCTTTAAGCTCTGAAACTTCATCGCGCGTACGCCCGATCATTGGCTACTCATGTATACCTGAAAAGCACAGAAAATACTACCAAATCAAAGCATAAAAGGTCTATGAAAGAAATAACATTGAAACTTAGACTAACTTAAATAAGAACATAAACACTAAGTAAAAATAACCACATGAATTCAAATACAAACGAAACACAACTGAAATAGACACAAAAAGACCCAAAAACATACGAGTGAAAACCACTGATCAAATTCCCCCAAACTTAAACCGTTGCTTGACCTCAAGCAACAAGCTTGCATAAATATTTTTCAGATCAAACGATACATATCAAATGAAAGACTTGTGAAGGTAAGGTGTGTCGATACTCATACGTGAGTCTTTGGTCTGATCGGCTAAAACTAGTTCACTTGGTACTCGTCTCTTAACAAAGGTATTACACAAACACATACCGCAGTAAAACCACGGACCCAAATCCCCCTTTCGGTTACCTCTCCAACTATGCTTTGGGCTTAAGTCTTTTCTTCGATTCTCTACCCCTTTCAATCGGATAATCAGATTAAGGCATTTTTTTTTTCGTTTTCCCTCACATGTAAAAAATTGATCGAAAGTTTTTCTAGGCACCATTATCTCTTTTTCTCGCTCATTGGCGTTTATTAGTCCACTTTGGGACGACAATTGAGACTCAACTGCCGTTAGGCTAAGTAACCGGGTGAGGGTTACCCAACTTAGAAGGACAAGTTGTCTTTATCGCCATTATTCTTTTTTTTTTCTTTTTTTTCGGTGCCTTAGGTCATTCTCTCAATCAACCCTGTACATGCAATTCTTTTTAGTCATTCCAGACTATCATTATGAACTAATCGGGGAATACTTCTCAAATCCAAGCACTATGGCACAAATCTACACGTTAGACTCGTTTCCTTACTCCAGGGAATCTAGGGTGTTCGGGTCATTCCTAAGTTTTCAAACTTTCCCAATGTCCCTAATTCTAACTCCTCTTCCCTCAAACTCTATATACTTTCTTGACCACCTCAAAACCATAGTATTCACAATAAAAAATTTTAACGGTTCAAATTCGGGGAGAATTTAGAATGGTTTTCAACACACAAAACAGACATGACCCGTACAAAAGGGAAAAACTAAAAACAGTAAATCCTCCCCCACACTTGAACTACACATTGGCCCCAATGTGTTAGAATAAGAGCGAGAGAGGTCACTCACAGAGATCCTTCTCAGGATGCTGACGGTAATGCAACACCAATGCTACATCATTGTTTGCACATGTAGGATCCAGATTATTTCCTGCAACCAAAACCAAAACAAACAGGAACAAGAAAGAAATTAATCAGAAAAGCGTGAAAGGTCTATGAAAGAAATAACATTGAAACTTAGACTAACTTAAATAAGAACATAAACACTAAGTAAAAATAACCACATGAATTCAAATGCAAACGAAACACAACTGAAATAGACACAAAAAGACCCAAAAACATACGAGTGAAAACCACTGATCAGCAGTCTTAAAAGACTAAGAGAAGAATCTAGGGTACCATATCTGCAATGGATGAAAGAAAGGGTGAGTATAGTGAAGCTGCCTTTTACTTTGGATCGTCTTGTTAATCCAAGGTTTCCCCCACCTGCCGCAATCTCCATAGAGGAAAGTGAAAGACTCAAAGAGACTATTGCATAATTACAAAAAGAAAAAGAAGAGTGGGAAGGTAAATATTACCAAGCCACTAGAGAAAATAGTCAGTTAAGAAGGAGTCTCAATGAAGTTATGGATCAATCAAAGATCAATAAGGGGATAGCTCAGATGGAGGAAGAGAAGAAGGAACAAGCTTACGCCGACCTTCAAGCTGTGAGTTCACGCCTCAAAGACCACAAGGAGCAACTAGATAGAGCCTGGCGTCAAAGGGACGAGTGGAGGGACATTTGGATGACATCAATGCAAAGAGAATTCACGGAGGGATATGATAGGCGTATCCACAACCTTGAAGCTGAAGCCCAAAGCTTATCTAGTGCTCTTCTCGAAAGCAAAAGGCAAGCCCTAGATGCAACTGTGCGCTTGAGATCAGCCGAAGAACTTCTTGCCCTACGACCAGAAGGACGGTTAGAAACTCAAGAGGAGAACCAGGAGCTTAGAAGGCTATATGGGGAGCTTCAGGATTCCTATGAAGATCTAAGGGCATGGGGCATTTATGTTGAAGAACATAACCAACAGCTAGAGCAAACTACTAGGGAGGATTTGGAGATCATGGCAAAGTTACGAAATGACGAGGCATATTATCAAGAAAGGTATCAGAAGCTGGTCTTACTATCCAACGATCTCATCCAAGAGATCCCTTGAAGTTTAAAGGAGGCTGAGTACATGGCTGATATCTTCAAGTCGGTCAAAGAGATCGCCGATTTTCTTGCACTTTGTCGTGAGATGGTAGAGGAGTTTAGGGCTAGGATTAGGAGGAGGATTTAGCTTTTCTATGTAATGACTTCTTACGTTTGGTTTTTTTGTTATGAATAATTTAAGGGTTTATCCCTAGTTTGGTTTTCCTTTTGTAATAAATAGGGCTTTGACCCTAGCACTTTCTTTTCATAAGTAAAAGTATATGTTTTCCATTATCTTTGGCTTTACTCTTAATAAATAAAAGTTTGAGATTCCTGAAATAAAAATAATTTCTGCATACTCATACATTCATACATGCATAACATAATTAAAAAAAAAACATCAAACGGAAATCATTCTTTAAATATATCTTCTCTCAGAATCATTGCAACAATCTGACGTCTCGACCCAACACCCGTGCTTACCAAAAGAAAGCTATGGAACAAATGGAACTGAACCACGCTGCTCTAAAGGGAGATGTGGATGTTGTCAAAGGAAATGTGGAGGAAATGAAGGACAAAATCGACCAGATAACTTGAGCTATTTAGAATATGATAGCAAGAGATACCGAGGCTAGTAACCGTAGGAGTGTCCCTACCCCTCCTCCCTAGTATGAAGATAGTAATCCTCTTTTGGGATTTGCGACTGACTTGGAACGTGAAGCATTAGAGGCTAGTAAAGGGAAGACTAACACTCAACCTCCTATAGGGTATGTTCCTCCACTCGAGCACAATGGAGAATCACGACCTATACAGATACCTGTCACTCGTGAGGTCCCTAATGACTGGCACCTCCAATATGGAGAGGAGGACTTAAGGCAAGTAGTTCGTGAAACCAAACTAGCTGCCATGGAAGGAAGAAAGGAGGATGAAAAGTATAAGATAATTGAGGAACAGTTAAGGGTTGTGGAAGGATCCAAGGTCTTTGGGATTGATGCCTTGGAAATGTGTTTGGTACCCGACGTGGTCGTGCCTCCTAAGTTTAAGGCACCTAACTTCGAGATGTATAAAGGGGTTAGTTGTCCCAAAAATCACATCCGGATGTTTTCCCGAAAGATGGGGGCGCACGCTAAGAATGAATAGCTGATGATGCATGTTTTCCAAGACAGCCTTAGTGGGGCATCCTTGGACTGGTACATGCAACTGGAAAGGACTTACATCAAGAACTGGGAGGATTTAGCAAGTGCCTTCATAAAGCAATACCAATATAATGTAGACATGGCCCCTAATCGCATGCAATTGCAAAACATGTCTCAGAAAGGGAATGAATCTTTTAAGGAGTATGCCCAGAGATGGAGGGGGCTAGCCTCTCGTGTGCAACCTCCATTGCGGGAAAGCGAGCTAGTAGATACATTCATGGGAACTCTGCAAGGACTATACTATGAAAAGATGATTGGGTCTGTCTCAACAGGATTTATGGATTTGGTTATCATTGGGGAAAGGATAGAGAATGGATTAAAAAGCTGAAAGATTGGAACGCCGTCTTCCAATCAACATAACAACAAAAGGTACTCCGGAAACAGTTCGAAGAAGGAGGCCAATGCCATTTCTGCTGATAGGTATACTCAAGTACCTTATAACCCTTATGTGGCTACCACGGCCTCTGGTCAAGCGTCTCCTACACTCCAGATCCAACAGCCAAGGGCGCCACCCCCTCAAAATCAGCAACAACAAATGTATCCCCGAAGGGAATAAAGGAGGAAATGGAAGGACTTTGACCCTATACCCACTACATATACTCAGATCCTGCCAATGTTAATCCAAAAGGGATTGGTAGAAATCAAGCCGTTAGGACCGCCTCTTACGCCTCCTCCTCGAGGGTATTAATGCTAGATGTGATTACCATGCTGGATCACCAGGGCATACGACTGAAAAGTGTTTAGCCTTCAAGTTTAGGGTGCAAGATTTGCTGGATCAGAAGGTCATTAACTTCAGTTATGACACTCCAAATGTAGGAGATAACCCTTTCCCAGGGCACGTTGGACCAACTGTTAACTCCATTGAGGGACTGGGAGAGAATGTCCTAATTAGAGGCTTAGAATAAGTAAAGACCCCTATGACGAAAGTAAGGGAAGTATTAATTGGGTACGAGGAGTTTGAAAGGCTGCACGGTGACTATGAAGATTGTGCGGCTGACCCCAATAGCTATAAGAAGATGAAGGAGTCCTCCAACAACTAATGGACCAAGGGATAGTACAGATTGGGTACTTAAGGAATATGAATGAGGTGGCTGCCTTAGACTCCCAGGGGCAAGTCCCTTCTGACATTCCATACCAGAAAAGAGGAGCTGCCACTCATATTCAAATACCAGTTCCCAGGTCTGCACAAGTACCTATTCAAATACCAGTTCCCTGGTCTGCACAGGTACCCATTCAAATACCAGTTTCAAGGCCTGCGCAGGCTCCGATTCAAATATCAATTCCGGTACCTGCACGAACACCAATTCAAATACCTGTTCCTGCGCCAGTCAAAGCTCCGATGCCTGCAAAGTTAGAAGGTCCTATGACGTTCCATGTACCAACGCCCTTTCCATATGAAAGCACCAAGATTGTACCTTGGAAATATGACATCACTGCATCCGTAGGAGGAAAGGCTATAATACCATCACCAGTTGTTACTAACATAGCTGGTATTGGAGGGATGACCCGTAGTGGAAGAGTATACTCCTCAGAGCAATCTAAGAAGGATACCCCTGAAAGCTCAAAGGGGAAAGAGACCACAAGTACAGGTGAGGGACCGTCCAAGAAGGGCATATCTCAAGAAGACGCCGAGGAATTTTTAAGAATCATAAAGAAAAGTGATTACAGGGTGGTGGATCAACTAAATTAAACACCGTCCAAAATCTCTATTCTATCTTTGTTGTTATGCTCAGAGGCCCGTGTCACCAAAGACATATCAGTAATTCAGTTCGACGAGGTAGTCGCTAATATCGCCGCCAGTACCTGCCTGGGTTTCAGTAGTGAGGAATTACCTCCTGAGGGGAAAGCACATAATAAGGCCTTGCATATATCAGTCAAATGTCAGGACATTATTCTCTCAAGGGTGCTAGTAGACACATGGTCTGCTCTAAATGTCATGCCTAAGGATACCCTTATGAAATTAACATATGTAAGGACCTTTATGAAGACCAGTTCCCTGATTGTTAGGGCTTTCGACGGTTCGAAAAGAATGGTAATTGGGGAAGTAGACATACCTACAGTGGTGGGATCAAATACCTTCATGATCACTTTCCAAGTCATGGACATCAATCCCTCATACACTTGTCTTCTAGTACGACCATGGATTCATGCTGCGGGCGCAATTACTTCCACACTTCATCAGAAGTTGAAGTTCATATCTGGGGACAATTTAATAATTGTTGATGGGGAAGAAGACATGTTCTTCAGCCATCTCTCGTCATTCAGGTACATAGAAGTGGATGGGGAGACTTTTGAAATACCGTTCCAAGCTTTGGAGGTTGCGACGGTCAGTCGTAAGCAAGTCGTTCGACAAGAGGAGAGGCCAAAAAGAATCACAGACTTAATCCAGAATAAGGATACTAGGGGCTGGGGCAAGGTGATAGAGATACATGAAAAGAAGGATCAATTCGGGCTGGGCTACAAAACAGCTAATAAAGGGTTTCAGAAGACTCGACAAATGACATTTCCTCCTCTTGAAGAAACTTTCCATAGTGCCGGATTCAGAGATGAAGAACAAGTGACTGCAATTGAAGAGGAAAATGGAGGGATACCAGATTGGGTGCGCCATTGCTCACCAGATACAGTTCTCAACAATTGGAGGGCCATCGAGATTCCTGAGATGATTTCTATTTCAAAGTAATTTACTTTTCCTAAAAAAAATAATAATAAGTCATTTGCTATGCCCAAGGCAAATGGACAAGCTTTGTAGGGCCACCTTTTGTTTCTTTGAATTATTTAATAATAAAATCGCATTTTGTTTTCAATCAAAATCTTTTTTCATTCTTATTTGTTCTTTTTCAAATGGCGATACACTTTCTTTTCAGTACTTTCATTTGCACCAATTCAAAAATAATAAGCATAACAAATCTCCCCCATGCAGATTTAAAAATGAACCTATTGAAAACGACACCGCTATAATTCCTTACAACTTCGAGTTCCCGATTAACCAAGCGGAAGAGGGTGATGAGGATGATTGTGAGCTCCCGGAAGAGCTAGCCAGAATGTTAAAGCAAGAGGATAAGGTGATACAACCTCATCAGGAACCAGTGAATGTGATCAATCTGGGAACTGAAGAGGACAAAAAGGAGGTTAAAGTCGCTGCTTCGTTAAACAAGGACGTCAAGGGGAAGTTGATCAAGTTACTACAAGAGTATGTGGATGTGTTCGCTTAGTCTTACCAAGATATGCCCGGTTTGG
Organism: Lathyrus tuberosus; assembly: GCA_022829125.1. NCBI lineage: Eukaryota > Viridiplantae > Streptophyta > Magnoliopsida > Fabales > Fabaceae > Lathyrus > Lathyrus tuberosus. The sequence goes on from JALAZF010000253.1 coordinate 7,816,056, forward strand.
ACACGGACATTGTTGAACATAAGCTACCGCTTCAACCCGAATATCCACCGGTCAAACAAAAGTTAAGACGGACTAGACCAGATATGACTCTCAAATTCAAGGAAGAGGTTAAAAAGCAGTTTGATGCAGGGTTCTTAGCCGCAATAAAGTATCCAGAATGGGTAGCTAACATTGTACCTATGCCAAAAAAGGATGGAAAAGTCAGAATGTGCGTAGACTATCGAGATCTCAACAGAGCAAGTCCTAAAGATGATTTTCCACTACCCCACATTGATGTGTTGGTGGATAACACTGCTCATGTGACACCCCCAATCTATACCCCAAAGCTATTAAAGCGATAAATAAAAATTCAAAATTTCATCAGAGTATATTTAAGACATGCACGACATAGACCGGAGACGCCACAACAATTTGAAACAAACATACAACACCTGCTCATACATATATGCAACCATTCAGGTAGTATTATACCCACAATTCAGAAATAGAATATAAGTGGAAAATCCGTAACTGAATATCAATATATATATATATATATATATATATATATATATATATATATATATATATATATATATATATATATATCTCATGAAAGTTTGTTTGTCATATACAACATCCTACATGTACAATCCAAAAGATACATATACATAATACAAAATAATCACAAACGGTCACCCTAACTACCCGGTGTCACATATCAGAGCCGACCGACAAAATAATGAAGACGCAAAGCTTCACAAAAAGACCTCCAGCAACTCTAATCTGCAATGCCTCATAGAGCATTATAAAACAGCAGAAGGGTGAGAAAAATTATCATATTACAGTTGCATATAATTATATATTAACACAGAAATACACAGGTAAAACATTCTCACCACAAATGCACCACAATCAAATACAACACAACACAGTACAATTCTCAAGTATCAAATACCCATACACCTCAATCATACACAATACACTCATCATCAATACAATTTCACATATTCCATCTCATCAATCACATTCACAATTCTATCCACAATTAATCCATGATTTATGCAAATGCACAGAGACCGACACAACGACTCTATGCACATGCCATGCGGTACCGACTTCCAATATTTCTCATCACTAGTTCACTCAGGAACTCTGCTGGAATCATCGCTCGTCACTGAGGATCACTCAAGTAACACCCCGTCGGGCCTACGATGTTCCCCGTCGCTTTAGGTCCTCTGGGTATAAGGCGCACGACGTTTATGGATTGCTTTAGGTCTTCTCGGTATAAGGCGCACAATCTGATCGCTCACACCCCACATAGGCACACGATCGTCTATAACCATCGCTTTAGGTCCTCTTATTTTTAAGGTGCACGATATATCAAATCGCTTTAGGTCCTCTTATTTTTAAGGCGCATGATGTTATAGCAGATTCCCTCTGGAATCAATCCGTCACTCAGGACGTCACAACAATGCATATCATGATGCTTGGCATACAATGACTCATGACAGTTAATATGCACACATATACACATCCATAATCATGCATATATCAACAATTACCTTACATCGCATTTTCTTTCCGTAAGACCACCAACCATCATCACAATATGTATTTCATGCAATTTCATCACTCAACAGTACGCAAGTCGTACAATATCCACACCAACGGCATATTGCACGTACACATCAAGTTCACACAATTAAACGGCAAAAGTCGACAACAAAAACAACACATTTTCTAATTCCTGACATAATTTAATCAGCCAACAATCTCAAAACCATCATCATAATAAAGTACATTTCACAAGCTTTCTAATGCATCAAACCACACCTCAAACCGAAACACAGATCAAAAGTTGTAAAGAAAACAAATTGGGAAAAACTGCTACATTCGCAGTGCGAAGCTCCTAGCGAGTCCTTCGCTACTCCATTCGTAGTGCGAATGTCCCAGCGAACCAAGGCATAAGCAAAAATAGCCTAGAAAATTCCCACCGTTCGTAGTGCGAACGTCCCAGCGAATGCTCGCTACCCCATTCGCAGTGCGAACCCTCCAGCGAACAGTGGCAGAATGAAAAATACTACAACGTTCGCAGTGCGAACATCACGTGAACGCTCGCCACCCATTCGCTGGCCATTCGCAGTGCGAACCTGCGATTTCAGCAAAACCCAGCAGCGCACCAAATCACCAAAAAATGATATTTTCTCAAACCAAACATTTCCAAAACAATATATAACAATCAGAACCTATTCTAATCATGATAACAAGTATTCTACTACGTTTACACCGATTTTCAACCGCAAAACCATCGATTTTTCATCATATCTCTCATTTCAACCTAGAACTCAAAGCTATGGAAAGACAAGAAACATCCAAGCAAACACATACATAATCATACACAAACATAGTATAATCGAGTTTCACACCCTTACCCGATTTAATCGTGTTCTAGAAAGTCGGTTGATTGATTTCTAAGTTTTTCCAAATTCTCTCTTTTCTTCTCTTCTCCTTTTCTTTTCTTCTTCTCTTCTTTTCTTTCTCTTACTATTTTCTCTCTTTTTCTTTCTATTATATTCTAACTTAACAAAATAATTCAAAATGCCCAAATTACCCCTACACTCAAATATCTCGCAATTGTTCCCAAAACGCGATAAAATATATTCACGACTAAAAATAACATATTTTCACATAAAAGTCAGGAATAAAAGAATATAATAATAAAATACTCAAAACGACTCAATTAATTAAAAAGACAAAACTGACAAAACTGACCGGGGCGTTACAACTCTCCCCCACTTCGAAATTTTTGTCCTCGAAAATATACCTGAGACGAACAACTCTGGATACGACTCCCGCATCCGACTCTCCAACTCCCAAGTCAAATTGCCCTCAGCAGCGCCTCCCCACGCCACTTTCACAAGTGCAATATCCTTGCCCCGCAACCTCTTCAACTCGCGATCCAAAATACTCACCGGCAAAGCCTCAACCGTAAGGTTCTCCCTTACCTCAACCTCATCCATCGGAATCACATGCGACGGATCTGAAACATACTTCCGAAGCTGTGAAACATAGAACACATCATGCAAATTCAACAAACTCGGCGGCAACGCCACCCTATAAGCCACCGCACCCACTCTCGCAGATATCTGGTAAGGACCAATAAATCGAGAAGTAAGCTTCTTCGATTTCAATGCACGACCAACACCCGTTACCGGTGTAACCCTTAGAAATACATGATCGCCCTCTTGGAACTCAAGATCTTTCCGTCTCCGATCATGATAACTCTTTTGTCTTCTCTGAGAAGCCTTCATTTTCTCACGAATAAACTTCACTTTTTCCGTAGTCTGCTACACCATCTCTGGTCCAACCACCGTTCTCTCACCAGATTCGTGCCAACACAACAGTGTTCGACATCTTCATCCATATAATGCTTCAAACGGTGCCATTCCAATACTCGAATGAAAACTGTTATTATACGTGAATTCAATCAACGCAAGATAACTATCCCACGCACCACCTTGTTCTAAAACACACGCCCTCAACAAATCTTCCAAAGACTGAATCGTTCTCTCCGTCTGCCCATCCGTCTGCGGATGATAAGCCGAACTCAACCTCAATTTAGAACCCAATGCCTTCTGTAAACTTTCCCAAAATCTCGAAGTAAATCTAGGATCTCGATCCGAAACAATACTTAACAGAACTCCATGCAACTTCACAATCACACTGATGTAAATCTCAGCTAACCGCTCCAAAGAAAAACTGATGTCAATCGGAATGAAATGAGCCGATTTAGTCAGCCTATCAACAACCACCCAAATAGCATTATGCCCTCGCTGAGTATTCGGTAACCCCGTTACAAAATTCATGGAAATGCTATCCCATTTCCATTCCGGAATATCCAACGGTTGCAACAAACCACTCGGTCTATGATGTTCCACTTTCGACTTCTGGCACGTCAAACAAGCATACACAAACTGAGCTACATCTCTTTTCAATCCAGACCACCAGAAAATCTTCTTCAAATCTTGGTACATCTTGTTCGCTCCCGGATGTATACTCAAATTACTCTGGTGTCCTTCTTCCAAAATCATCCGTTTCAACTCTGAATCGTCCAGAATACAATTTCGCCCACGGAACCTCAACACACCATTAACATCCACTTGAAAATCACTACTCGCATCTTTTCTGCCAACCAACATCAAATCCACTAATTTCACGTCCAACTTCTGCTTCTCACTTACCGACATCAAAAAGTCATTAGTAACCTTCAACATACCCAGCCTCACACTATCCGACGACACTTCACATACCAAACTCAAATCTCTAAACGATTCCAAAAGCTCCCACTCCTTAACCATTAAAGCGGACACATGCAAAGATTTCTGGCTCAATGCATCGGCTACCACATTAGCTTTACCAGGATGGTAATTCAAGCCAAAGTCGTAGTCTTTCAGAAATTCCAACCATCTTCGTTGCCTCATATTCAATTCCTTCTGATCAAACAGATATTTCAAACTCTTGTGATCACTAAAGACTTCAAACCTCGTACCAAAAAGATAATGCCTCCAAATCTTCAACACAAAAACCACAGCCGCTAACTCCAAGTCATGCGTAGGGTAATTTTTCTCATGCACTCTCAACTGCCTCGAAGCATACGCTACGACCTTACCGTCTTGCATCAGAACACCACCTAGACCAATCAAAGACGCGTCACAATACACCACAAACGGTTCATTAGGATTCGGCAAAATCAAAATTGGAGCTGTCGTCAATCTTCTCTTCAGCTCATTAAAACTTTCCTCACACCGAATATCCCAAATGAACGCTTGCCCTTTACAAGTCAACTGGGTCAAAGGAAGTGCTAGTTTAGAAAAACCTTCAATAAACCTTCGATAATAACCAGCCAAACCCAAAAAGCTTCGAATTTCAGTAACAGATCTCGGAGCCTCCCATTGTAGAACTGCTTCTACTTTAGATGGATCCACAGAAATACCATTACCTGAAATTACGTGTCCAAGAAAACTCACTTCCGACAACCAAAATTCACACTTGGACAATTTGGCAAAAAGCTTATTTTCCTTCAAAACCTGCAAAATAATACGCAAATGCTCCGCGTGCTCCTTTCGAGACCTAGAATAAATCAATATGTCTTCAATAAACACAACAACAAATCGATCCAAATGCTCGTGAAAAATACGATTCATGTACTCCATAAACACACCTGGCGCATTAGAAACCCCGAACGGCATCACAGAATATTCATAATGACCGTAACGTGTCCTAAAAGCCGTCTTCTGAATGTCTTCCTCCTTCACCCTAATCTGATGATACCCTGATCTCAAATCAATCTTACTGAACACACAAGCACCAACCAACTGATCCATCAGATCATCAATTCTCGGAAGAGGATACTTATTCTTAATTGTCACCTTATTCAACTGGCGATAATCAATACACAACCGCATACTTCCGTCTTTCTTTTTCACCAATAAAACTGGAGCACCCCAAGGAGAAAAACTTGGCCTCACAAACCTCTTCTCCAACAATTCATTCAATTGCTTCTTTAACTCAACCAACTCAGACGCCGACATACGATAAGGTGCCATCAATACAGGTCTAGTACCAGGAACTAGATCTATAGAAAACTCCACCTCTCTCTCTGGCGGCAAGTCCGAAATATTCTCAGGAAACACTTCAGGAAAATCACACACAACCGGAAACACATCAAGTGAAACATGACTATCCACAGTCAACGACGTAAACAACCCAAACAACTGAGCTTCCTCCGCCAAAAGTCTCTTCAACTCTTTGGTAGATAGGAAACTCGAGTCTTCGTCTTCCTCAAGAGAAGGAAACCTTACCAACTTATGATAGAAATCAATATGAACCCGATTGAATTGCAACCAATTCATTCCCAGAACCACATCCAAACCTTCCAACGGCAAACACACTAAATCCATTTCAAAGTCTTTACCATAAATGGTCAAAGGACAACTCGAACAAACCAAAGAAGTAGTTACTGACCCCATTGCTGGAGTATCAATAACCATCTCACCATCCATCAAAGACAACACAAGATTCAAACGCTTAGCGCACTCAAACGAAATAAATGAATGAGCCGCTCCAGTATCAATAATAACAACTAAAGGCGTACTATTAATAAAACAAGTACCTCGGATCAGACGATCTGCACTTGAAGTCTGAGTCCCTGCCAATGAAAATACCTTCCCACTAGTTGGAGCTTGCTTCGGTTTCTGACACTTTGTACTAATATGTCCAGGTTCACCACAGTTGAAACACTTCACCACATTCTTTCGTTTACAATCAGCTACGACATGTCCGACACCTCCACAGTTAGAACACTTTCTCACATCTTTCCTGCACTCAAACTGACGATGTCCTAGTTCACCACACTTAAAACATCTCGGAGAATTAGACATACCTCCTCCACCTGACCTTCGATCAAAAGTACCCCTTTGCTTACCCTTATCCGCTGGTGTTACATACGGACCACTACGAAACTATTGCTTCCCTTTCCGGTCACTCACACTCTTGTAGTGAGTAGAACGAGCCTTACTATCCTCTTCATAAATCCTACAACATTCCACCAAATCAGAAAACCTTCTTATCCTTTGATAACTGATTGCTTGCTTAATCTCAGGACGCAATCCGCTCTCATACTTCACACACTTAGAAAATTCTGCAGTCGCTTCAGCATAATGAGGATAAAACTGCACAAGTTCCACAAACTTAGCAGTATAATCAACAACAGACATACTACCTTATTTCAGTTCCAAGAACTCAATCTCCTTATTTCCTCTAACATCCTCGGGAAAATACTTCCTCAGAAACTCCTGGCTAAACAATTCCCAAGTAACTTCTTCATCCCCAGCTTCCAACACCTGACGAGTACTAACCCACCAGTCATCAGCTTCTTCCTGTATCATGTGAGTTCCCAGTCTCACCTTACTGTCCTCAACACAATCCATAACTCAGAAAATCCTTTCAATCTCTTTCAACCAAATTTGTGCACCATCAGGATCATATCTTCCTTTGAAGACAGGCGGTCTGTTCTTCCTGAACTCATCATTACCAGCAGCATAAGGTGTACCCTGCACAGCATGAGCCATAGGTTGCATCGCAGCGGCCAAAGCAACATCATTCCTACTAGCCATATTTTGTTCATTTCCAATAACAGAAACTATGGTTAAACAAACAGCTCACTCCAAACACCAAGACCGACAAGGACTGACACAAACTGACACGGACTGGCACGAACTGACACGAACTAGCTATGATACCACTTATTGTGACACCCCCAATCTATACCCCAAAGCTATTAAAGCGATAAATAAAAATTCAAAATTTCATCAGAGTATATTTAAGACATGCACGGCATAGACCGGAGACGCCACAACAATTTGAAACAAACATACAACACCTGCTCATACAGATATGCAACCATTCAGGTAGTATTATACCCACAATTCAGAAACAAAATATAAGCGGAAAATCTGTAACTGAATATCAACATATATATATATATATATATATATATATATATATATATATATATATATATATATATATATATATATATATATATCATGAAAGTTTGTTTGTCATATACAACATCCTACATGTACAATCCAAAAGATACATATACATAATACAAAATAATCACAAACGGCCACCCTAACTACCCGGTGTCACATATCAGAGCCGACCGACAAAATAATGAAGACGCAAAGCTTAACAAAAAAACCTCCAACAACTCTAATCTGCAATGCCTCATAGAGCATTATAAAACAGCAGAAGGGTGAGAAAGACAATCATATTACAGTTGCATATAATTATATATTAACACAGAAATACACAGGTAAAACATTCTCACCACAAATGCACCACAATCAAATACAACATAACACAGTACAATTCTCAAGTATCAAATACCCATACACCTCAATCATACACAATACACTCATCATCAATACAATTTCACATATTGCATCTCATCAATCACATTCACAATTCTATGCACAATTAATCCATAATTTATGCAAATGCACAGAGACCGACACAACGACTCTATGCACATGCCATGCGGTACCGACTTCCAATATTTCTCATCACTAGTTCACTCAGGAACTCTGCTGGAATCATCGCTCGTTACTGAGGATCACTCAAGTAACATCCCGTCGGGCCAACGATGTTCCCCGTCGCTTTAGGTCCTCTTGGTATAAGGTGCACGACGTTTATGGATTGCTTTAGGTCCTCTCGGTATAAGGCGCACAATCCGATCGCTCACACCCCACATGGGCACATGATCGTCTATAACCATCGCTTTAGGTCTTCTTATTTTTAAGGCGCACGATATATCAAATCGCTTTAGGTCCTCTTATTTTTAAGGCGCACGATGTTATAGCAGATTCCCTTTAGAATCAATCCGTCACACAGGACGTCACAACAATGCATATCATGATGCTTGGCATACAATGACTCATGACAGTTAATATGCACACATATACACATCCATAATCATGCATATATCAACAATTGCCATACATCGCATTTTCTTGCCGTAAGACCACCAACCATCATCACAATATGTATTTCATGCAATTTCATCACTCAACAGTACGCAAGTCATACAATATCCACACCAACAGCATATTGCACGTACACATCAAGTTCACACAATTAAATGGCAAAAGTCGACAACAAAAACAACACATTTTCTAATTCCTGACATAATTTAATCGGCCAACAATCTCAAAACCATCATCATAATAAAGTACATTTCACAAGCTTTCTAACGCATCAAACCACACCTCAAACCGAAACGCAGATCAAAAGTTGTAAAGAAAACAAATTGGCAAAAACTGCTACATTCGCAGTGCGAAGCTCCTAGCGAGTCCTTCGCTACTTCATTCGCAGTGCGAATGTCCCAGCGAACCAAGGCAGAAGCAAAAATAGCCTAGAAAATTCCCACCGTTTGCAGTACGAACGTCCCAACGAATGCTCGCTACCCCATTCGCAGTGCGACCCCTCCAGCGAACAGTGGCAGAATGAAAAATACTACAACGTTCGCAGTGCGAACATCACGCGAACGCTCGCCACTCATTCGCTGTCCATTCGCAGTGCGAACCTGCGATTTCAGCAAAACCCAGCAGCGCACCAAATCACCCAAAAATGATATTTTCTCAAACCAAACATTTCCAAAACAACATATAACAATTAGAACCTATTCTAATCATGATAACAAGTATTCTACTACGTTTACACCGATTTTCAACCGCAAAACCATCGATTTTTCATCATATCTCTCATTTCAACCTAGAACTCAAAGCTATGGAAAGACAAGAAACATCCAAGCAAACACATACATAATCATACACAAACATAGTATAATCGAGTTTCGCACCCTTACCCAATTTAATCGTGTTCTAGAAAGTCGGTTGATTGATTTCCAAGTTTTTCCAAATTCTCTCTTTTCTTCTCTTCTCCTTTTCTTTTCTTCTTCTCTTCTTTTCTTTCTCTTACTATTTTCTCTCTTTTTCTTTCTATTATATTCTAACTTAACAAAATAATTCAAAATGCCCAAATTACCCCTACACTCAAATATCTCGCAATTGTTCCCAAAACGCGATAAAATATATTCACGACGAAAAATAACATATTTTCACATAAAAGTCAGGAATAAAAGAATATAATAATAAAATACTCAAAACGACTCAATTAATTAAAAAGACAAAACTGGCCGGGGCGTTACAGCTCAATTCTCAGTCTTCTCATTCATGGATGGATTCTCCAGATATAATCAGATCAAGATGGCTCCCTCCGACATGGAAAAGACTACTTTTATTACACCGTGGGGAACCTTCTGTTACAAGGTAATGCCCTTCGGGTTAAAGAACGCTGGGGCAACTTATCAAAGGGCAATGGTAACTCTCTTTCACGACATGATGCACAAGGAAATAGAGGTTTACGTCGATGATATGATTGCTAAATCAAAAACTGAGGAAGAACACATAATCAATTTACAAAAGTTGTTTGAACGGCTAAGGAAGTTCAAGCTACAACTAAATCCTGCGAAGTGTACTTTTGGGGTCAGATCTGGGAAGTTGTTGGGGTTCATAGTCAGTCAAAGAGGTATAGAAGTTGATCCTGACAAAGTGAAGGCCATCCAAGAAATGCCAGCTCCGAGGACTGAAAAAGAAGTGCTTAGGTTCCTGGGAAGATTAAATTACATCGCTAGGTGCATCTCCCTCCTTACTGCTACTTGTGAGCCAATCTCCAAGCTGCTAAGGAAAGGTCAAAGCATCGAGTGGGGTGAAAACTGTCAAAAGGCTTTCGATCGAATTAAGGAATATTTACAAGAGCCACCCATATTAATACCACCCGTACCTGGAAGACCACTCATAATGTACCTAACGGTGCTTGACAATTCGATGGGCTGTGTACTCGGACAACAAGACGATACAGGAAGAAAAGAGCACGCAATCTATTACTTGAGTAAGAAATTCACAGATTGTGAATCCAGATACTCACTCTTGGAGAAGACCTGTTGTGCTCTTGTATGGGCCGCCCGACGATTAAGACAATACATGGTGTGCTATACTACTTTCTTAATATCCAGAATGGACCCCATCAAGTATATATTCGAGAAGCCTGCAGTGACTGGGAGAGTGGCTCGGTGGCAGATGTTACTGACTGAATATGACATCCAGTATGTTACCCAAAAGGCCATAAAAGGGAGTGTGTTAGCTAATCATCTCTCTCATCAGCCAATAGATGACTATCAACCTATGCAATTTGACTTCCCCGACGAGGATGTGATGGTTGTAAGAGATGATGATATCCCAGATTCCTACGAAGGACCTGAACCCAGATCTCGGTGGAAGCTTATATTCGATGGTACCTCAAACGCAGAAGGACATGGAATGGGGGCTGTTATAACTTCACCAATGGGATTTCACATACATTTTACCGCGAGGATATGCTTCACGTGTACCAATAATATGGCGGAGTACGAGGCGTGTGTCTTGGGAATTAACGCAGCCATTAACCTCGGAATCAAGATCTTAGAAGTATATGGAGATTCGGCTCTCGTCATCAATCAAGTCAAAGGAGAGTGTAGAACACTTAATGCCAAGCTAACTCGATATCGAGATTGTGTCTGGAAAAGGATAGCATACTTTGATGAGATCACCTTCCATCATATCCCCAGAGATGAGAATCAACTGGCAGATGCTTTGGCAACTTTGGCGTCCATGTTCAAAGTCAAATGGTATAACGAAGCACCGACTATAAGAATTAACCGCCTAGATGAACCATCGTACTGTGCAGCATTGGAGGCCGAAGTAGATAATAAACTGTGGCTTTACGATATCAAACAGTTCCTCCAGAAACAAGAATATCCTGCAAATGCCTCAAGTGGGGATAAGAAAACACTTAGAAGACTGGCTGCCCAGTTTTTCCTTGATGGAGAGGTACTGTATAAAAGGAATCATGACATGGTGTTACTCCGGTGTTTAGATGGACATGAACAGGACATGCTCATCGGAGAAATACACGAAGGATCCTTCGGAACCCAACCAAATGGGCATACTATGGCTAAAAAGATTCTCCGAGCAGGGTACTATTGGTTGACTATGGAGTCCGACTGCTTTAAATATGTCAAGAAGTGCCACAAGTGTCAAATCTATGCGGATAAATTCATGTGCCGCCAACTCCCCTGAATGTATTAACTGCTCTATGGCCTTTTTCTATGTGGGTGATAGACATAATAGGGATGATCGAGCCAAAGGCATCAAATGGACACCGGTTTATTCTAGTTGCTATCGACTACTTCACCAAATAGGTAGAGGCTGCTTCCTACACTAATGTGACAAGACAAGTAATTGCATGATTCATCAAGAAAGAGATAATTTGTCGCTATGGGGTTCCTAACAAGATCATCACGGATAATGGCCTCAATCTAAATAACAAAGTAATGGACGAGCTATGCGAGAGTTTCAAAATCGATCACCATAACTCGTCGCCGTATCGCCCGAAGATGAATGGCGCGGTAGAAGCAGACAATAAGAACATCAAGAAGATTATCCAGAAAATGGTGAAGACCTACAAGGATTGGCACGAAATGCTCCCTTTCACACTACATGACTACAGAACCTCAGTTCGTACTTCAACAGGAGCTACTCCTTTTTCCTTGGTATATGGCACATAAGCGGTACTCCCTATTGAAGTAGAAATTCCTTCACTTAGGGTCATAATGGAGACCAAGCTGGATGAAGTGGAGTGGGTAAAAAATATACTTGATCAACTGAATCTCATAGAGGAGAAGCGCATTGCCGCTGTATGTCATGGTCAGTTATATCAACGGAGACTCAAGAAGGCATTCGACAAGAAAGTTCGTCCTCGCCTATTTGAGGAGGGAGACCTGGTGTTAAAGAAAGTGCTACCCATCTATAAAGATCCTCGTGGCAAATGGGCCCCAAACTATGAAGGACCATATATTGTAAAGAGCGCCTTCTCTGGTGGAGCTTTAATGTTGACTACTATGGATGGAGCGGATTTACCGCGACCGGTAAATTCCGATTCAGTCAAAAAATACTATGCCTAGAAAAAGAGGATAAAAGCCCGCTAAGTCGAAAACCTAAAAGGGCGACTTAGGCAAAAATTAGGGCGTCCCGGTGGATTGAAAACTCGAAAGAGCAATCCAGGCAAAAATTAGGGACTCAAATAAAAAACGATACCCGGCAAGTCGAAAACCCTAAAGGGCGGCTAGTTGAAAAATGGTATATTATCCTGATGGACTAAGACTCAAAAAGAAAGGTCCATGCAAAATTAAGGATATCCAAAAGGCATAGGACTGATAGCACTTACGATCACACGACGAGGATTCAGAAAGGAATGATCAATCCAGTCGTCATCTTCAGAAGCGAAGTGTTGTGGCCTCGGAGACTTAGGGATATTAGCTGGTGTTTGATTTCAATAGGGACGTAGACAAATTTGTTTTTCTGTATTGCCATTCTTTTATCTTGTAGAGTTGTAGTAAGTCCTCCTTATGAGGATTACTTTTCTTATGTACTGTTGCCTATTTATGAGCCATTTTTCAATAAATAAAATTTTCTTTTCTTTCCAATTACTCCGCTTGATTACAAAATGTTGATTAATTATAGAGTAATGCATTGAAACATTGGGCAAAATTAAAAGCTTTCAAAAAAGAAAGAAAAAAGGAAAGGTATTTTACTTCGATGTGGGGACAGTACAGGGATCATATTTCTTCCAAGTTAAACACAGGTCTACATGCGATTCAATCATTATGGAAGTTCTGCAAAGGAATAATACGCATCTCCAGGAAGTAAGAGCATGAGACTTGTTACAATCATCAAAGGAGTCAAGGGTTCAAGGGTCGGGAAGTTGGAATGTTACAAGAGATATTGGTTTCCGTAAAAACATGCATTGTATACCATAAAAGAGGCGCTAGCCCAAATAATGCATCACGCATAAAAGCATACATACTTTTAAACATGCATACATGGCATAGGATTATAATTACTTCCAGGGATAAAGGGGTTTAATCGGATATTTCGCTACGGGTTTGTTACTAGGGATCTCAGGGGTAGTCAGCGTGATACTTGTCTGGCTCAGCGGTCAAAATTAGGGTCCTTCTTGTATTTAATCATCTCCTCTTCAAAAGAGGAAGACACGTCAACTTCCTCTTTCTGATTCGAAGACGATTAAATAGGGGCAGCTGTAGTACCCTAAATTTTGACCAGTGATTTTTCATCTTTTTAGAGCTTTTGGTGTTACTAGGTGGTGTCATTTGGGCTTTGGGGTGTGCTATTGCTTTTGGGCCCATTTTTGGGTTTTTGGGTTTATATAAACTTTTTACATTTAATTAGGATTTAGATTTATTTTTTATTTCATTTTTGCTCATTTATTTTAAGGTAAAGTTTTATTCTAAGATTTTATTGATTATAAGAAATTATTGGGGATTTCATTTATTTAAAATTTTTAGAGTAGAACTAATTAGGTTTTTATTTTATTAGAAAAGATTTGGGGCTTTTTAGATTTTTATTTTTTAGAGTTAACTATTTTTATTATTTTTCTTATTAGTGATCTTTATATGGGATTTTTGCCTGGTTTTTAATTAGGGGTATTGTGTTATTAATAATTAAGGTTAAGATATTTTTTATTATTAATTCTTTCTAAGTCGGTTTGATTAATTAGTATTATTTTTATTTTTATTAGTATAATTGTAAGTTATTAGCTACGGTTGTATTATTTTCTTAGATTGATTTTGATTTCCGTTGGGTTATGTGGATGGTTATTAGTTTCGGTTTATTTTATTTATTTTATTTTTATTTTTATTCTTTTCGCTTGGTCAAAGTGTTTGACCCATTGGTGGGTCTTCGTCTCCCTCATTCACAAACCCTAACTTAGTGCTGGATCTAAGGGAAAAAAAAGCAAAATCAAATCAAATCAGGATCTTTTTTCATTAATTTTTACAATCAGATTACAAATTACAATCGGAATATATTACAAAATCAAATCAAATAAACTATATCTAAGATTTCCTAAAACAAAAATCGGATTTAATCCCTAAGACCTAATTCTAATGCTTATAAAAGCAAAAAGAAATTTATGAGGAAAGGGACCCCCGAATTGAATTGCGGCGCGAATCCACAACCTTCACCTAAAGCTCACGATCTTCTAATAGAGACTTAGGGTTCATCACTAGAACCCTAATCCCTCTGAGCTCAAACCCACCTGCAAACAGAAAAAGGAGATTAGAAGAAGAAGGGATAAATAAACATACAACCAGTTTCACGACACTGACGGTCAATAAAGAAAAAACTTAGCTTTTTTAAGATTGTGTTTCTGATTGTTGTTGTTGTTTGCGGTTCTAGGTTTTTTTTGGGAAATTAGGGTTAGGGTTCATGTGAACCCTAGGGTTCGTAGGATGTAAGATTAGGGTTCTTGGGGTTCAGTGGGGTTTCTGGATTTTGGTCGAAGGTAGGTTTAGGGTTCATACGATTTAGGTTAGGGTTCATACGGTTTGGGTTAGGGTTCATCAATTCTGGGTTGGGGTGGGGTTAGGGTTCTTGGTATATGAATGTTCCGGTTGAATCCTCAACCGGATTCTGGGATTTACGGTGGTTGGGGGGTTTTGGCCGGTGGCCGGAGGCCGTTGGAAGGGTGCCCAGAGAGGTTAAGAAAGAGGAGAGAAGCGAGAGAGAATGGGAGTTAGTGAGAGAGAGAGAGAGCGGGTAAGAGAGAGAAGGAAATTGGAAAATGAGGGGGGTTCTGAGGAGAAAGGAGATTATGTACTCCCTCCATATGGTCTTGGATGCGCGCCAAGTGTCCTCCCTTGGGCCATCCAGATTTCTTGACCGTTGGAGTCAACGGGTTCCCCTCCACACGCGCACATCATGAGTCTCCTTTGACTCCACATCTAGACCGTTCATCTCGCATACCTAGGGTAGTAATCAGAATCTAAGGCTAGGATTTCAAGCCTTTGGGAACCGTCTGATCATCATCAGACGCTCTTGAGGGAGTTCAACGTTGACTGCTCCTATGTTTTTCTGTTTTTTTTATTTTGCATGCTTTGGACTCTAGTAACTGGGCCTTGCGCCCAGATTACTTTTTGCACCCCTCAACACTGGCCCATTTACTTATTCAGTGCAACACACACCCCCCCTGAGTTTTTATTATTATTATTTATTAATTAAGTTAATTACTTAAATTAATTAATAAATTAGGACTGTAATACTAATTAGGTTTTTTTTATATAAATAGGGATTTAGGGTTAATTAAATAAATTGAATTGATAACTCAATTTAATTGTTCATTTAGGTTTCATTGGGGTTTTTTTTATCAATTTAATTAATAAACTTAATTTAATTGTTTATTTGGGTTAAAATTTTAATTTAGGGTTTTTTTTTTATCAAATTAAATTAATAACTTAATTTAATTGTTGGATTGGGTTTGTTTTCGTTTAACTTAGTTTTTTTGGTTTTATCCGTTAAATTAATAACTTAATTTAATTGGTTAATTAGATTTTAGTTTAGTTTTTTTTTTCAATAATTAATTTAATTATGTAATTTAATTATTTAATTGGATTTTTATAACAAATACCATTATTTGTTTAAATTGTTTCTTGTGGTTTTAACTTTTATTTAGGAACTTCATTGAGGAATTTCTTGGGTCAATTGGGGGGTTGGATTCAATTGTATATTTCATATTTTCAACATATTGGGTTTTTTTTCTTAAAAGAAGATAGGGACATAAGGGATTCTTAGGGATTTAAATTATGGATAAAGCTCTTGGTCCGAGAGCCTAAATAAGGGATGGGCTAAGGGATAAAGCTCTTAGGTTCCAAGAGTTAAAACATAGGCCAAAGGGATTTAGGGATAGAACTCTCCGTCCGAGAGTATAAATAATGGATAAGGGATAGAACTCTCCATCCGAGAGTATAAATAATGGATAAGGGATAGAACTCTCCGTCCGAGAGTATATATAATGGATAAGGGATAGAACTCTCCGTCCGAGAGTATAAATAATGGATAAGGGATAGAACTCTCCATCCGAGAGTATAAATAATGGATAAGGGATAAAACTCTCCATCTGAGAGTATAAATAATGGATAAGGGATAGAACTCCTTATCTAGGAATATAAATAATAGATTAAGAGATAGAACTCTTTATCCAAGAGTATAAATAGTGGATTGGGTTTAGGATTAGAAGTGGAAATAGGAATAGGGGAGGTGAACTACGATTACTCTGATCCTTCAAAATTGAAGGTACGTAGGCATAGGGTTGTGAACCCTAGCGAGTATAATTAATAAAAAAGACTTAGGTTTCCTATGTAAATAAATCATTTAGACAAACAAACAAGCATACCATAAAATCTAAGGAGGATCCCATTGAGTACAATGGAGGTGAGGGGTGCCTAACACCTTCCCCTCACTTAACCGACTCCCGAACCATAGGAATCTCTGCCCTTGGGATTAAGGATTTTTAGGTTTATCATTATTTTCCTTAAAAATTATGGTGGCGACTCGAAAAATTTTGCCGGCCGCGACAGGAGTCTTCATCTTCGTCATTGCTGGTTTTATCTTCACTTTGCTCTTGAGATGTGGACTTTGAACAAGAAGCCTTAAGAGCAATTGACTTCTTTTCCGTATCTTTTGTTTTCTCCTTCTTTATACTCTTTTCATGTTTATCAAGGCTAATGAGCATTTGCTCATGCTCATCGAGTTTGCCAAATAATGTGGTGAGGTCTAGAGTAGCTAGATTATTGGCCTCCTTGATCGCGGTGACCTTCGGCTGCCATTCCCTGTTAAGACACCTCAAAATCTTATTAGTAGCAACCTCGTTTGGAATTGGTTTACCAAGTACATGCAATTTGTTGATAATGTGAGCAAATCATTCTTGCATATCCGCAATGGTTTCCCCTTGCTTCATGTAAAAAAGATCTAACTCTTGCGTTAGTGTGTTGATACGGGCCATTTTAACATCATTAGTGCCTTCGTGGTCTACTTGTAAAGCATCCCGCATGGCTTTGGCCGTTTCACAATGAGAGACTCGACAATATTCGTCAACTCCCTAAGAGGAGATCAACATATTTTGAGCCTTCCAATCATAGCTATACTTTTTCTCGTCCTCCTCATTCCATTGAGCTTCGGGTTTGGGAACGACAACGCCTTCAGCATTATTCATTGTAATTTCCATGGGACCGTTTAAAATAACGTTCCAAACCTTCCGATCTATGGAATTTATATGGGCGCGCATACAATCCTTCCAGTAGCTGTAATTTTCGCCTGTAAAAACTAGAGCTCTATTATAAGCCCCTTTAGGTTCATTTGTCATATTCCAAGAAGTTTTACCGAAGCACCAGATAAACCGGAGCTCGTGATACCACTTGTTAGACGATGGCTAGGATCTAGAAGGGGGGTTGAATAGATCCCACAAATTTTATACACGCAAATGGTTACCAAAAATTGGTTTTAAAAGGTTTGACGAAAGCAACCACTGAATCACACGTCTACAACGAACCTCTACTAAAAGGATCAGATATGCACAACAATATTAGGAATGAAAAATGGATGAGAAAAATTCAGATTAATCAACAAAATTAAACGCAATCAATAGTGTTTTATTTGCTTGATATTAATCCAATCCAACGAGATATGTCGACAAGGAATTAATTGCAAATGCGTTCGATTTTTCTTTGAAACAGATTATCGAACACTTGGTGTGCACAAACACACTAAGTGCGGATTTCCAAATAATGTCAATGTTAAGTTGATCCTAAATACAATCCAAGGGATTGTATCAATTTTACAAAATAATTTCTCAGCTCAAAATTACACTATCTTAGAAATTTCGATCAATTGAAACTTCGTAAATTCGAATAATATTGAAAAGTAAAAGAGTAGGGAAAGAAGGACAAACACGATTTGATTAGGCAGTTCCCCAATCTTCCTCGTATGGGTACTTCTGCCCCCAATTCCACAAATGGAATTGAGATATATATATATATATATAAATTGTCGTTTGCAAATTGTTTATACAAGAGAAGAACAATGAACATCCAAACTCTCAAACGTCTTTGATTGTTGATGTTGAGTCTTCTCTCCCCTTGATTCAAGGCGAATCAAGTGCCTCAAATTCGATTGAACAAATCACCGTCTCACGCTACTAGACTGCAAGAAACCACTGTTCTTCAGTCACCTTCACTCGGTCGATTTTGATCTTCCGTAATTCGATCCCCAAACCTTTCTTCTACGATCCTCTGGCTGTAGCTACTAAACCGAATGAATACTCTGTTCTTCGGTTACCTTCGCACGGCTGAATCCTTGTAGAACGAAACGATTTGTGCCAAAAACCCCCCAAAATCTCCTTGATTCTTGGAGGACAAAACCAAAGGTTTTATTCAAGAAACACCTACCAATTCTCAATCCAGAAATGAAGATCACAACACTTCCTAATTTTGAACGTTATCACTTCAAAACAATGGGCGACACAAACAAAAATAATTATGTGTAATTGTTTGTTTACTCAAGGTTGAAGATGAAGATGAAGAGAAAGATTGGTATGAATTTTCATGTTTCTTGTTGTTGTTGAAATGTGAGCTGACCCAACTATATATAATGAATAAAAATGACCAACAATATGAAGTAACAGAAATAACAGAAAAAGGAATGCAGAAAAATCAGTTCAGACAGTGTTGGGTCGACCGCTCCTTTAATGAGGGTCGGCGTGAGCTATCCCGTGGGAATTACTACGCAAAATAGACGACCATGTGTCGACCCATCAACACCTTGCGTTGATGCAAGCCTGCTGATTTTACAGAAATCTAAATGCCCAGAAGCATGCGTCGACCACATGCAACAGGGGATCGGCGTGCGCTATCCCGAAGTTTTCACAAAACTAGTTCAAAACAGCATGAGTCGACTCATGCTCATCTTGGGTCAACTCAAGACCTGCAAATTTTCAAAAACTCATTTTTCTGCATGTTTTTGCTGACCAAGACTTAAAACAAGTATGCCAAACATCAATATTATGATCATGCACGTGTAGAAATTGTGTAGACTTCTTCCTATATGTTTAGACACATGAAAATTGATGGTTAGATGCAATTTGCCCGACAATAAAGTGATACCGCTCAAATTACAATCTAATGACTATCTTATTTGTTGACATCATTAAAACCGAAATAGATGAAAGACGTTAGCCCTCACATAAAATACCATGATCATATTAGTGACTTTCCAAGATCGTAACTTCTTCCTCAATCATTCATTTTGAGCAAACAAGGGATCCAATTTAAGATTTCATGGCACACTACATGATAGTGAAGAGTTTCAATCCAAAATCATTCCATAATTCTTTCAAGAGCCATGCCAAGATGGGGTGTCAAAGTTGTGAAAATTGCCAAACACTTAGAAAATTTTCTAAGTGTCAAACAGCTTCAACTTCCACTTTTCATAGCAAGTTTTCTCCATGATCCCAGGTGATTCAAAGAAAGTTCCTAGAATCAAAGTTGAAGTATTTTGTCCCCTCTTTCCATTGATACCTAGAGCATGAATTTTGGAGGCTCGAGCATGGATTTATGATTTATGCAAGAAGCCATGGTATAGTTATTTCATAGGACGGATTTTTGATGACATGACCAACTTGTCTTGCCGCCCATTGACCAAGGCAAGACAAGTCCTTTTCCATGTGATACAATTCAGATGTAATGCATGCTACAAGAAGCCAAAAACTCCAACCACCAAGACTTGCTTCATTTAGTTACTTACAAAAAGCATATACCATAAAGTTCTTTGCCATTTTCATGTTTATGACCAAACTTGTTCACTAAGTTTTGAGGTACACAAACCTCTTTCTTCCCATACTCTTCTTCATATCAGCTTCTGCATTTGAAGACAAGGAGGTAACTAACTTTTCTTTTCCATTTTTCTTTAATATCACTCTCTCTCTCTCTCATCTCATTAGGGGTACCCTACACGACCCTTCATGATATATTTTCATATCCACACATTCAAAATCGTGACTTCATCATCTTCATTTTTCCAAAACAAAAATAACATCACCAAACATCAACATCACACTTTCATATTCATAAAAAAGGATTCACGATCTCTCTCCAAGCTACAATAAACATCTTCATTCCTCATTGCTAAAGACCCTCATGATAATCTCACCTTCACAAATCCATCATGACCTTTCTCTTTAACAAAAACCATTGTAATCTCCCATAGAACCCATCATTATCGTCATCCATCAAAGGCTCAACATGGAATGAGAAACACATCCATATCACCACACGACTGCACAACCATACCAACATAAGCTAACACACTATTCTTCACTTGAGCAGCAAAAAGCAAAAAAAAAACAAGAACACTCTCCTGCGCACACACTTGAGAGAGAGAGAGGGGGATAACACTCAAAACCCCAGGACCTGCTAGTTTGAAAGAGAAAAAAACATTGTATTGATATCTTCTTCTTCATTCCCTCATGTTGTAATGAAACTCCAGCATAATATTCCCTCCGCCTAGATCACTAGAATAACTTCCCTTAACATACTTTCGGCTCGCTGCAACCATAATGCTTGCTTAGAACCCACCATAAACAACCTCATAACACCAAGCTCTTCCAACCGAACACTCCTTCCGCCTTGATTTTCTAGAAAACCTCTCTTTATACTCACCCAAACATCTACTAAACCACACGACCCCCACCGAAAAATACTCGTACTCCGGCCATCCCTTAAACTCAGTCCCTTTGAATTCCACCTGTAAACACCCACAAAAAGCCACCACCTTTGTGAACCAATAATGACACCACCTTGCAAAAGCTAGTGAAACTGAGGAGAAGAAAGTTCTTAAAGATACTGTCAGACTAATTCACAAAAGAGAAATCATATCAAGGTATAACAGTCCATGCACAATGTCATACCCCAAATTTTGACCACTAAGATTTACCATCATTGTGCAAATCATCATCACAATATGGATGAACCATCATGCCTCATTAGTCTCCCCAAAGATGGGTGAGCATTCACTACTATCAAAATTAAGGTTTCAAGCCCTCTCAGAGTTCTTAGACAAAGGATCAATCAAGGAATGACATGATCTTCAACTTTTCTAGCCCCTCAAACATCCACAAGGGATCAAGAGGACTCCCAGTTCATGAATCAAGCACAAGGTTGCAGCATTCTGAGTGGATCAAGCCTCACGATCGACAGTGTCACCAAATTAGGGTTTTGGTCGACCAGGGCCTCCAGATGGAGATTTTCCTTTAGGCATGAGCCAATTCTTCAAAGCATAACCTATGATGCTCCAAGGGACATCATGAACCTAATCATCAAGTCAATTTGACTTTAGGGGATACATTCATAAAAAATTAAGAATTAGGGTTTCTTGACCTAATTCACCCCTAAGTTGACTTTTGGGACAAAACATGAGCCAAGACCTCAAGAGGGGATTTGAGGGTATCAAATATATCACATTGATCCATTTGCAACAATGGATTGATCTAAGAAGCTTGAGCAACAAGTTTCAATTTCATCTGAACCACAATTAGGGTTTCGCGGGAAAAGTCAACTGTGCCTTTGACTTTTGACCAGGACATGCTCCCAAACCCTAGGACATGATTCAATACACCCTATAACACCTATGAAATCAATCCATCAAGTTTGATTTAGGTCAAGGACTTGATTTCATAGAGGATCGCACAGTTTGGAATTCATCTGATAAAAAGTCAACTGTGCACAAAAGTCAACTTTGACTTTTTGAGATTTTTCACAATTATGGTCTTTTAACCCTAAAATGATGTTAATGTGTGATTTGAATCATCATTCATCAAGAAAAATCAAGAAAAGTGGGATAACTTGTAAAAGGGGTAACCATAAAAACTTAGAAAATTTTCTAAGTTATGGAACAAAGTGGCTAGGGTACCAACTTTGGAGGACCATAACTCCTAAACCACAAGGCCATTTTCCCCATCCAAAGCTGGATTTGTAGCCCTCATGGCCCTCTACAAAAGCTTTAACTACACCTCATTCCAATTCATTATGGATTTTGAGTTATGGAATGATCAAAGTGGCTGAAAACATGAAATGCCACTTTTTCCAACACTTACTGAAATTTTCACTAAGTCAGAATCTGCCTTCACTTTTTTCCAAATGTAGGGGCATTTTTCACTTGGATCCAAAAAGTATCAAAACCAATTAGGATCAAACAGTTATTGTATCATATGAGGGCTTTCCAAAATTGCCAAGAACTCCATCAAATTCCACCTTAGCCATGAGATATGACAATGGAAATATGCCTTGCTGAAAACTGCCAAGGCTAGGCAGAATTTTGTACTTTTGCTCGATTTGGCAAAATCAGATAATTCCAAGCCTTGTCATCACTTTGGACACATCTGAGGATCAAACCTAGAGGGAGCAAACACTGATCCAAGCCTCCAAAGTCTTTGGAACAAGAAGTAGCATGCCAAACCTAGAAATCCCTAAAATAGGGACAAGACTCCAATTTTGGATTGGAGCATTTAATGGATGCACCAAGGTGGCATGGATTGATACATTTGCAACTGAATTCAGTCAAGAATGATCCAACAACTAGGGAACCACAGCTATGTGCCCCTAACCTCTAGTCAATGGCTAGAGGAGACTTGAGATTCCAAAGTGCAACCATTGGCCAAACCTCTGCAGCAGTTGCCATTCACTATTGCTTGCAAAACGAACTTGCTCAACTATAAATAGAGCTCATTTGTGCTCAGTTTGAGTACACCAAAGCCATCAAATAGATGCTTTCCTCAAAATCTCTTTCTCTAGGCAAAAATACCTTCTTTAGCAAGGTAACTTTGAGTTTTTGAGTTAGAAAGCAATTCCACCACAGCTTATGATCCAAACACATCCAATATGTCATATCTAAGCTGTCCAAACTCACACAAGTGACCTGTAATCCTTAAATCTCAAAGTCACCTCTCAAAACCTCAAAAATTTTGTGCATTTTTCAAG
Source organism: Lathyrus tuberosus (assembly GCA_022829125.1). NCBI lineage: Eukaryota > Viridiplantae > Streptophyta > Magnoliopsida > Fabales > Fabaceae > Lathyrus > Lathyrus tuberosus. The sequence goes on from JALAZF010000253.1 coordinate 7,839,583, forward strand.
CCATGTCTTGAATCAGTCACTTTCCAAACCAGATAAAACCTCAAACACACTCCAAATATCATCCTTGAACTGTCCCAAATGGTTCCCCCCATCTGGAACACCATTTGAGGGAGTTTCTATTTTGGCCACTTTTTCCCCTTTTGCAAGAAAGAGCTCAAACTCATCCCTGAGGTTTCCAGCTGATTCCAACCATCCTAAAAGCTTCTAAAAGATCATTTGAGAGTGTGCAAAGCATCAAACCATTTCTGGAACATGAAACTTGGCAGATTGCACAAAAAACTCCAAAAGCTCAAAAAAAGGTAAGCATCATGACTTGAACTTTTCAAAATATGTATTGCTTTGAGGTCCACTGATCATGCACATCTTGTACATGGTATATGTGTTGTGTTTGCACCAAATTTCCATGCAATTCTTGCCTGTATCATGAGATAGCACAGAAAATGCAATTGGAGGCCTATTTAAAAACCACTATTGGGTTTTAAAATGGAGACATGATCTTGAAAAACTACCACCACCATTGGATTCCTTGTGAAATTCTAGGCAGGATAGACCTAAGTTTTGTCTCAATCCATGGAGAAATGAGAAAGTTATGGCCTTCACGTTTCTGAGCCAAAACTTGCCTTGACTTGCCTTGGTCGGGCCTAGAAAACAAGGCAAGCCTTGTGTATTTGTTGGTTTGTTTCAATCAACGGATGTATCACCACCCCAGTGGTAAGGCGCGCGCCCTTTAACCTTGAAGTCGTGGGTTCAAACCCCACCCAGACCATTTTGTGTTTTCTCACATTTTTTGCTATTTTTTCCAATATTTTCATGTTTTATTAATTAATTGGAAAATTAATAACTCCTTCAATTTTAATTATTTCTATTTGTTTATTTTTGCAAAAAATCACAAAAATATTGAAATATTTTATTCCACAAAAAAATCAGATTTATATTTTTTATTTAATATAATTAGTATTTTTGTGAATAAATTCCTTTTTAATTGTTTTTTTAACATTTAAAAGTGAATATTTACTTTGAAAATCAAAACCAAATGAGTTTTAATTCATCTTGTGATTAATCCTTCATTTTTCAAACCTTAAACAAAAATCACAAATGGTTTATTCAAATTTATTTGGCATTTTTGTCATTTTTATTTTATTTTCTTTAAGTATTTACTTTTAAAGAAAAGCAAAATTAGGGTTTCTTTGATTTTCACCCTCACAAAACATTTTCAAACTTTGGGCCTCTATTAGAGTGTAAGACCCAACCCCTATGAAAACCAAAACCATTTTTGGGCCTCAGTCATTGTATAAGACCCGCTGTGTTTTCAATAATCCCGGTGCGATCGTCCGTTTAAAACAAACCATTTGGGCTTCTCCTTGAGCTATAAGACCCATCTTTGTTCACTTTCAATCATTTTTAGGCCTCTTTAGAGAGTGTAAGACCCATCCCCTTGTACAGAAAATCTTTCTTGGGCCTCAGTCACTTGTATAAGTCCCTGTACAAAACAACAGTGCGATCACTGATTAAACCCTGGGCCTCTCCTTGAGCTATAAGCCCCCAACAATCTTTTCATTTACCATTTTCATATGTATATAACTGTATTGTGTGGCTGTTTCACTGTAAGTCTTCTTTCATAAACTCATATCGACTGTGTAATACTAGTATAGATATTTAGAGTTTCCCCGGCAACTACGTCTAGAACTAGACAAAACCTCGTCTCCTTACCTCCGACGTTCTCCCGGATATTTCAACATAACCTAAACCATGAGACTTTTCTTTTACAACAATTTTAGATAACTAGATCTAAGAAATCTCCCCCTTGAACAGTTCATATACAGAATGCCAATGTTCCAAGTGAATCCCCTTCTGGAACTGTTCATCAGCCTCCTCTTGGGCTTAGTGCAAGGACCCACAGGCTTCCTAAAGGCACCCCCGCCTCCTCTTAGGCGTTGTACAAGGACCCGTCGGCTTCTTAGAAGTTTTCACAGCCTCCTCTTAGGCTTCGTATAATGATTCTTCCTCTGGGAAGATAGCCTCCTCTTGGGCTTCGTACAAATTGTCCCGTCAGCTTCTTAAAAGTTTTTCTCGCCTCCTCTTGGACTTCGTACAAATTGTCCCGACAACCTCTTAAAGGTATAGGAACAGAAATTAGTCATCTTAATAGAACAGTCTTTCAAAGAGTCTAGATCTTTCTATGGCGAACATATTGTCTCTTGATATCTCTTAAGCATAGTACAAAAGATAAAACTCTAGACTTGGACAGTCTAATCTCCTTGAGTCTCGAAGACATTCTCAAGTTCCTTTCAAAAATAGGAAAAAACACCGTAAACTTTGGCAGTCTCAATACCCTTCGGATTCCCCGTTTCCTTAAAGAACAGGAAATAATCCCGGTCCTCAGATCAAATCCATGAGTACAACATTACCCATATAAGAACTGATTTTCTCTTTTAACCAACATACTGGACCTGTCACTCAACGGAAACAGTAACCATAGCCTCCTCTTGGGCTTTGTACAATGATTCTCCCCAGCAGAGTTAAACCTTTTAGCCTCCATCTCGGGCCTTGTACGAGATACAAAACACTCTCTTGTTGAGTATAAATAACTCTCTTGTTGAGTCAAACATTTTTAGCCTTCATCTCGGGCTTTGTACGAGATACAAACACTCTCTTGTTGAGTATAAAAAGACTCTCTTGTTGAGTCGATCACCTTTAGGCTCCATCTCGGGCTTCGTACGAGATACAAATCACTCTCTTGGTGAGTATAAAAGACTCTCTTGTTGAGTCAAACTCTTTTAGCCTCCGTCTTGGGCTTCGTACATGACACATATAAAAACACTCTCTTGTTGAGTCAACCCTTTTAGCCTCTATCTCGGACTTCGTACGGGACACAAAAGCATCCTCTTGTTGGGTCAATAGCCTCCTCTTAGGCTTTGTATAAAGAAATCCCCGCTCGATTCAATCAACCTTTTAGCATCAAATCATGCTTTGGTCAGAGCATACAAACATCAACAATTCCTTTTCCCTCATCTAATTGCTGTAAGCGGCAAGCCTCTGGATTATTTACCTCCACGCCACTATCCCTCTTTTAGATTGAGGAATTCCTAAGGAAAGATAGCATTGCTCTACACTGAGTTAAAGTCTTCTCCTTCAGGTTGAAAATCCCCTATAAAGGAAATTATGGCATTGCTGGATTCGCATATCCCAGTTAAAGTAATTCTCCTTTATAATCAGTCACGCAACAATTGTGACAAACAGACCCCTTTAGAGATGACAAATTCTCTCTAAAGTCAACACCCTTTTAGCTTCACATCTTGGGCTTCAAACAAGATACAAATATACCCTTCAGCTTCACATCTTGGGCTTTGAACAAGATATAAACCACTTTTAGCTTCATGTCTTGGGCTTTGACCAAGACACCAAAACACCATTTCCTCCCATAGAATATGAGGAACTACGATCGCTCTGATTTCCCTATCCCGGGAATACGTAGGCATAAGATTGGAAAAGAATCTTAGTGAGCACACTAATCGAAAAACCCCAAAGTCCCCTACCTCCAGCCAATCTAGCACAGTATCCCAAAAAATTCCCCATGAACAATCCCAGTATTTCGTTCTGAACAAAATAAGCAAAGAGAGACCCACGAACTAAAGCCGCATCTGTAAACCAATAGTTTTGACTGTTTAACCTCAGTTTGCAAGCAGGGTTAATTGGAGACATCTATTTCCCTTCCTTCATCAGCTTCAATAGGATAAAAAATGAATCGAATGTAGTACCAAAGCGATAGTGATTCGAAACCACAAAAACCGCGCTATAGAAAAATGGCGACCACAGTGGGAGCGACTTGGTAAGATCTTGTCGTCCCCATTTTCCACAGAGAAAAATGGCGCCCACCGTGGGGCCAAACAAAGGAATCTTGTCTCTCTTATCTCTCTGGTTGAAACCTTCTCTTAGGACGAGTCTATGGGTTCACAAGGTATCACCGAATGACGGTTCCATCGGGGAATGTCATTGTTGCTAGGATCAGCCCTCACTAGGATCTTAGGTCAAAAACCTTTAAGTTGGGAAGGTACCACAGAATGGCGACTCCGCCGGGGAGCCATTTTCTGTTAGGATCATAGGATTCATAGCTCTTAAAAAGTCTAGGACATTAGGACAAATATATATACTGTTTTTCCTAATTGATATCTGTGTTTATTTTTCTGCTAATGGGAATGCCTGTGATGCCGCATGTGGAAAGATTGAGTATACACCTAGGAAAAACCTCTTTCAATAGTGCGGAAGCTATCAGAAATAGTTGTCACGCGATAATACCCTCTTCTGAGATTCTTTGAAATACATCACCTAGCACGGTTCCCGGCCCGCTGATGTTATCTCGACACGAATCAATGATTTTGACAGACAAGTACAAAAATCACTAGTATAAACCTTTGGGGGGGGGGGTAGAGCCTTGACTTCATGACACCGACCCTTTGACCCCATGTTTTTTCTATGTTTTTGTGTGTTGCATTCATACATTCATCTAAAAAACATTAAACAAAAAAAAAATTCTCTTCTAGTCTCTCTTTTTCAAATTAAACTAAGACAATGATTGCAAATGTCAGAGAGAAAAGGATTGCGCTCATGGATTTTGGTAGACGAAAAACTCACAAGTATACCTTCAAGGTTCCAAAACTAGGGGATTTTTTAGAGCCAAGTACGGAGGTCTGCTACCTCTATTAAGGGTCCATGTAATTGAGGGATTCCTGGAGGCACTCATTCAGTTTTATGATCCGATCTATCACTGTTTCACATTCCTGGATTACCAGCTCGCACCAACGCTGGAGGAGTATTCTCATTTGACTGATCTACCCATTACTGATCAAGTTCCCTTTTCTGGGCTGGAAGAAATTCCAAAGATCAAATCATTGCAAGAGCAATCTATTTAGATGAGTCAGACGTCGGGAGTCACCTGACCACCAAGGGAGTAATCCCAGGTTTACCAGCCAAGTTTTTGGTAAAGAAGGCTTTGTACTTTGCTAGTATAGGGAACATTACTGCTTTCGATAGCATCTTTGTTTTTCTCACCTGCGGGTTATTTCTGTTTCCCAACATTGATAACTTCGTCAATATCAATGCCATTAAGGTTTTTATCATTGGAAACGCCATACCAACCTTACTCGTAGATGCGTATCATTCTGTACACTTAAGGAATTTATACAGCGGAGGAATGATCACGTGCTGTGTACCCCTGCTATATAAATGGTTTATCTCCCATTTGCCTAAGTCTGCTGCTTTTTGGGATCATAAGAGTGCCTTGCGTTGGTCACAGAAAATCATGTCTCTTACCAACTCTGATATAGATTGGTACAATAGGATTTATGACGGGATCAGGCTCATTGATCGTTGTGGAAACTTCCCCAACGTACCCCTTATAGGAACTAAGGGAGGAATCAATTACCATCCAGTTTTAGTTCGTCGTCAATTTGGATATCCGATGAGGCATGTTCCGCGTAATGCTCATCTGGAAGGTCTTTTCTTCAAGAAAGGAGAAAATGATAGGGCACTAAAGATAGAAATAGTGCACGCTTGGAAACATGTTCATAAGAAAGGACGGGAGTCTCTAGGAAAACTGGATTGTGTTTCGGTGGAGCCTTATCTCCACTGGGTACAAACTATAGCTCTCAAGCTAAAGATACCTTATCCTTGTCACGGAGTTCTTCCGCCAAGGGAATCTGTCATGTACTTCATGACTGAAACGGAAAAACTTCAGGTTACTCTCAACAAAGTTCAACAGGAGAGGAGGTCTTGGAAGAACAAGTACCGCATTCTCAATGTGGAGTGTACCAAAATACAGCAACTGTTGAAAGATAAGGATGCTCTAATTGAGATTTTGGAGCAACATGCTATAGAAAATCAGGATGACCAAAGGAATTTGCTCGCTCCTTTGACTTGGCAAAGGAATGACAACCCGACAACGGCCCAAGAGCCCTGGTCCAAGAAAAGAAAAGCACCCGAACCAGCACCTGAGCTCTCTTCAGAGAGGACTCAGGACCCATTAGTTTAGATTTCCTTTTCCAGCATTTTGTAATCTACTGTATTTCCATTTTCGCAATCCTTTGAATTCAATAAAATGGGGTTTCCCCACTGTTTGATATTTGCAATCCAATTGTCGAAGTTTACTTTGAATAAACAAAAACAATTAATATAATCATTGCATTCATCATTCTCACGTCACGTATTCTTCTTACCTACGAATCTCACGTTTGTGTCTCGGTTCTAGAGTCAAATTGTCTCATTCGTACAATACTCGGGCCAATCGTCAGAAAAGGATGGATGATCTCGAGGAAGAGAACAGAGAGTTGAAAGAAGAGATCGACGCTCTGAGAGAGGATATGAGAAAGCTTCGTAACGACATGCAAGCCATGGCAGAAGCTCAGCTACAAAGAACTGTGATCTCAGAGATCACCTCAACGCCCATAGTGGAGAAGTATGATCCTAGGTATCAAATGCCGAAAGATCGTTCCTGGGGTATGCCTGTTAACTATATCCCGGAAGGATATGTTCTGCCGATCACTGAAGATCAGGGAATCATAGCAGAAGCCGCTGGGCCTGAAGGTTACAAACTTTGGGAAAGCGAGGATGCCAGAGGCATGATGAGGACTCCTGAAGGTTACAAACTTTGGGAAGCGCCAAGATTCACTGCCGTAGTAACGGTACCACCCCCTGTGGTGTACACTGTCCCGGAAGGACAGATTCCACAAATACCTTCTGGTAGAAAGGAAAGTATGTTCGATAGATTGGATGAATTCCAGGAGCAGTTCCTGGAAATGCAGAAGGAACTGCAAGCTATTCGCGGTCAGGATTTATTTGGAAAAGACGTCGCAGACCTCTGCTTGGTCCCCAATATGAAAGTCCCGCACAAGTTCCAAGTACCCGATTTTGAAAAATACAAGGGTAACTCTTGCCCTCGAAGCCATTTGGTGATGTACGCTCGGCGAATGTCAGCTCAGACAGAGAACCAGGATCTACTGATTCACTACTTTCAAGATAGTTTAACCGGTGCCTCATTAAAATGGTACATGGGTTTAAACCGCACTACGATTAGCACGTTCAGAGATCTTGGCACTGCTTTTGTCCAACAATATAAATACAATTTGGACATGGCACCAGACAGAGATCAACTCAGATCAATGTCGCAAAAGGACAAGGAAACCTTTAAGGAATACACTCAGAGATGGTGTGAGATTACCGCTCAAATTTGTCCACCTCTGGAGGAAAAAGAGATGACAAAGATCTTCTTAAAGACCTTAAGCTCATTTTACTATGATAGAATGGTCGCCAGTGCGCCCAGTGACTTCACCGAGATGGTGGGCATGGGAGTTCGTCTTAAGGCGGGAAGGATGTTTAGTGAAAGACGTTGGATCATCAAGTAGTACAAAATGATACGGTGGTGGTCTCCCTAAGAAAAAAGAGCAAGATATCAGGAATATCTCTCTCAGAAAGCAAAGGCGACGGTACCAGCCAGTAGTAGTTGTAACTCCTGCTATCAACCCTGCGCCTGTTCCTACGTATCAACCTCAGGTTGCGCAGAGCCAACCGAATCAACAGCAATTTCAGCAAAGGACACAACAGCCTCTTTAGCAGGCTCGTCCTCAATACAAAAACAACCGTACAACGCGGCCACCAGGATTTGATCCTATACCCGTACAGTACGCAGAACTATTTCCATTACTACTGGCCAAGGGGCATGTCCAGACTAAGTCTCCTATTACAGTATCGGAAAATCTGCCTTTTTGGTTTAAGGTGGATCAGACTTGCCCTTACCATCAAGGAGGACCAGGGCATAACATAGAAAGTTGTCTCAGTTTCAAATCCGACATGCAAAAGCTTGTTAGGAGAGGGGTCTTATCTTTCAAAGATACGAATCCGAATGTTCTCACGAACCCGCTACCTCAACGCGAGAAGGTTACGGTCAATTTGATAGAGGGAAAGTCTAACAACACCTATCAAATTCACGATGTACTCTTATTGAAGGCCAACTTATTCAAGATGCATTGTAGACAGAGTGGATATGGCCATGTGCCACCTCATAATTATCACCAGTGTGATATCTGCTCTAAAAGCAATCAAGGATGTTCTGTGGTGCAATCATCTCTACAGGAACAGATGGATCTCAGATGGATCCAAGAGCACTAAGTTCGTGGAGTTAACATGGTTTATACGAATTCCAACATCATTCAAAACCACGATATCCGTGTAATGAATGTCAACTTGGTGGCAATGTACTCAAGGCAAAGCCAGTATCATAATCTGCCGCGTCACGATTATAATTCCTGCCTGACTTGCTCGGTAAACAAACAGGGATGCTCTTTTGTACAAGAGGCCCTCCAGCGTCAGATGGATCTTGGATGGATTCAAGACTACCATGATAGGAATCATTATCAAATCAACATGATTCAAATCTTCGATATTCGCTTGATGAATACCAGCCTGGTGGAGTTACATGCTAAACAGGTCTGGCTTGGGTTCCTGGTATCACATGATTATCAGGGCTATAAAGCAGGTTGTAAAGATGATCAGGGCCGTGCCCTTGTCCAGGAAACACTTCAGCACTTGTTGAACCACTGGTGGATTCCAATCTATATGGATGAAGACACCCAGCAAATCAGTATCACTAACGGGAATCCTACTAGATATCAAAGTCAGGATGTTCGGTCGATGGAAACAGATCTAGTAAGGTTACACTGTATTCAAAGAGGACATGGCCAGGTGCCACTACACAACTATGAGCGGTGTGGAGTTTGCTCAGTGGATAATCAAGGATGCTACCTCATGCGAGCAGCCCTTCAAAGTCAGTTGGACCACAAAGAGATTCAACCATGGTCAAGTTCTGGATCAGTCAACTATTTTGCTGATCAAATCAAGGACGTCGTCGTAATCTCTGATCATCAGGGGACTAGGGATGTTTGTACCATTATCCCTCTACTTGATGAATCGAGAGTTCCCAACCGGGAAAGGATCGAAATTACTTACGATGGTCAGAAAAATCAGAAGGCTCCCATTGTCATCTATCTATCGAGACCGCTACCGTATGAATCAACTAAGGTTATCCCTTACAAATACTGTGCAACAACAATTGAGAATGGAAAGGAAATTCCGTTACCCTCCGTCATGAATATTGCAGACATCAGTCGAGTAACACGGAGTGGTAGAATCTTCAACAGAGGAGTTGGAGAACCCAACAAAGAAAAGGAACCTCAGACAGAAGTTCCCAATTCACCAGTCGGTCAATCCAGTAATCCCGACCTTTCAAAAAACGATGATGAGATGGTAAAGCTCATCCAAAGGAGTGAATACAACATTGTTGATCAACTGTTACAAACTCCTTCAAAGATCTCAGTATTATTACTTTTACTCAGTTTGGAAGCCCACAGGGAGGCTCTACAGAAAGTCTTGGAGCAAGCCTTTGTGGAACAGGATGTAACAATTAGACAGATCGATAGCATTGTCTCTAACATCACTTCCTGCAATAACTTGGGATTTAGTGATGAGGAATTCCCTGAAGAAGGTTGCCATCATAACATGGCGCTCAACATTACAGTCAACTGCAAGGACGATGCTTTAGCCAGCGTACTAGTAGACACAGGGTCAGCCCTGAATGTTATGCCGAAGTCCACTTTGATATGATTATCATTCAAAGGACCTCCGATGAAAACCAGTGAGGTCGTCGTCAAAGCATTTGACGGATCCATAAAAACGGTTATCGGCGAAGTCGACCTTCCCATAACTATTGGTCCTCATACTTTCCAAGTCACTTTCCAGGTCATGGACATCCGGGCAACATACAGTTGTTTATTAGGAAGACCTTGGATACATCAGCTGGGGCGGTCACTTCGACCCTCCACCAAAAGCTAAAGTTCGTCCAGAATGGCCAACTCGTCACAGTCTGTGGAGAACAAGCCTTGCTAGTGAGCAACTTGTCATTATCTACTTGTGTAGAACCCGAGGAGGTTGTTGGGACTCAGTTCCAAGCACTGTCGGTGACAAATGAGAATCAATCAGAGAAAGGAACCTCGATTTCCTTATACATAGATGCTCTCGAAGTGATCGAAAATAACAATGCAAAAGGATGGGGACAGCTTGTCATTCCTACTGATAACAAAACAAAGAAGGGTCTCGGTTTTTCTGCAACCTGCACCCAGACAGCTGCTAACGATGAAAGTCTTCATCCCATCCAGAACTTCTTCCACAATGGAGGTTTCCTTCATACAGTGACTCAAGACGTGCATACCATCAATAAAGATGATTCCTCCGATATGGAGGAAGAATGGAAGTCCTATCTCAACGAGGACGGTTATACGTCTGAGGGCGAAACACAGACTCCCTTTTGCTATCCCGCACAGAGTCCGAGATTTATACCGAGGTCAGATGTTGAAATGATATACGGAGATTGTGATCCTGAAGGATGTCGGGCTCCGCCAAATTCATTAGAGGAAGACACTTTGATGAAAGACAACTTTGACCATGACTATTATGGCCCAATGGATGGTCTGCCTATGTGGCAGCCTTACCCAGGAGACTTGGGGCAAGAAAATCAGCCGAACAATGAAAATCAGCTGAGCATCATTGAAAAGAATACCTGCGTCCCCACCATGTCATGGGATCAACACCCAGGTTATCCTAAAAATACCCAGCATGACGATGAATTCGCAACGTTTGTCGGACTAGAATTCATCAACTATGCTTTTCCCGAGGTCAACGTTATCGAGAGGGATGACTCCTCTAGTTCCACTAAAGTATGGGACACCTTAGGACAACCGAGTGGAAAATACGACTTCAAGGTCAAGTACACCACTCCTGAAAGCTCTTGTATCAGGCTCGAAGACATCCAGCCAACTGGATGGGGAGATACAGGTGAGAGTACAAATACTATGCAAAATACAACTGAGGAATCCTCCTACGACAACTCTGTCTGGGAGACAGATTCCAATGATCCTGCTCCGCCAGAAATCAGCGTCATTTCTGAAGACAAATCAAGGAAGGTACTAGACTTTGTGATTCACCGAGGAGTTCGCCGCCAGTGGGTTGCTATCGATGTTCCAAGGATTGTTCATAAGTCTAAGTAATTGCCATCTTTACTTTAACCTTTCACCCTGCCCAGGTGAAACAGGTGTTTTGATAGGGCTCACTTTCTGTAAATTTCCCTCTTCGCTTCGCCCAAAGCGACAGAGTTTTGTTTTATAGGGCCGTAGTTTCAAGAATCGACTTGTTCATTAATAAAATAACGCCGTTCTGTAATTTCCGCATTAATTGCTGTTTTCTCTTTTCATTTTTCAAAAAATGGTAATCCTAAAAAACAACTCAATAATAAAAACAAGCAGTAAAAGAAATACACTGCACACACTTTTGCATTCTCTCTATCTCTTCTAAACACAAATCATCACGTCATGCAGATTGCTTGTTTTAAACCCCGTTGAAACATACAATCCAATGCCTTCTCCCAACTTTGAATTCCCGGTATTTGAGGCTGAAGAAGAAGATGACAAAGAAATTCCAGAAGAGATCTCCCGACTACTCAGACAAGAGGAAATGTCCATTGAGCCTCACAAAGAGCCGTTGGAAACGGTCAACTTGGGTTCAGAAGAAGAGAGAAAAGAAGTCAAGATTGGGGCATTGCTCAGTCCAACTGTCAAAGAGAGTTTATCGAAACTTCTCAAAGAGTTTCCCGATGTATTCGCTTGGTCCTATCAGGATATGCTAGGGTTGGATACCAGCATCGTGGAACATCATCTAACGTTAAGATCGGAATGTCCGCCAGTAAAACAGAGGTTGAGACGGACTCACCCAGAAATGGCTGTCAAAATCAAAGAGGAGGTACAGAAACAGATTGGCGCAGGTTTCCTTGCCACATCAGAATATCCTCAATGGTTAGCCAACATCGTACCAGTTCCGAAAAAGGACGGAAAAGTCAGAATGTGTGTGGATTACAGAGATCTAAATAAGGCTAGTCTAAAGGACGACTTTCCCTTACCACACATTGACATGATGGTAGACAGTACAGCAAAGTTCAAAGTCTTCTCCTTCATGGATGGATTCTCGGGCTATAATCAGGTCAAAATGGCGCCGAAAGACATGGAGAAGACCTCCTTCATTACCCCATGGGGTACCTTTTGTTACAAGGTAATGCCGTTTGGTTTGAAGAATGCCGGGGCAACCTATCAAAGGGCCATGACTACTCTGTTTCATGACATGATACACAAGGAAATTGAGGTATATGTCGATGACAAGATTGCTAAATCTAAGACAGAAGAGGTGCATGTGACCCACCTGTCAAAGCTATTCGAGCAGTTGCGAAAATACAAACTCCGTTTGAATCCCAATAAGTGAACATTCCGTGTCCGTTCAGGGAAACTGCTAGGGTTTATCGTCAGCCAGAAAAGAATTGAGGTTGATCCTAACAAGGTCAAGGCCATTCAAGAAATGCCTTTTCCGAAAATTAAAAAACATGTCAGAGGATTCCTGGGATGTTTGAACTACATCTCTAGATTCATATTCCTCATGACCGCGACATGTGCGCCAATTTTCAAATTACTCAAAATGAATCAGGATTGCGTTTGGATAAAAGATTGCCAAACCGCCTTCGACAGTATCAAGGAATACCTGTTGAACCCACCGATACTATCACCTCCAGTGGAAGGAAGACCACTAATCATATATTTAACAGTCTTGGAAGACTCAATGGGTTGTGTACTTGGCCAACAAGACCAAACAAGAAGAAAAGAGTCTGCCATCTACTATTTGAGCAAGAAATTCACCGACTGCGAGACTCGGTACACTATGCTTGAGAAAACTTGATGCGCTTTGACTTAGGCAGCCAAACGTGTTCGCTAGTACATGATTCGTCATACTACTTGGTTGGTCTTCGAAATGGATCCAATCAAGTATGTATTTGAAAAACCTGCTCTCACGGGGAGGATTGCCCGTTGGCAGATGTTGCTATCAGAATATGACATAGAGTACCACGCTCAGAAAGCCGTTAAATGGAGTATTTTAGCCGATCATTTGGGTCATCAACCGATTGACGATCAGGAATCAGTCGGATTTTACTTCCCAGATGAAGATGTCATGTATCTAAAAATGAAAGATTGCGATGAACCATTACCCAGTGAAGGGCCAGAGCTAGGTTCCCAATGGGGACTAATCTTTGACGGAGCTATCAATCATTACGGAAGCGGAATTGAGGCAATCATCATAACACCTCAGGGTACCCACATTCCTTTCACCACCAGACTCACATTCAAGTGCATAAACAACGAGGCCGAATACGAAGCTTGTATTATGGGTCTCGAAGAAGCGATTGATTTAAGAATAAAAAACTTAGATGTATATGGCGAATCAGCTTTGGTCGTCAATCAGATCAAAGGAGATTAGAACACATACCAATCAGGATTGATTCCTTACAAATATTATGTAAGAAGGTTGTTACATTTCTTCAACAGAATCGAGTTTCATCACATCCCTCGTGAAGAGAATCACATGGCTGATGCATTGGCCACTCTCTCTTCCATGATTAGTGTAGGTCAATGGAACGACTTACCTAAGATCGACATCATGTGCCTTAAACGGCCTGCTTACATCTTCACGATTGAAGCAATCATAGACGACAAACCTTGGTATCACGATATCAAATGCTTCCTTCAGAAACAAGAGTACCCACCTGGGGCACTAAGGAAAGACAAAAAAACTCTTAGAAGGATGGCTGGCAGTTTCTTCCTGAGCGGTGATACACTCTATAAGAGGAACTTTGACATGGTCTTGCTCCGATGCGTCGAAAGACCAGAAGCATACATGCTGATAAAGGAAATTCACAAAAGGTCCTTTGGCACTCATGCCAACGGACATACAATGGCGAGAAAAATTCTAAGAGCAGGGTACTATTGGTTGACAATGGAATCCGATTGCTACAAGTACATGAGGAGATGTCACAAGTGTCAGATATACTCCAACAAAATCCATGTACCACCTACACATCTCAAAGTTCTTTCTTCCCCATGGCCTTTTTCCATATGGGGAATCGACATGATCGGCATGATCGAACCTAAGGCTTCGAACGGACATCGGTTCATCCTGGTAGCCATTGATTACTTCACCAAGTGGGTCGAAGCAGCGTCATACGCTAATGTAACCCGACAAGTGGTAGTCTGATTTATCAAAAACAATATCATCTGCCATTATGGTGTTCCAATCCAGATCATTACGGATAATGGATCTAACTTGAACAACAAGATGATGAAAGAGTTGTGCACAAAGTTCAAGATCGAACACCATAACTCGTCTCCCTGCCGACCCAAGATGAACGACGCGGTAGAAGCAGCTAACAAGAACATCAAGAAGATTGTTCAAAAGATGGTCGTAACCTACAAAGATTGGCACGAGATGCTACCCTTTGCTCTTCACGGTTATCGCACATCTACCCGCACTTCAACAGGGGCAACCCCTTTCTCTCTAGTATATGGCATGGAAGCAGTGCTCCCCATCAAAGTAGAGATCCCATAAATCCGGGTATTGATGAAAGCTAAGCTAACAGAAGCTAAATGGTGTCAAAGTCGGCACGATGAACTGAATCTGATCGAAGAAAAGCGAATAACGGAACTATGCCATGGTCAGTTGTATCAGCAAAGAATGAAGAAGGCGTTCGACAAAAAAAGATACAATCATTTCTCACTGACTCTCAGGGCAAGTGGACTCTGAATTATGACGGCCCATATGTGGTCAAGAAAGCTTTCTCAAGCGGTGCCCTGAGACTTGCGACCATGGACGGAGAGGAATTTGCCTACCCCACAAATGTTGACGTAGTCAAGAAATACTTCGCCTAAATAAAAAAAAATATAATAAAAAAAACATCTCGGTGGATTGAAAACCCGAAAGGGCGGTCCAGGCAAAAATTAGAGACATGATCAAAAATCATCCCGGTGGATTGGAAACCTCAAAGTACAATCCAGGCAAAAATTAGGGATAATGGCAAGTAACTACGTTTGACAAAGGGACAAGTCCCTCGGCAGCAGTTACATCATCCGTCAGGAAAGCTCCGGTCAAGGTCATCTTCGACAGAAGCTCAGGATGCCCCGAAGTCAAATTTGGTCGAAGGATATTGGTCGTGATGTTTCAATGTAGCCCTTTTCCCTTAAATTATCATTTTCTAACTTTGTAAATACTCTATGGAATCACGAGTTTGGCTGATTTCCATCCTATCAATAAAATTTGAGCCCTTGTGCTTTTGTTTGCAATTCTTATTTGTTTTAGCTTTACAGAACGACATTTTAGTATGATCAACGATTCTTGAAATAAAACAAAAATGAATTTACTTGTAAAACTTTTTCTGCTTTTAAAATAAAGATGGCAATTTCTTTTGACTGTTGAACATCGAAAGAACATCGATCGCTTCTCCAGAAGTAAGCGAACCTCAAAGTGCAGAATCAGAGTACTCCTTCTAAACCAGTGCACCTGAATGAAGGATCAGCTGTGTCAGATACCATTGTTTCATCTGATACCCTCTGCAGAGTTCTTACCTCCTAAGCCTGACCAACGATTGCTCCCAACAGGGACTATCCCTCCGAAGCAAGGCAGAATTGCTATTTTCTGAACCAGTGATACTTTTCATCCCTCACTGTGGCCGAGTATCCAGTCGTATTCATCTGCTAGTCTGTATGTCGCGTCAGTTTTTTCAGTATATACATACATACACCATGCATTATTGATTCACGTGCATAATCATATTGCATCACTATCACTCTCGTCGGTCTTATCCCCTAGTGATAACAGTCATCTCAATCAAGTTGTCAGTTATTTCCTCATCATCAAATGTTGCGTCTGCACTACCTCTCTCCTCCAGTTTATTTCTGGGATGAAGTCGGCTTTTGACCACTTTGATAACTTGAACCTCTGAAAGACCAGAGAAAACGTTCGACAAATGTCACTCTTTACCATTGAAGATGACATCTTTGCTTTCCCGGATTAAGGAAAATCCCTAGAGAAAGCCTCTCAACTAAAGACTTTTGGCAACACATTGGTCCTTCTCTCCAGAATGTCAATGTCAACAAAGTCATCAGAACCTCAAAATTGGATCACATCATATGGAATTTCTCCGAGAAGATCTCCGAGAAAAGTATGATGCAATATCCCCAAGCAGGAAATAGTCTCTCAAAGAGGCTCGTTTTCCCCAGTAGAGTCGACAAATGGCGTCTCCAAATAGAGAAGTTTGTACACCTCTACAATTCAGACAGATGGGTTCCCCAGCAAGTCTGACATCAAAAGTTTTTCCCATCAAATGGCATCTCCCCAGGTAAATTCGGCGAGAAGTTTGAAGAGAACCGCTACAAATAGCGTCCCTTGTCAATAAAGTTTATTGACAAAAGAAACTTAGACCAGTTCCTTGGTAGGAAACTAGGATCGAGGGGAAGTTTATTTCAGAAACTTAGACCAGTTCCTTGGTAGGAAACCAGGATCGAGGGGAAGTTTATTTCAAAAACTTAGACCAGTTCCTTGGTAGGAAACCAGGATCGAGGGGAAGTTTACAAAAGAAACCAAGACCAGTTCCTTGGTAGGAAACCAGTATCGAGGGGAAGTTTATTTCAGAAACTGAGAGCAGTTCCTTGGTAGGAAACCAGGATCGAGGGGAAGTTTACCTTTTCTAAGTATCATTGCTTAGGAAAAGAGGAAGGATGCGCGAACTGCCATTCATAACCACCATCAAAATTTCGGGTATTCCAATATTTAATACTCTTGCACCCCGAATGCCCGAATACCTTCGCCATTCATACCTTCGGGTCCAAGAAGATTAAATAGGGGCATCTGTCATACCCCAAATTTTGACCACTAAGATTTCCCATCATTGTGCAATTCATCATCACAATATGGATGAACCATCATGCCTCATTAGTCTCCCCAAAGATGGGTGACCATTCACTACTATCAAAATTAAGGTTTCAAGCCCTCTCAGAGTTATTAGACAAAGGATAAATCAAGGAATGACATAATCTTCAACTTGTCTAGCCTCTCAAACATCCACAAGGGATCAAGAGGACTCCCACTTCAAGAATCAAGCACAAGGTTGCAGCATTCTGAGTGGATCAAGCCTCACGATCGACAGTGTCACCAAATTAGGGTTTTAGTCGACCAGGGCCTCCAGATGGAGATTTTCCTCTGGGCATGAGCCAATGCTTCAAAGCATAACCTATGATGCTCCAAGGGACATCATGAACCCAATCATCAAGTCAATTTGGCTTTAGGGGATGCATTCATAAAAATTCAGGAATTAGGGTTTCTTGACCTAATTCACCCCTAAGTTGACTTTTGGGACAAAACATGAGCCAAGACCTCAAGAGGGGATTTGAGGGTCTCAAATACATCACATTGATCCATTTGCAACAATGGATTGATCCAAGAAGCTTGAGCAACAAGTTTCAATTTCATCTTAACCACAATTAGGGTTTCGCGGGAAAAGTCAACTGTGCCTTTGACTTTTGACCAGGACATGCTCCCAAACCCTAGGACATGATTCAATACACCCTATAACACCTATGAAATCAATCCATTAAGTTTGATTTAGGTCAAGGACTTGATTTCATAGAGGATCGCACAGTTTGGAATTCATCTGACAAAAAGTCAACTGTGCACAAAAGTCAACTTTGACTTTTTGAGATTTTTCACAATTATGGTTTTTTAACCCTAAAATGATGTTAATGTGTGACTTGAATCATCGTTCATCAAGAAAAATCAAGAAAAGTGGGATAACTTGTAAAAGGGGTAACCATAAAAACTTAGAAAATTTTCTAAGTTAAGGAACAAAGTGGCTAGGGTACCAACTTTGGAGGACCATAACTCCTAAACCACAAGGCCATTTCTCCCCATCCAAAGCTGAATTTGTAGCCCTCATGGCCCTCTACAAAAGCTTCAACTACACCTCATTCCAATTCATTATGGATTTTGAGTTATGGAATGATTAAAGTGGTTGAAAACATGAAATGCCACTTTTTCCAACACTTAGTGAAATTTTCACTAAGTCAGAATCTGCCTTCACTTTTTTCCAAATGTAGGGGCATTTTTCACTTGGATCCAAAAAGTATCAAAACAAATTATCATCAAACAGTTATTGTATCATATGAGGGCTTTCCAAAATGGCCAAGAACTCCATCAAATTCCACTTGAGCCATGAGATATGACAATGGCAATATGCCTTGCTGAAAACTGCCAAGGCTAGGCAGAATTTTGCACTTTTGCTTGATTTGGCAAAATCAGATAATTCCAAGCCTTGTCATCACTTTGGACACATCTGAGGATCAAACCTAAAGGGAACAAACACTGATCCAAGCCTCCAAAGTCTTTGGAACATGAAGTAGCATGCCAAACCTAGAAATCCCTAAAAGAGGGACAAGACTCCAATTGTGGATTGAAGCATTTAATGGATGCACCAAGGTGGTATGGACTGACACATTTACAACTGAATTCAGCCAAGAATGATCCAACAACTAGGGAACCACAGCTCTGTGCCCTAACCTCTAGTCAATGGCTAGAGGAGACTTGAGATTCCAAAGTGCAACCATTGGCCAAACCTCTGCAGCAGTTGCCATTCACTATTGCTTGCAAAACAAACTTGATCTACTATAAATAAAGCTCGTTTGTGCTCAGTTTGAGTACACCAAAGCCATCAAACAGATGCTTTCCTCAAAATCTCTTTCTCTAGGCAAAAATACCTTCTTTAGCAAGGTAACTCTGAGTTTTTGAGTTAGAAAGCAATTCCACCACAGCTTATGATCCAAACATATCCAATATGTCATATCTAAGCTGTCCAAACTCACACAAGTGACTTGTAATCCTTAAATCTCAAAGTCACCTCTCAAAACCTCAAAATAGGCCTTTTTGTGCATTTTTCAAGCCATGTCTTGAATCAGTCACTTTCCAAACCATATAAAACCTCAAACACACTCCAAATATCATCCTTGAATTGTCCCAAATGGTTCCCCCCATCTGGAACACCATTTGAGGGAGTTGCTATTTTGGCCACTTTTGCCCCTTTTGCAAGAAAGAGCTCAAACTCATCCCTGAGGTTTCCAGCTGATTCCAACCATCCTAAAAGCTTCTAAAAGATCATTTGAGAGTTTCCAAAGCATCAAACCATTTCTGGAATAAGAAACTTGGTAGATTGCCCAAAAAACTCCAAAAGCTCAAAAAGAGGTAAGCATCATGACTTGAACTTTCCAAAATATGCATTGCTTTGAGGTCCACTGATCATGCACATCTTGTACATGTTATATGTGTTGTGTTTGCACCAAATTTCCATGCAATTCTTGCCTGTATCATGAGATAGCACAGAAAATGCAATTGGAGGCCTATTTCAAAACCACTATCGGGTTTTAAAATGGGGACATGATCTTAAAAAACTACCACCACCATTGGATTCCTTGTGAAACTCTAGGCAGGATAGACCTAAATTTTGTTTCAATCCATGGGAAATGAGAAAGTTACGGCCTTCACGTTTCTGAGCCAAAACTTGCCTTGTCTTGCCTTGGCCAAGCCTAGAAAACAAGGCAAGCCTTGTGTATTTGTTGGTTTGTTTCAATCAACTGATGTATCACCACCCCAGTGGTAAGGCGCGCGCCCTATAACCTTGAGGTCGTGGGTTCAAACCCCACCCAGACCATTTTTTGTTTTCTCACATTTTTTGCTATTTTTTCCAATATTTTCATGTTTTATTAATTAATTGGAAAATTAATAACTCCTTCAATTTTAATTATTTTTGTTTGTTTCTTTTTGCAAAAAATCACAAAAATATTGAAATATTTTATTCCACAAAAAATCAGATTTATATTATTTATTTAATATAAGTAGTATTTTTGTGAATAAATTCCTTTTTAATTGTTTTTTTTTACATTTAAAAGTGAATATTTACTTTGAAAATCAAAACCAAATGAGTTTTAATTCATCTTGTGATTAATCCCTCAATTTTCAAACCTTAAACAAAAATCACAAATTGTTTATTCAAATTTATTTGGCATTTTTATCATTTTTATTTGATTTTCTTTAAGTATTCACTTTTAAAGAAAAGCAAAATTAGGGTTTCTTTGACTTTCACCCTCACAAAACATTTTCAAACTTTGGGCCTCTATTAGAGTGTAAGACTCAACCCCCTTTAAAAACCAAAACCATTTTTGAGCCTCAGTCATTGTATAAGACCCGATGCGTTTTCAAAAATCCCAGCGCGATCGTCCGTTTAAAACAAACCATTTGGGCTTCTCCTTGAGCTATAAGACCCATCTTTGTTCACTTTCAATCATTTTTGGGCCTCTTGAGAGAGTGTAAGACCCATCCCCTTGTACAGAAAATCTTTCTTGGGCCTCAGTCACTTGTATAAGTCCCTGTACAAAACGACAGTGCGATCACTGATTAAACCCTGGGCCTCTCCTTGAGCTATAAGCCCCCAACAATCTTTTCAAAATCACTTTCTCCTTTGATTTTGCAACATACTGTTATTTTCAATCTCTTTGTTGAACAACTAACAATACAGCATGGAAGCTCTACAACCGAGTAAGTGTTTACCCGCTTTCATTTACCGCTTTCATATGTATATAACTGTATTGTGGGCTGTTTCACTGTAAGTCTTCTTTCATAAACTCATATTAACTGTGTAATACTAGTATAGATATTTAGAGTTTCCCCGGAAACTACGTCTAGAACTAGACAAAACCTCGTCTCCTTACCTTCGACGTTCTCCCGGATATTTCAACATAACCTAAACCATGAGGATTTTCTTTTACAACAATTTTAGATAACTAGATCTAAGAAATCTCCCCCTTGAACAGTTCATATACAGAAGGCCAATGTTCAAAGTGAAACCCCTTCTGGAACAGTTCATCAGCCTCCTCTTGGGCTTAGTGCAAGGACCCACAGGCTTCCTAAAAGCACCCCTGCCTCCTCTTGGGCGTTGTACAAGGACCCATCAGCTTCTTAAAATTTTTCACATCCTCCTCTTAGGCTTCGTATAATGATTCTTCCTCTGGGAAGATAGCCTCCTCTTGGGCTTCGTACAAATTGTCTCGTCGTCTTCTTAAAAGTTTTTCTCGCCTCCTCTTGGGCTTCGTACAAATTGTCTCGACGACCTCTTAAAGGTATAGGAACAGAAATTAGTCATCTTAATAGAACAGTCTTTCAAAGAGTCTAGATCTTTCTACGGCAAACATACTGTCTCTTGATCTCTCTTAAGCATAGTACAAAAGATAAATCTCTAGACTTGGACAGTCTAATCTCCTTGAGTCTCGAAGACATTCTCAAGTTCCTTTCAAAAATAGGAAAAAACACCGTAAACTTGGGCAGTCTCAATACCCTTCGGGTTCCCCGTTTCCTTAAAGAATAGGAAATAATCCTGGTCCTCAGATCAAATCCATGAGTACAACATTACCCATATAAGAACTGATTTTCTCTTTTAACCAACATACTGGACCTGTCACTCAACTGAAACAGTAACCATAGCCTCCTCTTGGGCTTTGTACAATGATTCTCCCCAGCAGAGTTAAACCTTTTAGCCTTCATCTCGGGCCTTGTACGAGATACAAAACACTCTCTTGTTGAGTATAAAAAACTCTCTTGTTGAGTCAAACATTTTTAGCCTTCATCTCGGGTTTTGTACGAGATACAAAACACTCTCTTGTTGAGTATAAAAAGACTCTCTTGTTGAGTCGATCACCTTTAGCCTCCATCTCGGGCTTCTTACGAGATACAAATCACTCTCTTAGTGAGTATAAAAGACTCTCTTGTTGAGTCAAACTCTTTTAGCCTCCATCTTGGGCTTCGTACAAGATTCATATAAAAACACTCTCTTGTTGAGTCAACCCTTTTAGCCTCTATCTCGGGCTTCGTACGAGACACAAAAGCATCCTCTTGTTGGGTAAATAGCCTCCTCTTAGGCTTTGTATAAAGAAATCCTCGTTCGATTCAATCAACCTTTTAGCATCAAATCATGTTTTGGTCACAGCATACAAACATCAACAACTCCTTTTCCCTCGTCTAATTGCTGTAAGTGGCAAGCCTCTGGTTATTTACATCCACGCCACTATCCCTCTTTTAGCATGAGGAATTCCTAAGGAAAGATAAAATTGCTCTACACTGAGTTAAAGTCTTCTCCTTCAGGTTGAAATTCCCCTATAAAGGAAATTATGGCATTGCTGGATTCGCATATCCCAGTTAAAGTAATTCTCCTTTATAATCAGTCACGCAACAATTGTGACAAACAGACCCCTTTAGAGATGACAAATTCTCTCTAAAGTCAACACCCTTTTAGCTTCACATCTTGGGCTTCGAACAAGATACAAATAGACCCTTCAGCTTCACATCTTGGGCTTTAAACAAGATATAAACCACTTTTAGATTCATGTCTTGGGCTTTGAACAAGACACCAAAACACCATTTCCTCCCATAGAATAGGAGGAACTACGATCGCTCTGATTTCCCTATCCCGGGAATACGTAGGCATAAGATTGGAAAAGAATCTTAGCGAGCACACTAATCGAAAAACCCCAAAGTCCCCTACCTCCAGCCAATCTAGCACAGTATCCCAACAAATTCCCCATGAACAATCCCAGTATTTCGTTCTGAACAAAATAAGCAGAGAGAGACCCACGAACTAAACCCGCATCTGTAAACCAACAGTTTTGACTGTTTAACCTCAGTTTGCAAGCAGGGTTAATTGGAGACATCTATTTCCCTTCCTTCATCAGCTTCAATAGGATAAAAAATGAATTGAACTGTAGTACCAAAGCGATAGTGATTCGAAACCACAAAAACCGCGCTACACACAACCTTGCACCACTCAATATTTGTTAGCTTTGTTCATCATTGATTCAAGCAGCTTCAACTTGTGTTCTTCGGCAATAGCGTTCCAATTTCGGTAACAATTTCAAGTTTTGCATACATATGTATATAATGTTGCCATTTTCTATTTCTGATTTGGTTTTGTTTCGATCCGACTGCTGATTGTATTGTGTGTGTTTTGCTAGTGCCGAGGTCATGTTTCATCAATGTTTCTGCATTTTTTTGATGTCGTATATGTCGTAGTTTTTTCGTTTCAAATTGGTGCATATACTTTGTTGTTGTTTTGATTGCATCTCGTTCAATGGTAGTTTTGGCAAAGTCATGAATTGTCGTTTACAAATTTTGATTGTTGAATCGGTTTATGAAGTCATGAAGTCGTTTGCGAAGTTTGATTGTTAATTATGAATCTGTGTTAGCATTAGAGTTTGTATTTTCATGCCATGATATGCAATACTATTGAAACTTGAGGCTTTGTGTTGTGTTCTTGAATATTATCTTCATGATTATAGCTTGTTTGACATTCACTTGAGCTCTTTCAATCTTTGTAGTTGAGTTTGTCTTAATCCAAGGGAAAGGTTTGTGGTTGACTTTATAGTCATATGCATATGCATTTTGTTTCTTTGCATCTTTTACCTACTTATTTGATTATTGTTTCCCTTTAGCTTGAGTCCCTTTAGATTGATTACTTTAGGTTGTATATCCTTAGATTGTTTACCTTATATCGATTATTTTAGTTGTTACCCTCTTAGGTAGTTACCCTTAGATGATGTACTATTAGGTTTCCTCTTTCAAACTCAAACCTTTTAATAAAAACCTTGACCTTAGGTTATTGATTTTTTTCAAACCTTTTCCTTAATACCAAGCCTTTTTCTTTAATAAGTATCTCATATCATTTCAAACCATTTCAAACCTTTCTTTTCAAACCATTTCCACTATTCCATTTTTCTCAAATCAAATTATTTTCAATATTTCTTCCAAACCATTTTGTAATTAATTTCAAACACTTGATTCAACGTCAAGTTATCCTTAAAAATCTTTTTTCAATAAAAATCGATTAAAAAAGATTAGGGTGGAAGTAATTTTCATCTCCTTTCTCGAATGTTCATGTGATGGATGCACTTAGCCTGCCGTTTGAACATTCGTCGGTTGTTTCAAAACACTCTTAAATAAACTAATTAAGTTGATTCTTTGGTGGACGAAACGGATTAGGGTGGAAGTAATTCTGTTCACCTTTCCCGAGTATTCGTGTAATATTCACACTTAGCCCGATATTTGAATCATTTCCGTTCGTTAAAGAAACATGATTTGATTTGCCACACAAATTTCATGATTAATCGATTGAAAAATATTTGGGTGGAAGTAATTTTCTTCTCCTTTCTCGAATATTCATGTGATGGCCGCACTTAGCCTACTGTTTGAATATTCGTCGATCACCTAAAATATTCAACACTTCAAACAAATCAAGCTTTTTTCTTGCTGTCGTGGGATCCTCAAACCCTTTTGTCTTGAGAAGATGCAAAAACAATGTTTCGTCCACTTGAACGTGTGAGTAAGCTAGGGATGTTTCCCTCAAATGTTGGATTGTAAATCCATTCTGCCGTGTTGTAAATGTTCCTTTCTCCACTAGCATTGGGTAGTTAGTAATGTTTTTCCGTCGATTGACACCAAATAGCTTTCGCTAAAATCGACCAACAAACAAACATTTTCTACCCATAACTACGTTGCCTTGAATTCTCTATTGCACCTGGAGATACGTATGAGAAAGACCCGCAATCTGGTCAGACACCCTAATAAAAAAACATTTGGTTTCCTTTCCTTTTTTTTTAATCTTTTACCCCTTGAAGAAAACAAATAACATTAGCTAACATTCAATCACAAGTTTAACTAAAAGGTTCCCGTTGAGTACACCGAAAATGAGGGGTGCTAATACCTTCCCCTTGCATAATCAACTCCCGAACCCAAATATGTTTGCGACGACCATGTTCTTTTCAAAGGTTTTATCAATATTTTCCTATTCCTTCATTGGAATAAATAAAGTTCGGTGGCGACTCTGTTCGAACACATTTTCCACGAGTGTGCAATACACTTCGCGAAGGGTCGTATTTTTCGAAGTACGGCAGCTGGTGACTCTAATGGGGACATATTCCCTAAGAAAGAGAGAGTCAAGCCTAATTTAGTTCGATTTGCAATGAACATTAGCTTTGTTGACTTGTTTTCTTCTATCTTCTTTTTTTTATCACATTGTTATTTGCATTACTTACCTGCTTTTGGTTCTTGTATACTGTGGTGGATATTCTAATTGCTTTGTATACTCTGTGAGTTGGACTCTCTACCCGAGACTTGAGGAAAGAACTTAAGATAGGATGTGGTTGCATAGTGTTTGCTTGCTGACTCACTTGTCTTGTTGGGGTGGCACGAGAACCACACTTAGAGTAGATTCTCTTGAGGGTATTGTCAACTAGCAAGAAATTTTGCTAAGGGGGCAATATTTTCTTATTAGATCTGTGACTCTAATGATCTTTTTGAACCTGAAACATTGTGGTTGCGTAGTGTTGGCCTTCCAGACTTAATTGTCTTATTAGGGTAACACGAGAATCACACTCAAACGAGATCTTCTCGAGGGTATTGCCAACTAGCAAGTAATTTTTGCTAAGGGGGTAACATTCTTATGGTTGACCTATGACTTTGGGAACCTTAAAAACTTAGAGTTACCTTGACCGTTGTGTATAAAACAATGAGAAAAGTTTGAAATTTGTACCTGTACTCAGTTGAGATTACCTGGATCCATATACCTGACATGCATTGCATTCGCTTTGCATACAAAACTTAGCATTCTCTCAAAAATGCATAAAACCACAATTGCATACCATTGCATTCCTTCATGCATACATTCAAGTTATCAAAAGATTCATTTTATCTGTTCTAATCCACATATTTGTTGCACCACCGTCAAGCTAATTCTTCAACACAAGTACGAAACTAGAGGCAACATCAAAAGATGGATGCCTGATCAAGAACAAGAGAGTTCTAGAGTAAGGGTGGAACTCGGTGACATCAAAGGAAATATGAGCCTAATGATGGAGATGCTCCAAGATTTGAATTTTAAGCTTGAAGTTCCTCAGGTGACTTTTATCTCGGAGATTTCAAGCCCTTCCTTTGAACCCTAACCTACAAGGAATGTTCCTTCTACATGGCCATCATTCGGGTTACCTCATGACTACACACCTCAAGTCAAGGGGGCCCCGGGTGTTTTTCAATCAGCTCAGTATGTAGTATTATTACCATTTTTCACTGAGACTCATCTTGTCATCCACACAGTTGTGCCACCAAATGTCCATGCAAGGGCCCAACCACACTTTGAGGACCATCATCAGATATACCATACTGCAGAATCTTCAATCGGAGATGATATAAGAGATGAAGATATAAAAGATTTGAAAGAGATTTATCATATCCTCGAGAAGAGACTGCGACCTATGGAAGGAGAAAAAATCTTTTGAGCTGCTACCAAAGAAATGTGCCTGGTGTCTAGACTGTCGATCTTGCCAAGTTCAAAACATCAGACTTTGACAAGTACAAGGGGCACTATTGTCCCAAAATCCATTTGATAATGTATTACGGCAAGATAGTTGCGCATGTGGAGAATGATAAATTAATTATACACTATTTTTAGAATAGCCTGAGTGGTGCATCCTTTAAATGGTACTTGAGCTTGGATCAAAGTCGCATTCAATGTTTCCAGGACATGTCTGATGCCTTTATCAAACATTATAAATATAATATGGACATGGCGTCGGACAGAAGAAAACTGCAGAGCATGTTCCAGAAGGACAATAAGTCTTTCAAAGAATATGCTCAACGGTGGAGGGAAGTAGCGTCTCAAGTAAAACCACATCTGGCTGAAAAGGACTTAGCTGACTTGTTCATGGATACAGTCTAGCCTGGCTTTTAAGAGAAAATGGAGGAAGTGTATCACCGGTTTTCTCTGACTAGATCGTAGTTGGCATGAGAATTAAACATGGCTTGAAGAATGGCAAGATTACCAATGCTACCAGAGTCTCCTCCAATGCAAAGAAATCCCTTAGAGGATTCCAAAATAAAAAGGAGGGAAAGGCTAATGTTGTGTCTGGTAGTCAAAGACGAAGCCAGTCAAGAAGGAAACAACAGCAGTATGCCTATCAGTAGCCAGTCTACCCTGTGCAGTATGCTCATCAACCGTATGTGGCCGCTATAGCACCAGCCTATAATCAACAAATAGCTCCTTCTAGTTACCCAGTATATCCGCAACCTTTTGAACCAGGGTATAAGCCAAATCAAGTAGCTCCGATATATGAACAAGCGCCTGCAGTGCCAACTTATCAGCAGCCAAGAACACAGGCTCCTCGTCAAAATGCTCCAAACCAGAAATTTCAATTCCTTAAAGCTAGCAATCATTTGGTTGTTTTCAGCATTTCATTTATAATTTCTTTGCATGTTGGATGTGTATTTTCTTTTAAGCATTGATGTTTTATTTGAATGGTAATATTAATGAAGTGAGTATGCATTTTGTGAATCAATTATGTCGTATTCACTCATTTTTCATTTGTGTCAAAAAAAAAATTCTCCCGTTTCACTTATCTTTATCAAACTGTTGTTCAAAGCAAAGATTGAAGGGAGGATGATGAAAACGAAATACCCATACTTGTTGATGGTATGCTTTCAATTAAAACTTTACTGATGACGTAAGGCATTTTTCAATCCCCAAACACTGAAGAGATAAGAAGTTCATCCCTAGTCAAACACCTTGAGCCTAGAAGTTGGTGTTTCTTTCGGAATTAAAATCCTTAATCTTAACTAGTGGCAGGGTAGTTTGTTCAATTAATTTGACTTTACATTCAAATTACAAGAGAAAAGTATCTCACCAGAGTATTCACCACACACTTCGTGCACACCACAAAGTATCGAAGAAGTCGTGAAAAGGCCATGAGAAGTTATATTTGTTGTTTCTCAATAACCAATAACATGGCAGCCACAATATTTCAAAAAATCTAAAAGGGAAAGAAAAATGTGCTATGTCGAACACCACAAAAGACGACTTAGGCAAAAATCACGGCAATCCCGATGGACTGAAAGCTTCAAAAGAAGCGGTCCAGGAAAAATTAGGGATAAAAATCAATCAAAAGACGTCATCAAATCCTCAACAACAACAAAGAAAAAAAAATGAGGTGACTACCATTTCAGGAAAATCTCATCTTGAATCATCATATTTACCCTTACAATGTCAAAATCTCGTTAGATTTGAATTAGTATATTGATTTAACTGAACGTAGGACTGGAGATCACCAAGAAGAATGAATGGGTTAAAATTAAATTTGAGCCTTATATCCTTTTGTTTCGGAAACCGTGAACCAGACCACGCTACAACCCTTAAAAGACCTAATTGAGGCAGTGTTTCTTTTTGAAAGCATACTACAACAAGGCTGCGTTAACCTGACTCTAAATGATCTTTGCTGATCATTTGTGTTGATCACACCACCTTACACACTATGAATGGTTTGATCAACATTATGTTCTGATCATTGACCCATTTATCGTATTTCACCATCATTTCAATAATGATTGATTTCAAAATTTGCATTTGCATTGCATTAAAATTACTATTTTTGAATGAACAATTTTATCTGCAAGTCTGCACTCAGCATCAAAGGAATCCCGATAATGCACAGTCAGTTGCGGTACTTGAACATGTGAGAGAAGTCCAGTCAGGGGAAAATCACTTTGATTATTGGTCACCGATTACACCAAGAATCGTTTAGTCGAAAGCAAATTGCTTCAAGACTAAAACCGAGGCAAGCCACATCAAAGAGCTCAATGAGTCCAACCCTCTAAAGGACAGTTAATCAGAAGACTATCAATCAAAGAATTGGATAATCAGAGGTTGAATGCAGCAAGATTCAAATGTTGGGGCAAGACATCCCAAGGTCATATTATGACAGGGTGTTTCCAAACTCCTTTTAAGGTGAACTTCTTCAAAGACCCAAACTAGGGCAAGATGAGTTACAGAGGGACAAGTCCTCTCCATACCTTCAAGCTGCTCAAGAAAACTCTGCCATATGTCAACGACTGTTATGTTCGAGATGAATGTCAAGAAATGGTTCGAGATGAATGCCGAGAAATCATGCTAGCAATCCATCAGTCCTCCAAAGGGACCTATATTGGCTATTTGTAACTAGAAAGCTTGATAGATTTCTCTTTTGAATACATCTATCACAAGAACTTAGTTGAGTACTAGTGTTGAGGAATCAGAACTTCCATATAGAGTCTCTCTAAACTCCCAGTCTGAATGAGGTCAGCATTTGCAGATCATGATCATTCATATATCATGCAAAATCAAATTGTGCATAGCCCGAAGTGTACTTCGTGCTCATTTGCATTGACTCAAGTCTCGTTGTTGATTGTTATCCCTTGACCTAAAAGTCCAGTCGTTATCGACACCTTTCCAAGTCCAGTTGTCACCGGTACTCTATGATAAGTCCAATTGTCATTGGAATCTTTCAAATTTCAGTTGTCACTGGAATTTCTTAAAATCCAATTATTATTGGTATCCTTAAGATATGGTTGTCACTGATTTTGTTTCAAAGCCCAATTGTCATTGGTGTTACCTAAAGTCCAGTTGTCACTGGTATTATCTTTAAATCCAGTTGTCACTGGTATCATTCCAAAGTCCACTTGTTACTATAACTCTATTTTTTTTAATCCAATTGTTACTAGTATTCAAAGTCTAATTGTTACTGGCATAGTTTAAAGTCTAAATGCCACTTACACCGATTGTAAAAATCCAATTGTTATTGGTAACCAAAGTCCGGTTATTACCTGCATGCATGCTTAAAGTCCAGTTGTTACTGGAACTCTTTCCAAAACCATTTGTTACTAGTACCATTTCAAAGTCCAGTTTTCAGTAACATCTGTTTCAAAATCCAATCGTCATTGGTACTTAAAGCTCAGTTGTTACAGGTATCGTTTGCAAGTCCAATCGTTATTGGAATCATCAAAATCCAACTGTCATTTGAAGAATCAAGATTCTCAAATGTGTTTTGATGAGGACAACAACAATGTACAACCTATTGAAGATAAAAAAACGAATGATTCAAAGTCAAGCAATCAAGTTTTTTCAAGTATCATATATATCAAGAAGTCTTGAAGCTTTTTTCAAAAGATTGATCTTGATCTAAAAGGTATATGAATTCAAGTTAACTTTGAATATACAAGTGTTCATATCATAAATCATATTTGGCATGAATCATCAAAATATTTGGTTATGAAAACCATTCCATTTCATACCTTTTGTTAAAGTATTTTTCACCTTTTAACACTAGTTAATCGATTAACATTTGGTAGTTCAATTCTGTTTATCGATTAACCATAAGAAATTTTGAATTTTTTGCTCGTTACAAGGTGTTAATCGATTAACACGTTGCTAGTACAAAAGTGTTAATCAATTAACAATGAACCAGTATGTGAAAATATTTTATTTTTTCAGCCAAATGATTTTTTAAAAATAGTTTTTGATGAATGGTAACCTTTGGTCATTTGCACCCTTTTGAAAAGGTGTTTACTGGCTTATATAAACATCATAATTTCAGATTTTGAAATTCACCTTCTTGCAAATAATTTTCAAACATTCTCATCATCATTAAACTTTCAATTTCTCAAGTGTAAAAAATCAAAATTTTCAAAGAGTGAAACTTATGCATTAAACTTTCATCCAAATCATTATAGTTTCATTTTTTCATCTAAGAACACTTGTATATTCTGTATAAGAGTTGTTTGTTCAAGAAGAAGATCAATCTTTAAGATTGATAATTGAAGATCATTTTCATCACTTACTTAAAAAAATTCAGAATTACTCATTAAATCACATCTTATTTTTAGGATTGTTAAAAATAAGATTGTGGAGTTGTAATCCTTGATGTCCAAGATTGTTGGAAGCAAGAGAGTGATTAAGGGAGGATTGTTCTCTTAATTCACTTGTTGTAAAATCCAAGAGGATTGTTCTTGGTGTGTTTGTTAGAGTCTGTATAGAAAGGCTAGGATAGTCTTGTCTTAGGATCTAACATTTTTAAAAATCTCTTTCATGTTGAAAGGGGACTGGAGTACTCTCGGACTGTAAGGGGAACCAAGATATATCACCGCGTCATTTGCTTTCCGCGCTTTACCACATTTGATCACTTAGCAATTTTAGGAAAGTAAAAATCAAAACCGTTGAAAAACCGAGAAAAATTTCTAAGAATCTAATTCACCCCCCCCCCCCCCCCCCCTTCTCTTAGGTGCATTCCTAACTTACAATTGGCATCAGAGCAGGTTATAGGTAACTTGTTCCTACAAGATCCAGTATGGCTTCCACAAGCGCAAATCTGGTTTTCAAAGATGGCGGTAGTAGCAACAAGCCCCCTTTATTTTCTGGAGAATATTTTGACTTTTGCAAAATCAGAATGAGAGCACACTTAGAAGCACAAGGAGGTGGAATATGGGAAACTGTTGAAAATGGTCCACATCAACCAATGAGTCTAGTAAATGATGTTGCAACTCCAAAAGTTAAAAATGCTTATAATGAAGATGATAGAAAGAAAGTGCTCGATGAAAAGAAAGCTATTAACATTTTACAAAGTGCTTTAAGTATGGATAAATTTTTCCATGTTTCACAATGTAAATCCGCAAAAGAAATTTGGGACACTTTAGTGGAAACTCATAAAGGAACCACTGAAGTTAAAAGATCTAGATTGAATACATTAAGTCAAGAATATGAGATGTTCCGAATGCAGCCCGGAGAATCCATCGTCTTACAGAAAAGATTTGTTCATTTAACTAATCACTTAATGGCACTTAGTAAGAAATTTTCTAATGATGAATTAAATCTCAAAGTTCTTAGATCCTTGACTAGAGAATGGTAACCAAAATTTACGGCAATACCGAAAAAGAAAAGTCTTTCTACAATGACTTCCTCATCCTTATTTAGAAAACTCTGAGAACATGAATTAGAACTTGGACGACTTGAAAAACATGAACATCAAGAAAAGAAATCCAAGGGTATTGCATTGAAAGTATATTTAAAAGATAATCAATATGATGATTCACCAGAGGAAGATGTAAATTTTATGCTCCTAGTGAAAAGACTCGGTAAATTTATTTGTAATAATAATAAGTCCTTTAATTATGCTAAAAGAAAGAAACACTTCAAGAAAAAGGAGGCTTCCACTTCAACACAAGATGTTACATGTTACGAATGTGGAAAGCGAGGTCACTTAAAGCCCGATTGTCCAAAACTCACAAAGAAAGGAGGATTCAAAGGAAAGAAGGAAACAAAAAATAAAAAGGCATATATTGCATGGGACGACAATGACATAAGTTCATCATCCGATTGGGAGACAACGAAAGCGCAAATTTGGCACTAATGGCTACACACAACTCCGATGATGAAAATGATGAGGTTAGTAATGAATTTTCTCTTTATGATAAAGATGCACAAGATGCCATAAATGAACTCCTAAATGAATGTAAGGTTTTGTATAAAACAATATCTTCAAAAAAGAAACAAATTACATCTTTAGAAGAAAAAATTAATGTTATGGAAAAAGAAGATGAGAAACAAAAGAAAATTTGTGAAGAAAAACAAGAGTTGGTATGCAAAAATTGTGAATCACTTTCTTTCCAAATTGTTCAATTAAAAAGAGTCCTTGAAAGATATGAGAAAGGAAAAATTGGATTAGAAGCGGTCCTTAGTCAACAAAGATATTCAAATGATAAAAGTGGACTTGGTTACTCAAAGTTTTCTAAACCAAGTTCTAGTAAAACAATCTTTGTTAAGGCTGGTGACCAAACTTCTAAAGAGAAAGTGAACAAATCTAGGAATGTGCAACCTTATCCTAAAAAGAAAATATTTGTGAAAAAGAAATCCTATGTTCCTAGATATAAAAGCAATTTTGTTCCTACTTGTTTTTATTATGGTATTGTTGGTCATACACCTAATGCTTGCTATGTTAGAAACTTTAGTGTTGCAAGTGGGCATTATGTGTGGGTAAAGAAAGGTACTAATTATGAAGGACCCAAGGAAATTTGGGTACCTAACAAACCTTAATTTGTTTTGTAGGTTTGCTTGAAGACCACTTCGAATCTATGGTATCTTGATAATGGTTGTTCGAAGCATATGACGGGAGATATAGACAAATTTTCAAATCTAGTGCTTAAGGCCAAGGGTTATGTTACTTATGGAGATAATAATAAAGGAAAGATTCTTGGCATAGGCAAAGTTGGAGCACGGATTTTCACATCCATTAAAGATGTACTTTATGTTGAAGGACTAAAGCACAATCTTCTTAGCATAAGCCAACTTTGTGACAAAGGCTTCAAGATCAAGTTCACCAAGGATGAATGCTTGATAGAAGACGAAGTCACTAATGAGGTAAAACTTAAAGGTAAAAGGATCAATAATATATTTATGATTTCCCTTGATGACTTGTCTTTGAAGGTAAAATGTCTCATGGCGAACAACAATGATTCATGGCTATGGCACAAAAGGATTGCTCACATTCATATGGAACATTTGAATAAACTAGTCAAGCATGATTTAGTCATTGGATTGCTAAAGATAAAATTTGTCAAAGATAAGTTGTGTGATGCATGTCAAAAGGGGAAACAAACCAAGTCAACTTTCAAATCTAAGAATGTGGTGTCCACTTCAAGGCCACTACAATTGTTGCATATGAACTTATTTGGTCCATCAAGAACAAGAAGCTTCGGAGGTAATGTATATGCTTTAGTTATTGTTGAAGATTTCTCTAGATATAATTGGACATTCTTTTTAGTGCAGAAAAGTGATGCGTTCAAGGCATTCAAGAAATATGCAAAGCAAATCCAAAATGAGAAGTCACTAACAATTGCCTCCATAAGAAGCGACCATGGTGAAGAATTCCAAAATGCTTCTTTCAAAGAATTTTGCGAAGAACATGGAATCTCTCACAAATTCTCGGCACCAAGGACTCCTTAATAAAATGTTGTTGTAGAAAGAAAGAATAGGTCATTGGTGGAACTTGCAAGGACAATGCTTAGCAACTCAAATCTTCCAAAGTATTTTTGGGCGGATGCGGTAAACACGGTATGCTTTGTAAGTAATAGAGTAAATATAATACCTATCCTTAAGAAGACCCCTTATGAACTCTTCAAAAGGAGGAAACCAAACATTGCTTACTTTCACATATTTGGATGCAAGTGTTTTGTCTTGAACAATGACAAAGACAATCTTGGTAAGTTCGATGAAAAATCGGATGAAGGTATATTTATTGGCTATTCACTTTCAAGTAACGCATATAGAATTTATAATAAAAGAACTTTAACTATTGAAGAATCTATCCATGTTAAGTTTGATGAATCTAACCCATCCAAGGAGGATATTGTTATTTGTGATGATGATGATGATGGTTTTATAGAAGCTCCTCAAGAAGACTCCTCCAAAGTCAACAATGAAAATCAAGTATATCATCAAGAAGAGTTCATTCAAAAAGAGTCTATTGTCAACGACCTACCAAAGGAATGGAGGACGCATAGAGATCATCCTATTGACAAGATCATTGGAGACATATCTCAAGGAGTATCTACAATCTAAAAGATGCTTATCTCAATATGGAATTTGTTTCTTAAATAGAACCTTCTAAAGTCCAAGATGCCTTAGATGATGATCAATGGATTCTAGCCATGCAAGAAGAACTAAATCAATTCGAAAGAAAGCGGGTATGGGATTTAGTTCCAAGACCAAAAGGTAAGCATATTATTGGCACTAAATGGATATTTAAAAATAATATAGATGAAAATGGTATCATTATAAGGAACAAGGCAAGATTAGTAGCCCAAGGCTATAATCAAGAGGAAGATATAAATATTGAGGAAACATTTGCACTGGTTGCTAGACTAGAAGCAATTAGATTATTGTTAGCATATGCTTGTTCTTTGAATTTTCAGTTGTATCAGATGGACGTTAAAAGTGCATTCCTAAATGGATACATACTTGAAGTATTTTATGTAAGTCAACCTCCAGGATTTGAAGATTTTAAACATCCTAATCATGTTTACAAACTCAAAAAGGCCTTGTATGGATTGAAGCAAACACTAAGGGCATGTCATGATAGGTTAAGTAATTTTCTTTGCGAACATGGTTTTGAAAAAGGTAAAGTTGATACTACTTTGTTTATCAAAATAATTAACCATCATACTATCTTAGTGCAAATTTATGTAGATGACATCATATTTGGATTGACAAATGAATCCTTATGTGAAGAATTCTCAACAATCATGCAAGGAGAATTTGAAATGTCCATGATGGGTAAGTTGAACTACTTCCTTGGGTTGCATATCAAACAAAAAAAGAATGGGATATTCATCAATCAAACTAAATACTGCAAAGAACTTCTCAAAAGATTTGACATGGAAACTTGCAAAGAGATAGTAACTCTAACAGGATCCGACACATATCTTGATCATGACGAATCCAGAATTCCAATTGATATCACTAAATATCGAGGTATGATAGACTCTTTATTATATCTAATTGCTAGTCGACCTGATATTATGTTTAGTGTATGTTTGTGTACACGATTTCAAGCTTGTCCGAAGGAATCTCATCTCACTGCGGTGAAAAGAATAATGAAGTATCTTAAAGGAATATCCAATGTTGCTCTATGGTACCCTAAAGGTAGTATATGTAGTCTTGTTGGTTTCTATAATGCAGATTATGCAGGATGTAAGACGGACAGGAAAAGCATAAGTGGAACTTGCCACATTTTTGGAAATGCCTTAGTCTCTTGGTCATGTAAAAAGCAAGCAAGTGTGGCTCTTAGCACTGCTGAAGCAGAATATATCGCCGCCGGTAGCTATTGTTCGCAAATACTTTGGTTGAAGCAACGACTTCATGACTATGGTGTGAATCTAGGATGCATATCTCTCAAATGCGACAACACTTGTGCAATCAATATATCAAAGAATTCAATCATGCATTCATGAACAAAAGATACACGAAAATTTCTTTTTGTTAGCTTTTTAAAATTTATCATATATGCATAATTTTCTTATTTTCATATTATATGTTGATTAAAATAGTTTTTATAATATTTTTGGTATATTAAAATTTGCATTATACTATATTATAACATGTCAAGGTGTCGAAATTAAAATTTTCTTAACATGCTAAAAATTATGAAGCTACAGCTTTTTTGGTATGTTAATCGATTAACCATTTGTCTTTGCAAATGTGTTAATCGATTAACACTGTAAGTATTTGCAAAAAAAATTGTACTGTTAATCGATTAACCAAGTTATGTTGGTTTTGGGTTAATCGATTAACCCTGTAGCTTCTTCCAAAAATACGTAAAATTAATTATATGCAGAATTATGTGTTATTTTTATTAATTCTTTTTGTGGTCTTGGTCATTAAATGTGCTTTTTGGATAAGTCAACTTATCTTTCCAACTTTCATTGGTATTCTTCATCACTCTTTACTCTTTATTACTCTCATTTACTCTCCTCTTCAACTTATCTAAACTCATTCAACCACCAAAATTAAAAGCCACTCATCAAATCTTCCTTATAACCTCACCAAAGCTCAAAACTCTCTCATCAAAACCCTCTCCTTGCTCAAATCCGAAAATCCCTTTCTTACCTTCAAACTTTCATTCATCCATGGCTTCTTCAAGAAAAGAGAAAGGCAAGGCCAAAATGGGAGAAGAAAGCTCGAATCCGGAAGAATCTGCACCAACAACAAAGCAACGAAGGCTCACTTTTGATTTCTGGAACAGATTGCTCATGCCGGTAAAATATGTCAACTTAAAATCTTTTCCTGTTGATAGCTTTAATTTTCCGGAACTGTTAAAGAATCATAACATAAATAAGTTCGTCTCTGAGTTTGGTCCATTTTATCCTGATTTAGTAAAAGAGTTTTATTCAAACTTGCATGTGGGTACTGATGAATTCGATGACCATAATTTGACATCGAAAGTTAGGAACGATAATATTAGCTTGGATGCTGAAACTTTCGAAACGCTTTTAGGATTATCTACTGATGGTCAAATTATTAGGCAAGGTTTTACTCCGAATTCTAATGGATGGAAAATTTATAATAAGATAGATTACTATTTCCGACTTTCTCGCATGAGTCAAGTTGACATTATGGGTCGACAGAGTACTGCTTCTTCTAGAGTCTTATTATATGCAAAGAATTTATCAGGTACGGATAGAATGCTACACTATTATTGCGTATGTTTTGTTGCCGAAACATTCCAATCATGCTCAGATTAGTGATCCTGAATTGCAAATCATGTTTTCCCTTAAGAATGGTTTAAAAGTGAATTGGGCATGCACTATTATGTATCACATGTTCTATCAACATAATTTAAGTGGCGGTCTTCCGCACGTAAGGATTGTATCAAAACTTTTTGAATCACTTGATATACGTTTGCAAAGAGAACCAATGGTTGGAATGACCACCAAGGATTGTGAGATTAATGCCTCCACTTGTCTTCGGAACACTGGTATCATAAAAAATAGGCAAGAATTGTATGTTTACAAGGATGATGTTCCGACTTTCACTCCTCCACCGGCTCCAGAAGGCGGTTATACGAATGAAGTACTTTACAACCAAATGTGTTCAATGGAAGCAACAATGAATAATCACACTTTTGAAATGGCTTCGATTAAGAAATTATTGCTTAAGCTTTCAACATCTCGTCGCCGAAAACCTAGAGTCGAGGAGAGTAAAGAAGAGGAAGAAGAAGAAGAGGAAGAGGAAAACGAAAATATGTCGAAAAGTGACTAGAAGGATTATTTAGTATTCTAGTGTTCTTTAGTATTCTAGTATTATTTTACTTTATGCTTAAGTTTTTTAGACTTTCTAAGAATATGTTATGTTATGTTTTGGATTATTGTAAGACTTGTGTTTCATGTGTTGTTAAAACTTATTTCATGTTATGTTATGTTTTATGTGTTGTTAAATTTGTGTGTTACAAATATGTCTCAAATGTGTTATGTGTCACAAATGTTTTCATCACTTGTTCACTCTTTCTTTAATTTTTAAGACATTTCCCTTCCTTTTTGGTAATGACAAAGGGGGAGAAGTATTTGTGTGTTTCTCTAACATAATTTTGCAGCAAGTAAGATGTTTCAAAAATTCTTCCAAGCATGGATTAAGGGGGAGCTTACATCAAGTGGGAGTATTGTCTTTTGTTAGAGAAAACAAAGTTGAAATCAAAATATTCAAGATAAGAGTTGTCATCATCAAAAAGAGGGAGAATGAAGAATCAAGATTCTCAAATGTGTTTTGATGAAGACAACAACATTGTACAACCTATTGAAGATCAAAAAGGAATGATTCAAAGTCAAGCAATCAAGTCTTTTCAAGTATCATATATATCAAGAAGTCTTGAAGCTTTTTCAAAAGATTGATCTTGATCTAAAAGGTATATGAACTCAACTTAACTTTGAATATACAAGTGTTCATATCATAAATCATATTTGGCATGAATCATCAAAATATTTGGTTATGAAAACCATTCCATTTCATACCTTTTGTTAAATTATTTTTCACCTTTTAACATTGGTTAATCGATTAACATTTGATAGTTCAATTCTGTTAATCGATTAACCATAAGAAATTTTGAATTTTTGCTCGTTACAAGGTGTTAATCGATTAACACATTGCTAGTAAAAAAATGTTAATCGATTAACATTGAACCAGTATGTGAAAATATTTTATTTTTCCAGCCAAATGATTTTTTAAAAATGGTTTTTGATACATGGAAACCTTTGGTCATTTGCACCCTTTTGAAAAGGTGTTTAGTGGCTTATATAAACATCATAATTTCAGATTTTGAAATTCACCTTCTTGCAAACAATTTTCAAACATTCTCATCATCATTAAACTTTCAATTTCTCAAGTTTAAAACATCAGAATTTTCAAAGAGTGAAACTTATGCATTAAACTTCCATCCAAATCATTATAGTTTCATTCTTTCATCTAAGAACACTTGTATATTCTGTATAAGAGTTGTTTTTTCAAGAAGAATATCAATCTTTAAGATTGATAATTGAAGATTATTTTCATCGCTTACTTAAAAAAATTCAGAATTACTCATTAAGTCACATTTTATTTTTAGGATTGTTAAGAATAAGATTGTGGAGTTGTAATCCTTGATGTCCAGGATTGTTGGAAGCAAGAGAGTGATTAAGGGAGGATTGTTCTCTTAATTCACTTATTGTAAAATCCAAGAGGATTGTTCTTAGTGTGTTTGTTAGAGTCTCTATAGAAAGGCTGGGATAGTCTTGTCTTGGGATCTAACATTTTTAAAAGTCTCTTTCATGTTGAAAGGGGACTGGAGTACTCTCGGACTGTGAGGGGAACCAGGATATATCGTCGTTTCATTTACTTTCCGCACTTTATCGCATTTCTTCTCTTAGTAATTTTAGGAAAGTAAAAATCAAAACCGTTGAAAAACCGAGAAAAATTTCTAAGAACCTAATTCACCCTCCCCCCTCTTAGGTGCATTCCTAACTTACATCATTGGTATCAAAATCCAGTTTTTACTGGTATCAGTTTCAAAGTCCAATTGTTATTGGCATCATCTTAAAAGACCAGTTATAAATGGAACCCTATCTTAAGATTCAATTGTTATTGGCATCCTTTCAAAGTCCAATGGTTATTGGCATTGTTTAAAGTCTAGTTGTCACCGACATCTATTCTAAAGTCCAGTTGTTACTAGTGTCCCCTACAAAGTCCTGTTGTCACTGGCACCCTATTTTAAATCCAATTGTTATTAGTATCCTTAAGATCCGGTTGTCACTGGTGTCGTTTTAAATCCCATTTGTCATTTGCGTACCCTAAAGTTCAGTTATCACTTGCATTATCCAGGATGATGAGTAGGATGTAGGACGATGAATATGTAATTTAGTTTAGGCAAAAATATACCAAGGATCCTTTAAGTTATTTTATTGTAACAAGGCAGTCCTTTATATTTTTTTCGCTACAAGTTGGTCCTTTATGTTAACTAATATGTTCACCGTTGACCTTTTTCACAAACTTCGTTCCAAAAAAGCTTATGTGGCACTAACGACACTGATGTGTCATTTAAGGAGATGATGAAGAACATGTTGAAGCTGTTGAAGATGCTAGTTTATGTCATAATGTTGTTAATTTTGATTTTTGTAGTGTTGATGTGAATTTTTGTTCAGAAGTGGTGATCATTGTTAATTTTGATGTTTGTGTTGTAAGACATGACTTTTGGTACCTTCATGAAACACTTGTTGACAATGGTTAATTCTTCAATTCTGCCTATTTTGTGTTGCAATTCTTTACCAGCTTTGTTACTGTAAGGTCATAATTTGTACAACACGCAAAACTTTAAGGACCTGATACAATTTAAAAACAAATGAGACCTATTTGTAGCGGAAAAAAAAACATAAAGGACTGTCTTGTTATAATAAAATAACTTAAAGGATCCTAAGTATATTTTTTCCTTTAGTTTATGTTAAATGACGGTGTTACTTGATTTTTGTAAAAGCAGCATTGACTTGTGCTTGGAATATTGATAGTGATAATGCAATGTTTATGTGGAAAATGAATCTAGTGATTTTGTCTAAATTTGAAGGATAATGTTGATGATGACATGAAAATTTTTTTTGGTTATATTGACTTAGGCTTAAGATGAAATTGAATGATGACCCAAATGTACAAAATATGCAAATGCAATTTCAAAACTTAATCCTCTTTTGTGGATTTAATGAGACAAGTTAAATGAATCAAAGACATATCCAAATGAACAAATTTTGATTAAATCATGTGTTGAAATCTAAATGTAACTTCGATCTCAAAATTCAATCAAAGGACGTGAACTTGTCCAAATGGATATCAGTTTGACCTTTTAAATAAACAACAATGCAATGGATGTCATATTTGTGAATGGTACTTGGATAAAACAATGCACCTAATGTAAGTACAATGAGTAAAAATGCATAAAGAGGATCAACCTTGTCTTCCACTCTAATCAACATTTGTTGACTTTTGTTTTGGACTTTGACTATATTGAATGAACATGAAACCCAATAATGCAATGTATTAAGATGTATATGCTAAAATGAATTAAAACTTATAGCAAATTGGTTCAAAAAAAATGTAATGTATGTAGTGGGAAATGAGAACATACTTGAAAAGATGAATAACGGAATGGAGACAAAATTAGGATATGGCAATATGTATATACTGAGAATTAAATGATTTGTGTTTTTGCATGATGAATCCTCTATTTATTATATGGCTATTTCTATACTTTAACAAGGTGTGGCATGACAGTGATAGTCTTTCCTTGACCATTTCTTAATACACCACCCAAGTTTCTTATACACAACGTAAAATTATTTTTTTGCCCCCCAATTCCATATGTGCACATCCGGACGCACCGTTTTTTAAAAAAACGTTGCGTTGTTCCGGATGTGCAAATTCGGAATGACAATTACGCGTTTTCCGGATGTGTACATCCGGAAAAATGGATGATACTTAAAAAGGTATATTTAT
The DNA here is from genome assembly GCA_022829125.1 of Lathyrus tuberosus. Taxonomy (NCBI): domain Eukaryota; kingdom Viridiplantae; phylum Streptophyta; class Magnoliopsida; order Fabales; family Fabaceae; genus Lathyrus; species Lathyrus tuberosus. Next base: position 7,880,993 of record JALAZF010000253.1, read on the forward strand.
TTTAAAAAATAATAATAATATGTATTTTAAAAGAATAACGATCAACAGTAAAACATTACTTATATTACCAGAGTCGACACAAAGTTGGTGGTACTCCAATTACCACTTGCAGAACCAATGGACTGACTTTGGGTCACAAGATACAGAGGAATTGTTTCTGCTTAGGTTCATTGCGAGGAGATAATTCAAGATCTCTTTAAAATAACAGTGGATCCTTAGAAGGGAAATCGGCCCGCTGGAATGATAAGATAATTTTGTTAGATTTGTGTATTCCTCATGATAGGATAATTCAGGGAGTGGCGTGTGGCTTTCTATAAATCAATCGGGTTTAAGCCTAAAAGGATTATATTTACAGGTTCGCGTTGGTTTTTTCTAAATGATACATACTGATGTATATTGATGTATATGTATATATTAGAACTTGTTTATTTTGCTTATTATGCCCACTTGCTAGCTTATTATGCACACTTGCTGATGTCTATTGATGTATATGTATATAGTATAACTTGTATATTAATGATACAGTTCCTCCTGCTTATTATGTACACTTGTTAGCTTTCCGCGCTCGATACTACATAAGTGAAGTAGAAAATTCTGATTCTGGTTCTGCAAGTGGTAATAGGAGATACGAAGAACAAAGTTTTCTATTGGCGGAAAACCTAATTCATTGACTCAAGATCTTCATCACGCTATCAAGAATCTCTCCGCTGAACTTTATTTTAAAGATGTTATTCTCATGGAGCTTATTCAAGTACATTTAACCTTTCATGATGCATTCATGATGTTAAATGATAGTTGTTTATATTCATGACCGTAAATCTGTTGTTAACTTTATCAGAATGCCGAAGACAACCATTATATTGACGGAGAGACTCCAACCCTAGAGTTTGTTATAACTTCTGATGACATTACTGCTACTGGTGCACCAGCCACATTACTTATTTTCAATAACGAAAAGGGTTTATCTCCGAAATATATTGAGTCCATCTGTAGTGTTGGACGATCAACAAAGAAAGATAACAGGAGCAGTGGTTACACTGGAGAGATACGAAGAACAAAGTTTTCTATTGAAGAGATACGAAGAACAAAGTTTTCTATGGGCGGGAAACCTAATCCCTTCTTGCTCTCCTCATTCGAATGTATATTAACTTGCGATGATATATTAATGTATGCGACCAACCGACAAAATCGATTTTTAAAAAAAAAATAAAGTTATGCTATTTTCCGAATCTGCAGTTCCGGAATTTAAAGCTATACTATGTTTCCGCATGTGCACATCCGGAACACATCAACGTTTTTTAAAAAAACGGTGCGTCCGGATGTGCACATCCGGAATCAGAGGGAAAAAACGAAATTTCACGTGGTGTATAAGAAACTTGGGTGGTGTATTAAGAAATGGTCTTTTTCTTTTGGATATGAAGATCGTATTCGTTCTTTTGTTTATCTGGGTTGGAGCTATGAATTAGTAAGAGTTAGGTTTTTGGCCTTCTATGGTGGCAGTTAATTTTGCGCTCATTCTCCTACCTGACTAGGCATTTTGGGATCCATGTCCATCCAACCGTCTTTAGTCCGAGCTCATGGAATTCTTAGGTTTAATTTGGTTCACCATCCCCAAATATAGAGCCTGGTAGGGGTGAAGTGTTTAAAGATATTACTCTAATTCCTCAACTTTTTAGTCCATGCTTATGTACCTATAGTTATCAATAACAAAAACTTTACTTATGAATATATAATGTTGAAACGCAAGAGCGTGAATAATAAAATATTATGAAGGACTAATATATCTTTAAATTAAAAATCACTGTTATTTTTTAGGCAAGAATCATCTTATTATTAAAAGATTTAAAATGTATATTAATTTTAGAATATATCAATTATTTATCTTATTTATTCGTTACCTTTTGATTAAAAATATTCTTTAAGTTCTTTTAAATCTTAAAAATCTATAAAATACTTTAAAATCTTAAAAATTTGTATTATAATTTTTTTAAAAACCAATTTTTTTTTTTTGACAATGAACATTATTATTTTGAAATGTAAAAGGTCAAATATAATTCAACAAGATCTTTGAAAATCTTCAACAAAAAATTCATCAAAATAATCTTTTAAAATCACAATTCAATACACTGTTTTAATTACTAAAAAATATAATTTATATTTTAGTTAAGCCAAAATGATTTAAACAATGCCTTTGATCGAGAACAAACTCTTTTCCCCTCAAATTTACCACAATGTTCCCCATAGTTGCCATGAAACAACTATCATTTGTGAATGGTACTACTCTTGTTGTACACAACTTGTAACTATATCATTATTACATTGCCGAAAGGCATTAAAGGTCCCCACAAATAATAACAAAATGTACCAACAATCGCATTAATTATAACAAAACCACCTTAGTAGCAAATTGAATCATCAAATTTAGCTAACTACCCTTTCACAACCCAATGAGAATGGCTAAAAATAACATAGAGGAACTTCACTAGCTAAAAAGAAGAAGCTACAACAAGTACCACAATCTGTTGAGGTAAAAAATAAAAGAAGAACCAAACGAAAAAGGACTAGAAAATTTAGGAGGAAGGACCACTCTTAATTGAAGTGGATGGGAAGGATAATGCAATGATAAAAAGCTAAGCAATTAAAGCCAAAGCAAACGTAGCTTGGGTGCTTTTCATTGCGGGCCTAACCTAGCTTGACAAGTCTTTGTCTACTCTACTCTTTTCCCTACAAGTTCTTTAGCCACTCTTTTTTATTGAGGATATGCTATACTACTCCTACCTAGCTAGCAACGAGGAGTGGTTAATTAGGATTACAAACACATGCAAAAATCCTAAAAAAAATGTCACATAGTACATACAATAGTTGCGTGCTAACTTAAATGTGTAATAATTAGTAAAGTACAAAAGGAACCATTTAAACTAGCCTCCTTAAATTGCATCACCTATAAAGGTTGCATGTTTAGTATTTATCATTTCCCTTTTTCCAATACTATGGAAATTGCAATACATGTGACTCCTCCCAATTATTCTAGAAATGATATAGTTGATTCACCTAAACAATTAGTAGTTATGAATAAGACCTTTATCATATAGCATACTCCCTCCGTTCTATATTATAAACAAATTTTACTTTTTTAAATTCATTGAATAATTAATGTATCTGATCTATATATGAATCAGATACATTAATTATTCAATGAATCTAAAAAGGTGAAATTTGTTTATAATATGGAACGGAGGGAGTATTGATATGGAGGAATATGACATCATGTATCATGTCTCTTAAAAACTTATTTACATTGTTAAATCCATGATTTATAATGGGTCAATAAGCTAGGGAGTTGGATGTCTAACGAACCAATTCTTCTCTTTCATTTAAGGAATCTAGGGGAACCAATGTCGAGAAGTCATTGTAATCCAAAGCTAGATAATCTTTTCAACAAAATATCTTCACAAATTTGGTTGAATCTTATACTAGTAGAGTTTGACTTAACTCGTTCTTATAAAATTGGCTTGTAAGGTGAGAAGTATTACTTTATATAAAATATTTTTAAGCTTTATGTCTAACTAATGTGAGACTTGAGATCTTCCTGTTAGATCTTTTGTTGGAGATCTGCTGCAAATAATGAACAACAAGAAGATGAAAATAGTACGATGAAAGTTGCACAAAATAAATTTCAAAGCGTGTGTTTACACTAAACTTTAGGTTCAATTCGCCCCCACCAATTTAGAAAAATTGGATGCAAATGGGTTAACCGGCGAATCCTCTTCAGGATACTTTGGAAACCTTAACATGAAGCACATATTCTCATTAAGCATATCGATCAACGATATTTTACAGAATAAAGTTCTCTAACTTATTCTCGTGCACTAGAAAAATAAAGGAATGACTTAGATATAATTTTGTCTCTAAAAATATGTTATTTTCGTGTATCTTCAGGTCTACAAATTATCTCTATTTATAGAGAAATTTATGTCAATTGGTGAAGAAAAACAACCTTTGAATTACTGGATATTTGAACCAATATATAATATTACGTTCAGATTCATTCCAAATAGTTGCAATGGTCTAGTGGTAAACACGCTCAATCTATGTGCCCCATCACATGCCAATCGCTAGTTTGATTCCAAAGAGGTGCATTCTTTGGAACTTATTTTTTACATTTATTTGTTAAAATAACATATAAATTCCAAAACACAACCAAGCCAAGTGACGAACTCGTGACACTCTAATTCTTTATACAAAGACTAACCATTGCACCATTTTAATCAATTGTGATTTAAAATTACATCAAATGAATTTAATCATTATTATTCCTGAAATAAATATTTTGGAAATCTCACCAACAATCCCCCACCATTCTCAAAATATATCTAAACCCATTATTCAGGAAATTTTATGGTTTCGGATAAATGTTTTGCGTTTGATTGTGTATTTTGGTCGGATCGAATGATTTTTCATTATGTATTTCGTCCACTTTTTTCCCTGATTCTCATGAACCGTAACTTGTTTGATAAATTTGATTGCATATTCGTGATCCGCGTGAAAAACCAGTTCAAATGGTATATGAGTTTGCAATTTATTGTAATAGAGATTTTTAAAAAGGTCAACGACGCAAACGTTATTTAACATAAAGGACCAAAGCATTATAAAAAAACTTAAAGGACTAACTTGATATTTTAAAATAGCTTAAAGGACCTAGACAGTATTTTTGCCTATATTATTAGATAATGGGAAGAAGGACTAAATTCAAAAATAAAATGATTTTGCAATTTGAACTTCTTCATCTTCTTCCTCTCCTCTAATCCGTATTCTTCTTCTTCCTCTGAACCTTCATCCATGGCTACGTATTCAGTTGATAACTTTACTCCATTTCAAATTCTCAGTTGATAACTTTACTCTGCTTCATTTAATTTAGTTGTTGTTTCTAATGATGGGAGATGGGTTTGCAAGCTTCATCACCTAAATGATCTTTGTTGTGAGAAATTATTTTTATGAAAAGGGAAAATAAGGAATAATGTTGGGTTTGAAAAAATTCAGGGTTTGTATGATGGTTAAGGATGAAGATATGAACACAATCCCAGAATTTTGGATTAAATATTCTTTTCGTCCCTATAAATTGGCGCATTTTTTGTTTTAGTCTCTGTAACCTAATTTTTATTTTTGTTTTAGTCCCTAATTTTGTGTTTGAATTCATATCTTCATGCCTAACCTTCATACAAACCCAGAATTTTTTCAGATCGATAAGAACATATGTGTTTGTTTATGAGGTATTCATGTATGTTTATTTAGTGCTCCACCATTTCAAACAAAAATCATTTTTTCCAGTTTAATTATATAACTTTATTATTTACTTTTTCCCTCACAATCTTCACCATCATCTTCCATTAAAGTTTCATCTTCATGTTTGTTTTTGAAGTAAGGTTTCGATTCTTAGTTTCTCAAAGTACTAATGTGAGTTTTATGTATGTATGGTGGTGAAGCACTTTCCAAAACAAGGGCTGCAAGTGATTTATGTATGTATGGTGGTGAAGCATTAGTGTAAACAATGACTGCAAATGTAAATACTGAAACACTTAAGTAATATATATCATTGTTGCAAAGTAACAATCAAATGAAATGAGTGGTCTAGTGGAAAGACAATCTCTTGTAGTTGCCAATGTCATGGGTCAGACCAAAAAAAAAGATTCAGGGACCAAACTCAAAAACACACTAACTTACAGGGACCAAAAGACTGTTTAAGCATATATATATATATGTGTGTGTGTGTGTGTGTGTGTGTGTGTGTGTGTGTGTGTGTGTGTGAGTCAAGATCCATTGACATCAAGTGTAAGTCTAAAAGACATACACCAAATTTCAATCGTTAATATGAATAAATCAAACAGTTGTATTAAATAAAATAGAAAAACGTGCATGGACATTTCTTTTTCTTAAAAAATAAGCTACTTATATGACTGTTTGATTTATTCATATTAGCGGTTGAGATTTAGTGTAAGATTTTTAGACTTACACCTGATGTCAATGGATTCTCCCTCTCTCTTTCTATCTCTCTCTTTCTATCTCTCTCTCTCTCTCTCTCTCTCTCTCTCTCTCTATATATATATATATATATATATATATATATATATATATATATATATATATATATTTCCATTTTTTTACAACCAGTCTCACTAAATTGACAATCCTGGATTTGTTAACCATCGAATTGAACTCAATTTTGGAGGGTAGGTTTGTAACACTTGTATCTAACTTTTGACCGTTCAGAATTTCAAAACAATATCTAAGCTGAGAGATATGTGCTTCGCACTGAAACTGCAGATTTGGGTCATTTTTCATCTTTTTTATTATTATTTGTAAGCTAGTTTGCTTTGTGATTTGCGTTTGTTTGCACTAGTTTGTGAATCACTTTAAGACTCTTTCGTAACCTTAATTGATTATAGTGGAGCTATTTCTTTGGTCTGGACAAGTCGTGGTTTTTACTCTCATATTGAGGGGTTTTCCACGTTAAACTATCGATGTTATTTTGTGCCTGTTGTGAATCGGATACCTTAGAAACAAAGTATAATTGGTTCCTTGATCAGTCAAGAAACCCACAGGGTTAGGGTTAACAAAGAAAACAAGAGTAAAAAACAACAAGGATTGGTTATAAAACTGTTATTCTTTCCTTTCTCCTTAAAACAAGGATTACAAGTATACAAGAATAACAAACTAACCACTCTCACTCTTTCTAGGTTTTGTCACACTTAGAATGAGAGACTAGTATGCTATTTATAATAAAACCTAGCACACTAAACTAATGGGCTTTTAATAAAATACCCATTACAAGCTAACTTAGGGTACAAGCTAACTTAAACAATTGGATCCTTAACATAAGGCCCAATTCAATATGCTAACAACCCTAGCAATATTAACTAATACATGTTAGAACAACCTTGACTACAACATGTATTATTTTTCGACGGCAGCATGTGAACCAACTTCGACGGCATGCTTCTTCTAGAGTTCGACACAAATTCCACAAATCTCCACCTTGGATCTAACTCTAACAACAAGAAAACAAACTAGCTTTCTTCATGCAGCTTTATCAACTGCATACAGTGGAAAAACTTGCAACTTGGCAATGTCTTGGTGATCATATCAGCAGCATTATGATATCTCGAAACCTTCAGCACTTGGACTTCTCCACGCTCGATTACCCCTCTGACGAAATGCAGCCTCACATCAATGTGCTTGGTTCGCTCATGATAGGCTGAGTTCTTCGACAAGTGTATTGCACTTTGACTATCACATTTAACAGTGATACTTCGACCTTGAAGTTTCAGCTCCTTTGCAAAACCTTCAAGCCACAATGCTTCCTTCACAGCTTCAATGAGGGCAATATATTCAGCTTCAGTGGTTGATAAGGCAACAATCTTCTGGAGCGTCGCTTTCCAACTGATTGTTGTGCCAAACATTGTGAAAACATATCCAGAAATAGACTTTTTGGAATCCATACAACCTGCATAATCAGAGTCAACAAATCCTTCGACTGCTACTTTACTATCTTCACCCAAGGCTCCACCATAAATTAGGACTCTGTTCAGAGACCCATTTATGTACCTTAAAATCCACTTCAATGCTTGCCAGTGAGCCTTTCCAGGATTCGACATGTACCTGCTCTCAAAACTCACTGCATATGCTATGTCAGGTCTTGTACAGACCATAGCATACATCAAAGAACCAACTATATTAGCATATGGAATGCTATTCATATAAGTTCTTTCGACATCAGTACTGGGACACTGATCTATACTCAGCTTGAATTGAGGGTTTGTCGGAGTTACAACAGGCTTTGAATTCGACATACCATACTTTTCGAGAATCTTCCGTAGGTATGCCTCTTGAGATAAGCATAATTTCGACTGCTTTCTATCTCTTCGGATGTCAATCCCAAGAATCCTGGACGCAGCTCCCAGATCCTTCATTTCGAACTCCTTACTGAGTTCAGCCTTCACCCTCATTACCTCTTCGACATTGTTGCTTGCTATCAGAATATCATCCACATAAAGCAACAAAATAACAAATGAATTACCCGGTCGAAATCTGAAGTAAACACAGTGGTCGAACTGACTTCTGATGAAACTTATGCATGCCATGAACTTGTCGAATCTCTTATTCCACTGTCGAGGAGATTGCTTCAGTCCATATAAAGATCTCTTTAGCTTGCACACATAATCTTCCTTCCCCTTTTCGACATACCCTTCAGGTTGCCTCATCAGGATCGTTTCATCTAGGTCACCATACAAGAATGCAGTCTTCACATCCATCTGTTCCAGTTCAAGGTCGAACTGTGCCACCATGGCTAACAACATTCGAATGGATCTATGCTTTACAACAGGCGAGAACACATCATTGAAATCGACACCTTCTTTCTGAGTGAACCCCCTAGCAACCAATCTTGCCTTGTATCTTTTCGACGCCACTCCTTCGATTCCTTCCTTGACTTTGAAAATCCATTTACAGCTGACTAACCTGGCTCCAGCAGGTTTCTTTGTCAGTTCCTATGTGTCGTTATCATGAAGAGATTTCATCTCGTCATCCATGGCTTTCAGCCATTCAGTCTTCTTTCGACTCCTCATAACTTCCTTATAGTCTCTAGGTTCTTCGTCGAGAACCTCACTTGCAGAGATTAAGGCATAAGCTATAAGATCTGCATACCCAAGTCTTTGAGGTGGCTTGATGACTCTTCTCGACCTGTCTCTTGCTAACAGGTAGTCATTATCAGTTTCCTCATCTTCGACAACATCTTCTGTTTCGTCTTCGACTTTATTTGGGGTACGCACTTCAGCATCAATATGCTCCACCTCAACAGGAATCTCTCCCTGTTCCAGCTCTTCGTCAGCAACATCAGTTTTCTTGAAAGCCATCTCAGCTTCATTGAAAACTACATCTCGACTGGTGATACACCTCCTGTGACCTGGCTCTAGGCACCATAGCCTATAAGCTTTGACTCCTTCAGGGTATCCCATGAACATGCACTTCAGAGCTCTAGGTTCGACCTTGTCTTGCCTAATGTGAGCATAGGCCACACAGCCAAATACTCTCAGTCTGTCGAGACTAGGTGGATTTCCCGACCAAACTTCTTCAGGTGTCTTCATATCTAATGCAGTCGAAGGACATCTATTTATCAGATATGCAGCTGTCGAAACAGCTTCAGCCCAAAACACCTTCTTCAATCCAGCACTAACCAACATGCATCTAACCCTTTCAAGGATTGTTCGATTGAATCTCTCAGCTAAGCCATTTTGTTGAGGAGTACCTGCTACAGTCTTATGCCTTGCAATCCCAGACTCAACACAGTAACTATCGAACGCTTTGTTGCAGAACTCAAGGCCATTGTCAGTTCTCAACCTCTTAACCTTTCTGCCAGTTTGAGTTTCGACCAGAATCTTCCAACTTTTGAAATTCTCAAAAGTTTCATCCTTCGTCTTCTGAATGAATACCCATAGTTTTCTGGAATAGTCATCAACGATGGATAGAAAATACCTTGCACCTGAGTGCGAAGGATTCCTTGCAGGCCCCCAAAGATCAGCATGAATGTAATCAAGGGATCCATGTGTTCTTTGCTTGCCTTTGTTGAACTTCGCCCTACAGGATTTACCAAATACACAAGATTCACAAAACTCCAACTTTTCGACTTTGTCACCACCTAGCAGGTTCTACTTCCCCAATTCGACTAGGCCTCTTTCGCTGACATGGCCCAATCTCATGTGCCATAACTCTGTCTTCGACATAGGTTTCGTGGATACAACATTTGTCGAACCACTTACAACCTCAGCCTCCAGGATATACAAGCCTTGGTTTTTCACGCCTCTCAAGACTTCCTTCGACCCTTTCATGACTCTCAGGGTACCTTACTCTCCTTTGAAAACATATCCCTTTCTGTCGAATTCACCAAGAGAAATAAAATTTCTCTTCAAGTCAGGTACATACCTAACTTCAGTCAATAATCTTATTGACTCATCATGGAGCTTGAATCTCACGGATCCAATACCTGCAATTTTACAAGCTTTGTTGTTTCCCAGCAGCACTGATCCTGTATCTTGATCACATAGTTCTTCAAACACATTCTTGTTTGGAGTCATGTGCCAAGTACATCCAGAATCCATAATCCACTCTTTTCTTAAGTCGCCGCTTGAAACTACAAGAGCATCAGATGAGTCGAAGTCATCTTGAACAATGGCTGCATTGCCATTATCCTTACCTCCATGATCTTTCAGGCGTTCAAGGCACACTTTTCTTGTGTGTCCCTCCTTCTTACAGTGATAACATCGAAAACCAGATGTTTCGCCACTAGAAGACTTCTGCTGACTTTTACCTTTCTTCTTGTCGAACCTACCATCCTTTCGCAAGAATTTTCCCTTAACTGCCAAACCTTCACCAACCGTCGAAGGTTTATGCTCCTTTCGTTCGTTCAGGTCCTTAGAGTACAAGGCTGCTTGAACTTCTTCAAAGGTCAGGGACTCTCTTCCATACAAGAGAGTTTCTTTGAAGTGAGCATGCGATTTGGGCAAAGCACACAACAACAACAATGCTTGATCTTCATCATCAATCTTTACATCAATGTTTTCAAGATCAAGAATCAGTTTGTTGAAAGAATCCAACTGCTCAGCCAAAGCCTTTTCTTCATTCATCTTGAACGAATACAAGGCTTGCTTCAGGTAAATACGATTCACCAAGGATTTGGTCATATACAAACTTTCCAGCTTCGTCCATAATCCCGCCGCCGTCGTCTCTTTTGATACTTGTCGAAGAACCTTATCACCAAGGCTCAACAATATTGCGCTGTGTGCTTTCTCGATCATGGTAGTCTTTTCTTTTTCCGTTAACGCAACATACATGGCTGCCATTCCCTTCAACGCTTCCAAACAACCCTGCTGAACCAGTAGGGCTTTCATCTTCAAGCGCCACAGACCGAAGTCGTTCACTCCGGTGAACTTCTCGATCTCATACTTTGTTGAAGGCATCTTCTCCACGCTCACCGCACCAATTTGTTGTGAATCGGATACCTTAGAAACAAAGTATAATTGGTTCCTTGATCAGTCAAGAAACCCACAGGGTTAGGGTTAACAAAGAAAACAAGAGTAAAAAACAACAAGGATTGGTTATAAAACTGTTATTCTTTCCTTTCTCCTTAAAACAAGGATTACAAGTATACAAGAATAACAAACTAACCACTCTCACTCTTTCTAGGTTTTGTCACACTTAGAATGAGAGACTAGTATGCTATTTATAATAAAACCTAGCACACTAAACTAATGGGCTTTTAATAAAATACCCATTACAAGCTAACTTAGGGTACAAGCTAACTTAAACAATTGGATCTTTAACACAAGGCCCAATTCAATATGCTAACAACCCTAGCAATATTAACTAATACATGTTACAACAACCTTGACTACAACATGTATTATTTTTCGACGGCAACATGTGAACCAACTTCGACGGCATCTTCTTCTAGAGTTCGACCCAAATTCCACAGTGCCTTTGTTTGTTTAATTTTTCGAATTATATTTGTTGTTGATGCTCAAGGTTCCTCACGTGAGGGGAATTTTATATCTGTTGTGTATTGATCTGTTATTGTGTTTTTATTTTCCATCAGAGTGGCATCAAAGCTCTTGGTTAAGGGTTATTTTACTTGTTTGAATGATGGAGTCAAAGACAAAGTTGAAGATGTTATTGTTGAATGGTTCTAATTACCATTTATGGAAGGGTAAGATGAAAGACTTACTATCTATAAAGAAATTGTATTTATCAGTTTTTAGTTCCGTAAAGACGGATTCTATGTCTGGTGAAGAATAGGAGTTTGAACATCAACAGGTATGTAGTTTTATTCGACACTATGTAGAAGATAATGTTTATAATCACATTGCTAATGAGACATATGCAAAAACTTTTTGGGAGAAGATAGGGTCCTTTTATGCCTCTAAATTAGGGAATAATAAATTGTTCTTGTTGAATAGCTTTATAAATTTGAAGTATAAAGAGAGGACTTTTATTTCAGATCACTTGAGTGAGATTCAAGGGCTCCTTGATCATATGTCATGAATGAGTATAAAATTTGATGATGAACTTTTGGTACTATTTATATTGCTATCTTTACCAGAGTCTTGGGAGACGTTTCAGGTTTCTATCACAAGTTCTACTCCTAGAGGTGTTCTTTCTTTGGAAATGGCTAAGGGTGGTATTTTTAATATGGATATGAGAAGGAAGGCACATGGTTCTTCATCTCAATCTGAGGTACTTGTCACTGAAGATAAGGGGATAAGTCATAAAAAGGAATCGAAGGGTGGTATAGAAAATAGCATAAGCAAGTCTAAGCCACGATACAAGAATCTGGAGTGTCATTATTGTTATAAAACAGAACACGTACAGAAGTATCACTATCAGTGAAAAAAGATAACAAAGGCAATAAGGGTAAGTCTAAACAAATAGACCATAAAGATCATGATGATGATCGTGTTACTACTATTACTAGTGATGATCATGTTATTCTCCATGATCATGACTTTGTTAATCTTGTATCAGACGAGAATGTGTGGATAGTTGATAATGGTGCTACATTGTATGATACACCAAGGAAGGATTTCTTAACATCTTAAACTTTTGGTGATTTTGGAGTGTTGAAGATGGGTAATGATGGTGTATCTAAGGTAATTGGTGTTGGTGTTGTTTTCTTAGAAACCAACATGGGAATGCAATTGCTTCTTAGAGGTGTCAAACATACTCCAGATGCCCACTTTAATTTGATCATTGTGCATATGCTTAATGATTGTGGTTATGACAATCACTTTGGTTCTGGAATGTTGAAACTCAACAAAGGTAACTTGGTTGTGGCTAGAGGGGAAAGCTTTCTAAATTGTATTGGACAAAAGCTTTAGTTGCTAGGGACAGTGTGAATGCTATCGACATGGAAGCATCTTTGTAGCTCCGAAGACTTAGTCATATTAGTGAAAATGGGTTGAATGTTTTGCCTAAAAAGGATGTTCTTCTTAGATTAAAGAATGCAGATTTGGAGAAGTGTTCTCATTGCATGGATTAAAGAATGTTTGGATTAAAGAATGGAGATTTGGAGAAGTATTCTCATTGCAGGGATGGTAAATAGACTAGAGTATCTTTCAAGAGACATCCTCCCTCAAGGAAGTCAAAGTTGCTTCAATTGGTACATTCTAATGTTTGTGGTCCATTAAAGGTCCTTTAGTGGTGCACTTTATTTTGTTACCTTTATTGATGACTGCTCCATGAAACTATGGGTTTATGCCTTGAAGAAAAAATACCATGTGTTTAAAAAGTTTAAAGAATTCCATGCTTTGGTTGATAGGCAGACAAACGAGAAGTTGAAATGTGTTCGTTCAGACAATGGTGGAGAGTATTGTGGACCATTTGATTCCTATTGCAAGCAGCATGGTATTGCACATGAAAATACTCCTCATAAAAATCCTCAATTGAATGGTTTAGTAGAGATGATGAATCGAACACTAATTTAGAAAGTAAGGTGTATGCTCTTTGAAGCTAAGTTGCTTAATCATTATCGGGGTGAAGCACTTTACACAGAAGTGCATGTTGTTAATCTCACTCCTACAGTTTCTTTGAACAGTGAAGTTCCAGAATAAATTTAGTTTGGAAAGAATGTCAAGTATGATCATTTGAGAGCCTTTGGTTGTAAGCTTTTATGCATATTCCAAAGGATGAAAGATTCAATTTGGATGCAAAGTCAAAATAATGTATCTTCATCAGTTATGGGCAATATGAGTTTGGTTACAGGTTGTATGGTCCTGTAAGGAAGAAGCTTATCTGAAGTCATGATGTGGTGTTCATGGAAGACCAAAATATTGAAGACATTGATAAAGTAGATAAGGATACACCCAAGAAAGATATTAGTTTGTCTAATGTTGATCCAGTTCGATTATCTAGTCATAAACTAGATGCTATTGGTGGTGATGATCAGAATGGTGAGACATATGATTATGTTGATGATCAACAACTTTAAGATGTGGTCAATGTTCCAACTAATGATGGTGACGGGGAGAGTGATATGTCACACGATGAGAATATTAGTGAAGCTCCAGAATCATCTCAAGTTCAACTTAGGAGGTATAACAGGCGGATACAACCTTCTACAAGGTATAATTATGATGAGTATGTGACCTTGAACGATGAGGGTGAGCCTGGGTATTTTCAAGAGGTCGTGGAAATTGATGAAAATCAAAAGTGGTTGGATGCAATGCATGCTGAGATGAAATCATTGCATGATAATCACACTTATGATTTAGTGAAGTTGCCTAATGGCAAAAGGGCTTTAAAAAACAAGTGGATTTATAGAGTTAAACATGAAAGCAACTCTAAGTCTCCAATATATAAATTCAGATTAGTGGTGAAAGTTTTCCGTCAAAGAAAGGGTGTTGATTTTAATGATATTTTCCCACCTATTGTAAAGATGTTATAATTAGGACCGTATTGAGTTTATGTGCTACTCTTAATTTAGAGGTTGAGCAAATGGATGTGAAAACGACTTTCCTTCATGGTGATTTTGAGGAAGAGATCTACATGAAACAATCTGATGGTTTTCAAGCTAAAGGCAAAGAAGATCATGTGTGTATATTGAGAAAGAGTTTATATGGGTTGAAGCAAGCTCCAAGGCAATGGTACAAGAAATTTGAGTTTGTTATGTGTGATCAAGGATACCAGAAGACTACTTCAGATTATTGTGTCTTTGTTAGAAAATTTTCTAACGATGGCTTCATTATCCTGTTTTTATATGTTTATGATATGCTTATTGTAGAGAAAAGTATTTCTAACATTAACAGGTTAAAGAAGCAATTGGGAGAGTCATTTTCCATGAAAGATATGGGAGCAACTAAACAGATTCTTGGCATTAGAATCAAGCATGACATAAAAGAGAAGAAACTTTGCATGTCACAAGAACATTATATTGAAAAAGTGCTGCAAAGATTTAAAATGGAAAGTTCTAAGGCGGTAAGCACTCCTCTTGCTACTCATTTCAAGTTGAGTTCTAATCAAAGTCCTTCAAGTGAAGATGAAGTGTTTGATATGAAATGTGTTCCTTATGCGTCTCTTTTGGGCCGTTTGATGTATTCAATGGGTGTATAAAACCAGATATAGCACATGTTGGTACAGTCAGTAGATTTTTGTCAAATCCAGGCAGAGAGCATTGTAATGTTGTAAAATGGATTTTAAGGTGTCTTCGCGGTACTACTTCTGCGAGGCTTTGTTTTGGAGGAGATAAACCTACTATTGTGGGGTACTCTAACTCTTATATGGCTAGAGACATTTATTCCTGAAAACCAGTTTCAGCTACATGATTAAATTTGTAGGGGGAGTTATGGCTTGGCAGTCCATATTGCAAAAGTGTGTAGCATTGTCTACTACAAAGGCTGAGTTCATTGCCATCACCGAAGCATGCAAAGACTTATTCGGGTTAAAGAAATTTTTGCAGGATCTTGGTTTTGTTCAAGACAAATATGTGTTATTTGTTGATAGTCAAACTGCTATTCATCTTGGTAAGATTTTGGATTTTCATAATAGGTCCAAACACATTGATGTGAGATATCATTGGATACGTGATGTTTTGGATGCTAATTTTTTGGAGTTAACTAAAGTTCATATAGATAATAATGGTTCTGATATGATGAATAAAGCATTACCAAGAGGGAAATTTGAAGCTTGTTGTGATATCGCTGGTTTGGCGATTTCCTCCACATAGTTGTGAGGAGGAGATTTGTTGGGTTTGGGCTCCCTTCCTGTGTGGAGAAAGACCCAAATATGATTAGCTCATTTGTCTCACTTATTTAATTGGAGATACTCAATTTAGGGTTGAGAGAGCTAGAGAGAAAATAAAAATTCAAAAGAGAGAAAAGAGGAGAGAAACCTATTCCCATTTTTCTGCAACCAGTCTCGCTAAATCGATGATCCCGAATTTGTTAATCGTCAGATCAAGCTCAAATTTGGATAGCATGTTCACAACATGTGTATCTAACTTTTGATTGTTCAGAATTTCAAAACGATGTCTATGCTGAGAGATATGTACTTTGCACAGAAGTTGTAGATTTGGGTAATTTTTCAGCTTTTTGATTAGTTTCCTTTGTGATTTGTGGTTTTGAAATAAATAAAAAATCTCACTTATGCCATTGTCGTATAGGAAGAATAGTGGTGGAAGAAGAAGAAAAGTGAGATATGATGTAAATACATAAAACAAAATATTAAAAGAAAAGGTTAATACATATTCTCTCCCTTGCCATATAGGCGCCTTTTGAAAAACCTCCCCGTAAAAAAAACTTGCATGGATTCCCCTAACATTTGAAAAATATTTTTCTTTAAACCTTTGTCAAGCCAACTCATCAAAAATGATGATGTGGCATTGTTTTTCATTATTTTTCATTTAAATTAAATTCCACACGTGTTTAATGATTTGTGGGAGGACGAAAATGCCCTTGACTGAAAAACAAAATCTTCAAACCTTGAGACCAAAATATTCGTGTTCACTTCAAACCTTAAAAACCCAAACCCGAGTTCCTAAGTGTTCTTCGTTGAGTTTGAATAACCTAAACCATAATTCCTTCAAGGGTCACGTTTTCTCTTCGGTTCCGTATTGCAGTGCTACCAGGAAAAGCTTTTGTGGTCTCAAAAAGGTACAATTTTTATGCTCAATTACGACTTTTATGTGGTCCCAATGCATTGTTTCTGTAAGTCTTATCAGGTCCCACATGTAGTTTTCTCTACAAATTTTAATATCTGGGTATCTGTGTATTTGCAAAAATGCGGGTATTTAGTGTCAGTTTTCACCATGGGGAAACTTTGTGCAAGATAAGCACATGTTTTACACGGTAAGGAGCGAAACCATTGTACAAGGTCAAGACTCTGATTAGTGGAGTTTTTTTTTAAGTTATTAGCTTGGTTAAAGACTGGGGTTATGAAGGATTTAGGCTTTGGAGAAAGATTTCTGGACTAGATGAAGGGTTTACCCATTTCCTTGATGATGTACAAGCTGGAGAAATTGCTAATCACAGCATGTCTTGTAATGTTGATGGGCATATCTGGGTAGAACATAGTGTTCAAGACATGATGAAAAAGGAGTTGAACCCTGATGTTGGTCAGTTTAGTGACTGCAGTGAAGATGATAACACTGATGATGATGGTGATGGAGGCATAAGGTTCAATGACAGTGAAGAAGAAAGAGCGTGTCAGGTAGAAGAGGAACAATTTGAGGAAGTTCAAGTAGAAATACCAGTTAATGGGAATAGGGTTGAGGTAAATGGGAAGTCTATCAAATTCATGGTTATGGAATCCAAAGATCCCAAAAAGATGAAATCCCTAAACAAGGGGTCCAAAGTGAATGTTTTGGTTCCTAAAAGTATGTTGGGATCTAGTTCATAGAGGAATACAAATAACTTTGGAAGTAAAGATGTGGACTATGATAGTGAGGAACTGGATAACTCAGACCCTGATGAAAGTGACAAGGATGACAAACAACCCAAGCCTAAGTATGAGAAGTTCAGAGGTGAGCTTCTAAACAAGGACTTTCAATTCAAACTAGGTATGGAATTTAACTCTCTATCTGAATATAAAGATGTAATTTGGGAGTGTTCAGTTTTAAATGGAAGAGATATAACATTTGTTAAGAATGAGAGCTATAGGGTTAGGGTAGAGTGCAAGGGTAAATGCAATTTTTTAGCTTTGTGTAGCAAAGTGGGTGACAGACACACCTACCAAATAAAGACATGGGTGGGGGCACACACATGTGCAAGGGTATTAAATAACAAATATGTCAATGCCAAGTGGGTATCTAAGCTAGTTGTTAAAAAAAGGAAGTCACAGGGAAAAGTTAAGGTTTCTGAGATAATGTATGAACTAAGGCAGAAATACTCAGTTGGCATAACCAAAGGGAATGATTGGAGAGCTAGATCCATGGCAGATGAAATTATTGAAGGAGATGCAAAGGAACAATATAACATGCTTTAGAGTTATGCAACTGAGTTGAAGAAGCATTGTGTTGGGAATACAGTGTAGATTAACACTAAGAGGCCATTGCCAACCATCCCACCAAGATTTGGTAAATTCTATTTTTGCTTTGATGGTTGTAAGAAAGGGTTTACTAAGGTATGTAGACCCTTTATTGGAGTAGATAGGTGTCACCTTAAAACACAGTATGGGGGCAGTTATTGGTGGTTATGGAAAGGAATCCAAATGACCTGTATTATCCTTTTACTTTTGGTGTAGTGGAGACTCAAACAAAGGATAGTTGGAAATGGTTTATGCAGTTACTTACAGAAGACATTGTGGTTGAAAGAAAGTATGTTTTTATCTCGGATCAACAAAAGTTACATATTGTTTATGGTTTTAAAAGTTTGTTTGTTTAATGTTTTTAGAAGATCTCATTGTTCTATTGTGTATGTGTTTATGTTTTGCAGGGTCTAGTGAGTGTTTTTGAGGAGATGTTTGAACAAATTGAGCATAGAATATGTCTCAGACATTTATATGCCAATTTCAAGAATAAATTTGGTGGTGGAGCTGCAATAAGGGACCTATTGATGGGGGCTGCCAAAGCTACATACTTTCAGGCTTGGGAGTAAAAGATTAATGAGCTTCAGCAACTGGACAGGAAGGCATAGGAGTGGTTGATGGGAGTTCCTACCAAGTTATGGTGTAAGCATTCCATTAGCTTTTACCCTAAGTGTGATATGTTGATGAATAACCTCAGTGAGTCTTTTAATAGTACAATTTTACAAGCTAAGGATAAACCAATCCTCACAATGGTAGAGTGGATTAGGAACTATTTAATGAATAAGGTTGCCAATATTTTATTTAAGCTTGACAAATGGAAACACAATGTTATGCATAATCCTAGGAAAATATTAGATAAGGAAACTCTGATGAGTGGTGAATGGCTGCCAACATGGAGTATGGGTGATTTGTGGCAAGTTCATCATCCATATAATGGGCTTCAATTTGTTGTTGATCTTGGAAAAAAAGTTGTACATGTTGCTTTTGGGACCTTGCGGGGATACATTGTAGACATGTTGTGTCTGCAGTGCAATATCAAAATTTAACCCTGAGATATTTGTTGACCCTTGTTACATGAGAGGGGCTTACAAAACATGTTATGAAAACAATGTCAGTCCAATCAATGGTATCAACATGTGGCCTACTGTGGATGTTGAGAATATGTTGCCACCTCAATATAAGAAGAGTCCAGGTAGGCCTAAGAAATTAAGGTTTAGAGAGCAAGATGAAAGTGGTTCGAGGATGAGGAGGCATGGTGTAGCTTATAGATCCACAAAGTGTGACAAATTTAGCCACAATTCAAGGATGTGTCAGAGCAAGGAACAATGTCCTAATGCACTGAAGAGAAAGGTAATGATTCATGCTTCTTAAATATTCTTCTAATATGTTCTTAAATTAGTATGTAATCTCACACCTGAGGAGGCAATTGCTGCACCAACTGAGCATGTTGCACCAGCTCCTGAACCAACTGAGCATGCTACACCAACTACTACACCAACTGGCCATACTGAGCAAACAGTCAGCAAGGAAAATGATAAGAATTAAAAAGTAATTCTTGAGAAGAAAAAAAGTGTTGATAAGAAGAATACTCAAAGGTTGAAAGTTGTTAGGAATGCAAAAAAAATTGACGGGCCTGGTTCAACTTCAGATGCACCATTGGTGTTTGATGAGGAGCCTTTTGTGAAGACATCAAACAAGTGGGAAGATATTGCAAGGAGAATGACTCAGTAATTAGGTTGTCATTAGGTGTCATTTTGGTAATCAAAACAAATCTGTTATGCTATTATCTGCCAACTTTTGTTAAGTGCATTTTGTTGGGTTTCAAAAGGAGCCTATATGGAAGGGGAACAATAGGTATTAACCCTAAAAGAAATTAAAAAATGAGAAATACAATGTACACATATGTGAGCAAATAAGTTGGTTAAGCATATTAGAAGGTTCATTGGATTTTAATCGGTATCGCACATTTATTCATACTTTGAGAGAAGAAAACTATTGTACAAATTGATCGGCTAAATAGTCATGTCATCACCATCTTTTCATTTGCCTCACTCCTCTCGAACATAGTACTATTCTTGAATATTTTTTAAATAACCATTATTTTTAATTAATTTTTCAAAATAATATATTTTTTAAATTAAATATCAAAATAACCAACTTTCAAAAAAAATTATGTGGCAAGAGGGGTAGCCATGCTTGATGGCGTATGCATTCAAAAATTGTACATAGGCACCACCAAGCATGTCGCATGCTTAGACAACATGTCATTGCATGTGGTGCATGCATGCATCCTCTAGGAGCATGTACCACAAATAGTGACTACTGTTTTGTTTAGTTTTTTTAATTATTTAAAAAAAATTGAAATAGAATAGAAAATTAAAAATAATTTATAATATTATTTCATAAAATTGAATTACACAACAATTGAATAGAAAATCAATGTGACCCGCTCGATCATAACGCCCCCCGGCTCCATATCCCAGTGCATTCGCTTATCTTCGAGGTCTCCCACGATTTCCCTGAGGTGTTTTGGATATCCTAGTATTGTCCTGGGGCAAAGGTGGTTGGTGAGAGGGTCCTGGCATATTTAATAAATTTTCAATCATTTCTCCCCATGAGCCAAGGAGTGTTGTATTAGAGTTCGGTGCCCATGTTCTCGTAGTTGGGTCGTGGCGGTTGGGTTACGTGTGGACAAGATGGTTAGTTGAATTGGTGCATTGAATCATTTTGGAAATGAAGTAATGGTTCTTGTGGTGTAAGAAAGTCACGTGGTGGTTGAGTGCTTTGGCGATGTGATGTTTGGGTGTACATTGGTGGGGGCTATGGTGGGATTGGGTGGAATCGTATGAATTATTGGGCTATAGTAAGATGTGGTGGCGGCATATGGTTGTTGGTGGTATGGGTCATGCTCTTGGTTTTATATTTGGATGTGTGGCATGAATTGGTTGCGGGGTTGGGTGTTTGGTGATTGGGTGTATCTGGTATGGTGACACTGTGAGGTTGGTCGTTATGTTTGGGTGGGTTGATATTGTTGTTGGGTTTGGTAATGGTCTGGGGTTCGTTGTTGGATGGGGGTTTGCTGTTGGGTGTATGATGACGGAGCTCGTTGGCATGGGTCGATCAAATACCTCGTCTCAGACACAAACTGTGTCGTTGTAACTAACCTATACCAATTCATATAATATTGAGTTGGTCTAGCACGCTGTCTGGTAGGTTCATTTAAGATGTGTCGATGTCGATTCCTCCATTGACGACACATCTCTTTAGTGAACTCTTTCTAATCGGAATAACCTCATTGGGCATCAACTCTTAGTTGATGCCAGTCTCCCAAACACATCAGAGGGTCTGGAATTTATTGTTGTATGTCAAACTGCAGTTTAACACGGTCACTCTAGTGCATCCCCACACTAATGAACTAGATGATTGGTGTTTTTAATGTCCAAACTGTAGCATCCTCGGGGTTAACCTCATGATTGGAACTTGTGTTAATGGCAGTGACATATTCGATCGACTCTTCTGGGCGTATAAACCATGCATCAAAAGTTTTGCTTTCTGTAAATTATTATACAAATTGATGGAACATGGTTGTACGGTAAATACAAAGGAATGCTACTCATGGCAGTGGCACAAGATGGTAATAATAACATTTTTCCAATCGCCTTTGCTCTGGTTGAATGGGAGACTGTTGGTGGATGGACTTTTTTTTCTTAAAAATCTCTGATTAAACATTACTCCTCAGCTTAACTTATGCTTGATTTCAGACATACATCCATCAATTGAGAGTGCTTATAAAAACCTTGATAACGGCTGGTAGGATCCTCCTTCTAGACATGTATACTGCATTAGACATATCACTTAAAATTTCATGTGGAAGATCAAAGAAAAGACGCTACAGAATAAGTTTGTGAATGCAGGGTATGCATTAAGAGAACCTTCATTCAAACAATACCACTAAGACATCAGATTGACAAATGCAGATGCACTAAGATAGATCGACAATATTCCATTAGAGAAGTGGACCAGGGCATACGACAATGGTCAACAATGGGGCCATATGTAAACAAATCTCGTGGAATCAATGAACTTTGTCTTCAAAGGTATCTGAAACCTACCGATAACCGCTTTAATGATTGCAACCTATTTTATGTTAGGGTCACTGTTTGAGATCAGACATTCAAAATGTGGTTCAGTTTTACAATCGGGGCAGCTATTCAAGGACATTTCATTAAATTCTTTGGCTCTTTGTATTGTAAGTCTCCATTTGCATCAGTTTGATGCATTGTGGCAGACATATGATATCACACAGATTTAGAAGCCTTTAGGTAATGAACTGTGTATTATTCTCGGATGAAGCTTTGAAGCAAATCCGAGTTAGCTTGTTGGTCAAGTATACTTGATAGAACGCTTTATTGATGGAGATGAATCAATTACTAGTGACTGTAACTGTAAGATATCACAGGTTGTGATTAGAGGAAGTGAGTTGTGATTCTCATATCAAAGATGGAGTTCTTTGATAAAGTCTTCATTGGGTAGTGATTAGAATATGAAGTTGTAAATGGGGGAGTTTAGCTTTATAATAATACTACATATAGTGGAGTCTTCTTCCTGGATTGGTATCCCCCAGAGCAGGTGAATTGCACCAAACTGGGTTAACATATTATATGTTATTTATCATTCAGCAATTTAAAGTTTTGTTGTGTTCTTGATTAGCATGTTGGAACAGATGTCGAAACATCTGTGTTTTTGCAGTTACTAATATTTTGGATATCAATTTGCTGTTTTGTTCCTTGTTTAAATAATTATGTAGAACAATGTCTTGACATGTGTTATGACATCTGTTGTCTGCTATGCCAGGATTTCATTTAAAATATTTTCAAATTGTTATTAAAATGTGATGTTCATACTTTGTTTAGGGTTTTGTTCATGTGTTGATATTGTATGATCATGGTGATATGCTTGTCTTAATGCCATCTTTGTTTTGCCTTGAAAGCTTTAAATGGTTGATATTTGTTCATCTTTGCTTCAAGGTTTGTCCATGTGTTTAGAATTTGTTTTCTTGACCTATAATTATGATGAAACCATGTCTTGATCTTTTGTTCTTGTGTTGATATTTGTCTTTGTGTATACATGTTGTAAAAAATGATGATGTACCTGTTTACCCTAGATATTTGCTTTGGTTTAAATCATGTCTTGTGTATGCCTCTTGTTCATAAATGTTAAACTTGTATCCAAGCATGCATTGTCAAATGTAAACCTTGTACATGTTGGTTGAACCGTTTTAGTCCTACTTGTACCATGTATCTCATGTCTATTTCCTTTGTTGAATGTTTGTATACACTTGTATATTCATGTAGCCTATTCCAAGGAGGGGACTTATTGTTGACACCATTGTCATTTTGCATATGCATACTTACATCTTCTTGTACACATTTTGTATGTTTTGTAATCCTTAACTTTCTATCCCTTAGGAAGTCTCCCTTTAGGATGAATCAACTTAGACAACTCAATTAGGGTTTCCCCTTCCATAAACTCAAAATCTCTTTCAATAAAACCTTGTCATTAGGTCATTGACTTTTTTCAAACTTTTTCTTAACAAATGCTTCAAGACATCTTAAGCATATTCAAACTCTTTCACAAAGACCAAAAGACACAAACTTCAATTCAAACCTTTTGCCACTTTGGCTTTTTCAACTTAAAACCTTTTCAAAATAGATTAGACATTAGTCATCCCTAGTTGAGATGTAAATCTCCTACCCCGTGACATTGTTGTGAAAGACATTGATTCTTTTCCACCTGAGAGAGGTATGTGGCATACTTGTTGATTATATATCCAAGTTGGAGCCTTTCTCTCAATGTGAAGCAAAGATCCCTATTCCACATGTTTGTGGTAGATAAGTTGAGTATTCTCCTTAAGATGACAACTTGTTTCTTCTTCATTAAAATCCACCATAACAAACCCTTTTCAATCTGTACCCCGAACTACGAGGTTTTGATCCTTCATTGGTACGTAGGCACAAGACTTTGTGTCTTGCCAAACACAAAAACAATAAAAAAGCATTTCTTTTCTCATCTCATCATTCAATGCCAAATAGCAAACAACTTAACAAATAACACAAATACAACAAGAGGTTCCTATAGGATACTATAGATACTTAGGGTGCTGGTACCTTCCCTTAGTATAACCAACCCCCAAACCTTAGATCTCTTTATTGCATTGTTTTGCATTGCATATTTATGGGTTATTCTTTCTTTTCCCCTTCCCTTGGATAAATTAAAGATCGGTGGTGATAACTTAAGTTGTGTGAAGCCTGGTTAACTTAATAGTTGTGGTCTCTAATTCTCACCGCGACACTTTCCAACTTATTATCCTTCATTTACAAAGTCATAAATCTATGCAATGTGTAAAACAATAGCATTCTGATGGTAGAAAAGGAGGATTATTTACATGCATGAAGGTGAGAAAAATTACACAAGAAGAAGGGTTGAATTGTGTTTTTCGTTTTCTTAATTTGCATCTGATCAGAGTTCAGAATCTAAACTGGTTTTCAAATTCTGATTATACTTAGGAGCAGAATGTTAACAAAAGCAAATAAATAATAACATAAGACACAAAGTTTTATACTGGTTCCTGCCAACTGAGAGTAGTCCAGTCCCCTTGCTTCACAAGATATTTTCACTATAACCAAATCAAGATTACAATCGCTTATGCATTCTGCGTAAGACTTTTACAATGCTCAGACCCTAAGTCTGAGACTTCTTGCTTAAACCCCTAAGGCTCAAAACATCCTTGATCAATTCCTACAGACCCAAGACTTCCTTGCTTAGACCCTCATCCTAAGACATTCCTGCTCAGGTCCCTCAGACCCGAGACTTCCTACTCAAGCCACTATGGCCCAAGACTTCTTGCTTAAACCCCTCAGGTTCAAGACTTCTGTTTAGGCCCCATCCTAAAACTTCCTTTCTTAAGCCCCTTAGGCTCAAGACTTCTGCTCAGACCCTCGATCCGAGACTTCCTTGCACAGGTTCCATGAACCCAAGACTTCTGTTGAATCAATCCACTTGATTAAGACTTTCAATGCTCTAACACATAGCAAGAGACTTACATGGCTCAAGCATCTTGGTGAGAGACTTGGGTTTGCTCAATCAATCCACTTAATTAAGACTTTCATTGCTCTAGCACATAACATGAGACTTATGTGGCTCAAGCATCTTGGCGAGAGACTTTGATCTAAACTGCTAAACAACATGTTCAGTAGAATAGAGAACAAGGAGTACTTGATACAAATATCAGAGGTATAGGGAAATCACCACAACAAAGACCTAAAGCTCTTAATATTTCTAAGATATTCAATGTGTAAGAAATCTTAAGGCTTTTATAATTACAACCTACATCAAAAATTATGCATAACTAATTGTGTTGATAATTACTGATCTTGTTACTCCTCCATCAGGTTAATCCTTGTTAAAGATTTAGTTTGAACCTTCAGCTACTTATATAGCATTTGCAGAAGACTAGTCATTGGCGAGATAACTTGATCAAGTGTCTTTGCTTTCTTCATAGCACAAGAGACGTTGAAGATAGATACACCAAAAGATCTTGATCTATTGTGTATCATGTTTAACCATTGAGTCTTCAAAGAGATCTTGTACTATAGAGCCTTTAAGAGTAGGTATCCGTAAAGCATGCTAGCTTTACTTGAGCCTTGTGAACTGAGACTCTAGCTGACAAACTGATTTGACAATGCAGCTTGCTTTCTGCAGTACGGTTAGCTTCAGCTTTATCACTAACTCTGAATGATCACTAAAAGCCAATTTGCATTCACCAAGCGTAGAGACAATAATGTTGCTTCTTCTGATGCTGAGACCTTCAGCTTCAGAGTCTGCGCCAGACATAACTTAGAGAGTATTCTTTAGATTCTATACCACCAGAAGCTAGCAATTCAGCTTCTCTCTAGTGTGCATTTGTATATCAAATTTTGAATATATATATATATATATATATATATATATATATATATATATATATATATATATATATATATACAATTATTAGAACCTGCATACAAGAAACACACATTAAATATAACCATTTTTCTTTTAATACTTTTGTTATCATCAAAACCCAAGGAATATATGTCATGAATAAATTCTACTCTAACAATCTCTCCCTTTTTGATGATGACAAACATAAGTATTTAAAGGACAATGTGTGGCAGTTATAATTTTCTTTGCAACATCAGAGTATGAGGTTTGTAAGCTCTCCCTGAGTCTAATAGTCCAAAGTTAAGTTCTTTAAACCCACCCTAAGCACTAATTTTAAGTAAAAGTATTTAATTTTCTTAGTAACATCAGAGTCTTAGGTTTGTAAGCTCCCCCTGAGTCAAATAGTCCAAAGTTGAGGTTTGTAAGCTCCCTCTTAGATCTATATTTAAGAAAACTAAACATAATATTTAACTTCCTTTGGCAAAACCAGAATACGAGGTTTGTAAGCTCCTTCTGAGTCTGATAGTCTAAGGTTAAGGTTTGTAAGCTTCTTCTTAGTTCTATGTACAATAAAGTTAAAATGTGTCACCCAGGTAAGATAACCAATATGTTCAAAAACTAAATAACTGTTATGTACAAAAGTTATAAATGACCATTATGTATAAACTGAATGGGTTCAGTTTCTAATTAAATACTTACTACCTTTTCTCCCCCTTTTGTCACATCAAAAAGAATAAACAGAGAAAAAAATAATTACAGCCATAAATGCATAATAGGACATCATTACAAGATCAATTTCCATGGAAGGGAAAACGATCAAGTAACATGGGTCATTAAGGTTTGTACAGTGCATGTTAAATATTTATTGGTCATAACGGTTTCAAGAATCAAGCAAATGATTTTATGCAGTCGTTTAGGTTACCCAGAAGCTATTATAAAAGTAACCAAAACCTAGTTCATTTTTCATCAACATCTACTAATTTGTTATGGAGTCATCTGCTGAGAGCAACAAAATCTCTGTTGTAACAGAAGTCACAGAGAACTCTATAAGCCTAAATATCTAGAACCTTCGGAAGCCAGCAGCTTCAAAAGCTTCTGCTACTGGTCCAGTGCCCTCTATCTTGAACACTTCAGACGAGGCTTCGTCAGCAGTACCCCAAAGACCTACAGAAGCAAGTCCATCAATAGCTGTTTTGAAGCCAAGGAAGAAGTCCATGAAGAAGACAAGGAGGAAGAGGCTCAACAAGATGTTTTACCGTCCTGTTATCCCAGAAGTAGAAGAGGAGGACATAGATGAAGATTAGCTAGATATCGATTATGGCAACAACTTCTCTTATAAGGCAATGGATGACTTAGATAAAGATTTATTCTATGTTCAATCCAGCTCCTTATGTTTTTGTAATCCTTTATGATTAATTAATGAAAAGCTATTTTGACCATTATATATTATGTATTTGTATAAACGCTTCATTTACCCATTAGATTTTCTGATAAAAACATTAATGAAGTAATGAGATGACCACAAGCAACGGTTAACATGTTAACAATATTATCTATAACTTGTTAAAAGAATCTTAATAGGTCAGAATACTAGACATCATTTCCTAGAGTTGGTATTTAAAATTGATTTGACTTAATCAATAAAAAATAATGAATACTTAAAGGTAATGAATGTAAAGACTCTATAAAAACCCCTTAGCAGACTCACTTTCATAATCACTTAATCTTATGAACACCAAATTGTATAAGCAAAAGCAAATTTGGGTTCCAAAGAGAGATTTCAGAAAGATTGCCATGCTGAATGCAGCAACTCAAGAAAACAAGAGTGATGCCACAAATGAAGGATCTACAAGCAAGCTGATAGCTTCAGAAGCACACACTTCTTCAGCAACCTTCGTTGAGACACACGGAAGAAGAAGAACTTCCAAGTCAAAACGCAGAAATTAACTCAGAAAGGAAGCTGTAGAGTTTGCAAAGGAAGAATGGCAAGATTATTTAGACAATCTAGATATGTTAGATGATCCTAGGGAATACCTTATAGAAAATTCGAATTCCTAGAAAGTCTTAACAATTTGTAATCACTTCAAGTTAATGAGAATGTTGCTTTTTTAGAGTTTTTAATCCTATTTGTTTCATCCTCTTGAACAACAATATAAATATATACTTATAACAGTTAAGATGCACAAAAGCATGAACAAACTTGGCTTAACAATAAGATTTCTTAATACAAAAATTCTTAACAATTACAAGACATAAATTAGCAGAAGTCCAACATCAGAAACTCTCATAAAAAGCTTCAAACTTGTCTCTCCATATTTTAGAAGAATCAACCTCTAAACTTATGATAACTCCCTGCTGGACCAATAGTTATGAAAGAACTCGTCCATAAGTAATTAAGAAAGCCTTTCCCTTGTGAAAGGAAGAAAAAGTCTTATTCAAATAGTCAAACATAACTTGAGGAAGATCAATCTGCAAGTCTGAATTGAGAAGTAGTAGGAAATCCTTTTCAATAGAGTCTACAAGGTCTAGATTCTCATCCTTAGGAAGTAAGTTTGAGTTCAGAATCTGATTCCAAACAATTACATGAAGACAAAGATTTGAGACCAGAGAAGTGTTAGATGGATCTACAAAGATACGCCAAGTAGGAAGACAGTGTTCCCAAACAAGAGTTTCTGGGATTTCTCCAATCTCCTCACAATTGATCACATTAGCAATCGATTTAGAGGTTAGTGTTATAGAAACACCAGTCACTTTAGAAAGAATAGCACACTCGAAATTTAACTCAACAATGGAAGCATTGATCCAAAACTCTTTGACAAGACTTGGATAAGTGAAACCATAGAACATCTCAAAGTATCCATTCCAACTTTGTTCAGACACAGTCTTCCAGAAGTTAAAACCTAGCTTAAGAAACTCATCAAAATCCACAAACTTTTCATGGATGACAACTAGTTGATTCAAAGGAGAAATGACTAGAGAATTCATATCAGGTTTGGTTTGATCAACACACAACCAAAGAAAAGAAAAAAGAAAAGAAAAGAACTGAACAAGGTTCTAAAGGAATAAGAATCTTGTCAGAAAAAGGACACACAATGATGTTTCACAAGACAAGGGATAGAGATAATAATAGTATGTAAAAAGAAAAAAGTCATTACCCAAAGGTTCTTATCCGGCAGATTTCCTGAA
This sequence comes from Lathyrus tuberosus, assembly GCA_022829125.1. Lineage (NCBI taxonomy): Eukaryota > Viridiplantae > Streptophyta > Magnoliopsida > Fabales > Fabaceae > Lathyrus > Lathyrus tuberosus. The sequence goes on from JALAZF010000253.1 coordinate 7,910,225, forward strand.
TCCACTAGATGATTTTCACCTTTATGAATATTTAAGTAATATAAAAGTTTTTGGAAAAACCTTCTATTTAAACTGCTTTATCAGAAGTAAAGAATCCTTTTCTGGATATCAGAGTATGAAAATTTTCAGAGGCAATCATCCATCAGAGTCTAGTAGATCTAGACTTAGAGAAAGAGACATCTTTTGTCAGTCGTCAGTCTTCAAGATTCTATTCAGAACCAAACATTTTCTCTTGAAACAAGATTCATGAGTGATTAAAGAATATTGAATTGGTTTCTTTGTCAGCTAACAAACAGCAGTCTCATCACAAAAAGTGACGAAACTGTTTCCATAAATATGGCCATCATCTAGTTAATGATATATCCAGTATAGATAAATACAACATAGTTTCTTCTTAAAGATTTCTGAAGACTCTTTTATCAAAAAAAACTTCTCTAGAAATCTAACAGAGACTTTGTATCTACATATACACAAATATCTCATTGATTCAAGTAATAAGCTAGAAAAAAAAGGACATACCCTTTTTTTGTTATTTTCTCTGTCAGACTCGTATAAGTATTTAGATTTGACCATAGAATCTGAATACTATTCTGAGTGGATTCTGATTCAATGGTTGTTAAACCATTGACTCCACTTCCTTCACCAAACTCAGTACCTCTAGCACTTGAGTCTGGGTTGTAGGCTCTTCTTCCATCAGATTTTGCAAACAGTATTTGCTCATTTCTTCGATATCTGCAGCAACTACATTTGAAATAATAAAACTCATATTTCTATGAGTCCATACATGTTGGTCCAGACAGGCTTTCCTTTGCCTTATGCCACATCCTATAGCAGTACAATGATTCATTATAAAGTATCAGTCTAGGATGAGTCATGATATGAACAAGATTTTGTTCTTAGCATAATCATTGATTTCATTGTCTTGGATTAAATCTTTTGACTTTGAAATCTCAGATAAGCAAAGAACCAGATGGTGTTAGCTATCAAAGAATGGCATAAAACAAATTGAAGCACTGTCATGTAATTGCTGGCAGAACACGAAGAAGAATTAAAGGTTTCTCATAGAATTTTCCTTTAATACAAATTCCATGATGACCCTCAATCAAGGAGAAATGGAGTCGCTTAAGATATCACCTTAAAGAACATACTCCTTATTATCAAATATTGAAGCAAGATCGATTTGGCATTATTTATTTCTCTTCAATACTTGATTTTTATTCCATGATTCAGATGCTTCTTCAAAAGTAGTAAGGACTGGCAGAGCCAGATTACTCTTTCTTCTAAATCCTACACTAATATCATCTTCGAATGAATATACAGTGAAGATCTTTGAAATTAGGTTCTAGTAGTGTTTCTCCTTGTTCTTGGATTTGGGAAACCAGTTAAAATACGAATATCTCAGAAGCTTCTGAAGTTACTCTTCTAACAACAGATGTCACATTCCATTCAGCCAGTTAAAGAAATCTTCTGATTAGGAAGGTTAATTCCTCATCATCAGACATTCCATAGGAAGTATCCTTTAACAGGCTTTAGAAAAGATAATCTGTTACATAGTTTTTCATCATCTAATTCCATTTATTTTCTTTTAAGATTGTAAGATAAACCTACAACTCATAGTAAGCTTAAGTTGTTATGACTTCTTGAGTAACTGTGACCTCAGGTTTGAATTCACAACAATCTTCTCAGAATTTGCTTGGAAAGATTAGATGAAGTGTAACTAGACATGCTTCATAAGTGATTCCCGCAAATCTGATCACAAGGATTCAAAGATAGTCTGAGGATTAGACGTATCAATGATGTTGATATACTCATAATCGAGATATAGCACCTACCAGAATGCATCTACCTCTGAACATATTTTCAATAAGCTTTTTTTGAGCTGGTGAGAGAGACTTTCAAATTTTGATCATCTCTGCACCATCAACTTCTATAGTAATTCCTTTTTCAGGGGTATTCTACAGACATTCACAAACCCTTTATCAAGTCCAATAAATTAAAAATATATTTAACTTTTCCATCATTTAAATTCAACGGAATCACCCTTTGAATATGGTAGGAAAAGCAATGTAATATTTTTCTTGTGGCACTTGATTCCTTCTTGAAGGAAAGTCTTCAACATACATACTTTTCTCACTGGATCATTATTTGCACCATTTTTAAGTGTTATGCACAAACCATGCTCTGATACCAATTGAAGGTGAGAAAAAGTACACAAGAAAGGGGGTTTGAATTGTGTACAGGCTATTTTCTTAATTTGCGTCTGATCAGAATTCAGAATCTAAATTGGTGTTCAGATTGTGATTATACTTAGCAGCGGAATGTTAACAGAAGAAAATAAATAATAGCAGAAGACACAAAGATTTATATTGGTTCCTCCCAACTGAGAGTAGTCCAATCCCCTTGCTTCACAAGAGATTTTCACTATAACAAAATCATGATTCCAATCGCTTATGCATTCTGCATAAGACTTTTACAATACGTAGACCCTAACTCAGAGACTTCTTGCTTAAACCCCTAAGGCTCAAGATTTCCTTTCTAAAGTCCTACAGACCCAAGACTTCCTTGCTTAGACCCTCATCCTAAGACTTTCCTGCTCAGGTCCCTCAGATCTGAGACTTCCTGCTCAAGCCACTCTGGCCCAAGACTTCCTGCTTAAACCCCTTAGGTTCTAGACTTCTGATTAGACCGCAGCCTAAGACTTCCTTGCTTAAGCTCCTCAAGCTCAAGACTTCTGCTCAGACCCTCGATCTAAGACATCCTTGCTGAGGCTCCACGAACCCAAGACTTATGCTCAATATATCCACTTGATTAAGACTTTCAATGCTCTAACACATAGCAGGAGACTTACATGGCTCAAGCATCTTGGCGAGAGACTTGGATTTGCTCAATTAATCCACTTGATTAAGACTTTCATTGCTCTAGCACATAGCATGAGACTTATGTGGCTCAATCATCTTGGCGAGAGACTTTGATTTAAACTGCTAAACAACATGTTCAGTAGAATAGAGAACAAGGTGTACTTGATACAACTATCAGAGGTACAGGGAAATCACCATAACAAATACCTAAAGCTCTTAATATTTCTAAGATATTCAATGTGTAAGAAATCTTAAGGCTTTTACAATTAGAACCTACAACATAAATTTTGTATAACTAATTATGTTGATAATTGTTGATCTTGTTACTCTTCCATCAGGTTGATTCTTGTTAAAGATTCAGTTTGAACCTTCAACTACTTATATAGCATTTGTAGAAGACTAGACTTTGGAGAGATAACTTGATCAAGTGTGCTTGCTTTCTCCATAGTACAAGAGACGTTGAAGACAGATACACCAAAAGATCTTGATCCATTGTGTATCGTGTTTAACCATTGAGTCTTAAAAGGGATTGTGTACTATAAAGTCGTTGAGAGTAGCTATCCATAAAGCATTCCAACTTTTCTTGAGCCTTGTGAACTGAGACTCTAACTGACAAATTGATTTGACAATGCAATTTACTTTATACAGTACGGATAGCTTTAGCTTTATCACTAACTCTGAATGATCACCAGAAGCGAATTTACATTCACCAAGTGTAGAGACAATAATGTTTCTTCTTCTGATGCTAGACCTTCAACTTCAGAGTCTATGCCAGACATCACTTAGAGAGTGTTCTTCAGATTCTGTACCACCAGAAGCTTGCAATTCAGCTTCTCTCAAGTGTGCCTTTGTATATCCGATTCTGAATATATATATATATATATACACACACACACACACATATACAAGTATTAGAACCTGTATATAAGAAACACACGTCAAATATAACCATTGTTCTTTTAATACTTTGTTATCATCAAAACCTAAGGAATATATGTTATGAACAAATCTTGTTCTAACATTGCATATCAAGGAGAGGTAGTTTGGCAAAATCAAAATATGTGAAGAAAGAAAAGGTTCGTCCTAACGGCAAGCGTATTAGAACCAAAATGGATACGGAAAACAAAATTGTGAGATTATGTAGTTCATGTCATCGTCTCGAACACAATAGTATAAACTGTCCCAATGTTGGAGCAAGCACCACAAGATAATTTTATATGTAACCCTTTTATTTGATATTGAAAACAACGTTTATTTCATAAATATCACAGTGTTCGGTTAGAACAATTTAAACAATAACTAAACAATAATTTAAACAACAACTAAAAAATAATTTAAACAACAACTAAACAACAATACAAATAAATACAATGACTAAATAACATATCTATTCGATTACAACCATCAGGACAATTTCTTGACTTTTATGCATCATAATACGATAATCTCTGTCTGTTTTAACTAAGTCCCAGAAACGAATTTCTCCACTGTCGTTGTACACATTAAGAAGCCTTTGAATCCTTATGGTCTTTTCACCGTCTACAATGTCTCCATCTAACCAACGGATCAAGCTCCTCTGAAGATTCTCGAACGTCTGCGTATTCTAGATTCAAATATTCATCGGTGACTTTACTACCGAATAAATCAAATCGGCATTTCTCTTATGAATGTGGGACAACATATATGATGATATTTTGAAGAAAATTGATGGAAAGACTTAGAAAATGGGTGAAAATGATGGGGAGGGAATGCAGTATTTATAGAAAACCCTAAACAAAGTAGTAGCCACTACCTGTGGTGCATGCTCCTAGAAGATGCATGCATGCGTCACATGCAGTGGCATGTTGTCTAAGCATGTTCTATTCTTGGTGGTGCCTATGTACAATTTTAAAAATGCGGGTCTCCCACAATGATTGTTCCACTATTATTAAAATAGTTTGGAACACTTTTATTTTTGGTTCCCCTATGCACATTCTAAATCTAAAGTTTAAAATGTTGAAAGAGGAACTAAAGATTTAGAAAAAAAAATGTTTTTGTGAATGTGTGTGATAAAGTCTTTAAGGGTGATTAAAAAAAACAGTTTTCAATCTCAAGTCAGTGAACTTGGTCTTTCTAAAGAGTAGTTGAACTTGGAAAAGCAAGCCAAAATTGTCCTTGAGAATGCCCTTTTTTATGGAGGAAGCCTTTTGGCTGGAAAATTCTATAGTTAAATGGCATAAAGAGGGTGACAAGAACACCATATTCTTTCACAAATCTGATACCATGAAACGGGCTTTTAAGAAAATTACTTCTCTGAGAATTGAAGTTGAAATTGTGACAGACCCAGATAGAATATTCAACCATATCATAAACCATTACACTTTTTTGTTTACCAAGTCACCTACAACCAGAGATAATGATCTTGTGGAAGATGTATACCTAATATTATCATTTATAGCACTAAAAATATGCTTAAAATGACTCCTTTTAAATAAATCAAGGTCGCACTGTTCAACTTTAACAAAGACAATTCTCCTGGCCCTGATGGTTTCAGAGGATTCTTCTTCCAGGAATATTGGTGTATAATCAACAATGGTGTGTGTAACGTTATAATTGAGTTATTTACCAGCAATTGGTTGCTCCATAATATAAATTCTAATAATGTGGTCTTTCTTTCTAAGACCTCCAATGTTGATACTTTAAACTAGTTCAGGTCAATTGCAATGGCCAATTTCAAATTCAAGACAATATCTAAAGTTTTAACTAATAGAATGACTCAAGTAATTTCTTTCGTTATTTCTTCTTAACAAATAAGCTTTATTCATCAAAGGCAAATAAAAAACTGCATATGTCTCACTTCTTAAGCCATCAACATGTTACACAATAAATTCTTACATGGAACCTAGCAATCAATATTGACATAATCAATGCTTTTGACATTTTAGACTGGCACTTCCTCATTAAAGTCCTGTAGAGATTTTGCTTCAGTGTGAATATTTGCAACCGAATCCAAATTATTCTTCAATCACCCAAACTTTCTATTTCAATCAATGGTAAACTTGTGGATTTTTCTCCTACTCAAGGGGGTGAGGCAAGTCAACCCTTCTATTTTGTCTTGTAGAAGAAATATTAAGTAGGGGCATATCCCAACTGGTTGATAGTAACCAGCTCAAGTTAATCAAAGGCACAAGAAACCATCAAATTCTCTCTCATTCGACATAATGCTTTTCTGCACTAGTTCCTCCACAAATATTCAAGTCTTATCCAACTCTTTTGCTAGATATGCTAAAAATTATGGCCAAATCAATAACCCTTAAAAATCAATCATTTATGGTGGTTTTATATCTCAAGCAAGGTTGGATTAAATAGATACATCTCTTGGTTTCAACATTGGTACTATTCCTTTCCTTTTTTTAGGATTTCCTATTTTTAAAGGAACACCGAAGAGAATTTACTTCCAACCAATCATTGACAAAGTCAAAATCAGGTTGGCTAGTTGGAAGGCTACACTTCTTTCTTTTGCTGGGAGAATGTAGCTTATCAAAAGTCTTCCTCACAACATGTTGGTCCACTCTTTAAACATTTCTTCTTGGCCTAAGTCTTTGTTGAAAGAGCTAGAGACAATGTTCAAGAATTTTGCTTAGAGTGGTAACTGGAACAAAAAAAATTGTAATTGTTGCTGTTAAATTGTAATTCCTTGTGTCGAAGTGTCGAAGCAAGGAAGTGTCGAAGTAGTGTCGAAGGGTGTGTTGAAACAGTTGTTTCACACAGATTTGTTTTAGACTTGATTTAGTTCCAAAAATAGATATTTTGGGCTTTTATAGTTTTGGGCTTTTGCTTAGAGAACAAGTAAACCTAAATCTATAAATAGGGAGAATCCCTTATAATAATAACAAGAAGTGAAGAATCACAGTACTTTGTAATTCACAGTTGCAGCTTGCAAGTGAATAAAACAGAAATCCCATAGTTTGTGGGTAACAATTTTCCCTCCAAATATTTCTTCTTTCGTTTCTTTCTTGCTGTTCTTTCTCATCTTCTTCATTGTCATTGCGTGTTTGTGGGTTTGTTAACAATCTTGAGATCAAGATTAAAGAGGAATTCTCATAGGTTGTGGGTTAATTCCAACATCTGGTATCTAGAGCTCCGGTTGCGATTCAAGGGAGGAAAATCGTGATGGCGATGAACTATCCAAACAGGCACTTTCCGGTGAGTCTTCCGATTCTCAAGAAAGACAATTATGAGAATTGGTGTAAGCAGATCAATGTGGTTTTCTGTTATCAAGATGTTTGGGATCTTGTGAAGGAAGGAGTAGCACCGCTTACGGAGAACGCGACAGATCAAGAAAAGGTTGCACACAAAGAGTTGAAGAAGAAAGATTATAAAGCTCTCTTTATAATCCATCAGTGTGTTGATCCAGACAACTTTGAAAAAGTTAGCGATGTAGAATCAGCGAAGGAAGCAAGGGAGATTCTTGAAAAGTCGTTTGGAGGCGCAGAGAAGGTGAAAGAGGTGAGGTTACAAACTCACAAGAGAACCTATGAGTTGCTTCAGATGGAAGACAAGGAAAGTATAACAGATTTCTTCACCAGAGTTACAAAGCTGGTGAATCAAATCAAGGTATGTGGAGAGGTGTTGACATCAAGATCAGTTGTTGCAAAGATCTTGAGGTCATTGGCTCCAAAGTTCGACCATGTGGTAGTTGCCATAGAAGAGTCGAAAGACTTGTCAGTATTGACGAAGGAAGAGCTTCAAGGGACGCTTGAGTCTCATGAACAAAGGATGACTGAAAGAGCTGCAGGAAAGTCGAAGAGTGATATGCCTTCGCAGGCGCAGTCAGAAAAGGAAAGGAAAGTAAAAGGAAGCGTGAATGGCAACAAACGTAGAGGAGGCTACAACAATTAGAAGAAACCCTGGAACCAAGGCAACCAAAGAGGTGGTGCTGCCGGTAAAGGAAGAGGTGGTGGTCGAAAACCAGACAAAAGTCACATTCAATGTTTCAATTGTCAGAAGTATGGTCACTATGTTAGTGATTGTCCAGAAAAGAAGAAAAATTAAGAAACTGATGCAAAGCTGGCGAAACATGAAGAATAAGAGACGTTGTTGATGGTCACAACAAGAGATGACGAAAGATTCCAAGATCAGTGGTACTTGGACTCAGGATTCTCATCACACATGACTGGAAGGAAAGATTGGTTTGTCAACATGAAGCCCTCACCGAAGAACATTGTGAAGTTTGCAAATGACAACACTCTAGCAGCTGAAGGTGTTGGTGATGTTCTAATTATGAGGAAAGATGGCAAAAGGTCAACAATTTCCAATGTGTTGTACATACCAGGCATGAAGAGTAATTTTTTCAGTATAGGGTAGCTTGTCGAAAAGAAGTACAAGGTAGTTGTCGAAGACAAGATGATGAGAGTCTTCGACGCAGGTGGTAGGTTGATCTTGAAGGCTCCAATGTCTCATAATAGGACCTTCAAGATTGAACTCAAGGTGATGGAGCACAAGTGTCTAGCAACTGCAGCCAGCAGAGATGAGTGGTTATGGCATTTCAACTAGGACATCTCAACTTCAATGACATCGGAGAGCTAAATAGAAGAAATATGGTTTCAGGATTACCAGAAATCGACATTCCAAGTGAAGTCTGTGAAGAGTGTGTTCAGTCGAAACAACACAAGAATAGCTTCAGCAAAGATGCAGGAAGGAAGTCGAAGGCAATTCTGGAATTCATATACTCTGATGTATGTGGTCCAATCCAGGTGGATTTGATTAGTGGAAACAGGTACTTTAACACGTTCATAGATGATTACAGTCGAAAGTTATGGACTTACCTCATCAAGAAGAAAAGTGATGTGATCGAGGTATTTGCCAAATTCAAATCTATGGTCGAAAGACAGAGTGGTCGAAAGCTGAAAATTCTGAGGACTGATGGTGGTGGAGAGTATGTTTCGAAAAAGTTCGATGCATTATGTGAAAAAGAAGGGATTGTGCATGAGGTGGTGCCACCCTACACTCCACAGTAAAATGGAGTTGTAGAACGAAAGAACAAAACCATCATGAACATGGTGAGAAGTATGTTGAATGGAAAGCACTTACCCAAAGAATTATGGGGAGAAGCGGTTTCGACAGCAACATATATTTTGAATAGATGTCTGACGAAGAAGCTTGAAGGAATCACGCCAGAACAATGTTAGTCTGGTGTCAAGCCTAGCCTCAGTCACCTGAAGGTGTTTGGATCTATAGCACATAGACATGTGCCAGATCAGTTGAGAAGGAAGCTTGATGACAAGTCGAATCAGATGATCTTGATAGGATATCATTCGACTGGAGGTTACAAGTTGTTCGACCCAATGAATAATCAGGTAGTGATCAGCAGGGACGTGATCATAGATGAGCTTAAAGAATGGGATTGGACTGAGAATGCCAAGAAGGATTCAGTGAGAATCTCTTGTGAAGAACCAGCCATTGAAGTCGAAAGAGAAGTTCGACAGGAGCCAGTCATAGATGAAGAGGCCCAAGCAGACCTCGACGAACAAGACACGTGCCTGCAAGGTTGCAAGAATGTGAAATTACATCAGATGATGTGGTTAATGAAGAGGGTGAGTTGGTATATTATACTTTCTACGTAGATGTCAAACCAGTTAATGCAGCTGAGGCATTGAAAGATTCGAAGTGGGTGAAAGCAATGAATGAAGAGTTAGAGTCCATCGAAGTCAACAACACCTGGTCACTTGTCGAATTGCCTCAAGGCAAGAAGGCAATCGACGTGAAGTGGGTTTACAAGGTGAAGGTGAATCCTAGAGGAGAAGTAACTCGACACAAGGCGATACTTATGGCCAAAGGATTTCTTCAGAAGGAAGGAATCGACTTCGATGAAGTGTTCGCACCTGTTGCTAGGATCGAAACAATCAAGTTGGTTGTTGGTCTAGCAAATATGAACAGTTTTCACACATGTCAGATGGACGTGAAGTTTGCATTCCTTAATAGCCCCTTAGATGAAGAAGTTTATGTCACACAACCAGCTGGGTATGTGAAACGAGGCAAAGAAAGAAAGGTGTACAGACTGCATAAAGCCCTGTATGGACTTAAGCAAGCTCCAAGAGCTTGGAATAAGAAAATCGACATCTTCTTAAGGGAGAAGGAATTTGTGAAGTGTACGACTGAGCATGGAGTGTATGTAAGGAGAAGCAATAATGAATTGCTTATACTATGCCTCTATGTCGATGATTTGTTGATAACAGGTAGTTGCAAGAGGGAGATCGAAGATTTCAAACATGACCTAAGTAAGGAGTTTGAAATGTCAGACTTGGGAAATCTCTCACATTTCCTTGGCATCGAATTCTACAAGACTAGTAGAGGTTTGATGATGCAGTAAAGAAGATATGCAGGCGAAATACTCAAGAGATTTGAGATGCAAGTTTGCAACCCAACTTCGACTCCAGCTGAGACCAGACTGCAACTGTCGAAGGATCCAGATGAAGATGATGTCAACCCAACCCAATACAGAAGACTTATTGGGTCACTTAGATACCTTTGTTATACAAGGCCTGACTTAGCATACAATGTGGGTATAATAAGTAGATTCATGCACAAGCCAAAGGTATCACACCTAACAGCGACGAAGAGGATACTGAGGTATCTGAAAGGGACTCTCGACTACGGCATTTTGTTTCCTGCAGCTGATGAAGGGAGAGAATTCAAGTTAGTGGGATACACCGACTCCAGCTGGTGTAGTGACGTTGAGGATAGAAAATCCACAGCTAGATATGTGTTTATGTTAGGTGGTACACCAGTTGCTTAGAGTTCGAGAAAGGAGCCAGTAGTGGCATTGTCATCATGCGAAGTAGAATATATAGTTGCTTCACTTTGTGCATGTCAAGCAACCTGGATGGTGAACTTGGTCAAAGAGATTACAAGAAAGAGTCATGGAGCAATCACCATGAAGATCGACAGCATGTCAGCTATCAACTTGGCGAAGAATCCAATAGCTCACGGTCGAAACAAGCACATCGAAATAAGGTTCCATTATCTTCGAGAGCAGGTAGCAGAAGGGAAGATGAATTTGGAACACTGCTGAACTGAGAATCAGATTGCAGATATCATGAAGAAGGGAGTGAAGGTCGAAGCTTTCAGATGACTAAGAGCCATGATGAATGTAGACAGCTTAGACACAATAAATTAGGTGATGTGTTAAATTGTAATTCCTTGTGTCGAAGTGCCGAAGCAAGGAAGTGTCGAAGTAGTGTCGAATGGTGTGTCGAAACAGTTGTTTCACACAAATTTGTTTTAGATTTGATTTAGTTCCAAAAATAGATATTTTGGGCTTTTATAGTTTTGGGCTTTTTCTTAGAGAACAAGTAAACCTAAATCTATAAATAGGAAGAATCCCTTGTAATAATAACAAGTAGTGAAGAATCACAGTACTTTGTAATTCACAGTTGCAGCTTGCAAGTGAATAAAACAGAAATCCCACAGTTTGTGGGTAACAATTTTCTCTCCAAATATTTCTTCTTTCGTTTCTTTCTTGCTGTTCTTTCTCATCTTCTTCATTGACATTGCGTGTTTGTGGGTTTGTTAACAATCTTGAGATCAATATTAAAGAGGAATTCCCATAGGTTGTGGGTTAATTCCAACAATTGCCTGGAAAATAATTTGCTCTATTATATCAATTGGTTGTCTAGGTATAAGGTCTCTAAGTCACCTAAATTATGCTTTTAACCACAAATTATGTTGGGAGATGCTTAACTTAAATAATCAATGGGTAGTTTTTCTTAGACGTTGGGTTATCATAAGCAACTCTTGCATTAGGTACCATATTTACTCATCCATTTAGAGTGGTATCATGCCTCAATTTCACAACCTTATGTCCAACTCTTGATGACTCATTGGAAATGACAGCATGATTAATTTTTGGACATGCAACTGGCCTGATGTTGGTATCCTTGGTGGCGGCTTATTCAACCTTCCTCCATAAATATCTCAAAGGATTCACCCCAAAGTTCGTGATTACATCTACAATTTTGAATGGTCTGTATCATTAGCGTGTTCCTTTCTCTTTTTGGTCCCACATGTATTCTTTCTTCAAATATTTCAAAAGATTTGATTTAAATTTGAATTCAAACAAATCAAATTTTTTGTTGGAGTATTTTTTAAAACAAATCAAAAGGAATCTCCTATAAATATGGACGTGATCGAAACTTATGCCCATCGGAGAAAATCCTGGAAGATTGCATTGCTATTTAAGGTGACTCAAACCTAATGTTTTAAGTGTGAGCAAGTATTGAAAATATTTGCGTTAAGGTTTCTATTTTTAGTCATTTGTTTATGTTGTTTTTTGTGCACCGCTCTAGTGCCTGTATTCATATCTAAAGGCGTGGACTTCGATTTGTTAAGTGAGTTTTAATTCAACATTCATTAATCTAATTATTGTATGGACCACTGGGGTTAGTGATTGAGAGAAAGTGATATGGGTTCTCATATTTAGGGGGGTTCCTAAATAGAAATACACTAGTAGAATTAAGAAGAGGGGAATTGAACTAGGGTGTTCATCTAAGACACTTTGTACTAATTCTATTGAGAGTGGATTTCCTTTCTTGGGTTGGAAGCCCCAAGATGTAGGTGACGTTGCACTGAATTAGATTAACAATTCTTTATGTTCTTAAATTTCTTTATGATTTATCATTCTATTTTCTATTATCTATTAATTTTGGTATAAGATGTTGAACACGTTGGATTAGACATTTGGTTCAACATATGTCCACTTAAGAACAAAATTTCAATTGGCATCAGAGCAGGTACCCTGTTCTGTTTGGGTGTGTTCCATAATTCTTATTCTGTTCAAGATGGAGAATTTCAAAGAGTGAGGAGCAGTTCATCAACAAAAGATTCCTTATGGTATTAATAATCCTCCAAAGAATAGAGCTGAAGACAATTATGAAAATTGTGAAGACCAAGTTGATTATGCTACTGAAAAAATCTCAGGCTTGCTAAGATCTTTAGTAAAGTCATGAGAAAACTAGATATGAGATCTGGGAATAGTATCTCTACTAATATTCAAGACAATCAACAATAAAATTTAAAGAGGTGTAACTTTCAACGTAAAGAAATAGGTGGTGAAAATCTCAATTGGATCCAATGTCTTAAATACAAAGATTTTGGACATATTCAAGTTGAATGCTCAAGTTTTCCATAAAAACAAACAAGAAGCTACAATGTCACTAATGATAAGGAAGGTGAATCTAATCAAGCAAACAATGTTGTGACCATCAAAGACATGAAAAATGTTATACATACTGGTGAGCCATCAAATTCTAAAAATATATGAGTTATTCTAATTAAGAAAACATAATGCACAATGTCAAGTAACATGTCTCAACATCCTGTCACACATGATTACAAGTGCATTAATTTTGTCTCCTCCATTCCATTGTACTATGTAAATTGTATGGTAGTCAACTATATCATCAGCATATGTATCCTCGGTGGAATGAGAAGTCTCAAAGGAATCATCAACAAGTTTGGTGTGGCAAGCCTAATATTCTTGTTCATATTTCTTGTACATCCCACAAGGTATTTTCTGGTGAATATTGTTATTTTGATAGTAGTTGCAATAGACACTTGATAGGACAAAGAAACCATGTTACACATGGTGATTGTACTACATGATAGATATGTATTGAGAGGAAGATGGGTATCACCTGCACTGTGATGAAAAATGTTGAAGAACATGTTCCTGACTTCATGGATGACATTTTAGATACAAAAACTAAGTTATGGCACAGAAAGCTTATGAGTAAAAGGAATTTTACTTCAGATAAATCTGTCATATATATGTCTGATCTCAAAATTGAAGAAGGAAAAATTTATAACGTGTGTCAAGTTGGGAAGCAAACCAAGATGTCATATAAGATGATTCAACATTTTACCCGTGTTTCTGAATTACCACTTATGTACTTTACGAGACTCGTGCAAGGAGTTGTCATTAAAGGGAAGGTTGATGGTTAAGTTGTAGGTCCTCCCAAGATTGAGCAACCAACAGTAGTTCAGAAGAAGAAGTTAAAGAAGATTAGTGATTACGGCATAATTCTTCCTATTGGGGTTCCATCTCATATTTATGGAATTTTCACTATTCAAAAACATGATATTGTGTTTGGTGAAGCTGAAATTGGTCTTCCTCTTAGTTTGTTAAATTTTAGCTATAGGTTGTATGTCAGAAAACATGTCTCAGGCATTGTTCCCCGCAATACTCTACATCTTGATAAGTATAATATGGCTATTAGTGAAGACGTTATTGATGTCCCACTCATGTATATGTCTGTAAGAAACCAACCTCTCATTTAAAAGATTGGTGTTGATGAGACCCGAGAAACCAATCTGGGGGATCAATATGTTGATACAGATGTGTTGGACATCCTATCTGACATGTTAGAGACAGAGTCTCAAATTCATAAGGAGAATGATGATGTAACCCCTAAGAATAATTATGTGAATGATGATGATCGTGTCCATGAAGATGTTGAGACTTATACTATTGTAGCCCATATTGGTGTTGTTAATAACCATAATTAGAAAATAAAATTTGCATCAAAAAGAAAGAAGGATCGTGCAGTAGAAGATGTATAGAAAGACATTGAAGACGAGGTAAGTAGTAATGAAAGCATATTTTTGGAGTGTTCCATTAATAGTAGGAGGTATACAGTGTTTAACTAGCACACAAAGTCTATGGTGGGATTCATAAAAGTGTTTGTTAATGAATTTCAAATTAAAGTGGAAGACGTGGTAGATGGTGTGAATGACATTCTGCATGACATTGTGGTACCTGCTTTCAAGAAAAAAACTGGTGGCAAAAGGATTCCAGCAAATGTTCCTATTGCTTCCTTATACAACGTGTCTTTCCATTATAAGGAAAGTGTGCTAAAGTGGAAGTATTTATATCACAAGAGGATAGATCTTGGAAGGAAGATGTCAAAGGAACCTTTGGAGGATGTCATTGTGAAAGAAAATGAGAATCTTATGATAGTTCACATTTATGTTAATGATATGTCAGACAAGATGGTGGAGCATTTTATTCAACAAATGCAGTCTGAATTTGAGTTGAGTATGGTAGGAGATGTTACCTACTTTCTTGGTCTTCAAGTTAAGCAAATGAAGGATGGAATCTTTGATTCCCAAAGTATATATGCTAGAAGTTGTTGCACTCAATTGTTGTGGATTAACTAAAAGGTCAAAGATGAGACACAAGATGTCATTAAAGATGGCAATGAATATGTTAACCAGGATGTGTCAGGCACCCTGTATGACATGTTGGTGACTGAGTTTCCAACTCACATGAATGATGAGCAAGTTGCCCTTAGTAATTATGAAGTGAATAAAAAGTTTGTTCAAACAAGTGACTCTGAGATAGATGATGAAGAAGATGTCATGGAAATTATGCACACTGTAAGGAGAAAGGTTTGTGGGAAGAAAATTCATGCGAATGTCTCCTTTGCTCACATGGATAATGTTTCATTTCATTCTGAAACAAGTGTTCAAAAGTGGAAGTATGTTTTCCAAATAAGGATTGCTGGTGAAAGAGAGTTAGGTAAAGAAGCTCTTGATTGTAAAGAGATTATGGAGTTGCTGAAAGTAACTAGGTTAGTGAAAATTGTAACCGATGTTGGTCTTTGCTATGAAAATATAATCATGGAATTCATTGTGAACATTACTTCTGAGTGTAATATTGAAGGCAATAAGGAGTATACAAAGGTGTATGGTTGAGGAAAGTGTGTGAAGTTTTCACCTTCAATTACTAATGATTATTTGGGCAGAAGCAAGTCTACAGGGCCTAATAAGGTTCCCTTAATTAACAAGATTTTGACCAAGGATAAGGAAGTTGGCAGTGAAGAAGAATAGGAAACTGCAAGTGAGGATGAAGAAGAACATTATGTAGAAGCACTGAAGTATAATGAAATTATGGAACTTGTTAGTGATGCTGAATTTTAGAAGACGGTGTTAAATGTTGGATTTGGTTATCCTAAGTTGATGAAGGAAGCTATGGTTAAAAATGATGATATTACTCATGGGGTTGCTGAATTTCAGCTGTAAGCTATTTATTGGGAAAGATGTCCTAAACATTTTTCTTCCCAATGTTCCTATTATTGATGAATCTAGTTTTGGAAATATTCTTAGTCTACAATTAGAAGCAATCTACTACTGCATCAATGGTTTTATGTACCAAGTATGGACTCATGCTACCTTGGAATGTGAAGAATATTGTCTTTATCAATGGGTTAAACATATTGAGTCTCATGGCACCCAATCATTTATTTTTTGTCCCTTATTTAATTTGTGTTCAAAAGACATACATTATTAGTTATGATGGTGAGATTGGTGTTTCCCCAAGTGTTTATACTTTGAGTTTATATATTGAATGTTGAGAAAGATGTGGGAGGCATTATGTCCAACATTTGTGCCCCTGTTGATCAAACTGATATAGTTTTTGAAGGAGAAATGTTGAAGCTTCTATCGGCTGTTGATGTTACTGGATCTTTGCTGATAATTTGTGGGGAGATGATGATATGATGATACTAAAGAAAGGATGTTGCTTCTATCTGGAGTTCATGATAACTTGTGGGTTGTTGTCATCTCTAAGCTCATGCTTGTAAGTTATTTTAGGGTTTGCTACGTTGAAGAATGTATGGAACAATCTGCGTAACATATTGTCAGTTTGCAGGATCTGTTGCTAATGTTTTGACATGTTATATGAAATCCTAGCTCAGGTGTTGTTCATATCACTCAGAATGCTCAAACTGAGTTAGATAATTTTTGTAAGAAATTTGTCAGGTAAGATGTTCAGCACATGTTGTGTGACATCTTGGCGTGAGTGGTACACTAATTGGAGATTCTTTGAAAGAAGATTTGATCCAATTTTAATTAAACAAATATTCCATGAATATATTTTAATAACAAGATTTGGATTTACACTTGATGTAGAAATCTTCAATCTCAATTAAAGATGATTTAAAGTGTGGTTCAGTTTTTGCAAGAGATTTATTATGAATCATTTACTTGAGAAGTTGGAATTATGATGTTTATCAAGTAAAAAAAATTATTTTATTTATGAAAGATTCAAAATTTTGTTACGTGGACAGATGTCACGCCAAATGTTCCACGATCTGTGAGACATATGTCTCAGACTGATTACAAAGATCTCAATCTTCCTAATAGATATTTGATTAATCATGTGTGTGTTTTGGAGGATGTAATCTGAATCAAATACAAGATAAATAATCAAGAGATTCATATCTGTTCAAGTAGATTGATCAAGATTAGAAATCATCATTATTGAAGATTGATCCCATGTGCTTTTAAGAAGTCCAACCAAATTCATGACCTAAATCCTTATGGGCTTTTGTAGCTGAATTTTTGTGGCTATATAAGGAGTTCATTTCCTTTGTGAAGACTCAAACCTCAAAAGTAGTAGTAGTAGTAGTAGTAGTAGTAGTAGTATTAGTAGTAGTAGTATGTTCTGAGTAACATAACTACCGATTGTGTTTGTGGAGCATTGTGTATATTATGTGCTCACATGCTAGAGCATCTGGCATGGAATTTGGCATTCAACAATGAGCATGTGTAAGCTGATCTTTATGAGTGTTGGAACTCTGATGTTTGATGTGCAGTAGTGTGTGTTGACTATCCTGACTAGCTTTTACTGCCTATTGTCTTTGAATATGTGCATGCACAGTTGATTATGTGCCTGGCTGTATGGGAGCAATGTGTTTGATCTTTTTTTAATGTAGTGGACACATTTGATGATTTTTGAGTTTGTGTTACTTTTGTTGTTGCTGCAATTTGCTGTGTGTATTTGTTTGTGGTGTGCTTATGTTGCTTAGTTTGTATTGAACATCTTGTAAAGTATGAAAGAGTTATTTTGCCAAAATTTTCCAAAGGGGAAGATTGTTGTTCCTTTTGATTGACTTTTGGATTGGCTGCATTATGCAAAACAATATGGAGTGTACAAGATGTTTTGGTGAAGAAATGACACATGTGTGACCAAATGTTCCAGCATGTGTGCAACAATAGGCCCATGTCAACAGGCTAATGTTGATGTTGTTCTAAGCATAATTTCTGGTTGGGTTTCAATTAGATTTGTTGCTATCTTTTAGCAATGCATTAATTATATTTGTTTAGCATATTAAAAGGATCTAATCAAATCAATTAGAGATTTAAATTTGAATTCAAACAAATCATTTTTTGTTGGAGATTAAAAAAAAACAAATCAAATTAAATCTCCTACATATATGGGCGTGATCAAATCTTATGCCCATTAGAGAAAAGTCCAAAAGATTGTATTTCTATTTAAGTAGAATCAAACTTAACGTTTGAAGTGTGTTCAAGTATTAAAGATCTTTGTGTTAGGCTGTCTTTTTTTAGTCATTTGTTTGTGCACCAGTCTAGCGCCTGCATCCGTATATAAAGGCATAGAGTTTGGTTTGTTAGTTGAGTTGTAATTCAACATTCAATATTCTGATTATTATATAGATCATTAGGGTAAGTGATTCAGAGGATGTGAGATGGGTTCTCTTATTTATAGGGAATCCTAAACAAAAGTACACTGGTAGAATTAAGAAAAAAGGCATTGAACAAGGGTGTTCATCTAAGATACTTTGTATTAATTCTATTGAGAATGGATTTCTTTTCTTGGGTTAGAAGCCCCTAGACATAGGCGACATTGCACCGAACTGAGTTAACAATTCTTTGTGTTCTTTAATTGCTTTATGATTTATCATTCTGTTTTCTATTATCTATCAATTAAAGTATAAGATGTTGAAAAAGGTTGCTTAGATATATGGTCTAACATTTATCCCCCTTAAAAACAAAATTTAAGAAGTTAAATGGTGTCCTCCTATTACGTTGTGGATCAAGTGAAATATTGATGACTAAACTATAATTAGCCTTGTCCTTTCATCTTATGCAAGCATTTTTAGAACGAGGAATGAAGACTTCACTGAATGCTTTGTTCCCAACCTTGGTTTCCAGAATTCCCTTTATGCATAACTTATGGGCATCACCCTTTCCATTGAAAATGCTAGATATAGTAATTGGAAATTTCTTTGTATAAAAACTATTTCAAAAGTTACAACCTTGGCTTACAAAAACCCTCATATTGTTCCTCGGTAGATCTATATCATATGGTGAAACTATATTTCCATTGTTCAGTTCATGCACATTATGCTCACACATATATTTAGGAAAGGAAATCAGTATGTTGATACTCTTGTAAAAAGTTTCATTGTCTTTCAAATTTTACTTGGTCGAACACTCATCCCATTGTTATTAGGAGAAAGTTAATCTTGAACAAGTTAGGAATACCTAACTTTAGATTTTCTTAACTTATGTTGCTTCCTTAGTGCCTGTTTGAGGATCGGGTTTCCTTCTTATTTAATTAAGAAATGTTTAACTCAAGCAATCAATAGGCAGTTATTCTTCGAAGCAAGTATATCAAAAGCAACTATTGCATTAGGTACCATATCTACTCATCAATTGGGAGTGGTATCAAGTCAAACCCTTATGTCTAACTCCTGATGGCTCATTGGAAATGGCAGCAGGATTAATATTTGGATGCACAACTGGTATGATGTTGGTGTCCTTGATGACTTATTCAACCTTCCTCCACAAATTGATCAAAGGATTCACTCCAAAGATCGTATTACATATAAAATTTTAAATGGTTTGTACCATTCAAGAGCTTATTCCCTTCTCTTCTTTGCCACATTGCCACATTGACAATATAATTATTCCCTTAGAAGATAAGGAAAACATGCTAGTTTAGAAACATTTCACTTTAGAAATGCTTACCCTTCACAATGCTTATTTTTTCTTATGCAATCCACCTTAACCTAAAGAATGAACAAAATATATATGGAAAACTCCTATTCCTCATTCACACTCTAATCTCATTTGGAGAACCATCCACAAGAAAATGCCTACATGTGCTATGTGCTAACTTAACAGCTCGAGGTTTTAATCTTCCCTTAATGTGCAATCTTTGTAAAAGGTCAGAAGAAAATGTCATGCACCTCTTTGTTTACTAGCCTTTCTCTTTCAAAATCTGGTTTTGATTGTAAAGCATCATAAATCATGCTATTGACTTCACATTTTTCACTTCTATCATGAATATCGACAAGAAAGGGTGGAGTCCTCAATACTCTTTAGTGTTGGTGATTTTAGTATCATCAATGTATTTTAGTAGTAATGTGATTTGCTATAGGCCGATGCAATTATGCGTTAAGCTTGGAAACGAGTTAGGGTAGTGCGGAGTGCACGCTCGTCGAGCCAACGTATAATTGAATGCGAATAATTGAAACGGGGTTCCAAGGGGCGAAGCCCCTGGCGGGGTGCGGGGCAGCGCCCCGTTGGGGTCCAAGGGGCAGAGCCCCTGGCTGGGGTCCCGCTGAATTTTTTTTGAACAGTTGAACCCTTTCCCAACCGACATAACCGTTTCTGAACAGTTGTGTCTTTTCGGTTTCTGTTATTGATCTCCTATATAAGGAATCATTTGGCCTCGGTTTTCGGTTACAGAAAAACGATAATTTCTCTCTACATTCCTTATCAGTTCTCTTTTTCCAGAAAGAGATTGTTCTTCAAGAATTATCCCCACAAAGATTTCGTGAACCCAGGCAAGAATAGGGTCGAAATACTTTGTTCGGAAAGTGTACGAACACGATTCTTCGAAGTTATCCAGGATTATCATACCCGAATATCTAACATTTAGTCATATGTGCTCCAATCATGGCTATTTTTTCGTGTTATTTGGCATTGCATGAACTACATGAAATTTAAGAACCAACATCCTTCTCACATTACTTTAATATACAACATCATTTTCTTCCTTAAATTATGAGCATTAAATATGAAAGTAAACATCAAAACTCAAAGCCATGCGAGTTAAATACCATGAATTTAAAATAAAATAAAAAAATCAAATTATCTTAATTGAATACTATGAATTTATTTAACTTACATAAAAAAAATTAATCAAATACCACGCAATTGTTTCTTAGCAAAAGTTTTTTAAATATGTTTTCAAAATCCTAATGGAATAAATCCGTTAAACTCTTTTAGGCTCTACACCTTCGAGAACTATTACTAAAAAATTTGTATGATATAATTAAACCGATTAAATATATAAATAGTTAAATTAGTTATGATTTGTTTAAATTTTAAATAACAAATATGATATTTTTCTGCTTTTAAGTAAGTCTAAAGGAGTGGAGTAATTTATTTAAATAAACGGACTAGGCCCAACTATTTCAAGATAAAATGGGCTTAGCCATGTCTGACCCAAATTGTTCAACGACCTAATGGATCGACTTAATCAAAATTTTACATTCAATATTCACATTCAAGATGGTCCATACAACAAACTTATGAAAATTTTATCTTATAATTTTCTTTTTCACATTCAATGTTTGATATAGTGGATCGACTAATCCAATTCGAGAGTCTGCTCTAACATAAAATAGTTTTAATTCTCTTCTGATCGCAGTTACGGAGGATCAAACTATGATTCTTCCTATCAAGTTCAGCGCCAATTACACTAGACCAATTATAAACCAAAAAATATGTCAATTTTACCCCATTTTCACTTAATTTTTTTTACTATTATATTTTTATTTTCACTTACAATCTTTTGGAACATACCACTCTCATGTAGCATTTTCAATGCATAAAAATATTTTAGTGTATGTGTTTTTCTTCGAAAAACCTAGTCAAGTTTTTAATAGCCAATATTATAATTTTTTTCAGAAAACCATTCAAAAAAAATTACATCAATTTTTATAGTTGGTTATTTTTCTCTATTAATATTGATTTTGTATTTTTTTTCAATAGAAACCAAATGATGTTATATACATCAATTATGTTTAGACACTAGTTAAATTAATCAGATGTTTGATTTGATATACAAGAAGCAATAGTATGGGCTCATGTTTTTTAAAATAATTTTTAAAAAGAAGTAATCTATGACAAAGAATTTTATAAGAAAATATTTAAATAAAAATTTAGTTAAATAGTTTTTTATAAAAATATTATTTTAATTTTTTTTAAATATAATACTATATTATAAAAGAAAAAAAAATTGAGGGTTAGTCCTGGCCCAAAAAGAAGAAAAAAAGATAAAAAGGAAAACAAATAAAATAAAATAGAAATAATAAATAAAGAAATCAACAAATTGTATAAATTTATTATCCTTTGATCGGGTGTTATTGCCTTAAAAATCACTTATATAAAAAGATTTTCTTTTTCATTGTTGAGTCGTATGCCTAGGGTACATAACATTTTTACTAGTTTAATTCTTCAAAATCTACACATCATAAATAAAATTAGGATCTATATTAATTGTACTACCTTGTGCCCCTATGGTTGTTTTACTTCTTAATTCTTTGCTAAATTTGTAATCGTATGAGAATAATGAATCTTATTTTCTTGAGGCACTTCAGATATTTCTTGTTCTTGTTCTTTTATCTTATGATAGTCATTTATT
The DNA here is from genome assembly GCA_022829125.1 of Lathyrus tuberosus. Taxonomy (NCBI): domain Eukaryota; kingdom Viridiplantae; phylum Streptophyta; class Magnoliopsida; order Fabales; family Fabaceae; genus Lathyrus; species Lathyrus tuberosus. The sequence goes on from JALAZF010000253.1 coordinate 7,932,581, forward strand.
TCATGATAGTCCATTGTCTTGACATAAATCTAATAAATAAACTTCTATGTGTTCAACTAATCTCATAGTATCATCTAAAGAGTTGTATAGCCTCCTCCACAAATAGGTTTTTTCCCATAATAATCGTATTTTTTATTTGTAGCTCATCTACTATTGTTATAATAACATTTTTTTCTTTATGATTAGATTTATTAAAACATAAAGTGTCGTCTTTGTAATATTTTTCTTCCTCGGATTTTGTTATAACTTAAGTTGGTCATCAAAACTTGAAAAAATTACTTAAATTTTAAACTAATTGAAAGATGATGTGATTTTAACTTTGCTTTAATCTTCAACAAGATATATTTATGTTACTAGAGGTTAAAATTAATCTTTTAATATTTAAAAAAATAAGGTTAAAATAACTTTTAATAATTTAAAATTATTGTTTATAAAAATATTATTTTTAAAACGCATTTTTAAAGGTAAAATAAATGGGCCCTATATTGATTTATGGATGTTGGAATTAAAAATAAAGTAACTTTGATCATTGTTAATAGATTAATTAATCAAAATTACAAACCGAAAAATATTATAAAAGTTTTGTGGGGGAAAATCTAATTGAAAATTTTTTATAGTTTTTTAAGAGAAAAATGTAACGTTTTTATTTGTAGTTCGAAAACTCAATTTTTGCCTCTTTAGAACATTTAAAATTTTGGTTATATTATTTGGTTTAATAACTAATTTCTTATTTTCATTTAATAATGAGAAAAAAATATGTTTGAGCTCTAGCAACTTTTTACATTGTTGACCTAGCGTCTTCTTCTTCTTCCTCGTGCTTACGACCATGGATGATTCTCTCACCAACTTACTTTTTCCCACAACGTGGGTTCCATCTAAACATCCACCCACTTCAAAGTCTATAACAAACACTAAAAAATCGCCCAAAATTTGTGTTGAAACACTTACCAATGTCTACAACATTCTTCTTAGCCAACTTTAAATCTCTTGTGTCAAAGGTGGTAGAATAGCAATCACCATCCTAGAAAATGAATACATCTTAGGTGTAGAAGCTTGTAAGCACATCTTGCATGGCATAATAATGTGGCATAAAGGAACCACACCTCTAACACTGGTTAGTTTACGCTCCAAGTTAAGTATACTCAAGAACCCCATTAGAAAATGAGGTATTACTTCTTTAGGAAAAATATTCTTTGAAATCTCCTTCTCCTGTTTTGAAGATGCTCACATGGTTATATCGATAAGCCTATGGAACATAAATTTATGTCTGTTGAAGCTATATCCATGGACGAGGGAATTCATTCCATCCACTGTCAACCAATCTTCTGCTCAGGTTTGGATTCATATTCATGGGCTCTCCTAGGAATACTGGAGACCTAAAATAATTTTTATTATTGCAAATAGTATTGATATTCCCATATGCATAAACTATACCTTTTTTTATAAGCCCTTATTCGATAGAGCGTTTGACCATTTTGTTATGGTTTTAGTAGACATAAATCTAGCAAAGGAGATAAGACATAAAATATTAGTAGAAAGGATTGGTTTTGCTTTTTTTATGTGGAAATTAAATATGAAAGATTTCCATATTTTTGCACCTTCTAGAATTGCATTGGTCATTCTTTAGGTAATTACAAGAGAAGAGGTGGACTAGATGATGTAACGCCCTGTATAATATATATCTAGAATAATACCATACAAGCATTTTATTTGGTACTGACATATCAAAAGTGCATAATGGCATAGTTCACATACTTGTCCATTTCTAAAACCTAAATACAACACATGGCACAAGTCATGGAAACTAGCCAAAAATAATAAAAACTAAGAATAATATACAATATCCTCAATTGTATACAACAACATAATACACAGCGGAATAAGCTTAACTAAGCTTCTCTTGAAACATCCTTGCATCGCTCCACTTGTAACCAAACATGCACCTGAAATATAGAAACTATAGTGGGGTGAGATACATCAAATCTCAGTGAGTTCCCTATCCTATAGGTCCTCTCGGCTTTACTAGGTTCTATCAAATCCTAACTCAAGTCAAGGGGAAGGGAAATGACCTTGAGTACACAAACTCACAATCTCACACTATATGGAAACATGTCATGAGTTCATCAACTCACAATATCACTAATCGATAACCACACCAAGGCATCCCCTTTTCCCGTCCGCTTCTACGTCTAGAAGTCGACCCGAGTCATGGATCCTCGAAACCTACTTGACATACGAATGGATTCGGGTTCTACGGGCCATTAACCGCTATGAACCGTCACTTCACACGGGCCATTAACTGTCACAAGCATACGCTCCCAGAGCGTCATCCATACTGCACGCGGGAATCAAACCTGCCAAGTAGTCGTGCACATGTTTCAGAGGAGCTCGAGACCCATGAAACACACTCACAAGATAACCGGTTACGATTACGTGATCTCACACACAAACGTGATTGTATTCGACAATCACAAGGCCACAATGCCTTAAGGCCACATTCGCCTTTCAAAGAACACAAAGGTTCACACACATGTTCCATACTAGTGTCTCACTCTCCTCTAGACAAATCTCATCACGGATGTACCTTCCTACATCAGGTGCCCGAGCCTTGCCATCGAGGTTATCTACTCCAGGCCAGAACTCGCCAATGAATGCACGAGCGTCGCCATCCAGAGTTTCTATCAATTCTAATCACAGACTAGAATCATATCATTAGGTTTGGGGTAAGTTTTCTCACTCTCCCTAATTCATTTTAACATGCATTTTATTCCCTCACATATGTTCAGCAACAATATTAGACAAGCATATCACAACATCAATCATAAAACACACAAGATAACATAACAAATCAAATATAACCCACATACTAGTTCACACATAAACCGTCACTCTCGGTTCCCTCCGATTCATTTAATCGGGTATCAAAACCCATACTTTTCTCTTTTATCCCGTAGGATACTTTCACAGCTTTCCAACGGCTATCCCTACGCCGCAATCGGACTTATGATCCCAAAAGATGTCAAGTCCAACATTTCACAAAACATTACTTTCCTTTATTTTCCACTAAATAATTTATCCCACATCATACCCAATATTTCCACTTTTTATCAGATAGAGGGTCGTCATAGCTTTCTAATGACGCCAAAAACGTCCCGATCCGAGTTACGGATCAAAAGTTATGAAGGAAACAAAACTGCACAACTGCCATGTTCGCTAGGCGAACCTCCCAGCGAGCGTTCGCTACCCGCCTTCGCTAGGCGAAGCTCCAGGCGAATCAACAACCAGACCATAACAGACACAAAGTTCGCTAGGCGAACCTTCGCCTTGCCCTTCGCTTCGCGAACCTCTGGGCGAACCAAGGCAGAACCAAACAGAACTGAAAAAAACACAATGTTCGCTAGGCGAAAAACTTGGCGAACATTCGCTGACCTTCGCTGCCGGGTTCGCTAGGCGAACCCTCGAAACCATTTGTTGCGCTTCGCCCCAGGTTCGCTAGGCGAACCCTGCGAAACCCAGAAATTCAGCAGCGCTGTTACTCATCAAAATCAATTATTTCCTCAATCCAAACACTTCCAAATCACACCATAACAATCAAAACATACTCCAATCATAACAATCAGTATTCTACACAGTCTATACCATATTTCATCCGTTAGATTCATTGATTTTATCCGATTAATCATTTTCTCTCAAATCTAACCTAAGTTCAAATCATTGATTTCTAGAACTTAGAGTTTCTATCTAGAACCCACCTGGTAATCGAAGAGGAGTTTGAAGAAGATGATCCAAGCTTTTCTCTCTTTTTCCTCTTCTCTTCCTTTCTCTTCTTCCTCTTACTATCTTCTTCTTCTTTTTCCTTTTCTTTTCCTTTCCAAATATATATATATATATATATAAAATACAATATTATATAATATAATCCAATAGAGCAAAATATCTCCAATTGATATTTTGTCGTTTCAACCAAGTGATCAATTATTAGAGTTACCATCCTCTCTTGAACTAATAATTATTGATCTCTACAGAGTTCATTAGTTGCTCTATTGCTCCCTAATTGACAATATTTAAAGTACTTAGAGGATCCCATTAATCCAATTATCCAAAGATAGAGTACATAGATGCTTATCTGATCTCATCTGGTATCCAATTGAGCATTTAAATAATACGGGGTATTACACTCTCCCCCCCCCCCCTTAAATTGAAATTCGCCCCCGAATTTCCTCTACTCGACAACAACCACAACTTGCATCACTGTCTTAGTCCACAATTAACTTTACTTCCGTTAAAGGTCCTGACACAGTCCGATTCCAACTCGACTTCACAGACCAAAATCCTTATTTTCACAATTTATCAAACTTCACGTCCTTAATCATACTCTTATTCCAATATTTGGTTCAACTTTCCACTTGCTTTTTCCATAATTCATCTGTTGGTCCATACTCAAACACGTGGTCGCATCTTACTACGGGAAGAATGTACCGTTCTAAATTTCTCTACTGAGTCGCAACCCAAACCATAATATCCTATCTTGATTCAAGATAACCAACACTCAACAAATCTTCGTGATGTAATCCAGTGATTTCTTAACTTCATGCAATTACCGACAACTATCCTTTCATAAATCCCTTAACATTCGAACCACTTCATCACTAGACAATGACTCCTTTATCAGTTCCACTTATTCTGATGTGATACATTGTAACCATTAAGTCCGATACTCCATTTCTTTCGTGCCGCACCAAAAGTAACATGCTTAAAACAAAATCTCCTTTTTTCCATACTTATAAGCAACAGTCTTTTAATCCTTATCATTATGACCGAACTCTTTCTTCTGTCACCTCCCACTGGTTAATCCAAATCTTAACAGTAGAATCCTCACGAATTCTTAAACACTACCAATTAGCTAACCGTCCATGGGAAGATACACTTATCCACTGGGATCCTTACTAACCAACGGTACAAGAAACTTACTGACGTCTTATAGTAGAATAATTTCCTCGCCAACCCACGATATCTTAACACCTGTCCAATACTCTCCAGATGATAAAGACACAAGAGTTACACTGCTACAACCATAACGTATAACTCCAAATTCATTCAAAACCCAAATACTTCATCCAAAAGCAGTTTAACAACCTTCGTTTCTAGCTACCATATTCCATATCAATTCTTCTTATGGGTTTCCAACTTACTCAAGATCCCTTGTTGACATGATATCTCCACCAATAACAACGTGACCTCCAATAGAGCAAAATATCTCCAATTGATATTTTGTCATTTCAACCAAGTGATCAATTATTAGAGTTACCATTAAATCCTCTCTTGAACTAATAATTATTGATCTCTACAGAGTTCATTAGTTGCTCTATTGCTCCCCAATTGACAATATTTAAAGTACTTAGAGGATCCCATTAATCCAATTATTCAAAGATAGAGTACATAGATGCTCATCTGATCTCATCTGGTATCCAATTGAGCATTTAAATAATACGGGGTATTACAAATGACAAATAGGATAAACCTAAAGTTATACCTAAGAGTGATTTGAATAAAGCCTTTGTACCTGTCAGGAAGAAAAACAAAGATACATTCATTAAAATTGTTGACTTAACTAAAACTAAACATAATGATTACTAAGCCAGGGAGACTAGTAAAGTGGTGAAGCACCCTAAGGAAGAATTTCATACTATCAAAACAACACATGCTAAGGAAGATTATGGGAATTTAAACATTACTTCACTAGTGCAGGAAACAAACATTGTGGAACATTTGTGCACCAATGATCAAAATAAAGAATGGAGAAAACAATGGTAGTATTAGCTCCAATGATTCAGGGTTTGTATATCCAACTTAAGCCAATGAGTTAGAAGATAACACACAAGAAACTCAAAAAAGGAATGCTGAATTTTTACCAAACTCTTGGGCCAATATTGGTGACAAGGATACTAATGAAGATAACTCAAAGAAGGATGAGGTTGTGGGTATATATTTCCTTCACTTCCAACTAGCGTTGACCAGATCTCAAAAGAAAAAAATAAAACAAAAATCCAAAGCAGGAATCAATTACTTAATCAGGTCCCAATCTAGTATTTACAAACCTTTCTCATGAAGTGAATTTCTTGGAGTGCAAGAGATTTGGCCAATACCCACTTAAAATTAAACCATAAAATATTTTAAGAACTCACAAACCTGATTTATTCTTCTTATCTAAACCTTAAATGAACTTAGAAAATTTCCCTCCTAATTTTCTTGACTCTTTAAGCCTCAAGCTTTTTTGTTATTAACACTAGACAAAACAGTTTACAAAACCTTTGGTGCATATGCTCAAAACACCTCAATCCCTAACTCATTTCTAGCACTGACTAACATGTCTCCTTTTTGGTTGAGCAAGATTACATTCAAATAAGTATAGCTACCATCTATGCCTCTACATGTCACTTGAACATAAGAAATCTTTGGATTAATCTTTCTAACATTCAGTCCCTTCACCAAATGCCATGGTGCTTTTTAGGTGACTTCAATGTCGTCCTAAGAACTCATTACCATAAAGGCCTTCATTCTCCTAATAGAACACCTATTAATGATTTTCAATCATGGTCAAGTCAAAATTGCCTAGTTGATTTTCCAACCAGATGATCTTACTTCACATGGTCCAATGGTAGACATCGTAATGCCTTGGTTGGAAGAAGATTGAACATAGTTTTTGTTAACTAAGGCGAGTTCAATGTTTGTGTATCTTCTATTATCAGCTTCCTCCTCAGAATCAGATTTGACCATTTTCCCATCATGTTTGAAGCAAGTTTCACTCCTCATAAATTAAATCAACTCAAGTTCCTCAGTATGTGTACCCTACATGATCAGTGCATAGGCTTTATAGCCAACTGTTGGTCTCAACCAATAATGGTTTGTCCTAATGTTTTAAAATTCAAACCAGTCATCAAACTGGTGATAGTACTGGGTTATCGGTTCATTGGTCGAACCATTAGATCATTGGTCGAACCATTGGGTTATTGGTCGAACCGCATGGCTAAACCGGATTAAAATAGATAACTCGGTTGAATAAATTGATCTTTATAACAAAACTATATAATTATTAAATCGATCGAATCGGATGGCTCAATCTCTAAAGAAAATCACAACACCTATAAAATTTCAAATTTTCAAATTATCATAATTTTACAAGTTCATTCTTTAAATTCAAATTCTAAACATAGTCATCACATACAACAGAATACAAATCCAAGTAAATTTTGAATGAAATCTAATTGAAACATAAACTAAATAACAAAATAAATAACATTGTCTAATAAATTTTATTCAAAGAAGAGAAAGTTTTTCCATAACAAAGTCTACTTATATTTTAGTTTTAATTTTTTTTTTTTAAAATTGCAAAAAACAGCGTCGTTTTGTTTAAGTAAAAAAAGTAAGCATTTAACCCACTAGTTTTCCAAAATTATCGGTTCACTGGTTTTTACTGGTTTTAGTTGGTTCTATCCGGTTCTCACTAGTTCAATAGCTTACTTGATCCAGCAATTTGACCAGACCAGTGACCCTTCCAGTTCCCAATTTAACTGGTTCAACCGGTCGGATCGCTAAGGTTTTTAAAACACTAGCTTGTCCTATACATATCTTATCCAAAAAGCTCCATATACTAAATGAAAAACTCAAGATTTGAAATAAAGAGGTCTTTGGCAACATCCAAAATTTGAAATAAAGAGGTCTTCAGGATATAAACATGATCGGTGATGTCATTCTTAGATTTATGAATCATGAACAACATCCTCACCATGCTCCCTTCAATTGAAGAAATAACATGTGTTGTTTTTAGTCTAAACAAAGAAATTTTCCCTAGCCCTAATGGTTTTGGTGGAGTGTTCTTTCAAACTTATTGGAAAATCATTGAGGATGATGTTGAAATTGTCATTCAATTGGTATCACTATTTTGTTGTTCTACCCCTTATTTGTTATATGCATGTTTGTAATTTGATTTATCGTGCTTGTACAATTTGATTATAATTTGTGTGTGTTATGCTTCAATTTGTTAGATATATACCATAAAACGCCTCTCTTTAGCCTTTTTTTTCAATTGGATGGTAGTTAAGATCTTGAGTATTGTACTAGTTAAAAAGTACTGGTGTGCATGTCACCTCTACAAAGGGTGGGGGTTCTAAAAGGCTTTAGTAGGTATATTATGTTGTATGTTGGTTAGGGCTTTCCCGCGGTGGAGAAAAGCCCCGTACAATGGTGTTTTGTGGTGGTTTTTAGGACCTACTCACATGAGGTGAAAGGTTTTATATATGCATGGGTTGCTTGTGTATAAATGTATGGTATGATATGTATGACTTAAGATCTGCCTCCCCCCTACTTCCCCCTGGAGGGAGAGGTATTTATAGAGGCTCTTTTGGGCCTAGGGTTTCAGAGGCCCTTAGAGGCGGCAACCACTCCCTTATGACCAAGGGAGTTGTTGACTACTTATGTAGGGAATCATGGTGGACTCACTCCCCTCTAACTAATGACATTATACATGTCATCAGTGCCAAGGTTGAGCCCTTCTCCTTTGTGATTATATCTCCTAGGCGACATCAATCTTAGGCGAGAATGCCCGAACCACCCTTGTTTAGGACCCTCACAAATATTACACTACAAAGTCACTCAAGCACAAGGACTTTGTTAATGGTGAAATGTTTTAAAGATCTTTTCATTTGTGAGACATGTTTCTTATCTGAGAGTGGGTCACTCAATTGATGGTGAATTTTTTTTAAGAGTCGGGTTCGTCGACTTGGGGAAAGTCCCTTAGTTGAAGGCGCTTTTTTATTAAGAAATTGGTGAGTTCCTCAGCTGAATGTAATGCGTTTAATTATGAGAGCCCCTAATTAAGGGACGAGTCATCTTCCAGATGTCTCCCAATCATCTAAAATTGTCAATTGGGAATGTCAATTAATAATTCAGCTGGTCATGCTTACTTCCATTTAATGTAAGTAATAATGGTCTGCCTTTTGAGACCTTAAATGCTAGTGGCATGTATCAGAAATGTGCTGAGTTTTTTAAAAATTATGGGGGATTCTAAATGATCCCTTGTGGTTCTGACTCCTATTTAATGTAAGTAATGGTGGTATGTCTTTCGAGACCTTAAATATTAGTGGAACGTATCAGAAATGTGCTGAGTTTTTTCAAATTTATGAGGGAGTCTAAAGGATCCCTTGTGGTTTCCACTCCTCTATAAAATATTTCTTCTTTTATCCCATTTTCTCTGTTTTACTTCCTACTTTTGCAAGCTTGTCTGAACTGACCAACTCCTCATTTCTTCTACTTCCTCACTCACAACCTTTTTCCAAGTATGAATTTCCTTTTCTCTTGATTTCTATAGTGAATAGGGTTTACAAAGATGCATCAAAGTACGGATTAGGTTAAGTGTATGATCATAGATTTTGAGGATATTAGTTTCCCTCTTTGACGATTCTGACGGTGGTGGTGATTTCTTTTTGTCCTATTGTTTTCTCATGAGCAAAGGGACAATGTTTACCTCTTATTTTGCGTCCAATGACGTCTAAGATATTGGATCTTGTTACATTTTTATAAACAAATCCTTCTTTTCCAGTCAAGAGTGGAGGTTTCTTCTTCTGAGGATGAAGATCGGCTTATCCTAGAGGCGTGTTCCCCGTCGAAGAGGGTGACCATGCCCATCTCTTCTGATCCTCCTTTTCCATACTTATATTTATACCTTCCTTTCATCAATGACATGGGGGTTCTTTTCCCTCTTTCCTCATTTTCCATGGAGGTCTTAAGGATTCTCAATGTTGCGCCTTCATAGTTATTCCTAAACTGTTAGAGCTATATCAGTGCCTTTGAGATGGTCTGTGAGGACCTGAATGTGACACCGATCATGGGATTCTTTTTCTCTTTTTACACCACTAAATCGTCGAAGGGTAGATGGACGTCTTTAAGTATCCACTCAGGAAAGGCCCTGTTTGTGTCTCACTCTAATTACTACAAGTATTGGAAGGACAAACTCGTGTTTGTGAAGGGCGAGATGACTCTCTCGGGGTGTTAGGGGCTGATGGTACCCCTCTATTTCCCCTATCTATTGAAGGTTCTGTGGCTTAAGGATTGGCAACAATTTTTCTAAAACATGGTTCACTGCAGGATGTCATGTGTGATGTTGTAACATGTTGTTCAACTCACCTTGAGAGCAGATTTCCTAACAGATTTTGTAACATGTTATACTAGAACATCTGTTATGACTGTTTCAAATCTTGACAGATTTGTTTTAATTCTGTGATATTTCTTTTGGATATTTCCCAGTAATTTTCGCAGGTCAAGAAGATGTTATCAGGAACAAGTTTCTGTATCTCCAGCTATACACAAATTGCTAAATTTGGATGATGAGATGTTTTAGGAAACTTTGAAGATTTGTTCCTGCTATTATGGAGAAGATTCTGCAGGTGATTCAAAACTAACAAAATGGGATTGATTGAAGAGTCCAAGCCCATACTGCACGAGTCTATATAAAGAGACTTACTAAACCTAAAATAATAAGAATTATTATTGAAGAAACCGTGTGTGCAAATAAGGGTTTAGGGTTTGAGTCTTCTTTTAGTGTGTTGTTGTATTGTGTGTCACTCATGTGTCTTCTGATACATTGAGGTAGACTATTTATGAGCCATTCATTCATCACCTTGATGCTTGAACTGGACTTATGTGTTTGAGTTGTAAGTGCCCACTCTAAGCTTTTAATAAGAGTGCTTTGTCCTTGATTGAAGCTTTTAAGAAAGATCAAGTATTGGTTTTGAAGTGTGTCTTCTTTTGATGTATTGTTATCACTGTTGTTTGTGACTAGTAGGAAGTGAGAGGGGACTCTCATACCTAGGTGAGTCTTAGGTAGAAATTGCACTGGGTAGGTATTAAGTGAAAAGTTTTAAACTGGGATTGTTTAGCTTTGAATTGATACTACTAATAGTGGATTTACTTCCTGGCTTGGTAGCCCCAAGACGTAAGTGTTATTGTACATCGAACTGGGTTAATAACTCTACGTGTTTTGTTATTTTCTGCATCTTTAACTGTGTTTTATTTTGTCCTTGTGTGTTAAACAGATATCAGTGTCTCGACATCTCTTAGAACATCTGATATCTGCATACCATAATTTCACTTGGATGAATGACCCGGTTTTAATTACGAGATATGATCAAGTTTTCCTTTCCCTCGAGGAGAAGAGGATTGTCCGCCTCTTGTGGAAGTTTGAGGCTATGGACTATCGTGTAGTGATTAGACTTTCGTTGGGCGGTGGCAATCTTCTCGTCATTTATTTAGTTAAGTTGTATTATGTTTTCCTTTATAGGTAATTTAAGACAGTATCTGTGATCTTTGCGCATTGTTTTACATATCAAATGGTGAAGATCTTTGTTAAAGAAAGAAGACAGAGACAGGTAAAGATCAAAGTTGTTAGTTCAGGCACCAACAATCCACAGAGTAACCCTGGGGGTTTTAATGTCTATGGTAAGAAAAGGCCAGGTGAGTACCCAACTCCAAACTCGCCCAATATGAAGTCTCAAAGGCGATAGGAGGGCCATTCCTCTACTGCACACACTGTCTTGCCTACTCCTGGAAAGGCGAGTACTCAGGCGCCCTCCACAGGCAAGGGTCCCCCACCTCTTGCGAATTTGTGGAGCGATGTCGATTTTGACACCCTATGATTCAAGAGTTCTCACCTTCCTTTCTTTGAGGAATTTCTTGTTGACTACCAGGACCCTCACTCTAAATCGGCCTCGTCAATTGTAAGCATGAATGATAACCTTTTTCTGAGGGAGTTCATGTTGTAAGATGAAGATCAAGAGAGGCGGGACAAGGTTGTGAAAGAACTAGAAGCTCTAAGAGACATGTGGATGCCTACAATGAAAGCCAAAGATTGTTAAAGTTCCTCTAGAAAGACAATGAGAAATAGGAGTAGAAGATGGAAAATATCAACTCCAAGGATAAAGAAATCTCTAGTGAGAATGAACCTTTACCAAAATCCTTGGAAACCTCCCTTCTTTGTGAAAAGGAGGTGTCATTGCTCACTGATGATGCGGTATCTACTTCTGTCATCTATTTCGAGCACACCAAGGAGGTGGTGACCCCCCTAGAGGTTTAAAGTATCGTTCTCACCGGGAGCATCCATGACAAGGGCGGCATGATGAAAGGATGTGAGTCTAGAGTCCCTCAGTCAAAGAATGTTGTTGAAAATGAGACAACTCAGGAGGAGACAGATATCAGTGTCTCGACATCTCTTAGAACATCTGACATCTGATTTGTATTTCTTTGCCCTTTATAAGGTTTTTATTATATTTCCTCGTCCCTTTAGGGCTTGTATAATTGTAATGAACAATGGTGCTCCTTTGGGGGCGTTTTTTATGTTAACTTCCTCTATTGTCTTTTGTAACTATCTATGTCCAATTAGTCTTCTAGCTCTTGGCTGAGTGTGTCTACTATTATTTCTCTCTTTGTAATAATTTTGAATACTTTAAGAACTGCGAGGGGACCTAACGTTTCGTCCATCTTTGGGGGTGGCAAGGAATCGACATTTTGATCACCTCTATGGGCGACAAGGTTTCCACTTAAGGGTCAAGCTTTTTTATCGCAATTATGGGCGGCAATAATCTCACATAGAAATCCATTATTTTGATTACCTCTATAGGCGACAAGGATCCCACTTGGGAGTTCAGCATTTTGATCGTCTATATGTGCGGCAAGGATCACACCTAGAGATCTAGTGTTTTGATCATCTCTATAGGCAGCAAGGATCCCACTTATGGGTCCAGCGTTTTGATCACCTATATGGGAAACAAGAATCTCACATAGAGATCCAACGTTTTAATCGCCTCTATGGGCAGCAAGGATCCAACTTATGGGTCTAGCATTTATATCGCCTCAATGGGAGGCAATGATCTCACATAGAGATCCAGTTATCGCCTCTATGGGCAGCAAGGATCCCACCTGGGGATCCAACGTTTTGATCTCCTCTATGGGCGGCAAGGATCTCACTTGGGTTTCAGCGTTTTGATCGCCTGTATGGGCCATCTTTTCTCCGGCTTATGGATTTCCTGCAAAAAGTTAGTAACCAACAAACACAAATTTGCTAAAATAATAAAATGAAATTCCTCATTAAAAACCCCCGTCCTATGAAAAGCGCATAGGGAAAAGAGGGCATCTCATAGAATAACTTGTCCTTACAAACGACAGAAGTGTAATACTCGCCTATAAAAATCAATAACAAAATAGCTAAACAATGGTAAAGAAAAACAAATGTATGAGAGCAACAAGGGTGGTTCCATATGGCATTCCTTATGATCCTTCAATCTTCGATCTCTTAATTGAAGGTAAGAAAAATACACAAGAAGGGGGTTGAATTATGTATAACAAAAACTCGTTTCACTTCTAAAATTGAATCTTCAGATTCTGAACCACGTTCAGAGTCTGATATCTAATTAAGTAACAGCAGCGAAAATATAATGTTCAGTGGTAAATGCTAGCAACACACACAGATTATCCTGATCCTCTCCTCAACTGAGATTATTTCAGTCCCCTTGCATCAATAAGAGCTTTTCACTATAACCAAACATATTACAATTGCTCAAGCACACTTACAAGAGACTTCAATGCTAAATCAACCTAGAAAGAGACTTCTCCTCAAGCATACTTTCTAGAGGCTTCCTGTTCAATCAACCTAGAATGAGACTTCCTTTGCTCAAGTACCCAGATAAGAGACTTCAGTGCTCAAGCCCACAGGCAAGATACTTCCTCTACTTGAAACAAATAGTTTAGTAAAAAAAGGTAACTATTATACTCTGATACACAATCAGAAGTATAACAGTTATGCAACAATCACAAAGGTTTTCAACCTTTCTAAGATTTCTAAGATAAGAAATCTTAAGATCTTATGCTATAACAGTTACAATAACAGCTCATAGTTATGCCAAGATTTTTAAATGTGTTGTGATGTTGTAACCTTCCTTTGAGTCTTCAGCTTCCTTTTATAGAGGTAGAGAAAAAGTCATTGGAGGTTTGAACAACAACAAACTCAGTGAACAAGGATATCAAGAGAGATGTTGGAGAGTTGTATCTGGTCAGAAGTATTGTCCACTAAATAAAAGTAATGTCCATAGCACCTTTCGAATAACTAGGTATCTACCAAAAGGTAGTACAGACTGAAGAAGTCACATCGCCATCCTTGAGCCTTGCAAAACCAAACCCTAGTTGACTGTCCAGAAATATGTTGCTTTGACAAGACTGGTCAGCTTTGATGCAGAGTACAGATCAGATGCTCCTTAAGCCTTCAGGGTCTAAGCTGTCACCAGAGGCTGAAACAACATACTAGAGTCTAAACCTTCAGATGTTGATGAATATATTTAGATTGTGATCAACTGGAATCTGAGTAGTATTGCTTCTTCACTTATGCTTTCAACAGGATTAATTCATGATGAATTCTTAGTTTAGGATCTTGCACACTTGAACATATGTTAGTATACCCATTTGTTCTTTAAATACTTTTTCATCATCAAAACCCAAGATTATGAATAATCTTGTTCCAAGAATCTCCCCCTTTTTTATGATGACAAACAAAAGTATTTATGAATAATGGTTGGTCAGTTTTAACTAACTTGACAACATTAGAGTCTGAGGTTTGTAAGCTCCCCCTGAAACTAATAGTCTATAGGTTGAGGTTTGTAGGCTCCCCCTAAGTTCTATCCAAGTTAAGTTAAACTTATTTCGATAAAAATAGTATGTTCATAAAGCATTACCAAAATAATGAATAATTATGGTTCATGTAAATTAAAAGCATTAACAAATACTTTTAACCTTCTTAAATATTTCCATGAATTTCTCCCCCTTTTGTCATCAACAAAAAGTGAGTTTAGACATGTCAGCATAAAAGAAGACAAAAATATTTAATAATACAAACAAATATATGGGAAAGATTAATTCTGGTAAAAACATAGTATGAACAACTTTCACTCTTCCCAAAACAGAGAAACTGCTAAAAATGGTTGAGTTATTTCTGCGTTTCACAAGATGTCACACATCATTCAAGAATATCAACCATCAGAAGTCATCATCGCAGGCAGTAAATGCTTGGTTGATCCATCTTCCCAGCCAACTGGGTCAGTTATCACACGGGAAGCCCTACGGATGAGGAGGCGCAGTAAGAACAAGAAGAAGCAGAAGAAGAAAAAAGAAAAGGAGAGTTCAAAAGAGGATGTTCTTCTATGATTGTGACGAGGGAAGCGAGGAATGAGTGTATTAGTGGGATGAGTCTGTTAGTGCTAGGGATTACTTATATGATCCAGATAAGATAACGTAATTTATGACCAATGTACTATTTCCATTAATGAATGAAAAAAGTTTCCCATTTTGTTGCAATGATATTGACTTTGAATGATTTGATACTCTTCTTAATGCATATACTCATCTAAGAAATTCGCAGAAAAATAGTTCATCGGGATAATAACCAAGTAAAAACTATATCACACATTTATCAGAAGAACAATAATGATTCCCTGATAAATATAGCTTAAAACATAAACAATTAAATCAAATCCACAAGATAGATTAACCACACAAAATGAATGAACAAATAATGGAAAATATATTAATCACAAAATGAGTTTGGAAGAAACATAAAAAGAAAGGGTTCTTAAAGCCTAAAAACTAGGGTTTCTTCAACAAATTCAAAATAGCTCTGAGATATGCACTCATGATGTCTTGTCTGACATCCATAAACTGCATCCTTTCGTCCACTTCCTTCTGTTTGACAGCCATAGCTTGTCGAGATGTAACAGCTGAATCTAAGTTCTTCTCCAACACATCGTGTTTTGAAAATGATGACTTAGAAGTTGCAACCTTCAGATTCTGAATAGCTGATGCAACAGAAGTTTGAATAGAATCCCATTTAGAAAACTATGATATAGGGTATGAAATGAAGAACTTCTCAAGGACTAGATTCTGAATATTATATATTAAGACATTCTTGATTATACCAAGGTTGGTTTGGATAATTTGTGAGGTGGATGGATTGTTTGAATGTGAGAGCCCAGGTTCAGATGATTGGTTTAAATGGACATGTGGATTTAGAAAAATTTCATGGTGGAGGTAATCAAAGGGAATTTGTTCAGACTCAACACTAGGATTAAAAGTAAATTGAACCAAAAATAGATCCTGAATAGTTTATTCAGTTTCAGTCTGTAGTTCAGATTCAGTCTGTAGTTCAGATACAACTTTAACCTAAGATTAATTTTGGGCATGGGTGAGGTATCTTTGAGAAGATGCAAGAGGTGAAGGTTGAGGTGATGGTATAGGTGTTCTAGGAGGAGGGTTAATTTTTGGTTGGTCATGGGTATTTGTATTTGCTTATTTGTCTATTTGCTTTTTTGTTGCATTTAGCATGTCAATCTTCATATTTTGTATTTGATCCTTGTTGTTGTACATTCTTATTAGCTATGATTAGCTCATTTTTTCTTTGGTTTATCATTTTTTTCTGGTTTTGTTTGCATTTAGGCTCATTAACATCTATCTCTTTTTGATCTTGTCAAAGGGGTATAAGTCATAATGTGAGTCTAGATTTGTTTTCTATGTTTTATGTTGTTCTGTATTGTGCAATGTTTCAGGGGGAGCATAAGCAATTGAAGGAAAGCATTTATCGTGTTTTTCTTTTTCTTAAAGTCGACTCAATTCCAAATGAAAGCTTGCCAAGCATCAAAAAGGGGGCGACTAAAGTTGCATGTCTCTGATACATTAAGGGGGAGACTAAAGTTCCATATCTCTGATACATTAAGGGGGAGACCCCATGTGGTTTTTTTGCTTGTCCCTTAAGCTTTACACTAAATTTAGATTTATATTTGAGTATCCTCTTCAATTGCATATCTTTTATGATCAAGCTTTGGATCTGTATTTTAGCATGCATAATTCAAATGGTTTATGTTTGAGTATGAACATTATGCTTTAAGTTAATTAGTAGAGTTTTTGGAGCAAGAACCATAATTGAGATTGATTAAAGTCATGTAAAACGTAGAATCTCTAAACATAGTTGAAAATTTGGATTTTTAAGATTTTGTATGTGTGGTTTGAATCACACAATCCCTGAGTCGAATCAAACAAGGCATAAAGGAATTAGGATTTTTGTGAGCTTTGTGAGTCGAATTACAGATTGCCATGATTTGAACCATGCACTTTGTGAGTTGAATCATAGTTTGTACATGAGTAAAATTAAAGATCCTTCTCCAGCCACTGCCAAGTTTAAGTAGAATCATGACCAAGCCTTGACTCGAATCATGACCTGTGTTAGCCGAATCATGCCTTAGTCTTGACTTGAATCACAGAAAAATGGGTCTCTCTTTAGGGGATGATCTTGTTTAATATTACTTTGCCACTTGAATAAAATCATCAAATGCTCTTGATTGGGATCAAACATAATTTTTCACTTCTTTTTGTGCTTCATCTTCGGCATATATACATCATTTTTTAATCCTCAATCTTTCATAATGTTATAAAACACATTCTTTCATTGATGATTTGAAAACTAACAACCCAATTATTCTTACATTTACTAAAGGGATTTGAATCTTTCGCGAACACTTGCAAATGATTTCTTTCATCTTCTATCTCATTTTTTTCCATTATTTCATGGATCCAAATCTTATCTTGAAAGACATGTGATTGATTGAGGAGATTCATTTTGAATTTAACGCTTTGAGGATCTGTTTAAGATTTTAGAGGCTTATAAGATTGTGTGGTGTTGTGACTACTTGTGATAATTCCAGTGGAAAATAAGAAGGTTCTTCTCTCTAGGTTGACCTTGTAGTACTATATGGAAGTCTACAATTAGGGTAGGAGTTCTTTTGATTTTTTGACAGACCAACACTCAATATACCCGCGGAATTGGGTGGAAAAATAACTGCATGTGGATACTTAGGAACGGGTTGTTGGGGCTTGAGGATTCAAGAAGTGATCTCGAGTAAATATTTTGCATAGAGTTTAGTTTGTGGAGCTGTGTACAATTCAATATCCATAATATAAGAAATTTTATTTTCAGTATTTTATTTTTGGACTAGTGATTGTACGAACTCTTGTAATATTGTTGCAAATTATAGTGGAAGACCAACGAATTTTCAATGGGTAACCATTGGAGAGTGGATTAAGCACAAAGCAAGGACAAACATATCAAACCACTATAAATCCCGGTGTACACTTCTCTCTCTCTCTCTCTCTCTCTCTCTCTCTCTCTCTCTCTCTCACTCTATATATATATATATATATATATATATATCACACACTCATTAAATTTCGTAGTTAATCGCATCATTAGGTTGTTGTTATTGCTTTCTAGAATTGTAAGCTGATAGGTTTATTCGTTAGTAGGGATTCGTTGTACAAGTTGTAGGTTTTCTTAGAATTTTTAATTCAATCTTGTCCTAGTGTGGATTAAGTATTAAAACTTTGATAGTAGAATCTTACTTGTATTAAAAGTTATTCAATAGCACATCTTCTGAAATTGAGTGATTAAATAACAATAATATCCTAAGTTTGCCAAAAATAAAAAAGGGAAATACTGAAATTGCAATCAGTATCACTATTTTGATGTTCTGTCATTTATTTGTTCTATGCGTGTTTGTAATTTGATTTATCGTGCTTGTATTAGTTTATTGTAACTTGTGTGCATTGCGCTTCAGTTTGTTAGATATGTACCATAAGATGCATTGACACTCTATCAGCACGTAATTTTTATTGTAGTTCCTCTTTTGTTTTACTAAGTTTGAGTTGATTTTGGTTAAGTTTTAGTAGGAATTAGTGTGTTTTTAGAAGAAGACCAAGAATAAGGAAGAAAGAATAAATCATGAAGAAATGTGGTGAAAAAAGAGTTAATAAGAGGCAAAACACGCTGGATTTATCATGTCCTATCATGGCATGATGGAAGTTCCACCATGGCATGTTGAAATTTCACCGTGGCATGTTGCAAAAGCCACCGTGGCGCGACAAAACCATGGTGGCATGATAAAAAGTCCATCATTTTAACACAATTTGCACATAACGTGTGTCCGATATTTTGACCATATATAGATTTTCATAAGTAGTCACAACACGGGTTGGTGGGACTTGCGAAAAACGAAATCTAAGATCTAGAGCTACAACTTTCATGAAGAAGTTAAAGTCTAAATGATAATGTAAATTGATGAAAAATAGAGATGAAAATTATGACGTTGTGACGCTGCTAAATTGTGGAATTGAGTTTTTGCCTCAACCCTAAGAGCCCAATACCAACTTGATGCGTCCGCAAGTGCATGAAAATATCGAAGTAATATAAAAGATTGTCGAACCCACATAGACCAATGTCAACCTACCGTAATCTATCGTTACTTTATAAAGCTAAGGCTAATGATAATTGATAAAAGGGAAACTAAGACTAGAACTAAAATAAAACTAAGAAAATTTGATAATAAAGAGAGGTCGGAATATGGATTCCGCGTTCCTAAAGGACTTTGTAGAATTCGGGTACTAATTACGACTATAACTTAGTTCCGTAGAATATACCAACTTAAAGACTTCGCCTCACGCTCTCGCGGTATTAACTAAAGTCATGTTCCCTAATCCCAAGATTTTGCTCTCGCTCGCCCGGTAACTAGGAAATATATTTTGAAAGCCAATAATATCCTAAACGTATCTAAAGCGTTCTCGCTGTATTTAGATATGTTGCCTAATTTCCACTATCCGGTTCGACCCCCATGCTCTCGCAGTGCCGGCTCTAACCTTAATTAATTTCTCACTCTCGTAACAAAATCGTATTAAATAACTTCTCACTCTCGTGACAAAGCTACTTAAATTAGACTTGGAAATTAAAACCAAAACAGAATTTTAATCATAAGTTCGCACCTATTATTTTCTACCGAGTCCCGTCGGTAACGACAGTCCTCATACACTGGACTCTAAACTGTTTAGCCGAACATAGTGACATAAACAAATAAACAATTTTGGGTTTTTGAATTAGGCGAAAACATAGCAAGAGGTTTAAAATGATTTAAAGTGATGCTTGAAGAAAAATGGTAAAAGCTTGAAATGATAGCAATGGCAGAAAGATAAAGCATAAATATAAATGGCAGAAAATAAAAGCGTAAAAGTAAATGAACCTGAAGATAAAACTGGAAATAAAACTGAATTAAATATCTTGAAATAATGACGGCAAGATTGATCCAAGCATTACATAGATTGAAGGTCTAACACTAATGGTGTGGTAGTTCCTCGATGTGAGAAACTACCACTTTTTACACCAGTAATTTCTTCCTAAAACTACGAAATAAATTCAACAGTGCTTTTGTATACAAAAAAACTTGGATCCCCTGAAACTAAATGATAGGTCCTATATATAGTGATAACAGGTTGGAAGTTACTTCAGAATTTATGTGAAAAGTAGTGGAGATAATGGGGCGTTGGAGAAGTAGTGGAGATAATGGGAAGTTGGAGAAGTTCAAGGAGAAAGTGTTGACTGAATTGGCCCTTCCGTGTCCACGTCTGTGTTCTGGACGTAATAAGTCACTTTGTGTGCGTGACGGTCGTGGTGCGCCTTTTATTTGCATGACGGTCGTGGTGGTTGTGTGACGGTCGTCACACACACCACTTTCTATTTTCCTGCTTTTTCTCTGTCATTTCTTCCTGTTTTCTTCTCATTTCTTCATGTTTCTCTACTTTTCTCATTTTTAGCTCGGACAATGAAATACCTGCGAAAATACTAGAATACTCGCGGAATAATCGGAACTTAAGCTGAAATAACGTAATTATTAGTCGTAAATCAAGGCAAATATATGATACATTTTCGTGTTATCAAACTCCCCCACACTTAAACCTTTGCTTGTCCTCAAGCAAACCATGACTCGTAAGGAAAATAGTGCAAACGGATACTCATCCTAGGCTACCAACTCTACTTTGGTTACGTTTGTGTCGATAGGTACTTGCTCACACACTAAGGATATCGTAACAACACAATTCCGCTTTTACGGTCATCAACCTCCCTCCTATACAAATCAATCCAAATTATGTCATTATACCTAAGCCTAATTCACTCATCCTTCTCTCATCCCTTTTCATTCTGGCACAATCACATTAAGCCCGTTATCCTTTTACACTCATGGTAGGATAGCCTGTTAGTGACTATGATCTCATCAAATTTTCTCTTTTGCACATATCAATAAAGTAAAGAAGTTTACACCATTGGGCTAAATGATCGGGTGAGGATCACCTAACTTAGAAGGAACATTTCTTTTCATTCATTCATTTTTTCTTAATTTACCTTTTTAAGCCTGAGATCATACACTTATTTGCATCGGCTTCCTACTTAGTGTGTGCTTAGGATGGTGTTGACTGCTAAATAAACTAATTAGGGACTACTAAAAGGGTGAGAACTGTAGCGAGCGATTTTGGACGCGGTTCTTAAGCGCTGGTCGCTCTCTGCGGTTGAGCTTTAACTACAGGTCGATTCATTTTTTATCCTATTGTGAGCTGAATAAGGAAGGGAAATAGATGTCTCCAATTAACCCTGCTTTGCATACTGAGTTTAAACAGCGGTCTGTTAGGTTACGGATGCTATCAATGTGGGGGGATTTTGTACTGGTTATTCGCATTTCGCTAATACAGGTTTCTTTCTTTCTAGGGCTTAATGTTTCTGGTGGGGAATAAGGATTAGGATGTTAGGACTGATGCTTTTGAATTACTGCTTTTTATTGATGGAGATATGGGATTTGGGTTTTTCGTTGATTGCGCTCGCTAAGATCTTTTCTTTCGATCTTATGCCTACGTATTCCCGTTTACCGAAACAGGGAAATCAGAGCATTCATAGTTCCTCCTATTCTATGGGAGGAAATTGGTTTTTGGTGTCTTGTTCAAAGCCCAAGACGTGAAGCGAAAGGTGGTTTGTATCTTGTTCTAAGCCCAAGATGTGAAGCTGAAAGGTATATTTGTGTCTTGTTCAAAGCCCAAGACGTGAAGCTGAAAGACCTCGACTTTAGAGAGAATTTGTCATCTCTAAAGAGGGGAGAAGGAGAATTACTTTAACTGGGATACGCGGATCCGAGCAATGCCATAATTTCCGAAGAAAGGGTTTTAACCTGAAGGAGAAGACTTTAACTCAGTGTAGAGCAATGCCATCTTTCCTTGGGAATTTCTCATGCTAAAAGAGGGACAGTGGCATGGATGTAGATGATCCAGAGGCTTGCCACTTACAGCGATTAGACGAAAGGAAAGGAGTTGTTGATGTTTGTGTACTGTGAACGAGGCACAGCTTTGATGCTAAAAGGTTGATTGGATCAACCAGTGGTTTTCTTATACAAAGCCTAAGAGGAGGCTAATTTCTGCTAGGAAAATCATTATACAAAGCCTAAGAGAAGGCTATTTTGTGTCTCGTACAAAGCCCGAGAGAGAGGCTAAAAGTTTTTGACCCAATGGGGCATATCGTTATACAAAGCCTAAGAGGAGGCTAGCAAAGAGTTCGACTCTTGCTTAAGGGATTTATATCTCGTACGAGGCCCGAGATGGAGGCAAGAAAAGGGTGATTGACTCAACGAGGGAATCTTTTGTGTCTCATACAAAGCCTGAGAGAGAGGCTAAAAGGTTGTTTTGACTCCACTGGGGAGAATTTTGGTATCTCGTACGAAGCCCGAGATGGAGGCTATTATAACTGTTTCAGTTGAGTGACAGATCCAATGTACTGATTTAAAAGAGAAAATCAGTTCTTATATAAGCAACACTGTACTCAGGGATTTGATTTGAGGATCAGGGATATTTCCTTTTCTTTGAGGAAACGGGAAATCCAAAGGGTATCGAGACTATCCGAGTCTGCGGGTTTCCTTCCTATTTAACGAAGGGTGCTTGAGAATGTCTTTGAGACTCAAGGAAGTTAGACTGTCCAAGTCTAGAGTTTTATCTTTTTGTACTATGCTTCGAGAAACAGTAGTAGACTCTATGAAAGGACTGTTCTATGAGGATGACTAGGTTCTGTTCCTATACCTCTAGGAGGTCGTCGGGACAATTTGTACGAAGCCCAAGAGGAGGCTGGAATCTTTTAAGAAGCCGACGGGTCCTTGTACGAAGCCCAAGAGGAGGCTATCATTCCCGGAGGAAGAGATCATTATACGAAGCCTAAGAGGAGGCTGTGAATACTTCTAAGAAGCCGTAGGGTCCTTGAATAATGCCCAAGAGGAGGCGGGGTTGCTTTTACGAAGCCTGTGGGTCCTTGTACGATGCCCAAGAGGAGGCCGATGCTTTTAAGAAGCCCGTGGGTCCCAAACCAAAGAAAATTTCAGGAAAACTCTTTTAGAGTTAAAACCACTGGTAAACGTGTGAGGTTTACTATCCAGTGACTTTAACTTTTTAGAGAGAGTCCGAACCGTTCGGCGGTTTGAAGAAATTCAAGAGAAGTTTCACCGAGAATAATTCATCTCTGGGGGATAGAATTTCTTGACGATTCCTAAGGAGGACAGCCGAAGAGAAGACTGTATCTGGTGCTCCTATTGGGGATCTAGGCGTCTATTTCTACGAATAAATGAAACGGCGTCACTTAGTTCTAGACGTAGTAGCCGGGGAAACTCGAAATATCTATACTATTATTACACAGTAGATATGAGTTTATGAAAGGAGACTTACAGTGAGCAGCCCCACAATACAGTTTATAATATGAAAGCAGTAAATGAAAGCGATAACCACTTACTCGGTTGTAGTGCTTCCATGCTGTTTGGTTAGTTGTTCAACAAAGAAAGATTGAAAACAACAGTATATTCAAAATCAAAGGAGAAAATGCTTTGAAAAAGAAAGATTTGGGGCTTACAGCTCAAGGAGAGGCCCAGGGTTTTATCAGTGAGCACACTGTTTGACTTTGTACAGCGGGACTTATACAAGTGACTGGGGCCCAAAATGGTTTTCTGTACAAAGGGATGGGTCTTACACTCTCTCAAGAGGCCCAAAAAGGTTTAAAGAAAAGAGTGGGGCTTATAACACGAGGGTAGGCCCAAATGATTTTTCGTTTAAAAATGGCGATCGCGCCGAGGTTTTCTTTTAACGCAGAGGGACTTATACAATAAGTGAGGCCCAAAATGTTTTGGTTAAAATGGGATTGGGTCTTACACTCTAATAGAGGCCCAAAAGTTTTGAATGGGTCTTATAGCTCAAGGAGAGGCCCAGATGATTTTTGAAAAGGCGACGATCGCGCCGTTTGTTTGTTTTTTTACGGTATCGGGACTTATACAATAAGTGAGGCCCAAAGATGATTTGGTCAAAAAAAGGAATGGGTCTTACACTCTAATAGAGGCCCAAAGTGTTTTGAAAATGATTTATGAGGGTTGAATTAATCCAAAAACCCTAATTTGTTTTCAAAATATATTTAATTGAATAAAAATTCAAATAAAATGATCAAAAATTGTTTAACACATGGAAAACAAATTGTGATCTTGGATTAATGCTTCAAAAATTAAGTATTGACCTACAAAATAATTAGAAAGCATTAAAAGTTGCAAAATCAATGTAGAAAAAATATTTAAAATGCCAAAAACAATCAAAATATTAATTCTTTACAAAAATATCAATTATATGAAATAAATAATATTTTTGGGATTTTTTGATAAAATAAAATATTTTAACATTTTTGTGAATTATTAAAAAAATAATCAACTCAAAATCATTAAAACTCAGAGAGAAATTAATTTTTGAATCAATTAAACAAAATCACAAAATTCAAATATTCAAATATATGGAAATGGCGCCAAGAACACGCGCGTTTTTCAGTTTGCCCAGATTTGCATTTTCCATTCAATCTCACTGAATACGTAATTATAACATGCAATCCACATATCATTATGCTCGCCTCAACCTCACGATCATGTCTATGTACTTTAATTTCATTTAAATTAAACATATAACAAGAAATCACGAAGAGACCTCAAGAACCCTAATTTCTGCATGAAGGCTAGGATTTTTGATACACGATTCAAACAATGCAATTAATTGAGGGAAAACATTTCATGCATGATTATGAACATATGGCCAAATTATTGTGCGAGGAAATATGCATAGATTGAGAGATGACCAAGTTTAGGCTTACCTTCAAGTCGTGACAGCAAGAGCAAATCAAATTCTGGGTTGGAGGTGTTACAGATGAGTTGTGATGATCTGAACAGCTTCCCTACACCATATGGAGTGTGTTTGAACACTTGGATTAAATTGAAATGGACTGGATCAGTTTATGGCATCTCAGCTGCAACTTCACTTCAAACTTGTGTGGATGGCAAGTGATTTTGAGATTTTGATGTTTCAGATGTTATGTGAGTGTTTGATCAGCTCATATGTGATGTATGTGAGGTGTGTGAGTGATTGGTTTGTGCAGAATTGCTCTCAAACTCAAAACCCGATAGCTACCTTGCTAAGAAAGGCATTTTTGCCAAGAGAAGGAGATTTTGAGGAAAGCATCTGTTAGATGGCTTTGGTGTACTTAAACTGACCACAATTGAGCTCTATTTATAGTAGAGCAAGTTTGTTTTGCAAGGAATAGTGCATGGCAGCTGGTAAGTAGGTTCCCTCAATGTTGGCCAATGGAAATGAAAGTCTCCTCTAGCCATTGACTAGAGGTTAGGGCACAGAGCTTTGGTCCCCTTGGTCTTGGATAAGTCTTGACTGATTTCAGATGAGAATGGCTCAGTCCATGCCACCTTGATGGTTCCATTGAATGCCTCATTCCAAATTTGAAGTCTTGTCCCTACTTTGGCAACTCTAGGTTCAACATGCTATTCCTTGTTCCTTGGACCTTGGAGGCTTGGCTCAGTGATTGTCCCCTTTGGATTCAATCCTCTGAGGTGTCCAAGTGGATTGGAGCAATTGCAATTGGCTGATTTTGGCAAATCGAGCCAAAATGCAAATTCTGCCTTGCCTTGACAGATTTCAGCAAGGCAACTTGCCAATGTTGTATCTCATGATGTAGGTTGAATTTGGCAATGTTCTTGGCCATTTTGGAAAGCTCTTACATGATACAACAACTGTTTGAACAAGTTTGGTTTTGATCTCTTTTGATTCCAAGTGAAAAATCCCCCTATATTTGGCAAAAAGTGAAGCAGAATTCTGACTTAGTGAAAATTTCACTAAGTGTTGGAAAAAATGACTTTTTCACTTTTCAGCCACTTGGATCATTCCATAACTCAAAATACTTAATGAATTGGAATGACTTGTAGTTGAAGTTTTTGTAGGTGATAATGAGGGCTACAAATCCATCTTTGGATGAGAAAAAATGGCCTTGTGGTTTAGGAGTTATGGTCCTCCAAAGTTGGTACCTTTGCCACTTTATTTTTAACTTAGAAAAAATTCTAAGTTTTATGGTTACCCCTTTTACAAGTTATCTCACTTTTCTTTATTTTTCTTGATGAATGATGATTCAAATCATACATTAACATCATTTTAGGGTTAAAAATCCATTTTGGTGAAAAATCTCAAAAAGTCAAAGTTGACTTTTGTGCACAGTTGACTTTTTATCAGATGAATTCCAAACTGTGCAATTCTTCAGGAAATCATGCCCTTGACCTAAATCAAACTTGATGGACATGTTCCATGGGTGTCATAGGGTATATTCAATCATGTATTAGGGTTTGGGAGCATGTCCTGGTCAAAAGTCAAAGTTACAGTTGACTTTTCTCTTAAAACCCTAATTGTGGTGCAGATGAAAATGAAACTTGTTGCTCAAGCTTCTTGGATCAATCCATTGTTCCAAATGGATCAATATGGTGTATTAGAGACCCTCAAATCATGTCTTGAGGTCTTGGCTCATGGTTTGTCCCAAAAGTCAACTTAGGGGTGAATTAGGTCAAGAAACCCTAATTCCTGATTTTTTATGAATGCATCCCCTTAGGCAAAATTGACTTGATGCATGGGTTCATGAGGTTCCATGAAGCATATTAGGTTATGTTTTGGATCATTTCCTTGTGCCCAGATGAAAATTTCCATCTGGAGACCCTGGTCGCCCAAAACCCTAATTTGGTGACACTGTCTATCTTGAGACTTGATCCACCTAGAAGGGAGCAGCCTTGTGCTTAATCCTTGAAGTAGGAGTCCTTTTTGATCCATTGTGGATGTTTAAGAGATTATACAAGTTGAATATCATGTCATTTCTTGATTGATCCTTTGTCTAAGCACTCAGAGAGGGCTTGAAACCCTAATTTTGATTGTATTGGATGCTCACCCATCTTTGGGGAGACTGATGAAGCATGATGGTTCATCCATATTGTGATGATGATTTTCACAATGATGGGAAATCTAAGTGGTCAAAATTTGGGGTATTACAGATGCCCCTATTTAATCTTCTTGGACCCGAAGGTATGAATGACGAAGGGATTCGAGCATTCGGGGTGCAAGAGGATTAAATATCGGAATATCTGAAATTTTGATGGTGGTTATGAATGGTAGTTTACACACTCATCTTCTTTAACTAAGCAATGATGCTTAGAAAAGGTAAACTTCCCCTCGATCCTGGTCTTCAGCCAAGGAACTGGTCTCAGTTTTCTTTTGAAATAAACCTCCCCTCGTTCTTGGTTTCTTACCAAGGAACTGGTCTTAGTTTCTGATTTAAACTTCCCCTCGATCCTGGTTTCTTACCAAGGAACTGGTCTCAGTTGTGGAAACAAACTTCCCCTCGATCCTGGTTTCCTACCAAGGAACTAGTCTTAGTTTCTGATTTAAACTTCCCCTCGATCCTGGTTTCTTACCAAGGAACTGGTCTCGGTTTCTTTTGTCAATAAACTTTACTGACAATGGACGCTATTCGTAGCGGCTTTCCTTCAAACTTCTCGCCGAATTTTCCTGGGGAGATGCCATTTGAGTGGAAAAAGTTTTGATGTCAGACTTGCTGGGGAACCCATTCGTCTGAGTTGTAGAGGTACACAAACTTCTCTGTTGGAGACGCCATTTGTTTCTACTGGGGAAAGCGAGTCTCTTGAGAGACTGTTTTCGTTTGGGATCTTTCATCATACTTTTCTCGGGATCTTCCCGGAGAAACGCCATACGATGGGGTCCAATTTTGAGGTGCCGATGACCTTCTCATCAGTGGTCTTTCGGAGCAAAACTGGCGTGCTGCCGAATTTCTGATCACGGGGCTTTCTCTGTGGATTTTCCTTAATCCGGGAAAGCGAGGATATCATCTTCAATGGCGAAGAGTGACATTTGTTGAAGGTTCTCTGATCTTTCAGAGGTTCAAGTTATCAAAGTGGCCAAGTGCCAACTTCTTTCCAGAATTAAACTGGAAGCGAGGTTGTTCAGACACAGTATTTTCTGACGAGGCAAGAACTGTCAACTCGATTGAGAGGACTTCTACCACTAGGGG
This sequence comes from Lathyrus tuberosus, assembly GCA_022829125.1. Classification (NCBI taxonomy): domain Eukaryota; kingdom Viridiplantae; phylum Streptophyta; class Magnoliopsida; order Fabales; family Fabaceae; genus Lathyrus; species Lathyrus tuberosus. The sequence goes on from JALAZF010000253.1 coordinate 7,960,944, forward strand.
ACAGGACCGACTAGAGTGATAGTGATGCAATACGAAATGCGAACGCAAATAAAATGCATGAAGTATGTATGTATATGCTGACAAAACAGACGCGACATACAGACTAATGGATGAACACAATCGGATACTCGGCCATCGCGGGGCGAAGAAGTACCGTTGATTCAAAATAGCAATTCCACCTTGCTTAGGAGAGATAGTCCCGTTGGGAGCTATGTTGATCGGGCTTAGGAGATGAGAACTCGGTCGAGGATGTCAGACGAAACAAGGTCTCTGACACAGTTGATCCCTTCATTCAGGCATACTGGCTTAGAAGGAGTACTTTGATTCTGCACTTTGAAATTCGCTTACTTCGGGAGAAGCAATCGATGTTCTTCTGATGTTCAACAGTCAAAAGAAATGCCATCTTTATTTTAAAAGCAGAAAAAGTTTTAACAAGCAAATTCATTTTTGTTTTATTTCAAGAATCGCTGATTAAGTTTAAACAACGTCGTTCTGTAAAGCTAAAGCAAGTTAAGAATTACAAACAAAAGCACAAGGGCTCAAATTTTATTGATAAGATGGAGATCAGCCAAACGCGTGATTCCAAAGAGTATATACAAAGTTAGAAAATGGTAATTTACAAGGAAAAGGGCTACGTTGAAACATAACGACCACTATCCTTCTACCAACTTTGAATTCGGGACATCCTGAGCTTCTGTCGAAGATGACCTTTGACTGGAGATTTCCTCCGATAGATGATGCTGTAACTACTGCTGAGGGACTTGCCTCTGTTGAACATAGTTACCTGCCATTATCCCTAATTTTTGCCTGGATTGTACTAGGAGATTTCCAATCCATCGGGATGATTTTTTTTCATGTCTCTAACTTTTGCCTGGACCGCCCTTTCGGGTTTTCGATCCACCGAGACGTTTTTTTTTTAGTTTAGGCGAAGTATTTCTTGACTACATCAACATTCGTGGGGTAGGAAAATTCCTCTCCGTCCATGGTTGCAAGTCTCAAGGCGCCGCCTGAGAAAGCTTTCGTGACCACATAGGGGCCATCATAATTTGGGGTCCATTTGCCCCGAGAGTCAGTGAGAAATGATTGTATCTTCTTGAGTACGAGGTCTCCTTTTCTGAAGACACGAGGCCGAACCTTTTTGTCGAACGCCCTCTTCATTCTCTGTTGATACAACTAACCGTGGCATAGTGCCGTGATTCTCTTTTCTTCGATCAGGTTCAGTTCGTCGTGTCGACTTTGACACCATTCAGCTTCGGTGAGCTGAGCTTCCATCAATACCCTGATTGACGGGATCTCTACTTCTATGGGAAGCACTGCCTCCATGCCATATTCTAGAGAGAAAGGGGTAGCCCCTGTTGAAGTGCGGACAGATGTGCGATAACCATGAAGAGCAAAGGGTAACATCTCGTGCCAGTCTTTATAGCTTACAACCATCTTTTGAACGATCTTCTTGATGTTCTTGTTAGCCGCTTCTACCGCTCCGTTCATCTTTGGTCGGTAGGGAGATGAGTTATGGTGTTCAATCTTTAACTCTGTACACAACTCTTTCATCATCTTATTGTTCAAGTTAGATCCATTATCAGTAATGATCTGGCTTGGAACACCATAACAGCAGATGATATTGTTTTTGATAAATCGGACCACCACTTGTCGGGTTACGTTGGCGAATGACGCTGCTTCGACCCACTTGGTGAAATAGTCAATGGCTACTAGGATGAACTGATGTCCATTTGAAGCCTTGGGCTCAATCATACCAATCATATCGATTCCCCATATGGAAAATGGCCACGGGGAAGAAAGAACTTTGAGATGTGATGGCGGTACATGAATCTTGTCAGAGTATATCTGACACTTGTGACACCTCCTCATGTACTTCTAGCAGTCGGATTCCATTGTCAACCAATAATACCCTGCTCTCAGAATTTTTCTCGCCATTGTGTGTCCGTTGGCATGAGTGCCAAAGGATCCTTCATGAATTTCTTTCATGAGCACGTCTGCTTCTGGTCTGTCGACGCATCGGAGCAAGACCATGTCAAAATTTCTCTTATAAAGAGTGTCACCGCTCAGGAAGAAGTTTCCAGCCAATCTTCTGAGGGTCTTTCTGTCTTTTCTGAGTGCCCCAGATGGGTACTCTTGTTTCTGAAGGAAGCATTTGATATCGTGATACCAAGGTCTGTCGTCTATGACTGCTTCAATCATGAAGATGTAAGCGGGCCATTCAAGGCGCATTATGTCGATCTTAGGTATGTCATTCCATCGACCTACACTAATCATGGAAGAGATAGTGGCTAATGCATCAGCCATGTGATTCTCATCACGAGGGATGTGATGAAAGTCGACTCTGTTGAAAAAGGGTAACAACCTCCTTGCATAGTCTTTGTAAGGAATCAATCCTGATTGGTATGTGTTCCAATCTCCTTTTATCTGGTTGATAACCAGGGTTGAGTCGCCGTATACGTCCAAGTTTTTGATCCTTAAATCAATCGCTTCTTCGAGACCCATGATACATGCTTCGTATTCGGCCTCGTTGTTCGTACATTTGAACGTAAGTCTGGCAGTGAAAGGAATGTTGGAACCCTAAGGGGTAACAATGATTGCCCCAATTCCGTTTTCATAATGATTGACTGCTCCGTCAAAGATAAGTCCCCACTGGGACCCTGGTTCTGGCCCTTCACTGGGTAGCGGTTCATCGCAATCTTTCATTTTTAGATACATGACATCTTCGTCTGGGAAGTCAAACCCGATTGATTCTTGATCGTCAATCGGTTGATGAGCCAAATGATCAGCTAAAATACTTCCTTTAACGGCTTTCTGAGCATGGTACTCTATGTCATATTCTGATAGTAACATCTGCCAACTGGCAATCCTTCCCGTGAGAGCAGGTTTTTCAAAAACGTACTTGATTGGATCCATTTCGGAGACCAACCAAGTAGTATGACGAATCATGTACTGGCGAAGACCTTTGGCTGCCCAAGCCAAAGCGTAACAAGTTTTCTCAAGCATTGTGTACCGAGTTTCGCAGTCGGTGAATTTCTTGCTTAGATAGTAAATGGCAGACTCTTTCCTTTTAGTTTCGTCTTGTTGGCCAAGTACACATCCCATCGAGTCCTCTAGGACTGTGAGGTAAATGATCAGTGGTCTCCCTTCCACTGGAGGTGATAGAATCGAAGGATTCAACAGATATTCCTTAATACTGTCGAAGGCGGTTTGGCAATCTTCTGACCAAACGCAATCCTGGTTCTTTTTGAGTAATTTGAAAATCGGCGCACATGTCGCGGTCATAAGGAATATGAATCTGGAGATGTAGTTCAAACGTCCCAGGAATCCTCTGACTTGTTTTTCAGTTTTCGGAGAAGGCATTTCTTGAATGGCCTTGACCTTGTCAGGATCAACTTCAATTCCTTTCTGGCTGACGATGAACCCTAGTAATTTCCCCGAACGGACACCGAAGGTGCACTTGTTGGGATTCAAGCAGAGCTTGAATTTTCTTAAACGTTCGAACAATTTTGACAGATGTTCAACGTGCTCACTCTTTGTTTTTGATTTTGCAATCAAATCATCGACATATACCTCGATTTCTTTGTGTATCATGTCATGAAACAGAGTAGTCATGGCCCTTTGATAGGTTGCCCCGGCATTCTTCAAACCGAACGGCATTACCTTGTAACAAAAGGTACCCCATGGGGTAATGAACGAAGTTTTCTCCATGTCTTTCGGCGCCATTTTGATCTGGTTATAGCCCGAGAATCCATCCATGAAGGAGAATACTTTGAACTTTGCTGTGCTGTCAACCAGCATGTCAATGTGTGGTAAAGGAAAGTCGTCCTTTGGACTTTCCTTGTTTAGATCTCTGTAATCAACACACATTCTGACCTTTCCATCCTTTTTGGGAACGGGTACGATGTTGGCTAACCATTGAGGATATTCAGATGTAGCGAGGAAACCCGCGTCGATCTATTTCTGTACCTCCTCTTTGATTTTGATGGCCATGTCCGGGTGAGTCCGTCTCAACCTTTGCTTTACTGGCGGACATTCCGATCTCAACGGTAAGTGATGTTCCACGATGCTGGTATCCAACCCTGGCATATCCTGATAGGACCAAGCGAACACATCGGGGAATTCTTTGAGAAGCTTTATCAAACCCTCTCTGGCAGTTGGACTGAGCAATGCTCCGATCCTGATTTCTTTTCTCTCTTTTTCTGAACCCAAGTTTACCATTTCCAACGGCTCTTTGTGAGGTTCAATGGACCTTTCCTCTTGTCTGAGTAGTCGGGAGATCTCATCTGGAATTTCGTTGTCATTTTCTTCTTCAGCCTCGAATACCGGGAACTCAAAGTTAGAAGAAGGCATCGGATCGTATGTTTCAACGGGGTATAAAACAAGCAATCTGCATGACGTGATGATTCATGTTTAGAAGAGATAGAGAAAATGCAAGTGTGTGCAGTGTTTTGATTTTACTGCTTGTTTTTATTATTGAATTGTTTTTTAGGATTACCATTTTCTGAAAAAGCAAAAAGAGAAAATAGCAATTAATGCGAAAATTACAGAACGACGTTATTTTATTAATGAACAAGTCGAATCTTGAAACTACAGCCCTATAAAACAAAACTCACTCGCTTTGGGCAAAGCGAAGAGGGAAATTTACAGAAAGCGAGCCCTATCAAAACATCCGTTTCACCTAGGCAGGGTGAAAGGTTAAAGATGGCAATTACTTTGACTGATGAACGGCCTTCGGAACCTCGACGGCAACCCATTGGCGGCGAACTCCTCGGTGAATCACAAAGTATGGCACCTTCCTTGATTTGTCTTCAGAAATGACGCTGATTTCTGGTGGAGCAGGATCATTGGAATCTGTCTCCCAAGCAGAATTGTCGTAGGAGGATTCCTCTGTTGCATTTTGCATAGCATTGGTGCTCTCAGCTGTATCTCCCCATCCAGTTGGCTGGATATCTTCGAGCCTGATACGAGAGCTTTCGGGAGCGGTGTACTTGACCATATAGTCGTATTTTCCACTCGGTTGTCCCAGAGTGTCCCAAACTTCTTTGGAACTGGAGAAGTCATCCCTCTCGATGACGTTGACCTCGGGAAAAGCATAGTTGGTGAATTCAAGTCCTGCAAACGTTGCGAATTCATCTTCATGTTAAGTAGTTTCTGAATGACCTGAGTGTTGATCCCATTACATGGCGGGGACACAGGTATTCTGTTCAATGATGGTCAACTGAGTTTCATTACTCGGCTGACTTTCTTGCCCCAAGTTTCTTGGGTAAGGCTGCCACATTGGCAGACCATCCATCAGGCCATAGTAAGTAGAGTCAAAGTTGTCTTTCATCGGAGTGTCTTCCTCTAATGAATTTGGCGGAGCCCGGCATCCTTCCGGATCACAATCTCCGTAGATCATTTCGACATCTGATCTTGGTATAAATCTCGGACTTTCTGTAGGAAAGCAAAAAGGCATAGGCACCTCTTCCTGAGACATATAGCCGTCCTTGTTAAGGTAGGACTTCCATTCTTCATCTGTGTCAGAGGGATCTTCCTCATTGATAGCATGACCTGTCTGAGACACTGGGTGAAGAAAACCTCCACTGTGGAAGAAGTTTTGAAGGGGATGAAGACTTTCATCGTTAGCAGTTGTCTGGGTACAGGTCGCAGAAAAACCAAGACCCTTCTTTGTTTTATTGTCAATAGGAATGACAAGCCGTCCCCATCCTGTCGTATCGGTACTCTCGACCGCTTTGATAGCATCTTTGTATGAAGAAATCGAAGTTCCTTCTTCGGATTGATCATTCTTGCTCATCGATAGTGCTTGGAACTGAGTTCCAATAACCTCCTCGGGTTCCACACAAGTAGATGATGATAAGTTACTCACGAGCAAGGCTTGTTCCCCACAAACCGTGACAAGTTGATCGTTCTTGACGAACTTTAGCTTTTGGTGGAGGGTTGAAGTAACCGCTCCAGCCTGATGTATCCAAGGTCTTCCTAATAAACAACTATATGTTGCCCGGATGTCCATGACCTGGAAAGTGATTTGGAAAGTGTGAGGACCAATAGTTATGGGAAGATCCACTTCGCCGATAACTATTTTTCTGGATCCGTCGAATGCTTTGACGACGACCTCGCTGACTCTCATCGGAGGGCCCTTGAATGATAATTGTATCAAAGTGTACTTCGGCATAACATTCAGGGCTGACCCTGTGTCTACCAGTATGTTAGCTAAAGCATCGCCCTGGCAGTTAACTGTAATGTTGAGCGCCATGTTATGACGGCGACCCTCTTCAGGTAATTCCTCATCACTAAATCCCAAATTATTGCAGGAAGTGATGTTAGAGACAATGCTATCGAATTGTCTGATTGTTACATCTTGTTCCACAAAGGCTTGCTCCAAGACTTTCTGTAGAGCCTCTCTGTGTGCTTCTGAACTGAGTAACAGTGATAATACTGAGATCTTTGAAGGAGTCTATAACAGTTGATCAACAATGTTATATTCACTCCTTTGGATGAGCTTTAGCATCTCATCTTTGTCTTTTGAAAAGTCGGGATTACTAGATTGACCGACTGGTGGATCAGGAATTTCTGCCTGAAGTTCCTTTTCTTTGTTGGAGACTCGACCGCTCCGTGTTACACGACTAATGTCTGCAATATTCACGACGGAGGGTAATGGAATTTCCTTTCCATTCTCGATTATTGTTGCACCGTATTTGTAAGGGATTGCCTTAGCTGATTCATACGGTAGTGGCCCCGGTAGATAGATGACTATGGGAACCTTCTGATTTTTCTGACCATCATAAGTAATCTCGATCCGTTCCCGGTTGGGAACTCTAGATTCGTCAAGTAGAGGGATGATGGCAAAAACATCCCTGATCTGGTGATGACCAGAGATCGTGACAACATCCTCAACTTGATAGGCAAGGTAGTTCGGCGACCAAATGATGGGTCTTGAACCTGGATATGGATGAATTTCTCCATGATCGATCTGACCCTGAAGAGCTGCTCTCACAAGGTAACACCCTTGGTTACTTTCTGAACAGACGCTACAACTGTCATAGTTGTGTGGTGGCACCTCACCACGCCCATTTTGAATACAATGTAACCTCACTAGGTTACCTTCCATTGATCGGACATCCTGACTTTGACGACGAGTAGGATTCCTGTTATTGATACTAATCTGCTGAGTATCTTCGTCCATATAGATTGGCATCCACCAGTGATTTAAGAAGTGCTGAAGTGCCTCCTGGACAAGGGTACAACCTCGATCGTTTTCGCAACCCGTTTTACAGCTTTGGTAATCATGTGATATTAAGAATCCAAGTCGGACCTGCTCAGCATGTAACTCTACCAGGTTGGTATTCATCACGCGAATGTCGAAGATCTGAACCATATTGATTTGATAGGAGTTCCTATCATGGTAGTCTTGGATCCATCCAAGATCCATCTGACGCTGGAGGGCCTCTTGTATGAAAGAGCATCCCTGTTTGTTTATCGAGCAAATCAGACAGGAACTGTAATCGTGCTGCGGCAGATTATGATACTGGCTTTGCCTTGAGTGCATCGCCACCAAGTTGACATTCATCACACGGATGTCGTGGTTTTGAATGACGTTGGAATTCGTGTAAACCATGTTAACTCCACGAACTCGGTGCTCTTGGATCCATCCGAGATCCATCTGTTCCTGTAGAGCTGCTTGCACCACAGAACATCCTTGGTTATCTTTAGAGCAGATATCACACTGGTGATAATTATGAGGTGGCACATGGCCATATCCACTCTGTCTACAATGCATCTTGACCAGATCGGTCCCCAATAAGAGTACATCGTGAATTTGATAGACATTGTTAGTCTCTTTCTCAATCAGATTGACTGCAGCTTTCTCGTGTTGAGGCAGCGGGTTCGTAAGAACATTAGGATTCGTATCTTTGAAAGATAAGAGCCCGCTCCTAACAAGCTTTTGCACGTCGGATTTAAAATTGAGACAAGTCTCAATGTTATGCCCTGAACCTCCTTGATGATAAGGACATGTTTGATCCGCTTTAAACCAAAAAGGCAGATTTTCCGGAACTGAAAGGGGAGACTTTGTCTGAATGTGCCCCTTAGCCAGCAGTAACGGAAACAGCTCTGCGTACGTTACAGGTATAGGATCAAATCCTGGTGGCCGTGTTGTACGGTTGTTGTTATATGGAGGACGAGCCTGCTGAAGAGGCTGTTGTGTCCTTTGTTGGTCAGGTTGGCTCTGCGCAACCTGAGGTTGATACATAGGAACGGGCGCGGGGCCGATAGCAGGAGTAACAGCTGCTACTGGCTGATAACGACGCCTTTGCTTTCCGAGAGAGATATTCCTAATATCTTGCTCTTTTTTCTTAGGGAGAGCACTACCGTATTTTTTAGTACCGCTCGTTGATCCAGTGTCTTTTACCAAACGTCCTTCTCGGACGGCTTCCTCAAGACGTACACCCATGCCGACCATTTCGGTGAAATCACTGGGCGCACTGGCAATCATTCGGTCATAGTAAAATGAGCTTAAGGTCTTTAAGAAGATCTTTGTCATCTCTTTTTCCTCAAGAGGTGGACAAATTTGAGCGGCAATTTCACGCCACCTTTGAGCATACTCCTTAAAGGTTTCCTTGTCCTTTTGCGACATTGATCTGAGTTGATCTCTGTCGGGTGCCATGTCCAAATTGTACTTGTATTGTTGGATGAAGGCAGTACCAAGATCTCTGAATGTACTGATCGTAGTACGGTTTAAACCCATGTACCATTTGAGTGCGGCACCGGTTAAACTATCCTGGAAGTAGTGAATCAGCAGGTCCTGATTCTCCGTCTGAGCTGACATCCGCCGAGCGTACATCACCATATGGCTCTGAGGGCAAGAGTTACCCTTGTATTTTTCAAAGTCGGGCACTTGGAACTTGTGCGGGACTTTCACATTTGGGACCAAGCAGAGGTCTGCGGCGTCCTTTCCAAATAGATCCTGACCGCGAATGGCTTGCAGCTCTTTCTGCATTTCCAAGAACTGTTCCTGGAATTCCTCCATTCTGTCAAACATAGTTTCCTTCTTACCAGAAGGTGTTGGTGGAATCTGTCCTTCCGGGACAGTGTGCACCACAGGGGGTGGTACCGTGACTACGGCAGTAAGTTTTGGCGCTTCCCGAAGTTTGTAACCTTCAGGAGTCTTGAGTATGCCCCTAGCATCTTCGTTTTCCCGAAGTTTGTAACCTTCAGGCCCAGCGGCTTCTGTTGCGATTCCCTAATCTTCAGTGATCGGCGGAACATATCCTTCCGGGATATAGTTAACAGGCATGCCCCAAGGACGATCTTTCCGTATCTGATACCTAGGATCATACTTTTCTATGATGGGCGTTGAGGTGATCTCTGAGATCACAGTTCTTTGTAGCTGAGCTTCTGCCATGGCTTGCATGTCGTTGCGAAGCTTTCTCATATCCTCTCTCAGAGCGTCGATCTCTTCTTTCAACTCTCTGTTTTCTTCCTCAAGATCATCCATCTTTTTCTGACGATTGGCCCGAGTATTATACGAATGAGACAGTTTGACTCTAGAATCGAGACACAAACGTGAGATTCGTAGGTAAGGAGAATACGCGATGTGAGAATGATGAATGCAATGATTATATTAATTGTTTTTAGGTTTAATCAAAATAAACTTCGACAATTAGATTGCAAATATCAAACAGTGGGGAAACCCCTTTTTATTGAAATTCAAAGGATTACAGAAATGGAAATACAGTAGATCACAAAGTGCAGAAACAGAAACCTAAACTAATGGGTCCCGAGTCCTCTCTGAGGAGCTTGGGCCGTTGGGCGCTTGGGTCGTTGTCGGGTTGTCATTCCTTTGCCAAGTGAAAGGAGTGAGCACATTCCTTTGGTCATCTTGATTCTCTACAGCGTGCTGCTCCAAAATTTCAATCAGAGCATCTTTCTCTTTCAGTAATTGTTGTATCTGGATACACTCTACGTCGAGGGTGCGGTACTTGTTCTTCCAAGACCTTCTTTCCTTTTGAACTTTGTTGAGAGTAACCTGAAGCCTTTCAGTTTCCGTCATGAAGTACATGACAGTTTCCCTCGGTGGAAGAATTCCGTAACGAGGATAAGGCATCTTTAGCTTGAGAGCTCTAGTCTGTACCCAATGGAGATAAGGCTCCACCGAGACACAGTCCGGTTTTCCCAGAGACTCTCGTCCTTTCTTATGAACATGTTTCCAAGCTTGCACTATTTCCATCTTTAGTGCTCTGTCGTTTTCTCCTTCTTTGAAGAAAAGACCTTCCAGATAAACACCCAGTGGGATGTGTCTCATCGGGTATCCAAATTGACGAAGAACTAATATCGGGTGATAGTTGATTCCTCCTTTAGTTCCTATGAGGGGTACGCTGGGGAAGTTTCCACAACGGTCAATGATTCTGATTCCCTCATAAATCCTATTACACCAATCTATATTAGAGTTGGTGAGGGACATGATCTTCTGCGATCAACGTAAGACACTCTTGCAATCCCAAAAAGCGGCAGACTTGGGCAAGTGAGAGATAAACCATTTATAGAGCAAAGGTACACAGCATGTGATCTCCCCTCCGCTGTACAAATTTCCTAAGTGTACAGAATGATACGCATCTGCGAGCAAAGTCGGCACAGGGTTTCCAATGAGAAAAACCTTAATAGCGTTGATATCGACGAAGTTATTGATGTTGGGAAACAAAAATAACCCGTAGGTGAGCAAGACAAAGATGCTTTCAAAAGCAGTCTCGTTCCCTATACTAGCGAAGTATAGAGCCTTTTTTGTCAAGAACTGGGCTGGCAAACCTTGGATGCCACCCTTAGTGGTCATGTGAGTCCTGACCTCAGACTCGTCCAAATGAATTGCTCTTGCAATAGTCTGATTCTTTGGAATTTCTTCTAGTCCAGAAAATGGAGCTCGATCAGTGATATGTAAATCAGTCAGATGAGAATACTCCTCCAGCGTTGGTGCTAGCTGGTAATCCGGGAATGTGAAACAATGATAAACCGGATCATAGAACTGAATGAGCGTGTCCATGATTCCCTCAATCACATGGACTCTTAACAGTGGTAGCAAACCACCGTGCTTGGCTCTGAAAGCCTCTGGGTTAACGATCATCCTTGCTAACTTTCTCAAATCCCCTAATTTTGGAACCTTGAAGGTATACTGGTGAGTTCTCCTTCTACCGAAATCCATTAATGCAATCTTTTTCTCTGATATTTGCAATCACAGTCTTAGTTTAATTTGAAAAATAGAGAGACTAGAAGAGAAAGTTTTTTTGAATGTTTTAATGTTTTATTAAATGAATGCATGAATGCAGCACACAAAAACATAGAAAAAACATGGGGTCAGAGGGTCGTTGTCATGAAGTCAAGGCTCTACCCATCCCAACGGTTTATACTAGGGTGATTTTTGTACCTGTACTCATTATCATCAGCTCCTCCCAGGAAAGCAAAACAACAAGCGGATCGCCAGCGAGTTGTGTGCAATCTTAGAGTAAGTGCTATTCACCGAGAATAGATCACCAGCCTCAAATGAGGGTAGTATCGCGTAACAGCTATTTCCGATAGCTTCCGCACTACGAAAAAGGTTGGCTTTTCTTAAGTGTATACTCAATCTCACCACATGCGGCATCACACGCATTCCCAGTAGCAGAAAAATAAACACGTATAGCAATTAGGAAAAGCAGTATATATATATTTGTCCTAATCATCCTAGACTTATAAAGCTATGAATCTTAAGTTTCTGACAGAAATGGGTTCCCCGGCGGAAGCCCCAATCTGTGGTTCCCTGCCTAAGAGATGGACTAGCATAGGTCAATCTTTCTCTTCGGTAGAGTTCCCATTTTCCGTAGAAAACGGGGATGATGCCCTAAGGCAGAAAAGGAGACTCCCAAGCAGAGTCGCCATTTTACAAGGAAAACAGACAGAAATAAAAATTGGCCCCACGGTGGGCGCCACTTTTCTGTAGCGAGCGATTTTGGACGCGGTTCTTAAGCGCTGGTCGCTCTCTGCGGTTGAGTTTTAACTACAGGTCGATTCAGTTTTTATCCTATTGTGAGCTGAATAAGGAAGGGAAATAGATGTCTCCAATTAACCCTGCTTTGCATACTGAGTTTAAACAGCGGTCTGTTAGGATACGGATGCTATCAATGTGGGGGGGCTTTTGTACTGGTTATTCGTATTTCGCCAATACAGGTTTCTTTCTTTCTAGGGCTTAATGTTTCTGGTGGGGAATAAGGATTAGGATGTTAGGACTGATGCTTTTGAATTACTGCTTTTTATTGATGGAGATATGGGATTTGGATTTTTCGTTGATTGCGCTCGCTAAGATCTTTTCTTTCGATCTTATGCCTACGTATTCCCGTTTACCGAAACAGGGAAATCAGAGCATTCGTAGTTCCTCCTATTCTATGGGAGGAAATTGGTTTTTGGTGTCTTGTTCAAAGCCCAAGACGTGAAGCGAAAGGTGGTTTGTATCTTGTTCAAAGCCCAAGATGTGAAGCTGAAAGGTATATTTGTGTCTTGTTCAAAGCCCAAGACGTGAAGCTGAAAGACCTCGACTTTAGAGAGAATTTGTCATCTCTAAAGAGGGGAGAAGGAGAATTACTTTAACTGGGATACGCGGATCCGAGCAATGCCATAATTTCCGAAGAAAGGGTTTTAACCTGAAGGAGAAGACTTTAACTCAGTGTAGAGCAATGCCATCTTTCCTTGGGAATTTCTCATGCTAAAAGAGGGACAGTGGCATGGATGTAGATGATCCAGAGGCTTGCCACTTACAGCGATTAGACGAAAGGAAAGGAGTTGTTGATGTTTGTGTACTGTGAACGAGGCACAGCTTTGATGCTAAAAGGTTGATTGGATCAACCAGTGGTTTTCTTATACAAAGCCTAAGAGGAGGCTAATTTCTGCTAGGAAAATCATTATACAAAGCCTAAGAGGAGGCTATTTTGTGTCTCGTACAAAGCCCGAGAGAGAGGCTAAAAGTTTTTGACCCAGTGGGGCATATCGTTATACAAAGCCTAAGAGGAGGCTAGCAAAGAGTTCGACTCTTGCTTAAGGGATTTATATCTCGTACGAGGCCCGAGATGGAGGCAAAAAAAGGGTGATTGACTCAACGAGGGAATCTTTTGTGTCTCATACAAAGCCTGAGAGAGAGGCTAAAAGGTTGTTTTGACTCCACTGGGGAGAATTTTGGTATCTCGTACGAAGCCCGAGATTGAGGCTATTGTAACTGTTTCAGTTGAGTGACAGATCCAATGTACTGATTTAAAAGAGAAAATCAGTTCTTATATAAGCAACACTGTACTCAGGGATTTGATTTGAGGATCAGGGATATTTCCTTTTCTTTGAGGAAACGGGAAATCCAAAGGGTATCGAGACTATCCGAGTCTGCGGGTTTCCTTCCTATTTAACGAAGGGTGCTTGAGAATGTCTTTGAGACTCAAGGAAGTTAGACTGTCCAAGTCTAGAGTTTTATCTTTTTGTACTATGCTTCGAGAAACAGTAGTAGACTCTATGAAAGGATTGTTCTATGAGGATGACTAGGTTCTGTTCCTATACCTCTAGGAGGTCTTCGGGACAATTTGTACGAAGCCCAAGAGGAGGCTGGAATCTTTTAAGAAGCCGACGGGTCCTTGTACGAAGCCCAAGAGGAGGCTATCATTCCCGGAGGAAGAGATCATTATACGAAGCCTAAGAGGAGGCTGTGAATACTTCTAAGAAGCCGTAGGGTCCTTGAATAATGCCCAAGAGGAGGCGGGGTTGCTTTTAGGAAGCCTGTGGGTCCTTGTACGATGCCCAAGAGGAGGCCGATGCTTTTAAGAAGCCCGTGGGTCCCAAACCAAAGAAAATTTCAGGAAAACTCTTTTAGAGTTAAAACCACTAGTAAACGTGCGAGTTTTACTATCCAGTGACTTTAACTTTTTAGAGAGAGTCCGAACCGTTCGGCGGTTTGAAGAAATTCAAGAGAAGTTTCACCGAGAATAATTCATCTCTGGGGGATAGAATTTCTTGACGATTCCTAAGGAGGACAGCCGAAGAGAAGACTGTATCTGGTGCTCCTATTGGGGATCTAGGCGTCTATTTCTACGAATAAATGAAACGGCGTCACTTAGTTCTAGACGTAGTAGCCGGGGAAACTCGAAATATCTATACTATTATTACAGTGAGCAGCCCCACAATACAGTTTATAATATGAAAGCAGTAAATGAAAGCGATAACCACTTACTCGGTTGTAGTGCTTCCATGCTGTTTGGTTAGTTGTTCAACAAAGAAAGATTAAAAACAATAGTATATTCAAAATCAAAGGAGAAAATGCTTTGAAAAAGAAAGATTTGGGGCTTACAGCTCAAGGAGAGGCCCAGGGTTTTATCAGTGAGCACACTGTTTGACTTTGTACAGCGGGACTTATACAAGTGACTGGGGCCCAAAATGGTTTTCTGTACAAAGGGATGGGTCTTACACTCTCTCAAGAGGCCCAAAAAGGTTTAAAGAAAAGAGTGGGGCTTATAACACGAGGGTAGGCCCAAATGATTTTTCATTTAAAAATGGTGATCGCGCCGAGGTTTTCTTTTAACGCAGAGGGACTTATACAATAAGTGAGGCCCAAAATGTTTTGGTTAAAAGGGGATTGGGTCTTACACTCTAATAGAGGCCCAAAAGTTTTGAATGGGTCTTATAGCTCAAGGAGAGGCCCAGATGATTTTTGAAAAGGCGACGATCGCGCCGTTTGTTTTTTTTTTACGGTATCGGGACTTATACAATAAGTGAGGCCCAAAGATGATTTGGTCAAAAAAAGGAATGGGTCTTACACTCTAATAGAGGCCCAAAGTGTTTTGAAAATGATTTATGAGGGTTGAATTAATCCAAAAACCCTAATTTGTTTTCAAAATATATTTAATTGAATAAAAATTCATTTAAAATGATCAAAAATTGTTTAACACATGGAAAACAAATTGTGATCTTGGATTAATGCTTCAAAAATTAAGTATTGACCTACAAAATAATTAGAAAGCATTAAAAGTTGCAAAATCAATGTAGAAAAAATATTTAAAATGCCAAAAACAATTAAAATATTAATTCTTTACAAAAATATCAATTATATGAAATAAATAATATTTTTGGGATTTTTTGATAAAATAAAATATTTTAACATTTTTGTGAATTATTAAAAAAAGAATCATCTCAAAATCATTAAAACTCAGAGAGAAATTAATTTTTGAATCAATTAAACAAAATCACAAAATTCAAATATTCAAATATATGGAAATGGCGCCAAGAACAACACCAAGAACACGCGCGTTTTTCAGTTTGCCCAGATTTGCATTTTCCATTCAATCTCACTGAATACGTAATTATAATATGCAATCCACATATCATTATGCTCGCCTCAACCTCACGATCATGTCTATGTACTTTAATTTCATTTAAATTAAACATATAACAAGAAATCACGAAGAGACCTCAAGAACCCTAATTTCTGCATGAAGGCTAGGATTTTTGATACACGATTCAAACAATGCAATTAATTGAGGGAAAACATTCCATGCATGATTATGAACATATGGCCAAATTATTGTGCCAGGAAATATGCATAGATTGAGAGATGACCAAGTTTAGGCTTACCTCCAAGTCGTGACAGCAAGAGCAAATCAAATTCTAGGTTGGAGGTGTTACAGATGAGTTGTGATGATCTGAACAGCTTCCCTACACCATATGGAGTGTGTTTGAACACTTGGATTAAATTGAAATGGACTGGATCAGTTTATGGCATCTCAGCTGCAACTTCACTTCAAACTTGTGTGGATGGCAAGTGATTTTGAGATTTTGATGTTTCAGATGTTATGTGAGTGTTTGATCAGCTCATATGTGATGTATGTGAGGTGTGTGAGTGATTGGTTTGTGCAGAATTGCTCTCAAACTCAAAACCCGATAGCTACCTTGCTAAGAAAGGCATTTTTGCCAAGAGAAAGATATTTTGAGGAAAGCATCTGTTAGATGGCTTTGGTGTACTTAAACTGACCATAATTGAGCTCTATTTATAGTAGAGCAAGTTTGTTTTGCAAGGAATAGTGCATGGCAGCTGGTAAGTAGGTTCCCTCAATGTTGGCCAATGGAAATGAAAGTCTCATCTAGCCATTGACTAGAGGTTAGGGCACAGAGCTTTGGTCCCCTTGGTCTTGGATAAGTCTTGACTGATTTCAGATGAGAATGGCTCAGTCCATGCCACCTTGATGGTTCCATTGAATGCCTCATTCCAAATTTGAAGTTTTGTCCCTACTTTGGCAACTCTAGGTTCAACATGCTATTCCTTGTTCCTTGGACCTTGGAGGCTTGGCTCAGTGATTGTCCCCTTTGGATTCAATCCTCTGAGGTGTCCAAGTGGATTGGAGCAATTGCAATTGGCTGATTTTGGCAAATCGAGCCAAAATGCAAATTCTGCCTTGCCTTGACAGATTTCAGCAAGGCAACTTGCCAATGTTGTATCTCATGATGTAAGTTGAATTTGGCAATGTTCTTGGCCATTTTGGAAAGCTCTTACATGATACAACAAATGTTTGAACAAGTTTGGTTTTGATCTCTTTTGATTCCAAGTGAAAAATCCCCCTACATTTGGCAAAAAGTGAAGCAGAATTCTGACTTAGTGAAAATTTCACTAAGTGTTGGAAAAAATTCTAAGTTTTATGGTTACCCCTTTTACAAGTTATCTCACTTTTCTTGATTTTTCTTGATGAATGATGATTCAAATCATACATTAACATCATTTTAGGGTTAAAAATCCATTTTGGTGAAAAATCTCAAAAAGTCAAAGTTGACTTTTGTGCACAGTTGACTTTTTATCAGATGAATTTCAAACTGTGCTATTCTTCAGGAAATCATATCCTTGACCTAAATCAAACTTGATGGACATGTTCCATGGGTGTCATAGGGTATATTCAATCATGTATTAGGGTTTGGGAGCATGTCCTGGTCAAAAGTCAAAGTTACAGTTGACTTTTCTCTTAAAACCCTAATTGTGGTGCAGATGAAAATGAAACTTGTTGCTCAAGCTTCTTGGATCAATCCATTGTTCCAAATGGATCAATATGGTGTATTAGAGACCCTCAAATCATGTCTTGAGGTCTTGGCTCATGGTTTGTCCCAAAAGTCAACTTAGGGGTGAATTAGGTCAAGAAACACTAATTCCTTATTTTTTATGAATGCATCCCCTGAGGCAAAATTGACTTGATGCATGGGTTCATGAGGTTCCATGAAGCATATTAGGTTATGTTTTGGATCATTGCCTTGTGCCCAGATGAAAATTTCCATCTAGAGACCCTGGTCGCCCAAAACCCTAATTTGGTGACACTGTCGATCTTGAGACTTGATCCACCTAGAAGGGAGCAGCCTTGTGCTTAATCCTTGAAGTGGGAGTCCTTTTTGATCCATTGTGGATGTTTAAGAGATTAGAAAAGTTGAAGATCATGTCATTTCTTGATTGATCCTTTGTCTAAGCACTCAGAGAGGGCTTGAAACCCTAATTTTGATTGTATTGGATGCTCACCCATCTTTGGGGAGACTGATGAAGCATGATGGTTCATCCATATTGTGATGATGATTTTCACAATGATGGGAAATCTAAGTGGTCAAAATTTGGGGTATTACAAGAACTTAAGGCTATGGCATAACAAGTACTCAAATCGATTTCCATAATTTAGAGGCTCACGGTGTTAAGACGATACCGATCTTGAGGAATTTTCCCAAGTCTCACAATCTAACCTCAATTTTGTCTGTAACCTAAGATTTTCAAAAGAAACACTATTTTTAACTCAAAAAATTTCAAAATATTTGGTATGGCTCAAGAGAATGGGAAAATCGATAAAATCAGCATAAAGACTCGACAGCACATGCAAAGACGCAACGAAACATTAAAACAGAAAAAAATTTAAAATCATGGAAGAAAACAGTAAATTTAACTAGAAAGTGGTAAAATGAAAGCGGTAAATGTTCCTCCCCCACACTTAAACCAAACATTGTCCTCAATGTTTTGATAAAAGGTGGTAGAAGAAAGATAGAACCTGTATGAATGCCATTGCGTGCTACCACAGCCAAATTCGCGCTGATTCTTCCCTTGTCGTCCCTGTCTTCGCTGGTCACTTCTACTCCGGTGTCTTGTACTACGAGTTATCTGAATTTGCTGAGACTTCATTTTCTTGAAGTCGCTCATTATATTTCCTATTTCCGAAGGAAGTACCTGCAAAAATTGTTAGAAAAATATGGTGTGATGTGTGCAGGTGGAACCTGATCATGCAAAGAACAAAGAGGATGTAAGTTACAAACGGGAGAGACGTGTTGTCTCCTATCATACTCATCATTGGTGTCACCACCAGCAGCGACATTCGCAGGAATGTGCGTGGGCACCAACTCATCTTAAGGGGTTGTCATCTAGAGATTTTTTCGCCTAAATATGGTTGAGACGTGACAAACGATACAGTTCTTTATTTTTTGCAAGCACAAACAATAAAAGGAAAACATTAAATTAAAAGTTCGTGGGTTTCCTCCCACGCAGGGCTTTATTTAATGTCGATAGCTCGACGGCTAATAATTTTTGGTTTCCATGGCCACTTATCAAGCCATCTCACATATCCCTCGCCTTTTCTTCTCTTCCTTCTGTGGGGTGGTTCATTCTTTTGAACTTGTGGTGGCGGTTATGGATCTATCCTAAGTAATAGCTTTTCGAGTTTGGGCTTAGTTATTTCATCCATCACCTCAAAGTTTAACCTTACCCTCTTAACAGTAATGATATCCCTAGTTTCATGGTCCTCGAATTTTCTCTTTTTATGCGTGACCTCAAGCAAAGATGCATTGGTGTGGATATTTTCCAATACCTCCGCATACGTTTTGGATTGGGATTCTACCTTTGGTGGGGTATATGGAGGAGGAACGACATTAGGTGCTTCTTTCTCTACCTCTTTGACGACCTCCCTTTCAGGTGGTCCCAGTAAATTTTTCTCAATCTCTACTTCTTCCTCACCAGAACTCTCCTCATCCTCAATATCACTCTCCTCAACCTCATTATCACTCTCCTCGGGATTCTCGATTTGTTTTTCATTAATGGTTGTTACTGTAATACCCCAAATTTTGACCACTTAGATTTTCCATCATTGTGAAAATCATCATCACAATATGGATGAACCATCATGCTTCATCAGTCTCCCCAAAGATGGGTGAGCATCCAATACAATCAAAATTAGGGTTTCAAGCCCTCTCTGAGTGCTTAGACAAAGGATCAATCAAGAAATGACATGATCTTCAACTTGTCTAATCTCTTAAATATCCACAATGGATCAAAAAGGACTCCCACTTCAAGGATTAAGCACAAGGCTGCTCCCTTCTAGGTGGATCAAGTCTCAAGATCGACAGTGTCACCAAATTAGGGTTTTGGTCGACCAGGGCCTCCAGATGGAAATTTTCATCTGGGCACAAGGCAATGATCCAAAACATGACCTAATATGCTTCATGGAACCTCATGAACCCATGCATCAAGTCAATTTTGCCTCAGGGGATGCATTCATCAAAAATCAGGAATTAGGGTTTCTTGACCTAATTCACCCCTAAGTTGACTTTTGGGACAAACCATGAGCCAAGACCTCAAGAGATGATTTGAGGGTCTCTAATATACCATATTGATCCATTTGGAACAATGGATTGATCCAAGAAGCTTGAGCAACAAGTCTCATTTTCATCTGCACCACAATTAGGGTTTTAAGGGAAAAGTCAACTGTAACTTTGACTTTTGACCAAGGCATGCTCCCAAACCCTAATACATGATTGAATATACCCTATGACACCCATGGAACATGTCCATCAAGTTTGATTTAGGTCAAGGACATGATTTCCTGAAGAATTGCACAGTTTGGAATTCATCTGATAAAAAGTCAACTGTGCACAAAAGTCAACTTTGACTTTTTGAGATTTTTCACCATAATGGATTTTTAACCCTAAAATGATGTTTATGTATGATTTGAATCATCATTCATCAAGAAAAATCAAGAAAAGTTGGATAACTTGTAAAAGGGGTAACCATAAAACTTAGAAATTTTTCTAAGTTAAAAATAAAGTGGCAAAGGTACCAACTTTGGAGGACCATAACTCCTAAACCACAAGGCCATTTTTTCTCATCCAAAGATGGATTTGTAGCCCTCATTATCACCTACAAAAACTTCAACTACAAGTCATTCCAATTCATTAAGGATTTTGAGTTATGGAGTGATCAAAGTGGCTGAAAAGTGAAAAAGTCACTTTTTCCAACACTTAGTGAAATTTTCACTAAGTCAGAATTCTGCCTCACTTTTTGCCAAATGTAGGGGGATTTTTCACTTGGAATCAAAAGAGATCAAAACCAAACTTGTTCAAACAGTTGTTGTATCATGTTAGGGCTTTCCAAAATGGCCAAGAACATTGCCAAATTCAACCTACATCATGAGATACAACATTGGCAAGTTGCCTTGCTGAAATCTGTCAAGGCAAGGCAGAATTTGCATTTTGGCTCGATTTGCCAAAATCAGCCAATTGCAATTGCTCCAATCCACTTGGACACCTCAGAGGATTGAATCCAAAGGGGACAATCACTGAGCCAAGCCTTCAAGGTCCAAGGAACAAAGAATAGCATGTTGAACCTAGAATGGCCAAAATAGGGACAAGATTTCAAATTTGGAATGAGGCATTCAATGGAACCATTAAGGTGGCATGGACTGAGCCATTCTCATCTAAAATCAGTCAAGACTTATCCAAGACCAAGGGGACCAAAGCTCTGTGCCCTAACCTCTAGTCAATGGCTAGAGGAGATTTGGATTTTCATTGGACAACATTGAGGGAACCTACTTACCAGCTGCCATGCACTATTCCTTGCAAAACAAACTTGCTCTACTATAAATAGAGCTCAATTGTGGTCAGTTTAAGTACACCAAAGCCATCTAACAGATGCTTTCCTCAAAATCTCTTTCTCTTGGCAAAAATGCCTTTCTTAGCAAGGTAGCTATCGGGTTTTGAGTTTGAGAGCAATTCTGCACAAACCAATCACTCACACACCTCACATACATCACATATGAGCTGATCAAACACTCACATAACATCTGAAACATCAATTTCACAAAATCACTTGCCATCCACACAAGTTTGAAGTGAAGTTGCAGCTGAGATGCCATAAACTGATCCAGTCCATTTCAATCCAATCCAAGTGTTCAAACACACTCCATATGGTGTAGGGAAGTTGTTCAAATCATCACAACTCATCTGTAACACCTCCAACCCAGAATTTGCAACAGAGGAATCCTCCTACGACAATTCTGCTTGGGAGACAGATTCCAATGATCCTACTCCACCAGAAATCAGCGTCATTTCTGAAGACAAATCAAGGAAGGTGCCAGACTTTGTGATTCACCGAGGAGTTCGCCGCCAATGGGTTGCTGTCGAGGTTCCAATGGTCGTTCGTCGGTCAAAGTAATTGCCATCTTTAAACCTTTCACCCTGCCCAGGTGAAACGGATGTTTTGATAGGGCTCATTTTCTGTAAACTCCCCTCTTCGCTTTGCCCAAAGCGACAGAGTTTTGTTTTATAGGGCTGTAGTTTCAAGATTCGACTTGTTCATTAATAAAATAACGTCGTTCTGTAATTTCCACATTAATTGATGTTTTCTCTTTTTGCTTTTTCAGAAAATGGTAATCCTAAAAAACATTCAATAATAAAAACAAGCAGTAAAATAAATACACTGCACACACTTACATTTTCTCTATCTTTTCTAAACACGAATCATCACGTCATGCAGATTGCTTGTTTTATACCCCGTTGAAACATACGATCCGATGCCTTCTTCCGACTTTGAGTTCCCGGTATTCGAGGCTGAAAAAGAAAATGACAACGAAATTCCAGAAGAGATCTCCCGACTACTCAGACAAGAGGAAAGGTCCATTGAACCTCACAAAGAACCGTTGGAAACGGTAAACTTGGGTTCAGAAAAAGAGAGAAAAGAAATCAGGATCGGAGCATTGCTCAGTCCAATTACCAGAGAGGGTTTGATAAAGCTTCTCAAAGAATTCCCCGATGTATTCGCTTGGTCCTATCAGGATATGCCAGGGTTGGATACCAGCATCGTGGAACATCACTTACCGTTAAGATTGGAATGTCCACCAGTAAAGCAAAGGCTGAGACGCACTCACCCGGACATGGCCATCAAAATCAAGGAGGAGGCACAGAAACAGATTGACGCGGATTTCCTCGCTACATCTGAATATCCTCAATGGTTAGCCAACATCGTACCCGTTCCCAAAAAGGACGGAAGGGTCAGAATGTGTGTTGATTACAGAGATTTGAACAAGGCAAGTCCAAAGGACGACTTTCCTTTACCACACATTGACATGTTGATTGACAGCACAGCAAAGTTCAAAGTTTTCTCCTTCATGGATGGATTCTCGGGCTATAACCAGATCAAAATGGCGCCGAAAGACATGGAGAAAACTTCGTTCATTACCCCATGGGGTACCTTTTGTTACAAGGTAATTCCGTTCGGTTTGAAGAACGCCGGGGCAACCTATCAAAGGGCCATGACTACTCTGTTTCATGACATGATACATAAGGAAATCAAAGTATATGTCGATGATTTGATTGCAAAATCAAGAACAGAGGATGAGCACGTTGAACATCTGTCAAAATTGTTTGAACGTCTAAGAAAATTCAAGCTCCGCTTGAATCCCAACAAGTGCACCTTCGGTGTCCGTTCAGGGAAATTACTAGGGTTCATCGTCAGCCAGAAAGGAATTGAAGTTGATCCTGACAAGGTCAAGGCCATTCGAGAAATGCCTTCTCCAAAAACTGAAAAACAAGTCAGAGGATTCCTGGGACGTTTGAACTACATCTCCAGATTCATATTCCTTATGACCGCCACATGTACGCCGATTTTCAAATTACTGAAAAAGAACCAGGATTGCGTTTGGTCAGATGACTGCCAAATTGCCTTCGACAGTATTAAGGAATATCTGTTGAATCCGCCGATTCTATCACCACCAGTGGAAGGAAGACCACTGATCATTTATCTCACAGTCCTTGAGGACTCAATGGGATGTGTACTTGGCCAACAGGACGAAACCAAAAGGAAAGAGTCTGCCATTTACTATCTAAGCAAAAAGTTCACCGACTGCGAAACTCGGTACACGATGCTCGAGAAAACTTGTTGCGCTTTGGCTTGGGCAGCCAAACGTCTTCGTCAGTACATGATTCGTCATACTACTTGGTTGGTCTCCGAAATGGATCCAATCAAGTATGTATTTGAAAAACCTGCTCTCACGGGAAGGATTGCCCGTTGGCAGATGCTACTATCAGAATATGACATTGAGTACCACGCTCAGAAAGCCATTAAAGGAAGTATTTTAGCCGATCATTTAGCTCATCAACCGATTGACGATCAGGAATCAATCGGGTTTGACTTCCTAGACGAAGATGTCATGTATCTCAAAATGAAAGACTGCGATGAACCGTTACCCTGTGAAGGGCCAGAACCAGGTTCCCAGTGGGGACTTATCTTTGACGGAGTAGTTAATCATTACGGAAACGGAATTGGGGCAATCATTGTTACCCCTCAGGGTTCCCACATTCCTTTCACCGCTCGACTTACGTTCAAATGTACGAACAACGAGGCCGAATACGAAGCATGTATCATGGGTCTCGAAGAAGCGATTGATTTAAGGATCAAAAACTTGGACGTATACGACAATTCAGCATTGGTTATTAACCAAATAAAAGGAGATTGGAACACATACCAATCAGGATTGATTCCTTACAAAGACTATGCAAGAAGGTTGTTACCCTTCTTCAACAGATTCGACTTTCATCACATCCCTCGTGATGAGAATCACATGGCTGATGCATTAACCACACTCTCTTCCATGATTAGTGTAGGTCGATGGAATGACATACCTAAGATCGACATCGTGCGCCTTGAACGGCCCGCTTACATCTTCGCGATTGAAGCAATCATAGACGATAGACCTTGGTATCACGATATCAAATGCTTCCTTCAGAAACAAGAGTACCCATCAGGGGCACTCAGAAAAGACAGGAAAATCCTCAGAAGATTGGCTGGAAACTTCTTCCTGAGTGGTGACACTCTTTATAAGAGAAATTTTGACATGGTTTTGCTTCGATGTGTCGACAGACCAGAAGCAGACATGCTCATGAAAGAAATTCATGAAGGATCCTTTGGCACTCATGCCAACGGACACACAATGGCGAGAAAAGTTCTCAGGGCCGGGTACTATTGGTTGACAATGGAATCCGACTGCTACAAGTACATGAGGAGGTGTCACAAGTGTCAGATATACTCCGACAAAATTCATGTACCGCCATCACGTCTCAAAGTTCTTTCTTCCCCGTGGCCATTTTCCATATGGGGAATCGACATGATTGGTATGATTGAGCCCAAGGCTTCAAACGGACATCGGTTCATCCTGGTAGCCATTGACTATTTCACCAAGTGGGTCGAAGCAGCATCATTCGCCAATGTAACCCGACAAGTGGTGGTCCGATTTATCAAAAACAATATCATCTGCCGTTATGGTGTTCCAAGCGAGATCATTACTGATAATGGATCTAACTTGAACAATAAGATGATGAAAGAATTGTGTGCAGAGTTCAGGATCGAACACCATAACTCATCTCCCTACCGACCCAAGATGAATGGAGCGGTAGAAGCGGCTAACAAGAACATCAAGAAGATTGTTCAAAAGATGGTTGTAACCTATAAGGACTGGCACGAAATGTTACCCTTTGCTCTTCACGGTTATCGTACATATGTCCGTACTTCAACAGGGGCAACCCCTTTCTCTCTAGTATATGGCATGGAGGCAGTGCTTCCCATAGAAGTAGAGATCCCGTCAATCAGGGTATTGATGGAAGCTCAGCTCACCGAAGCTGAATAGTGTCAAAGTCGCACGATGAACTGAATCTGATCAAAGAGAAGATAATCATGGCACTATGCCACGATCAGTTGTATCAACAGAGAATGAAGAGGGCGTTCGACAAAAAAGTTTGACCTCGTGTCTTCAGAAAAGGAGACCTCGTGCTCAAGAAGATACAATCATTTCTCACTGACTCTCGGGG
Organism: Lathyrus tuberosus; assembly: GCA_022829125.1. Lineage (NCBI taxonomy): Eukaryota > Viridiplantae > Streptophyta > Magnoliopsida > Fabales > Fabaceae > Lathyrus > Lathyrus tuberosus. Next base: position 7,986,075 of record JALAZF010000253.1, read on the forward strand.
CAAATGAACCCTGAATTATGATGGCCCATATGTGGTCACGAAAGCTTTCTCAGGCGGTGCCTTGAGATTTGCAACCATGGACGGAGAGGAATTTGCCTACCCCACGAATGTTGATGTAGTCAAGAAATACTTCGCCTAAACTAAAAAAAAAACGTCTCGGTGGATTGAAAACCCGAAAGGGCGGTCCAGGCAAAAGTTAGAGACATGAAAAAAAGAATCATCCCGATGGATTGGAAATCTCATAGTACAATCTAGGCAAAAATTAGGGATAATGGCAAGTAACTATGTTCAACAGAGGCAAGTCCCTCAGCAGCAGTAGTTACATCATCTATCGGAGGAAATCTCCAGTCAAAGGTCATCTTCGACGGAAGCTCAGGATGTCCCGAACTCAAAGTTGGTAGAAGGATAGTGGTCGTTATGTTTCAACGTAGCCCTTTTCCCTGTAAATTACCATTTTCTAACTTTGTATATACTCTTTGGAATCACGCGTTTGGCTGATCTCCATCTTATCAATAAAATTTGAGCCCTTGTGCTTTTGTTTGTAATTCTTTACTTGTTTTAGCTTTACAGAACGACGTTGTTTAAACTTAATCAGCGATTCTTGAAATAAAACAAAAATGAATTTACTTGTTAAAACTTTTTCTGCTTTTAAATTAAAGATGGCATTTCTTTTGACTGTTGGACATCAGAAGAATCTCGATCGCTTCTCCAAAGGTGTTTGAACCTCAAAGTGCAGAATCAAAGTACTCCTTCTAAACCAGTTCGCCTGAATGAAGGGAGCAACTGTGTCAGAGACCTTGTTTCGTCTGACACCCTTGGCCGAGTTCTCATCTCCTAAGCCCGATCAACATAGCTCCCAACGGGACTATCTCGCCTAAGCAAGGTGGAATTTCTATTTTGAATCAACGGTACTTCTTCGCCCCGCGATGGCCGAGTATCCAATTGTGTTCATCCATTAGTCTGTATGTCGCGTCTGTTTTGTCAGCATATACATACATACTTCATGCATTTTTTATTTGCATTTACATTTCATAATGCATCACTGTCACTTGAGTCGGTCTTGTCCCCTAGTGATAAACAGTTTTCTCAATCGAGTTTGTCGGTTCTTTCCTCGTCAGGAAGTGTTGTGTCTGCACAATCTCGCCACCAGTGTATCTTTAGATCAGAATCGGCACTTGGCCACTTTGATAACTTGAACCTCTGAATGACCAGAGAAACCTTCAACAGATGTCACTCTTCGCCATTGAAGATGATATCCTTGCTTTCCCCGATTAAGGAAAATCCACAGAGAAAGCCTCGTGATCAGAGATTCGGCACCACGCCAGTTTTGCTCCGAAAAACCGTTGATGAAAAGGTCATCGGCACCTCAAAATTGGATCCCATCATATGGCATTTCTCCGGGAAGATCCCGAGAAAAGTATGATGTAACCCCAAACGAAAACAGTCTCTCAAGAGACTCGCTTTCCCCAGTAGAATCGACAAATGGCGTCTCCAAAACAGAGAAGTTTGTGTACCTCTACAACTCAGACGACTGGGTTCCCCAGCAAGTCTGACAGCAAAACATTTTCTACTCAAATGGCATCTCCCCAGGAAAATTCGGCGAGAAGTTTGAGGAAAGCCGCTATGAATAGCGTCCCTTGTCAAGAAAGTTTATTGACAAAAGAAACTAAGACCAGTTCTTGGTAGGAAACCAGGATCGAGGGGAAGTTTAAATCAGAAACTAAGACCAGTTCTTGGTAGGATACCAGGATCGAGGGGAAGTTTATTTCAAAAGAGACTGAGACCAGTTCTTGGTAGGAAACCAGGATCGAGGGGAAGTTTAAATCAGAAACTAAGACCAGTTCTTGGTAGGAAACCAGGATCGAGGGGAAGTTTAAATCAGAAACTAAGACCAGTTCCTTGGTAGGAAACCAGGATCGAGGGGAAGTTTATTTCAAAAGAGACTGAGACCAGTTCTTGGTAGGAAACCAGGATCGAGGGGAAGTTTACCTTTTCTAAGCATCATCGCTTAGCTAAAGAAGATGAATGCGTAAGGTACCATTCATAACCACCATCAAAATTTTGGATATTCCGATATTTAATCCTCTTGCACCCCGAATGCCCGAATCCTTTCGTCATTCACACCTTCGGGTCCAAGAAGATTAAATAGGGGCATCTGTAATACCCCAAATTTTGACCACTTAGATTTCCCATCATTGTGAAAATCATCATCACAATATGGATGAACCATCATGCTTCATTAGTCTCCCCAAAGATGGGTGAGCATCCAATACAATCAAAATTAGGGTTTCAAGCCCTCTCTGAGTGCTTAGACAAAGGATCAATCAAGAAATGACATGATCTTCAACTTGTCTAATCTCTTAAATATCCACAATGGATCAAAAAGGACTCCCACTTTAAGGATTAAGCACAAGGCTGCTCCCTTCTAGGTGGATCAAGTCTCAAGATCGACAGTGTCACCAAATTAGGGTTTTGGTCGACCAGGGCCTCCAGATGGAAATTTTCATCTAGGCACAAGGCAATGATCCAAAATATGACCTAATATGCTTCATGGAACCTCATGAACCCATGCATCAAGTCAATTTTGCCTCAGGGGATGCATTCATCAAAAATCAGGAATTAGGGTTTCTTGACCTAATTCACCCCTAAGTTGACTTTTGGGACAAACCATGAGCCAAGACCTCAAGAGATGATTTGAGGGTCTATAATATACCATATTGCTCCATTTGGAACAATGGATTTATCCAAGAAGCTTGAGCAACAAGTCTCATTTTCATCTGCACCACAATTAGGGTTTTAAGGGAAAAGTCAACTGTAACTTTGACTTTTGACCAAGGCATGCTCCCAAACCCTAATACATGATTGAATATACCCTATGACACCCATGGAACATGTCCATCAAGTTTGATTTAGGTCAAGGACATGATTTCCTGAAGAATTGCACAGTTTGGAATTCATCTGATAAAAAGTCAACTGTGCACAAAAGTCAACTTTGACTTTTTGAGATTTTTCACCAAAATGGATTTTTAACCCTAAAATGATGTTTATGTATGATTTGAATCATCATTCATCAAGAAAAATCAAGAAAAGTTGGATAACTTGTAAAAGGGGTAACCATAAAACTTAGAAATTTTTCTAAGTTAAAAATAAAGTGGCAAAGGTACCAACTTTGGAGGACCATAACTCCTAAACCACAAGGCCATTTTTTCTCATCCAAAGATGGATTTGTAGCCCTCATTATCACCTACAAAAAATTCAACTACAAGTCATTCCAATTCATTAAGGATTTTGAGTTATGGAGTGATCAAAGTGGCTGAAAAGTGAAAAAGTCACTTTTTCCAACACTTAGTGAAATTTTCACTAAGTCAGAATTCTGCCTCACTTTTTGCCAAATGTAGGGGGATTTTTCACTTGGAATCAAAAGAGATCAAAACCAAACTTGTTCAAACAGTTGTTGTATCATGTTAGGGCTTTCCAAAATGGCCAAGAACATTGCCAAATTCAACCTACATCATGAGATACAACATTGGCAAGTTGCCTTGCTGAAATCTGTCAAGGCAAGGCAGAATTTTCATTTTGGCTCGATTTGCCAAAATCAGCCAATTGCAATTGCTCCAATCCACTTGGACACCTCAGAGGATTGAATCCAAAGGGGACAATCACTGAGCCAAGCCTCCAAGGTCCAAGGAACAAAGAATAGCATGTTGAACCTAGAATGGCCAAAATAGGGACAAGACTTCAAATTTGGAATGAGGCATTCAATGAAACCATCAAGGTGGCATGGACTGAGCCATTCTCATCTGAAATCAGTCAAGACTTATCCAAGACCAAGGGGACCAAAGCTCTGTGCCCTAACCTCTAGTCAATGGCTAGAGGAGACTTGGATTTTCATTGGACAACATTGGCCAAACCTACTTACCAGCTGCCATGCACTATTCCTTGCAAAACAAACTTGCTCTACTATAAATAGAGCTCAATTGTGGTCAGTTTAAATACACCAAAGCCATCTAACAGATGCTTTCCTCAAAATCTCTTTCTCTTGGCAAAAATGCCTTTCTTAGCAAGGTAGCTATCGGGTTTTGAGTTTGAGAGCAATTCTGCACAAACCAATCACTCACACACCTCACATACATCACATATGAGCTGATCAAACACTCACATAACATCTGAAACATCAATTTCACAAAATCACTTGCCATCCACACAAGTTTGAAGTGAAGTTGCAGCTGAGATGCCATAAACTGATCCAGTCCATTTCAATTCAATCCAAGTGTTCAAACACACTCCATATGGTGTAGGGAAGCTGTTCAGATCATCACAACTCATCTGTAACACCTCCAACCCAGAATTTGATTTGCTCTTGCTGTCACGCCTTGGAGGTGAGCCTAAACTTGGTCATCTCTCAATCTATGCATATTTCCTCGCACAATAATTTGGCCATATGTTCATAATCATGCATGGAATGTTTTCCCTCAATTAATTGCATTGTTTGAATCGTGTATCAAAAATCCTAGCCTTCATGCAGAAATTAGGGTTCTTGAGGTCTCTTCGTGATTTCTTGTTGTATGTTTAATTTAAATGAAATTAAAGTACATAGACATGATCGTGAGGTTGAGACGAGCATAATGATATGTGGATTGCATGATATGATTACGTATTCATGGAGATTGGATAGAAAATGCAAATTTGGGCAAACTGAAAAACGCGCGTGTTCTTGGTGTTGTTCTTGGCGCCATTTTCATATATTTGAATATTTGAATTTTGTGATTTTGTTTAATTGATTCAAAAATTAATTTCTCTCTGAGTTTTAATGATTTTGAGTTGATTCTTTTTTTAATAATTCACAAAAATGTTAAAATATTTTATTTTATCAAAAAAATCCTAAAAATATTATTTATTTCATATAATTGATATTTTTGTAAAGAATTAATATTTTGATTGTTTTTGGCATTTTAAATATTTTTTCTACATTGATTTTGCAACTTTTAATGCTTTCTAATTATTTTGTAGGTCAATACTTAATTTTTGAAGCATTAATCCAAGATCACAATTTGTTTTCCATGTGTTAAACAATTTTTGATCATTTTAATTGAATTTTTATTCAATTAAATACATTTTTGAAAACAAATTAGGGTTTTGGATTAATTCAACCCTCATAAATTATTTTCAAAACACTTTGGGCCTCTATTAGAGTGTAAGACCCAATCCTTTTTTGACCAAATCATCTTTGGGCCTCACTTATTGTATAAGTCCCGATACCGTCAAAAAAAACAAACGGCGTGATCGTCGCCTTTTCAAAAATCATCTGGGCCTACCCTCGAGTAGTAAGACCCATTTATTTTTCTTCAAAACTTTTTGGGCCTCTTGAGAGAGTGTAAGACCCATCCCCCCTTGTACAAAAACTTTTTGGGCCTCACTCATTGTATAAGTCCCTCTGTACAAGTAAACGGCGCGATCGTCGCCCGTTTAAAAATAAAAACCATCTGGGCCTACCCTCGAGTAGTAAGACCCATTTCTTTTTCTTTAAAACTTTTTGGGCCTCTATTAGAGTGTAAGACCCAATCCCCCTTTTAACCAAAAACATTTTGGGCCTCACTTATTGTATAAGTCCCTTTGCGTTAAAAGAAAACCTCGGCACGATCGCCATTTTAAACGAAAATATCATTTGGGCCTACCCTCGTGTTATAAGCCCCAATCTTTTCTTTAAACCCTTTTTGGGCCTCTTGAGAGAGTGTAAGACCCATCCCTTTGTACAGAAAACCATTTTGGGCCCCAGTCACTTGTATAAGTCCCTCTGTACAAAGTCAAACAGTGCGCTCACTGATAAAACCCTGGGCCTCTCCTTGAGCTGTAAGCCCCAAATCTTTCTTTTTCAAAGCACTTTCTCCTTTGATTTTGAATATACTGTTGTTTTTAATCTTTCTTTGTTGAACAACTAACCAAACAGCATGGAAGCTCTACAACCGAGTAAGTGGTTATCGCTTTCATTTACTGCTTTCATATTATAAACTGTATTGTGGGGCTGCTCACTGTAAGTCTCCTTTCATAAACTCATATCTACTGTGTAATAATAGTATAGATATTTCGAGTTTCCCCGAAAACTACGTCTAGAACTAGGTGACGCCGTTTCACTTATTCGTAGAAATAGACGCCTAGATCCCCAATAGGAGCACCAGATACAGTCTTCTCTTCGGCTGTCCTCCTTAGGAATCGTCAAGAAATTCTATCCCCCAGAGATGAATTATTCTCGGTGAAACTTCTCTTGAATTTCTTCAAACCGCCGAACGGTTCGGACTCTCTCTAAAAGTTAAAGTCACTGGATAGTAAACCTCGCACGTTTACCAGTGGTTTTAACTCTAAAAGAGCTTTCCTGAACTTTTCTTTGGTTTGGGACCCACGGGCTTCTTAAAAGCATCGGCCTACTCTTGGGCATCATACAAGGACCCACAGGCTTCCTAAAAGCAACCCGGCCTCCTCTTGGGCATTATTCAAGGACCCTACGGCTTCTTAGAAGTATTCACAACCTCCTCTTAGGCTTCGTATAATGATCTCTTCCTCCGGGAATGATAGCCTCCTCTTGGGCTTCGTACAAGGACCCGTCGGCTTCTTAGAAGTTTCCAGCCTCCTCTTGGGCTTCGTACAATTTGTCCCGACGACCTCCTAGAGGTATAGGAACAGAACCTAGTCATCCTCATAGAACAGTCCTTTCATAGAGTCTACTACTGTTTCTCAAAGCATAGTACCAAAGATAAAACTCTAGACTTGGACAGTCTAACTTCCTTGAGTCTCAAAGACATTCTCAAGCACCCTTCGTTAAATAGGAAGGAAACCCGCAGACTCGGACAGTCTCAATACCCTCTGGATTTCCCGTTTCCTCAAAGAAAAGGAACTATCCCTGATCTTCAAATTAAATCCCTGAGTACAGTGTTGCTCATATAAGAACTGATTTTCTCTTTTAAATTAGTATATTGGATCTGTCACTCAACTGAAACAGTTACAATGGCCTCCATCTCAGGCTTCGTACGAGATACCGAAATTCTCCCCAGTGGAGTCAAAACAACCTTTTAGCCTCTCTCTCAGGCTTTGTATGAGACACAAAAGATTCCCTCGTTGAGTCAATCACCCTTTTTTTGCCTCCATCTCGGGCCTCGTACGAGATATAAATCCCTTAAGCAAGAGTCGAACTCTTTGATAGCCTCTTCTTAGGCTTTGTATAACGATATGCCCCACTGGGTCAAAAACTTTTAGCCTCTCTCTCGGGCTTTGTACGAGACACAAAATAGCCTCCTCTTAGGCTTTGTATAATGATTTTCCTAGCGGAAATTAGCCTCCTCTTAGGCTTTGTATAAGAAAACCACTGGTTGATCCAATTAACCTTTTAGCATCAAAGATGTGCCTCGTTCACAGTAAACAAACATCAACAACTCCTTTCCTTTCATCTAATCGCTGTAAGCGGCAAGCCTCTGGATCGTCTACATCCATGCCACTGTCCCTCTTTTAGCATGAGAAATTCCTAAGGAAAGATGGCATTGCTCTACACTGAGTTAAAGTCTTCTCCTTCAGGTTAAAACCCTTTCTTCGGAAATTATGGCATTGCTCGGATCTGCGTATCCCAGTTAAAGTAATTCTCCTTCTCCCCTCTTTAGAGATGACAAATTCTCTCTAAAGTCGAGGTCTTTCAGCTTCACGTCTTGGGCTTTGAACAAGACACAAATAGACCTTTTAGCTTCACATCTTGGGCTTTGAACAAGATACAAATCACCTTTCGCTTCACGTCTTGGGCTTTGAACAAGACACCAAAACACCAATTTCCTCCCATAGAATAGGAGGAACTACGAACGCTCTGATTTCCCTGTTTCGGTAAACGGGAATACGTAGGCATAAGATCGAAAGAAAAGATCTTAGCGAGCGCAATCAACAAAAAACCCAAATCCCATATCTCTATCAATTAAAAGCAGTAATTCAAAAGCATCAGTCCTAACATCCTAATCCTTATTCCCCACCAGAAACCCTTTGCCTAGAAAAAAGAAAGACAGAACCGTATTGGCGAAATACGAATAACCAGTACAAAGGCCCCCTCACATTGATAGCATCCGTGACCTAACAGACCGCTGTTTAAACTCAGTATGCAAAGCAGGGTTAATTGGAGACATCTATTTCCCTTCCTTATTCAGCTCACAATAGGATAAAAAATGAATCGACCTGTAGTTTTAAGGTCAACCGCAGAGAGCGACCACCGCTTAAGAACCGCGTCCAAAATCGCTCACTACAGTTACAACATCCATATGATTCTCAGGGGAGGGTCTTATAGGTGTATGTGCAAGCAGGGAGATTTGAGTCTCCAATGCCTCAGTGTGAGTCGCGAGGGATTCGACTATTGTGTTTATCTGCCTAAGGTTTTCATAAGTATCGAGATGTTGTCTTCTAAGCTCTTCATTCTGAAGAGTTTGTGTGTCCGCAAAGTGCTCCATCATGGATTCTAGCCTAGAATTAGTTGTTGTTTCAATGAAATCCTCCATTAATGTTTCAAGGTTGGAATTGACGGATTCTTGCGGTTCCTCAAAATGGGAGTGGTAATCATAGGGAAAATTTGGTTGCGGTTCCTCAGAATATTGGGAGTCTTGCGGCTGGTAATTGAAAAAATTTGGGTACGGCTCCTCAAAATTTTGGGAGTGGGTCAGTGTCGCATTGAAATCCTGCATTAATATTTCTAGGTTGGAATTAAGAGATTCTTGCGGCTCCTCAAAATGTTGGGATTGGTAGTTGCAGAGGAAATTTGGGTGAGAATGAGTTAGTGACGCATTGAAATTCTCCATTTGTATTTCAAGGTTGGAATTATGGGATTCTTGCGATTCCTCGAAATACTGGGAGTGGTGATTGTAGAAAAAATTTGGGTGATACATAGTAATGAGTGCCTTAGTCTATACGGTGCAACAACGGAATAACAATATTGATTGTTGGTCCCCGGCAACGGCGCCAAAAACTTGATGCGTCCGCAAGTGCACGAAAATATCGAAGTAATATAAAAGATTGTCGAACCCACAGAGACTAATGTCAACCTACCGTAATCTATCGTTACTTTGTAAAGCTAAGGCTAATGATAATTGATAAAAGGGAAACTAAGACTAGAACTAAAATAAAACTAAGAAAATTTGATAATAAAGAGAGGCCGGAATATGGATTCCGCGTTCCTAAAGGACTTTGTAGAATTCGGGTACTAATTATGACTATAACTTAGTTCCGTAGAATATACCAACTTAAAGACTTCGCCTCACGCTCTCGCGGTATTAACTAAAGTCATGTTCCCTAATCCCAAGATTTTGCTCTCGCTCGCCCGGTAACTAGGAAATATATTTTGAAAGCCAATAATATCCTAAACGTATCTAAAGCGCTCTCGCTGTATTTAGATATGTTGCCTAATTTCCATTATCCGGTTCGACCCCCACGCTCTCGCAATGCCGGCTCTAACCTTAATTAATTTCTCACTCTCGTAACAAAATCGTGTTAAATAACTTCTCACTCTCGTGACAAAGCTACTTAAATTGGACTTGGAAATTAAAACCAAAACAGAATTTTAATCATAAGTTTGCACCTATTATTTTCTACCGAGTCCCGTCGATAACGACGGTCCTCGTACACCGAACTCTAAACTGTTTAGCCGAACATAGTGACAGAAAAAAATAAACAATTTTGGGTTTTTGAATTAGGCAAAAACATAGCAAGAGGTTTTAAATGATTTAAAGTGATGCTTGAAGAAAAATGGTAAAAGCTTGAAATGATAACAATGGCAGAAAGATAAAGCATAAATATAAATGGCAGAAAATAAAAGCGTAAAAGTAAATGAACCTGAAGATAAAACTGGAAATAAAACTGAATTAAATATCTTGAAATAATGACGGCAAGATTGATCCAAGCATTACATAGATTGAAGGCCTAACATTAATGGTGTGGTAGTTCCTCGATGTGAGAAACTACCACTTTTTACACCAGTAATTTCTGCCTAAAACTACAAAATAAATTCAACAGTGCTTTCGCATACAAAAAAAATTTGATCCCCTGAAACTAAATGATAGGTCCTATATATAGTGATAACAAGTTGGAAGTTACTTCAGAATTCATGTGAAAAGTAGTGGAGATAATGGGACGTTGGAGAAGTAGTGGAGATAATGGGAAGTTGGAGAAGTTCAAGGAGAAAGTGTTGACTGAATTGGCCCTTCCGTGTCCACGTCTATGTTCTGGACGTAATAAGTCACTTTGTGTGTGTGACGGTCGTGGTGGAGACGTGACGGTCGTGGTGCGCCTTTTATTTGTGTGACGGTCGTGGTGGTTGTGTGACGGTCGTCACACACACCACTTTCTATTTTCCTGCTTTTTCTCTGTCATTTCTTCCTGTTTTCTTCTCATTTCTTCATGTTTCTCTACTTTGCTCATTTTTAACTCGGACAATGAAATACCTGCGAAAATACTGGAATACTCGCGGAATAATCGGAACTTAAGCTGAAATAACGTAATTATTAGTCGTAAATCAAGGCAAATATATGATACATTTTCGTGTTATCACAACTCCTTTAAGATAAGGATTATACATCAGATTTTGGGAAGAGAATTGGATGGAAAATCACATTCTGGAGCTCTAAAGCAAAGGTTTTCATCAACGGAAGCCAAATTCATACCAAACTTTCATGTACTATTTCTTCATTACTTCTATTATGAATTTAATTAGTATGAGTTGTTAGCTTTCTTTTGATTAGGTTTTGTTAATATGAACTTGTATGAATCAATTGGGCTCATATGCTAGGTTTTTGTATTGTTTTCACTTTTGGTTAAAAAATTATGTTATTCAGTTAATATTTGTCTTTAATGTTTTATATGCGTTTACAAAATGTTCATATATCGATTCAGATTCGTGTTGATTACTAACCCTAACTGTACGAATCTGGCTTAGGTTAATTATTCAACTTAATAATTGAGATAAAGATAAGAAATTATAAAGTTGTGACATAGGGTTTAACGCACCAAAACATTGCATGTTTTAACTATCCATATGGCCTAAGAGATTTGAAAGTTGTAGTCTAGAATTGTGAGTTATACACCAAGAGATTGGGTATAATGGTTAAGTTAAACCATTGTGAGGGTTGAATTAATCATTTTAAGGGTAAATAGATGCTATCATCAACAATGAAATGCAAGGGATTTGAAGCAAAACCTAATCGCCTCTAATCTGATCAATTTTCCAACAATTTATTTATGCAATTTACTTTTCGCAAATTAAAGTCTTGAAAACCAGTCATTTAATTTAAATAGCACTTGAATCACCTTGTTAGAATAAAGTAATCCATGTGGAGACGAACTGATAAATTTTATTACTTCAATAAATATTAGTACACTTTCCGATTAGTCATCATGCATCTCCATTTAATCTATAAGATTTGAGTCCATATAAATGTGTTTTATCCTTTTTAAAATTTGCTGGTAGTTAAAATCTTGTACTTGAATCTCAAGTTAAAATTCTTCAATCAAGGTTTTTAGAAGTCTTGATTTGAATCATACATGTTATGATTTGAATCATTTACTTAATTGGAAGTAAAAAGTTTGCCTCTACTAGTATGATTCAAATAATAAAAAAATGTTTGTGACTCGAATCATAGTGTTTTTTTACTCGAATCACATGATTGGTGATTTAAATCAAAGTCATCCAAATTTCTTTAAAACTAAGTGTTATTTGAATCACGCATTGCTTGACTCGAATCACACATCCTGGCTTGATTCAAATCACTAGCAACAAACTTTCTCACTTCAGTACCTTTGATTCACTTTATTCTTTCTTTGATTCAAATCATAATAACTCGTGATTTGACTCAATTCACAATGTTGTGTTCACTTTTAAGTGTTGTTGACAAATGTTAGTCAATGACAATCGTTGATCACAATTGAGAGAAACTCCTTGATGAGCTTTTGAATGTTTATGTTTTCCAAACTTAAAAAATTTATCTAAACCCAATCTTTCATTTTCAAGATTTCTTTATTCACTAATAATTTATCTATGAAATTCAACTTGCTGAGAAACCTCCTCTAATGTTGAGAGTATGATAATTATACTGGTGTGTTGTGTGAGATTCTTTAGATGTTATTCATCATCTTAAACCTTGTACCAAAAAACATTTGCTATGGGTCTAACTCTAAAGATTGAGTATGAGAGGTAGATTGGGGTACATTAAGAAATCTAATTCTTTTTTATTGTTTGTATCAGGATAAAGAATCATTTATTTTTTTATTGATGGTTGATGCTTGTCAATGAAGAGAAGAGTTTTTCTTTATACTCTGAGGGAGACTTTGGTGGACCCGAGTAAAGGTTTTTGTAGAACAAAGTTGAGAGTTGTCCTCATTCGGTGATAAAATAATTGCTCAGACAATTCTTTGTTAGATTTGAGTAAAGGATGTTGCAAAATTGAAGCTTGGATTAGGTCATTAGGTCTATCATGTTTGGCGAATCACGATAATTGAAGATCTTGAATGTTGGTAGTCGAGTAATCTGCATCAACAGAAGAATTATCATGTTTGGTTGAATGTTAGGTTGTTAGTGTTAGGTTTGATAATAATCCGTTGTACCGAAATGCTTGTATCTTTAACCTTAATCATGCATAGTGGAGGACATTACCATTTCCGATCGTGAAAATCATCTAAGAGTGGAGTAGGCATAGCAAAGACGAAATGTCAAACAACTATATATCCTATGTACATTTTTGTATCCTTATCTATTTAATTTTCTGAACTATGTCATGTGTATTAGGTATAAGTTCATCATTAATATGTCATCTAGAGTTAGATATTGTTTATAATATTTTATCATATATGTGTAAGTTTGTGATGCATTTTATTTGATGAGTATTCATCTCTTGATTTAAGTTTGTATTAACTCTATGTTTTTGGACTTAATTTTCTTGTTAAAGCAAGTTCAATTGTACTTGAGTTAATGATTTTGTTTGAACTTTTGTCTATATGATAATGTGGAAACAAATATGATAATGCAGAAACATATGACATTGAATCCATTTTCCATATTTTGCTTCTGCTTATTATCTTTTTTCTTTTGCGCTTTAACTCTGATTTTGTACAAATAAATCGTTTTTGAGTTTGATTATTTTTAAGTGGATCACTCTATTTAACCCATCTGGGTTTGAAGCTTTTCATGTCGGGTCGAGGTCAATCAAGTGTTTTGGATCACTGAAAGCTTGAGTGCCCTTCCAAAGTAAGGTGTCAAGAATGCAACTAGTGAGGTAACTTGTTTCATTAGGGCGGATGAAAGAATTTATCCTGAAGTAGCATTAAAGGCCTCTGTAGGCCCTTCAACATGATTTTTTTGTCGTGTAGGACTCCATTTAAAGGAAGGATACAAAGACCCCCTTCTAGACCTTATTGTATCTACATTCTCATCTAATAAATGTTTACAATGTTTTCTGATAGTTCTTAAACATTGATTAGATCATTCCCAACTATTATGTCAACATTATCATTCTCTTTTCAAAGACCAAAGATGTTGACTCTATGGACAAGTTCAAGCATATGGTTTTGGCTAACTTCAAATTCAAAATTATCTCCAAAATTTTTCCAACCTACTTATTAAAATCGTGCCTTCTTTGGTTTTAAAGAAACAAGAGGCTTCATTCAAGGTAGAAACATCAAGGATTGCATCACTTAGGCCTCATAAGCAATCAATCTCCTAGAAAAAAAGTCATATGGGGGAAATTTAGCTATCAAAGTTGGCATCTAGGCTTTTTACACTTTTAGGTTGGGTTTTTTTATCAAAGTGATGAGGCATTATGGTTTTAATCAAAAAATTTGCCAATGGATCAATTAAATATTGGCTTTAGCCAAGATGTCAGTGGCCATGAAATGTTCTCTTCATGGTTCATTCTCTTGCAGGAGAGGAGTTAGACAAGGTGATCGCTTGTCTCCTCTCCTTTTTTTCTTGATGATGAAGTTTTCAATAGAAAAATTTCCAAGTTGGTCTCTTATGGTTCCCTGAGCCTAATGAAAGCCACTATACGAGTAGATTTTTCTCCTTAAATCCTTTATATTGATGACATTATCATCTTCAATAGAGTAAAAACCCCAAATATCACTGCTCTTAAGCATCTATTCACTAAGTGTTCTTATGGTTTTGGGCAAGTGTTTAGCATAACCAAATCCACCTTCTTCTTTGGTTCAATGTCTCAGAGAAGGATCAATCACATCATTAAGCTTACGTATTTTTCTATTAGAAAATTTCCTTTTAAATAACTTTGAGTTCCTATTATATATTTTGAAGGGAAAGTAAAAGCTACCTATCTTCAACAGGGTCGACCTAACAAATTTGGAGGCTAAGTCAAAATTTAAGATGCATTTTTTTAATTTAAAATATATATTAATAAAAATTATATTAATTTTACTTTAAAATAAAAGAAACCATCAACAAATTTCTTAAATTTTATTTTTTTCAATCAAGACTCTAAATAATATAAAATTAATTAATAATCCATAAAAACATATAAATTTTATTAATTTAATCCTCAATTAAAATTTAAAAATTATCATGTTACTTTTTATCATCTTAATAGTGTGAATTAAATTTACTAATTTTATGTATTTCTTGAGCTATATAATAAAAATAATTATTTATTATATTTATATAATTTAAGAATTATATTAAAAAACGAGTATTATTTTAGAAACTTAATTTAAAATTATTCATTAAATACATTTATTTTTATTCATGTAAACAATATTAACAATTTTTACGACCAAACAAAAATATATATATATAGGATACTAAAATCAAAATTATATATAATTTTCTCAAATAAAAAATAAAACATAGCATATCAATCTAATATTAATTTTATTTTTATTAAAAAAGATATTTGTGAAATTTTAAAACAAATGATTAACTTTACCATAAATATAATGACAGTGTCATTGAATGAAAATAGATTTGTTAAACCATATTAATCATTAAAAAGCATAGGAAAATTTGATAAAAATAAGATTCCAAAAGTACCTCAGTGAGAATCGAACCGTGAACTTGCTGTAAGCTGGAACTTCATATGTCGCTTGGTTACCACACAACAGATATTGTAACATTCTTTTGTTTATTCATATTTGTTTACTAGTTATTTGGAGGCCTAGTTTATGGGCCAGAAAACTGAGGCTCAAGGCAATGGCCTTGCTTACCTTGCCTTTGGGTCGGGCGTGATCTTCAACCTTTGGCTGATAGAATAATAGCAAAAATGTCAACTTGAAAAGAAACTCTTTTATATTTTTTCGGTAGAACTATCTTAGTCAAAATAATTATCCATTGTATGATCACTCGCTCTATTTTAGTGTGTTTTTGGCAAGTATCTTTGATTAGATCCATTGATAAAGTTGCTAGGAGTTTTATATGAAGTGTAGATGTTAGTTGTATGAAGTTTGTAACTATGGCCTGGAAATAATTCTGCTAATCTGAGTCTCATGGAGGCTTAGGTTTGATATCTTTATTATGCCTTAATGATGCATCCAACCTAAAATGTGGTTGGAAATTGTTGAGCTATGACGAGCCCTAAGCCAAAGTGTTGAAAGCTAGAGTTTTGAGAAAGCACGGTACCATCAAACATCACATTTTCTCTACTCTTTATTATTTTTTTGCATAAAGAATGAGTTCAATTTTCTTATGTCTAATACTTCTTGGTTTCAAGGCAATGTAACTTCATTTAAGTTTTAGAAATATGCTTAGTGTGGTTCCCGTATCTCATTCCTTGAATCTTATTTAATCAATTCAAGTGCTATTGTGTTTGAATTGTTTCTGAACAAGAATTGTTCCTTCAAGCTAACTGGATCAACTTATTTCTATTATTTACTCATAAAATCATGTCTCATCTTCCTTCTGATCATGACATTGACATGTTAGTATAGACAAAATTGACCTCTAGTGGCCTAACCCTCAAGGAAGCTTATATCCTTAAAACCACTTCTATCAAACTTGACTAAACCAACTTAATCTGGAATGTAGATTTACCTTATTCTAAATAGTTTATGGTTTTATGCCTTATGCATGGCAAGATGCTTATGAATGATATGCTTCAAGGTAGAGATTGTAGGTTAGCATCCAGGTGTAGCATTTATAAATGCCTTGTTGAAACCACTACACATATCTTCTTTCAATGCCCTTTTGTTGTCATGATTTGGCAATGGCTTGGAAAAATGACCAACTCTTCTATGTTAATCTCTTCTATTGATGAATCGTGGCAGCTTTGCACTAGAGGTAGGTCTCCTTAAGGTGCCTTGGTCATCAAGGCAGCAATTGTTTACACAACCAGTTCTATTTTGAATGTTAAAAATATGTCAATGTACCACAATGTGGTTCCTCATATCCAAACAACGATTTACAAAGTTATTGCTCAAATTATTATGACAATAAACAAATCATTACTCACTTTACTTACTTCCATGTTTGACTTCAACCTCATCAAATCTTTCAAGGTCAATATTCATCCTCATAGCGCTCATTTTATAAAAGAGGTTCTTTGGCAACCTCCTACTTTGGATTGGCTAAAATGTAATTATGAGGGTATCGAACAACCTTAATGTAGTGGTTGTGATAGAATATTTAGAGATATCAAAGGTGAGTTCATGCTAGCCTTTGCAGAGCCAATTCACTTAAAAACATCCTTACATGCTGGATTTTTTTTTCTTTCATCGTGGCAATTAAGATTGCTATAGAAAAAGCATAGTCAAAGCTTTGGATTGAGATTTACTCTCTTTTGGTGGTTCAAGCTTTTTCAAAGGACAACATGGTTCCTTAACAACTTAGAAACCGTTTGAATTATTATAGGAATGTTATATATATATATATATATATATATATATATATATATATATATATATATATATATATATATATATATATATATATATATATATATAATGTCACACATTTATAGAAAAGGAAATACTTGTGCGTATTTTTTGCTAACATAAGTTGCACTTGGAATGTTATATATATATATATATATATATATATATATATATATATATATATATATATATATATATATATATATATATATATATATATATATATATATATATATATATATATATATATATATATATATATATATATATATATATATATATAATGTCACACATTTATAGAAAAGGAAATACTTGTGCGTATTTTTTGCTAACATAAGTTGCACTTTTATTTCCCTGACCTTTTTTATTTTATTACTTTGGAGATTAGGAATGACATTGTAAAGAATAGGATATGCTTTCCTTTTTATAGATTCATATCCTTTGAGAGGGTATTGGTCTAATCCTTTCCTCTCTTTTTTGTGCATCATCTTTTCTTTTCAATATAAGACGGCCTTTATATATAAAAAAAATTCTTAATTTCATTTTGCTATCGTAACTAATTGTGGTGTTTTGATCTAAGGAGACTATTTCTTTATTTTTTTATCTATAAATGTTTAAAGTGAACCAAAATATTGTAGGAAGTACGCTAAAGACCTTATTAATTTTTATTTTATTATAACTATGTGTAGCGGGATAATTTGAGATTAAGCTATTGATTAACTTAACTCGTAAAACAAGAGTCGACACCGCACTTTTATTTTATCCAAAGGAAATAAAAAAGAGCGAACAAAACCTAAACAAGTTCTAAGTACGAACAAATAGACAGAGACAGGGTAAGGGGGTTGGTTATGCAATGGGAAGGTGTTAGCACCCAAAACGTCTATAGTACTCTGTAGGAACCTCTTTGAAAAATCTATGCTTTTTGGTTTGAAAATTTTGTTTGAAATGAGATTGGGGAGATGAGAGAAGAAATTATTTTTTAAGATTTTTGTGTTTCGAGAGACTTCTTGAGTCTCATGCCTACGTACCCACAAAGTGAAATATAAGATCAAAATCTCGTAGTTCGTGGTACAAATAACAAAATTGGTTTGTTTGGTTCATTTTAAATAAAAAGACAGGTTGCCATTTTAAGGAGAAAACTACAACTACTCACCCACAAGTATGAGAAAATAACATTTGCATCATCTTGAGATGGAGGATTTTTACTTGGATTGAAATCAACAAGTCTATCACTCAACATCTAAGTGGAAAATGTCAACATCTTTAATACTATGGGGAATAGGAGAATTACATCTCAACTATGAAAATGACTCATGTTTAAACTTTTATGAAAAGTTTAAAAGGAAAAGTGCACAAAGGCACAAAAGTTTGAATGAGTTTAAGTGTTTTTTAAAGTCTTTTTGAAATGGTCAAAGTATGCTTAAGTTGATTAGCGTTTATTAAAGAAAATGAAGTTTGAAAAAACACTTGACAAAGTAAAGGTTTATTATGAAAGAGGTTCTAGTTTGAAAGAAGAAAGTTTTGAAAAAGGGAAAAGATTTTGAATATTGAAGAATGGGGAGGAGATGAAGAGACTATCCTAAAGCATAAACATAAAAAGCTAAGGACAAAAAAGGATCTAACCAAAAGAAGCTAGCAAGACCCGTGACATAAATCAATCAAGAATTCCTTCCTTTGGATTAAGCCTTAAGCAAGCCAGATAAGCAAATAGAAATCCAAACATCAGATGAAATCATAATAACCAAGATAGGTATTCAAGAGAATCCTTAAGCCAAGGGTACCAGATGAAGTTTAGGATTCAAGGTATCAACTTCCAAGCAAAGGTCAATATCATTACTTCTAAGCCCAAGGTCCAAGTCCAAGCACAAGATCACAATAGTCCGAGATTAAGAGAACCAAGTTTTTTAAGTTTTTTGATATTTATTAATGTCTTAAGAGAAAGTCCGAATGGACAAATCAAAAAGAGTATAAGCATAAACATATGTCCAAGTGGACAAAGAGAAAAGCAAGGTGATAATATGATATGAAATGATAAAAGTAAAAGCATAAAATAAATGACAAGAAATAAAGAGCAAGAATTATATGGCACAAAGTAAAGTTAGTGCAACAATATAGTTAATAGGTTAATGTTAGTGATGGAGAACATTTTGTCATTTTTCGGAGAACACTCGACTAATCATCCATAAGCATGAAAACATGAATCTATGCATCATTAAGAGAAGGGCTCCAACATAGATAAAATCAACAAGTATGCCACTAGCTCTCTTAAATGACAAAGAGATAATCTATTTTATACCACACTATGGAGAGTAGGAGGTTGACAATCTCGCTTACAAAAATGACTTAGTTTCCGATTCGGGGAAAATTTAGCGCTATGTTAAGCAATCGTAGCACAACCTATAAAGAAGGTCATACTATGGGAGGCCGGTCAATAACAATATGTGTACTAATACAAGCTAGAGAAGTGACATCTAAGTCACTCTCCTAAAGCTTGTCACACTAAAAGAAAAGAAGGGATGGTCTCATATTAATCAAGAACTTCAAAGAAGTTCCTATGATAATTAAGATCTTCATCAACCAAAAAGAAAAAGAAAAGAGAAGGAAGAAGAAGAGAACAACAAAACACCAGACCCAAACTAAATTGAATCAGAGGATGAATCAAGTTATCATCAACATCATTCAACCATCTTGGTGGATTAGAGTTTTCACTCCATCGGCACCCACGTTCCAATGATGTTGATGAAACTTATGATCAAATCAACTAATATCCAAGAATAACCAACAATCAACAATCAACAATCAATAAGAAAATGAAAACAAGAACTAAATGAATTCATATGAATTTCAAAAAAAAAATTAAACTAAAATATCAAAAGATATCAAAATCAAAGAAAAAGCTAACAAAATTTTAAATCAAGAGAGAAAAGTTTTTTATTCAAAAATCATAAAAAAGAAATAGAAAATAATAGTGAAAACAAATATTTGAATTCAAGAAAAAATAATGGAAATTTTAAAAATGAAAAAAAAAGGTTAAATAGCAAATGGAAGGTGAAGTAGTAACAATAAGCACATATATGCATGGGCCAGGCCCAAAGTCTTATGGAAGGCATTTTCTAAAAAAAATGGATCAGAATATCAATTCATCATCTTCCTCTAGCTCGTGTGAACAAAAGAGAAACAAAACTCCTAAAGCTAGCACTTTCTCTACCGCGCCGGAGCTTAATCTGGTAGCGGCAGAGCTCGAAAATTATGTGGATGCAATCGAAATTTAAAACTCTACGCAATAGTATCAACAATTTCAAGAAACGCTCAATAATAACTCGAATCGAAAATGCGAGAAAACTCCAATTCTACCTTCAAAAACTCAGGTAATTGATGATACGAATCTTCTTCTTCTTCTATCTACCTTGGCTAGAATTTTGCTTTGAACTGAGATGAATTCGAAGAAAAACAGAAGAAGAGTGATGTGAGGAAATGGTTTCTTAAAGTGAGAAACGAGAGAAAAATTTTGCAGAGTTTTGATGGCTTTGAAGCTTGGGAGAAAATGAATGAGAGATGGATGTATTTATAGATGGAAATAGGAATGAATTTTGTGTCGTTTGTGAGATTTCGTTGCGTTTCAATCCATGTCCCGCGTGATATACTGCAGCTGAATATTCATGTTCTCGTTTTGATTTTCAATTTGCAGCATTTTGTGATTTTATGAAGGCTTTCATGTAGTGTCGTTTTGCAAATTTTAATTTGTAGCTCATGTGATGACGTGGATTGTTTTTGCATTTTCTCTTGTAGCTCATTAGAGCATCCACATTCATCAACCACACTTTGGTTCTTTAAATGGGACCCATACAATTTTTTATATTATATTACACTTCTATATTTTCTAAACAACTCAACTACATTTTTCAAATATCCATACAACTCATCAAAAACTCTAAAATGGGTCCCACAAAATCTTACAATATACCCAACATTTATATTATATAAAAAAATAATTGAAATAATTTAATTCAAATATAGCAAAATACATTAAAAAAATTGTACATTTAAAATAAAATAAAACAAAATAAAATAAATATATATTAAAAAATACTATACATCACACAAATAATTAATTAAAAAATACATTAAAATACATTACTAGCACAAAATACATAAAAAGATATATTTAAAACATTTTTCAATTGTTGTTATTCTCATGTCCATAACGTTGTCATATATGTTATATCAAGTCTTGTTGAAGGTGTCGATGAATTTGTTCATCACGAACGTCAAATCTTCTACATAGGAACTCTACAAAATCAATATTAGAATCTGATTCGATGCGTTCGAACTGGTCCACGCGAGCTGGTCGTCAGAAGGTGAGGTGCCCGGATGATGGCTGGTCGTAAGGCGTGCAACGTGCTCGGCTTGAGAATGAGGAGAGGAGGGGGTGCACCTGCAAGGTACTCCAACGCTCAAGTAAGAAAGGGTCAGAGAAAAAGGGGCAAGTACAAAGTGTATTCTTAGGGTGAAAATGTGATACCTGACCCTCTCAAGTGAGAGGGTTTATATAGAGCCCCCAGCGCGTGGCCAACGGTCCTATTTTCGGGGCGAACTAGCCGTTTTTCCCAAAGAATAGGTAACCGCCCAAACTAGTTGTTATGTCGGGCAGTGTGCCCTGAACTAGCCGTTATGTCGGGCATAGACGCAGTCGCGGGCACCTGCCCATTGTCGTTCGGGCAGCGAGGAAGCCGTGCGTAACGGGCATTAGAGCCGGGGAGGGACGTTGCATTCCTTGCCCGGTTGGAGGGGCAGAAATGTCACTTTTGCCCCTCTGTGGGTTGGCTTAGGCAATTTGGGCCGCTCTGGAGCAGAGGTGGATTGGGCCGATTCTAGCCATTGGTCCAGTCCAGAACAGGAGCCCCCCAAGTCGTTGCTCCCGAGCATGGGAGTGATGACTTAAGGACTGCTCGTCGACCGGGGGAGTTGCGCAGAGTCGTCGTAAGGAAGCGAGGAAGATTGTCTCGATGTGCCCGAGGCCCTCAGTGTTCGTGATGTTTGTGGTCGTGACCATGTTGCCCGGTATTCGGGAAGATAAAGCGTCAGAATGGGAAACGTTGGGCTGCCACGTGTGCATCGAGCCCTGCGTAGCAGTTAATAGGTAATTATGGCTAGTGGGCAGTCATTATTACCTACGGGCGCGTGTGTGCACGTGCCCCTCAGTATAAAAGGGGGGAGGTTGTCCCATTTTGCACTTTTTCCTTTCTGATTTTTCTTCGTCGTCATCAGTGTTCCTGCCCGTCGCCGTCTACAGAGCAACCGACCACCGTGCCAAGTTTTAAGCAACCTTTCTCTTCTACTCAAAATAAGTAAGTCTTCTGGTTTCCAGCTTGTTCTACTTCCTCTCATTGTCAATGGTAGATTGCATGCAGCTAGGGTTAGTTTTAGGTGGTAAAGTAGGTAGATTTCCAGCGAGTGTTAGTGGTGGGCGGTGGTTCTGCCTATCCGCTGTACCAAGCATCTCGTCGGAGTGGATGGCGCGTTCAGTGAACGTGGTGGTCCGCGCCGTGGTTGCGAGTCGTGACCACCGCGTCTTACCATCTTCTGGTGGACTGGCGAACTTTCAGGTGGAGCGTTTCCAGATTTTGGTGGAGTTTTTAACGGAATTTAGGCACGAGCGCAGGGAGGTTCCTCAGAGGAAGATGGCATGTCTCGGTCACCTCCTTGCGGGGAGGTTTTTCCTTTCTTTGCTTGATGTTAGGGCTTAGGCCGGGGGCGTTGTCCTTAGCCTTCCGCGCGCCCTTTCACTTGACTTAGCGGTGGAAGGGTGGATTTGATTTCCTGTCGAATTCACTATCTTTCTCTGCTTTTTCAGGTGATCGTAGGGGCGATGGAGCCAAAGAGGGAAGTCATCCCCGTTACATCTGAGGAGGAGACCGTGTTCGAGAAGAGCAATAGTGCAACGGCCTCGAGCTCCGCGTCCTCGAGTTCGTCGGCTTCGAACTCCTCGAGCGAAGTCGAGGAGGAAGCGAGTGATGCTGAGGAGGGAGAGAATTTGGAGGTCGTGGAGGAGGACGCAATGGAAGAGGACGTTGATATGTTCTGCCCGGAAGAGTGGGAGGTGGCCGAACCTTCAAACCATATTTCTACGTTTGCCAGGTCTACCGCGGACGCTTTTACCGAGGTGGGGCCAGCGGGTGAATGGAGAGTGCTTATGCCTAATTTGGACGAGCGGATCTGCTCGAACTTCGGGGACTACTTCGCCATGTACGAATATGCCTTCAAGGAATTGGGGCTGAGGTTGCCCTTTACCGACTTCCAGCGGTCGGTGTTTGAGCACCTGAAGTTGGCTCTTTCTCAGCTCCATCCCAATTCGTTGGCCTTCATACGGGCTTTTGAGTTGGTGTGCGAGCACCTTGCTCTGGGGACCACTCTTCCTTTATTCTTTGTTGTTTTCAACCTACAGCGGCAGCTGGCGGGGAAGAGGTATGGATGGGTCTCGTTGAAGCAGCCCAGGAAGTTGTTTAAGCCGTTCTCGGAGTCCATCCGAACGTTCAAGGGACGGTATTATATCGTCGAGCCCTTGTCCGAAGCTGCGCAGGACAGCGTGTATGTCTGGGAGGTAGAGTATGATGAGAACGGAGATGAGCTACTTACCGAGGAAGGGAAATATATCGGGGAGAGAGTGTATAAGTTTCCGATCCGTTGGACACCCGAGCACTTCTCGAAGAAGCCCAGCGCCTACGTCTTTGAGCCGAGCGCGTTGCGCGGGCAGGATGTTGTGTCCTACGAGACGCTGGTGAGGTGGGTCAACTCCTTCGATCTTGCGAGCTGCTGGACGAGCAAGGGTACCCCTATCTACGAGGATGACGGGAGCCAGAGAGTTAAGCGCCGGTTTATCAATGTGAAGGCTCTGCTGGAGTGCAAGACTCCCGCGGATGCCCAGAAGTTGCTCGGTAGTCTTAGTTACTTAGACTTTATTTGTTATTTCTTTCTCTTCCTTGTTGCTAACGTGTTCGTTTCGTTTGTGCAGGTGAAATGCCTCAGGCTCGTGATCGTGTGGTGAGGAATGCCATGGCGCGGGGGAAGGCTGGAGCGGCTCCTCCCAAGGCTCGTCCTGTTGGTGGCGCTCGTGCTCTTCCCCTTGCTCGAGCTGCGGTGGGAACCTCTGCTTCTTCTACTCCAGCTCCCCGGGACTCTCCATTGGCTCTGGCTGGGCGAGCGAAGCGGCAAAGGTCATCGGATGCCGTGGACCTGACTCGGGCGCCCGAGAAAGGGGAGTTTGAGCTTCCTCCGTGTGTCCTCGACTGGAGGTTCTTTGAGGGCAACACTTTGGTCGTTCCGCGGGCAGAGTCACTCAACCTCAGAAGCATGGACCGAGCGAGCAAGAGGGCGATGGTGGCCCAGGATGCTTCTGCCATGGTGAGGATGCTGGAAATGGCGGCCGTTTATGCGGAAGGGGACTCTGTGCTTGAGGCTGAACTCACTACTGCCCGGGCCTCCGAGGCGTCCCTAAAGGAAGAGGTCAAGGGTGCTCGCGAGGCTAGGAGAAAGGCCGAGGAGGAGACGGCTAAGCTGAAGGAGGAGGTAACCAGGCTGAAGGCGGAGAAGAAGGCTGCGGAGGACTTGAACAAGGAGCTGATGGCGGCCAGTGCCCCGGGTGCTGATGAACCGGACGAGATAAAGATGCTGAAAACTAGGGCTGAACTGGTCGCCAGCATACTGCAAGCCGAGGAGGATGACATTGCTGTGGCATCGGAGTCTTTTGAAAGTGCCATGGCCCAGTTGCGGGTGGTGAACCCCGGGCTCGACATTTCGACCGATGGTATCCACTATCTTGCACGAGTGGAGGATGGTCGCATCGTCTTGCCCGCAGGCCTGGTTCTCGACACCCCCGAAGCTCAGACCGAAGATCGGCCAGCGGAGGAGCAGGAGCCTGAGTCAGAGGCGACCGAGCATGTGGAAGAATGAGGATTCATGTTGTTTTGATGTTGTTGTGTTTTGTCCGGCCTGCGTGCCGTTGATTAACTTGTAATTTATTTGGTTTTTTGGGGGGGGCATGGCCCCCTTTTTTATGTAATACGCACAGTCTTTTGGCCTTTGTGGCCTTTTTATTTAATGGCCGGTTTTGTTACTTATATGATTTTTGTTTATGTTGTTGTACTTTACATTAGTTGTGCATGTATGACTGCCCGTCGGAGGGTGCGTCCGTTAGCAGAGCTATCTTTTGAAGCTTGCTCGTTGTGTGTGAATTCGCCAGTGCAGAGAACTGGTCGAATAGTCGGGGAAGGTCCTGGCGAGGTTGCGGATCTCAGGTCGCGATTGAGGCCTGAGTTGCGGCGTGAACGTCCCATCGCGAGCTGGGGTTCCGCCAATCATGGTACTTGGGCGAAGGCGGTGCTCGATTGAGGACCGCCGACGAGCAGAGTTCCGGCTCATTTACTTGAGCGGGATTCCACTTTGTACGTATGCATCGTTTGTACCTGGACGAGCATGATGACCGTTGGGTGGTCCTTTGACGCGAGGAAGCCTATTGTGACTTTAGCTGTAGTATTGCTTAAGTTTTTCAGCGTTCCATGGTCGAGGGATTGTATCCCCGTTGAGGTTTTCGAGGAAGTATGCACCATTTCCCGTTTGGCACGGACTCTGTATGGCCCTTCCCAGTTGGCCGCTAGTTTGCCTTCGCGAGAGTCCTTGTGGTTTCTTCGTAGGACAAGGCTGCCCACGTCGAATTTTCATCGTAAGACTTTGGCGTTGTGCCTGATTGTTATTTTTTGCTTAAGAGACGCTTCGCGGAGGGCTGCTCATGTCCGGATTTCCTCGACGAGGTCGAGTTCTTCTCTCATCGCTTCGTTATTCATCTCCTCGTCTAGAGGTGACTCGGTCCTTCTGGACGGTACGTGGATCTCGATGGGTAAAACAACCTCCATGCCATATGCTAAGCGGAAAGGCGTTTCCCCGATGGTGGACTGGGGAGTAGTGCGATATGCCCATAAGACGCTGTGGAGCTCCTCGACCCAGGCTTTCTTCGTTTCATCCAGTCTTCGTTTGAGGCCACGAAGGATGACGCGGTTGGCCGCTTTCGCCTGCCCGTTGGTCTGGGGGTGTTCTACCGAAGCGAAGTGTTGCTTTGTTCCGAGATGGGTGACGAAGTCTTGGAACTTCTTGTCCGTGAATTGTGTCCCATTGTCCGTGACGATTGCTTGGGGAATCCCAAAATGGGCAAGGATATTCCGCTTGTAGAAGCGTAGAATGTTAAGTGTCGTTATCTTCGCTAAGGCTTCTGCTTCTATCCATTTTGTGAAATAATCTACGCCCACTATCAGGTATTTGTTTTGGCTAGACCCCGTCACGAAGGGTCCTAGGATGTCTAGGCCCCACCAGGCGAATGGCCACGGGGATGTCAAGCTTTTTAGCTCGTTAGGTGGAGCTAGGTGTATATCCCTGTGTCGTTGGCATTTGTCGCATTTCTTCACATGCTCCTTGGCGTCTTGCTGCATAGTTGGCCAATAATATCCTGCCCGGAGTGCCTTGCGGGCAAGGGACCTTCCTCCCAGGTGCTGGGCGTTAATGCCTTCGTGGATTTCTCGTAACACGTGGGGGACAATCTCCTCCTCTATGCACTTTAGTAGTGGGATGGAGAAGCCCTTTCGGTAAAGTTTATTCTCGAGGATGACGTACGAGCAAGCTCTTCGTCTGATGGTTCTGGCTTCCTTGGGGTCATCTGGAAGTTCGTCCCTGGTGAGGTAGTTGTACACGGGCGTCATCCAGCAGTTGCTGTCTCCGATCGCGTGCACGTGTAGGGTCGAGGACCCCTTATCGATGCTGGGCCGGGGAAGTATCTCTTGGATGACAGACCTGTTTCCGCCTTTCTTCTTGGTGCTCGCTAGTTTGGACAGGACGTCTGCTCGCACGTTGTGTTCGCGGGGAACATGTCTTACTGCTACTGTCCTGAACCTCGACATCTTTTCCTTGACTAGGGAGAGGTATTCAGATAGACTGTCGTTTTTGGCCTGATACTCCCTGGAGATCTGGTGGGCTACAAGCTGAGAGTCCGTGCAGATGACGATTTCTTCTGCCCCTAGGTCCTCGGCTAGGCGCAACCCAGCGAGGAAGGCCTCATACTCAGCCTGGTTGTTCGACGTGGGGAAGGACAAAGTGAGAGACACCTCTACTATGGTCCCTTCGTCGTTTTAAAGGATTACTCCTGCCCCGCTGCCGCTCGAGCTGGATGCTCCGTCCACGTAGATGGTCCATCTATTTGCTATGTGGGGCGAGGAGTCTGAGAAGGTTACTTCCGCCACGAAATCAGCCAGGGCCTGTGCTTTGAGAGCTTTTCTGCTTTCGTACCGGACGTCAAATTCGGACAGCTCCAACGACCACTTGAGCATTCGACCGGCCATGTCCGGCCGGCCTAGCAATTGTTTGATGGGTTGATCCGTCCTTACCACGATCGTATGGGCCAAGAAATAGTGCCTAAGTCGTCTGGAAGCGTTGATGAGGGCCAATGCTACCTTTTCTATCTGTTGATATCGCAACTCCGCGTCTTGCAACGCTTTGCTCGTGAAGTATACTGGTTTTTTCCCGGCAGGATTTTCGCGAATGAGAACGGCGCTCACGGCCTCGGCAGTGACGGTGAGGTATAGGAACAAAACTTCCCCGGTATCTGGTCGCGATAACATGGGCGGTTTCGACAGGGCTTGCTTTAAGTGAAGGAGGGATGCCTCGCATTCTTCGGTCCATTCAAACGCGGCTTCTTTTCTCAAGAGCTTGAAGAAAGGAAGGGCGTGTTGGGCAGATTTTGCGACGAAGCGAGACAACGAGGTGAGTACCCCGTTGAGGGACTGGATGTTCTTCTTAGACGTGGGCGTTGGGAACTCAGAGAATGCTCGGCATTTGTCGAGATTAGCCTCTATTCCTCGTTCCGTCAAGTAGAAACCAAGGAATTTACCTGCCCGTACTCCGAACGTGCACTTCTCTGGGTTAAAACGTATTTGATATTTTCTCGCTTGCTCGAAAATTTGGCGAAGGTGGGCGACGTGGTCCAGCTCCTCGTGGGACTTGACGATCATGTCGTCCATGTATACCTCGAGCATGTCGCTTATTTGTCCTTGGAAGACTTTGTTCATCATTCGTTGGTACATAGCGCCGGCGTTCTTCAGTCCGAAGGGCATTACGTTGTAGTAATAGTTGCCCGATTCGGTCATGAAGGTCGTGTAAGTTTTATCGCTCGCGGCCATTGGGATTTAGTTATAGCCCGAGTAGGCGTCGAGGAACGATAAAAGTTTAAAACCTGCGGAGTTATCTACGAGTTTATCTATATTGGGGAGGGGGTAGGCGTCCTTCGGACAGGCCTTATTAACATCGGTATAATCAACGCACATTCTCCATTTGCCATTATTTTTTCTTACAAGTACAACATTTGAGAGCCATGTAGTGTATTTGGCCTCAGAAATAAACCTAGCTTCTAGAAGGTCTTTAACAGCTTTCTCCGCGGCTTCCATCTTCTCCGGGGACTGTTTCCTTCTACGCTGGGCAACGGCTTTGACGGCCGGATCAATTGTAACCTGGTGGCAGGCGACGGAGGGGTCCGATCCTGGCATTTCAGCAGCGCTCCATGCGAACAAGTCTGAGTTCTCCCGGAGGCACGCTTTTAGCTGTCTCTTGGCCAGGTCGGGGAGGTCTGCTCCGATCTTCACTCCCCGTTGGGGGTCTTCTCCGAACGGGACGATCTCGAAGTTGCCATCTGGGATGGGGCGTAGGAGATGGCCGCTGTTGTGGGACTGGCTGCCCGAAGTCGTCAGGTCTTTGGCGTGATCCTCCTCGCTGAAACGGCTGTCCAAATCGATGGATTTGACCTGGGGGAGTGGCTTTGGCTGCTCGGAGCTGCTGGGCAGAGGAGGACGACCAGATGCCCTCGGCTTTGCTGAGATGGTGCTCAGTCCTTTTGATGTTGCTTCAAAGCATCGACGGGCAGCTTCGATGTCGCCGTGGAGGGTGGTGACCATCCCTTCAGAAGTGTAGTACTTCATCTTGAGATGTACGGTAGAAGGCACTGCAATCAACTCCGCCAGGGTTGGCCTTCCAAAAATGCACTGATATAGTGACGGGCAGTCGATTACCAGAAATTGTGCTTTGATTGCTCGGGTTGTCTTTCCTGAACCGAAGGTTACGATGAGCTCTACGTAACCTCGGGGCCTTGTTACTGCTCCGTTGAATCCCTGCAGGTCGGATCCAACGTATGGAGTAAGGTGAGAGTCATCCAACTGCAGTGTCTCGAACAGGTGGTTGTACATTATGTCAACCGAACTGCCCTGGTCTACGAGTATCCTGCAAACATCGAAGTTCGCCATCCTTGCCCGGATGAGAAGGGGGATGCTTGGGTTTGGTGACCCGCCGAGGAGTTCCTCCTTGTAGAAGGAAATGGGAGATGATCCTTTGTGAGTGGTATCCAGCGTGGTGACTTCGTTGGAGCTTTTGCTGATCAGTTGCTCGAATTTCCTTTTGACTGAACCGATCATGATTTTGTTGAATCCACCACCGGAGATGACCATGGCCGATGGGAAGGTCTCCCACGGGCTATGAGCGCCGAGGAATGTGGAGGCGGGCAGACCATCGGGGATACGGAAGTCCTCTGGCCGGGTTATGGATAGAGCGACCTGTACGTTGGTGTCCTCGGAGGGCGGAGTCTCTTCTGCAGCCTTCTTGCTCTCCTGGGTTTCTTGCCGGGGAGCCTCTTTCTTCTTCGCGAACGGCTTCAGGTGGCCGTCGCGAATGAGGATCTCTATGGCATCTCTGAGGTGGATGCATTCCTCCGTCGTATGGTTGTGGCTTTTGTGGAAGCGACAATACTTGGATTTATCTACACCCGGCCTGGTCAGCAGCTGTTTGGGGAAACGTACTCCCGCCTGTTTGAACTCTAAGTTGGCACATTCGGACAAGATTTTCTCCCTCGAGGTAGTGAGGGGGTATAGTCATGGAACCGTCAAGAAGGTCCCTTCTGTTCGCGTGCCTCGCGAGGCCGATCGTCGCGTCTTTTATCTCCTCGACGGGATGTCGAGGGCTCTTCAGCTCTGGATGTCCGGGGACCTTCTTGGTGACGGGAGGCCCGGACAGAGTGGGCAGCGACCTTCTCCTCGTACTATATATGCGACTGGGCTTGGTGGAGGAGAGCGTTGAGGTTCCTCAGTGGATCTAGGCCAATGGCTTTCGCAAATTCCGAGCCAGGACGTAATCCCTGCTCGAGCAGGAACTTCTTCATCTCGTCGGTCGTAGGCACTTGGACGGCCTCCTTGTTGAACCGCTCAATGTAGTCCCGAAGAGGTTCATCTCTTCCTTGTACGACAGCTCCAAGGGACGCCTCAGTCTTTGGATGGCGTCGTGATGCGGTAAAGTGTCGGGAGAAAATCCTCTCGAGCTGTCTCCAGGATGTGATGGATTCCTCTGGCAGCTGTTTGTACCAGGTCATTGCTCCCTTCCGAAGCGTGGTTGGGAACAGGCGGCATTTGATGGCTCCTCGTACACCTCTGTAGTCCAGAAGAGCATCTATGTTTTCTATGTGCTCGTCTGGGTCCGTGGTTCCATCATAAGTCCCTAGAGACGGAGGCTTCTCTAGTCCTTTGGGGAGACGGGTGGCCAGGATCCTGCGGGACAACGGGCCACGAGGCTCGTCGTCGCTGTCCGAACTTGAAGTCGACGGTGACCGTTGTCTGCGCTCGCGGCGGCGGTCTCTGCGAGGGGAGGGCGATCGTGGCCGGTCACGAGGTCTAACCGGTGGAGAATGCCCGTCTTGCCTCGTTCTCTTGTGTCTTGGTGGTGACTGATCCCGCGGGGAGATCTGGCCGCGTTTGCGAACGCGTAGTGGTTCAGGCTCACGCCTCGTCATACGGTCTTCCCGGTGCCTAGGTGGCGGGCTTCTTGATTTCTGGTGTTTCCTCTTGGGAGGAGAAGATCTTGGAAGAGCTGCTTCTTCGAGGGCTCCTATCCTTTCTCCTTGCTGCAAGATAAGGAGGTTCGTGCGGTTGACAGCATCTAGGAGAGCTGCAACGGCCAGATCAGCGTTGGGGGGGCCAGGAATTGGTCGTTCCCCCAACGGTGACTGTTTTCCTCCTTGCTCGGTGGGAGGAGAAGTTGGAGACGCAGTGGCCCCGTCTCAAAGGAAACGGGGATCAGAAAGTAACAACGAACTGCCATTAACGTCCATCTTGTTGACGGGGACAAGAACCGTAGCGTCAGCACCTTTTGCGGAGTTTTGAGCGGCCATGTGTGGGCGGATCAAAGAAAGTATGTTTTGATCTTTTGGTTTCCGAGGAGGAAAGAAAGAAGGGGAGAACAAGGAGTTCCCACAGACGGCGCCACTGATCCGATGCATTCGAACTGGTCCACGCGAGCTGGTCGTCAAAAGGTGAGGTGCCCGGATGATGGCTGGTCGTAAGGCGTGCAACGTGCTCGGCTTGAGAATGAGGAGAGGAGAGGGTGTACCTGCAAGGTACTCCAACGCTCAAGTAAGAAAGGGTCAGCGAATGTGATACCTGACCCTCTCAAGTGAGAGGGTTTATATAGAGCCCCCAGCGCGTAGCCAACGGTCCTATTTTCGGGGCGAACTAGTCGTTTTTCCCAAAGAATAGGTAACCGCCCAAACTAGCCGTTATGTCGGGCAGGGTGCCTTAAACTAGCCGTTATGTCGGGCATAGACGCAGTCGCGGGCACCTGCCATTGTCGTTCGGGCAGCGAGGAAGCCGTGCGTAACGGGCATTAGAGCCGGGGAAGGACGTTGCGTTCCTTGCCCGGTTGGAGGGGCAGAAATGTCACTTTTGCCCCTCTGTGGGTTGGCTTAGGCAATTTGGGCCGCTCTGGAGCAGAGGTGGATTGGGCCGATTCTAGCCATTGGTCCAGTCCAGAACAGAATCATTCGGCAAAATTGTCGCATCATTACTCAAATGATCATAAGAAAAATCAAAATTTCCACCATATGTTGCACGTTCATCTTCAACAATCATGTTGTACAATATGATGCATATATTCATTATGCATTGGAGTGTGTCTAAGTGCAAAGATCGTGTTGGGTTACGTATGATCGTAAATCGGGATTGGAGAACTCCAAATGCTCGTTCAATGTTCTTTCTTGCCCCTTCTTGATGTTGGGCAAAAAAAATTCTCTTATCCCCTTGTGGCATCGGGATACTTTTTACAAACGTGGCCCATTCAGGATAAATATCATCTGATAGATAATAACCCTTGTTGTATTCGGTACGACTGATTGTATAATGAACCTCGGGAGCTCGTCCTTGCAGAACATCGTTGAAGACATTGGATTGGTTCAACACATTAATATCGTTGTTTGAACCCGCTACCCCAAAGAATGCATGTCAAATCCATAAGTCTTGTGAAGCTACTGCTTCAAGCATAACAATTGGTTTGCCATGATCGCCTCGTACGTACTGCCCTTTCAATGCAACTGGACAATTTTTCCACTCCAAATGCATGCAGTCAATGCTCCCTAACATACCTGGAAATCCTCGTGCCTCTCCCATTTGCATTAGGCGTTCAATGCCTTCAGCGTTTGGCCTTCGCAAATATTGCACCAATGTTGATCGCTCCTCTTATAAACTTATGAACACATTTTAGTGTCGTGGTTTCGCCAATTCTCAAATATTCATCCACACTGTTAGCAGATGTTCCATATGCCAACATACGGATAAATGTGTAGAAAAAAATTTAAAATGAGATAATATCAATAGATGAAAAATAGACTAATTGTAAATGTAAATTGTAATAAAATTAGTAACTATTTATAAGATTTAAAAAAATTACCGTTGAATTTTTAAAAGTGGCAGTTGAAATGAAAATATTAACGTTGCCATGAAAAAATATTAACGTTGGAATAGTAAAAGTTCATTGAAATAATAACGTTGGAACAGTAGATAGTGAAGTGAAATAATTATTACCGTTGGAACATAAAAATAATAGTTATTATAATAACTTGTGTTGGCTTTTTATATTAATTAAATGATCCAGTTGGCAATGAAGAATGCTCATCAACTAGAGGATGATGACAAACTAAATCACTCTACTTTTTCTCAAATATCCCACAACCTCTGACATAAAAGAATTAAATAATACGTAGAAATGGTACATGCAAACCGATAATTAGATCAACTCCAACGATTGGTTCTTTAACCGGGAGCTCCAGCCTGGCAATGATAAAGCAACATTTTTCAACTTTTATGCTGCAAGAAGTTTGACAGCATGTCAAATGTAACACCCCCAATCTATACCCCCAAATAGATAAAGCGATAAAAAATTCATCAGAGTATAATTAAAACATTCATGGCATAGACTGAGGAGTCACATCAATTGAGACAAAACACAATAAACCTACTCATAAAGATATGCAACAATCAGGTAGCAATTAACAGAGGAACTTAGTTCCTACTACCCACAATTCATATACAGAATAAAAGTGGAAAATCTGAAACTGAATCTCATATATATATCACATAAAAAGTCTGTCTGTCATATATAGGGTCACACATGTACAATCCAAAAGATACATATACATATACACAATAAATCACAACGATCTCCCTGACTATCTGGTGCTACATATCAGAGCCGACCGACAAAAAAATGAAGACCTAAGCTTCACAAAAAGACCTCCAGCATCTAATCTGCAATGCCTCATAGAGCATTCAAAATAGCAGAAGGATGAGAAACACAATCATAATATAATTGCATACAATTATATAATAACACAAAAATACACATGTAAAATATTCTCACCACAACTTACACCAGAATTCGAACACAACACAACACAATGCATATTTCATATATCCATCAACAAGGAATATATAAGCAAGCTTAATGCATTTATCCACAACAACTATATATATATATATATATCTCAACTCATCAATTCCACACAAAATCAATCCATTCATGATTTATGCAAATGCAAATAGACCGACACAACGACTCTATGCAAATGCGGTACCATCCATCCGTCAATCTCATCACTAGTCCACTCAGGAACTATTGGAACCATCGCTTGTTACTTAATGTAACTCCCCGTCGGGAAAACGATGTTCCCCGTCGCTCACACCTCTTTGTATAAGGCACACGACGTTTATGGATCGCTCACACCTCTTTGTATAAGGCACACGATGTTATAGCGGATTCCCTCTAGAATCGATTCGTCGCTTACACCCCACAAGAGCACACGACATCACAAGAATGCATATCATGATGCTTGGCATACAATGACTCATGACATTCAAATGCACACATATACACATCCATAATCATGCATATATCATCAAATACAACACATTGCATTTACTTGCCCTTAGGCCACAAACCATCATCACAACATCTTATCACATGCATTTTCATCACACAACAACACACAAGTCATACAATACCCATATCAACAGCACATTGCATGATACACATCAATTACACACAATTACCACGACAAAAGTCGACAAAACGACACTATTCCAAATTCCCGACATAATTAAATCGGCCAACAATATCAAAACCATTTTAATAGGAAAGTACAGCTCAATAGCTTTCCAACGATACCAAGTATGTTCAAAACGGATAATCGGAACACCAGTTACGAAATCAAAATGAAAAGGAATCGCGAAAAGACAACATTTTGCACACTCGCTGGCCATACGCGTATTGCCCTGAGCCGTACGTGTATTGCCCAGCTCACTCGCCCATTCCATACGCGTATTGCCCAAGGTGATACGTGTATGAGCAGAGACCAATTCCTCTTAAAAAATTCCTCTAAAACCCTAATACGCGTAATGCCTCACTTGATACGTGTATTGCCCAATTCCTTACGCGTACCATTACGCAAATGAGCAGATGGCCGGGAAAATGGAACTCCATACGCGTATTTCCCTCGTTTCTTCATTGCCATAGGCGTATTGCCTTAACCAATACGCGTATTGCCTTGAGTGATACGCGTATGGGCAGTGGGAAACCAGAATTTTTCCTGCATAATTTTTTTGCGAAATTCAACCATTTTCCTCTCCAAATCTCTCCTAAATACCAGAAAAATACCAATAGAGTGCACAACAACACCTATCTAACATGTATCAACAATTAGGAACATCAAAACATGATTTCAGACACAATTTGAATCAATTTCCAACAATTTCCACATATTATGGCTTTTACTCTATATTCAATTTCAATCCAATAATCAACACATACATACATACA
The DNA here is from genome assembly GCA_022829125.1 of Lathyrus tuberosus. Lineage (NCBI taxonomy): Eukaryota > Viridiplantae > Streptophyta > Magnoliopsida > Fabales > Fabaceae > Lathyrus > Lathyrus tuberosus. Next base: position 8,021,163 of record JALAZF010000253.1, read on the forward strand.
TAATCATACACAAGTATAATATAATCAAGTTTCGCACCCTTACCCGATTTAATCGTGTTTGAAAAGTCGGTTGATCGATTTTCTTAATTCCCAAGTTTTCTCTCTTTTTCTTCTCTTCCTTTCCTTCTTTCTCTTTTTCTTCTTCTCTTTTTCTTTCCTTTCTATTTTTCTCTCTTTCTATTTTACTACTTCTAACTTAAGAAAATAAAGTGAAATGACCAAATTACCCCTACACTCAAATATCTCGCAAACGATCCCAAAACGCGATAAAACATCACAACAATGAAAAATAATATATTATCCAATAAAAGTCAAAAATAAAATAAAATAATAATAAAAATAATTAAATCGACTCGATTAAATAAAACTAACAAAAACTGGGGCGTTACAACTCTCCCCCACTTAGAGATTTTCGTCCTCGAAAATATTACCTGAGACGAACAACTCCGGATACGACTCCCGCATCCGACTCTCCAACACCCAAGTCAAATTGCCCTCAACAGCGCCTCCCCACGCTACTTTCACAAGCGCAATATCCTTGCCTCTTAACCACTTCAACTTGCGATCCAAAATTCTCACTGGTAATGCCTCAACCGTAAGGTTCTCCCTTACCTCAACTTCATCCATCGGAATCACATGCGACGGATCCGGAACATACTTCCGAAGCTGTGAAACATGGAACACATCGTCCAAATTCGAAAGACTCGGCGGCAATGCCACCCGATAAGCCACAGCACCCACTCTCGCGGATATCTAGTAAGGACCAATAAACCGAAAAGTAAGCTTCTTCGACTTCAATGCACGACCAACACCCGTCACCGATGTAACTCTCAGAAATACATGATCGCCCTCTTGAAACTCAAGATCTTTCCTCCTTCGATCATGATAACTCTTTTGCCTACTCTGAGAAGCCTTCATTTTCTCACGAATAAGTTTCACATTTTCTGTAGTTTGTTGCACCAACTCCGGTCCAACCACCAAACTCTCACTAGATTCATGCCAACACAACGGTGTTCGACATCTTCTTCCATACAACGCTTCAAACGGTGCCATTCCAATACTTGAATGGAAACTGTTGTTATACTTAAACTCAATTAACGCAAGATAACTATCCCACGCACCACCTTGCTCAAGAACACAAGCTCGCAACAAATCTTCCAACGACTGAATAGTTCTCTTGGTCTGACCATCCGTTTGCAGATGATAAGCAGAACTCAATCTCAACTTGGAACCTAACGCCTTTTGCAAACTTTCCCAAAATCTGGAAGTAAACCTCGGATCTCGATCTGAAATAATACTCAGCGGAACACCATGTAACTTCACAATCACACTGATATAAATCTTAGCCAACCTCTCCAAAGAAAAACTGATGTCAATCAGAATGAAATGTGCCGATTTAGTCAGCCTATCCACAATCACCCAAATGGCATTATGTCCCCTCTGTGTATTCGGCAACCCTGTCACAAAATCCATAGAAATGTTGTCCCATTTCCACTCGGGAATATCCAATGGTTGCAACAAACCACTAGGCTTCTGATGTTTTACTTTAGACTTCTGACACGTCAAACACGCATACACAAACTGGGCCACGTCTCTCTTCAATCCAGACCACCAAAAGATCTTCCTCAAATCTTGGTACATCTTATTAGCTTCCGGATGTATACTCAAATTACTCTGGTGTCCTTCCTCCAAAATCATCCTTTTCAAGTTTGAATCATCCGGAATACAAATTCTACCACGAAATCTCAAAACACCGTTATCATCCACTTTAAAGTCACCATTCACACTTTGATTTCCAACCATCTTCGTTGCCTCATATTCAACTTTTTCTGATCAAACAAATATTTTCAACTTTTATGATCACTAAAGACTTCGAATCTTGCACCATAGAGATAATGCCTCCAAATTTTCAACACAAAAACCATAGCCGCTAATTCCAAATCATGATTAGGGTAATTTTCTCATGAATCCTCAATTGCCTCGAAGCATAAGCCACAACGTTACCTTCTTGCATCAACACCCCACCTAAACCAATCAAAGATGCATCACAATACAGCACAAACGGTTCAGTAGGATTCGGTAAGACCAAAATCAGAGTTGTAGTCAATCTTCTCTTCAGCTCACTAAAACTTTCCTCACACTGAATATCCCAAATGAACGCTTTACCTTTACAAGTCAACTAGGTCAAAGGAAGTGCTAACTTGGAAAAGCCTTTAATGAACCTTCGATAATATCCAGCTAAACCCAAAAAGCTTCTAATTTCAGTAACAGATCTAGGAGCCTCCCATTGCAGAACTGCATCTACTTTAGATGGATCCACAGCAATACCATTACCTGAAATCACATGTCCAAGAAAACTCACTTCTGACAACCAGAACTCACACTTGGACAACTTGGCAAAAAGTTTCCTTTCCTTCAAAATTTGCAACACAACACGCAAATGTTATGCATGTTCCTCCCGGGACTTAGAATAAATCAAGATATCATCAATAAGCACAACAACAAATCGATCCAAATGCTCGTGGAAAATACGATTCATATACTCCATAAACATACCTGGCGCATTAGAAACCCCGAACGGCATCACAGAATATTCGTAATGACCGTATCATGTCCTAAAAGCCGCCTTCTGAATATCTTCCTCTTTCACTCTTATCTGATGATAACCCGACCTCAGATCAATCTTACTAAACACACAAGCACTTACCAACTGATCCATCAAATCATCAATTCTCGGAAGAGGATACTTACTCTTAATCGTCACCTTATTCAACTGGCGATAATCAATACACAATCGCATACTTCCATCTTTCTTTTTCACCAACAAAACTGGAGCACCCCAAGGCGATACACTTGGCCTCACAAACCTCTTCTCTAACAATTCATTCAACTATTTCTTTAACTCAGCCAACTCATATGCCTACATACGATAAGGTGCCATAGACACAGGTCTAGTACCAGGAACTAGATCTATAGAAAACTCCACCTCTCTCTCTGGCGGCAAGTCCGAAATATCCTCTGGATACACCTCTGGAAACTCACACACAACTGGAAACACATCAAGTACAACTTGACTATCCACTGACAACGATGCAAACAACCCGAACAACTGAGCTTCATCCGCCAAAAGTTTCTTCAACTCTTTGGTAGATAAGAAACTCAATTCCTCGTCTTCCTCAAGAGAAGGAAATCTTACCAGCTTATGATAACAATCAATATGCACCCGATTGAACTGCAACCAATTCATTCCCAGAACCACATCTAAACCCTCCAACGGAAAACACACCAAATCCATCTCAAAATCTTTACCATAAATGGTCAAAGGACAGCTTAAACAAACCAAAGAAGTAGTTACTGACCCCATTGTTGGAGTATCAATAACCATCTCCCTATCCATCGAAGACAACAAAAGATTCAAACGCTTCGCGCACTCAGACAAAATAAACGAATGAGTCGCTCCAGTATCAATAATAGCAACTAAAGACGTACTATTAATAAAAACAAGTACCTATGATCAGACGGTCTGCACTTGTAGTCTGAGTCCCTGCTAATGCAAATACTTTCCCACCAGCTGGAGCTTGCTTTGGTTTCGGACACTTTGTACTAACATGACCAGGTTCACCACAATTGAAACACTTCACCACATTCCTTTTTCAATCAGCTGCAACATGCCCTAAACCTCCACAATTGGAACACCTTCTCATATCTTTCCTGCATTCGAACTGACGATGTCCTAGGTCACCACACCTATAACATCTCAGAGGATTAGACATTCCTCCCCCACTTGGCCTTTTCTCAAAATTACCTCTCTGCTTACCCTTATCAGCTGGTGTCACAGAAGGACCACTACGAAACGGTTGCTTCCCTTTCCTTTCGTTCACACTCTTATAGTGAGTAAAACGAGCTTTGTTATCCACCTCGTAAATCCTACAACAATCCACCAGATCTGAAAACCTCCTAATCCTTTGATAACCGATTGCCTGCTTGATCTCAGGACGCAATCCGTTCTCAAACTTCACACACTTAGAAAACTCTGCAGTCGCTTCAGCATAATGTGGATAAAACTGAACAAGCTCCACAAACTTAGCAATGTAATCAACAACAGACATATTACCTTATTTCAACTCCAAGAACTCTATTTCTTTCTTTCCTCTTACATCTTCAGGAAAATACTTCCTCAGAAACTCAATGCTAAACAAAGCCCAAGTGACTTCTTCACCTGTAGCTTCCAACACATGACGCGTACTTACCCACCAATCATCAGCTTCCTCCTGCAACATGTGAGTACCCAGTCTCACCTTATGTTCCTCAGCACAGTCCATTACTCGAAAGATTCTTTCAATCTCATTAAGCCAAGTCTATGCACCATCAGGATCATGTCTCCCTTTGAAGACAGGTGGTTTGTTCTTCCTGAACTCATCATCCCCACCAGCATTAGGTGCACCCTGCACAGCCCGAGCCATAGCTTGCATAGCAGCAGCCAAAGCTGCATCATTCCTACCAGCCATATTCTGTTCATTTCCAATAACAGCAACTATGGTTAAACAAACAGCTCACCCAAACACAACGACCTACAAGGACTGACACAAACTGACACGGACTGGCTCTGATACCACTTAATGTAACACCCCCAATCTATACCCCCAAATAGATAAAGCGATAAAAAAATTCATCAGAGTATAATTAAAACATTCATGGCATAGACTGAGGAGTCACATCAATTGAGACAAAACACAATAAACCTGCTCATAAAGATATGCAACAATCAGGTAGCAATTAACAGAGGAACTTAGTTCCTACTACCCACAATTCAGATACAGAATAAAAGCGGAAAATCTGAAACTGAATCTCATATATATATCACATAAAAAGTCTGTCTGTCATATACAGGGTCACACATGTACAATCCAAAAGATACATATACATATACACAATAAATCACAACGATCTCCCCGACTACCCGGTGCTACATATCAGAGCCGACCGACAAAAGAATGAAAACCTAAGCTTCACAAAAAGACCTCCAGCATCAATCTGCAATGCCTCATAGAGCATTCAAAACAGCAGAAGGGTGAGAAACACAATCATAATATAATTGCATACAATTATATAATAACACAAAAATACACTTGTAAAATATTCTCACCACAACTTACACCAGAATTCAAACACAACACAACACAATGCATATCTCATATATCCATCAACAAGGCATACATAATCAAGCTTAATGCATTTATCCACAACAACTATATATATATATATATATATATATATATATATATATATATATATATATATATATATATATATATATATATATATATATATATATATATATATATATATCAACTCATCAATTCCACATAAAATCAATCCGTTCATGATTTATGCAAATGCAAAGAGACCGACACAACGACTCTATGCAAATGCGGTATCATCCATCCGTCAATCTCATCACTAGTTCACTCAGGAACTATTGGAACCATCGTTTGTTACTTAATGTAACTCCCCGTCGGGCAAACGATGTTCCCCGTCGCTCACACCTCTTTGTATAAGGCACACGACGTTTATGGATCGTTCACACCTCTTTGTATAAGGCACACGACCCGATTGCTCACACCTCTTTATATAAGGCACATGATCGTCTATAATCATCGCTCACACCTCTTTGTATAAGGCACACAATGTTATAGCGGATTCCCTCTGGAATCGATTCGTCGCTCACACCCCACAAGGGCACACGACATCACAAGAATGCATATCATGATGTTTGGCATACAATGACTCATGACATTCAAATGCACACATATACACATCCATAATCATGCATATATCATCAAATACAACACATTGCATTTACTTGCCCTTAGGCCATAAACCATCATCACAACATCTTATCACATGCATTTTCATCACACAACAGCACACAAGTCATACAATACCCATATCAACAGCACATTGCATGATACACATCAATTACACACAATTACCACGACAAAAGTCAACAAAACGACATTATTCCAAATTCCCGACATAATTAAATCGGCCAACAATCTCAAAACCATTTTAATAGGAAAGTACAGCTCAATAGCTTTCCAACGATACCAAGTATGCTCAAAACGGATAATCGAAACACAAGTTACGAAATCAAAATGAAAAGGAATCGCGAAAAGACAACATTTTGCACACTCGCTGGCCATACGCGTATTGCCCTGAGCCGTACGCGTATTGCCCAGCTCACTCGCCCATTCCATACGCGTATTGCACAAGGTGATACGCGTATGAGCAAAGACCAATTCCTCTTCAAAAATTCCTCTAAAACCCTAATACGCGTAATGCCTCACTTGATACGCGTATTGCCCAATTCCTTACGCGTACCATTACGCAAATGAGCAGATGGCCGGGAAAATGGAACTCCATACGCGTATTGCCCTCGTTCCTTCATTGCCATACGTGTATTGCCTTAACCAATACGCGTATTGCCTTGAGTGATACGCGTATGGGCAGTGGGAAACCAGAATTTTTCCTGCATAATTTTTCTGCGAAATTCAACCATTTTCCTCTCCAAATCTCTCCTAAACACCAGAAAAATACCAATAGAGTGCACAACAACACCTATCTAACATGTATCAACAATTAGGAACATCAAAACATGATTTCAGACACAATTTGAATCAATTTCCAACAATTTCCACATATTATGGTTTTTACTCTATATTCAATTTCAATCCAATAATCAACACATACATACATACATAATCATACACAAGTATAATATAATCAAGTTTCGCACCCTTACCCGATTTAATCGTGTTTGAAAAGTCGGTTGATCGATTTTCTTAATTCCCAAGTTTTCTCTCTTTTTCTTCTCTTCCTTTCCTTCTTTCTCTTTTTCTTTTCTTTCTATTTTTCTCTCTTTCTATTTTACTACTTCTAACTTAAGAAAATAAAGTGAAATGACCAAATTACCCCTACACTCAAATATCTCGCAAACGATCCCAAAACGCGATAAAACATCACAACAATGAAAAATAATATATTATCCAATAAAAGTCAAAAATAAAATAAAATAATAATAAAAATAATTAAATCGACTCGATTAAATAAAACTAACAAAAACGGGGGCGTTACATCAAACGGTATAAAACCAAGCAACAGTTCCTGTGATTAAAATAATAATATAATGAAATGTTAATTAAATTAAATAATAATAATTCAAAAAACAAGTTCATCGTAAACTTCAAGGAGATCTAGTCGAATATATTTTGGAACGTTTTGGACATGAAGATGATGAAATTTAAGTTTGATTAATTATGTGACGTTATTTATTTTTATTGTTTTTAATTATATATCATGTATTTGAGATTAATTTTAATTATAATTTTAAATTATAAATTTAATTTGAATTTTATTTATTTTATATTACATTAAATTTAAATAATTAAAATTGTTATTTTAATTAATATAAAATTGAATATAAATAAAATATTAATATATAAAGTAAAGTTATGGGACTCAATAATGATGAGCCTGGGCAATCTGGAATCGGTTTTAGTAGATCAACTAGGGCAGGTATTGCCTTCCGAGAAGTGGCACCAAGTCTAATGTCATCAACTCTAAACAACCTCTCTTAGAGCATCCACACTCATCAACCACAATTTGGTTCTTTAAATAGGACCCACACAATTTTTTATATTATATTACACTTCTATATTTTCTAAACAATCCAACTACATTTTTCAAATATCCATACAACTTATCAAAAACTCTAAAATGGGTCCCACCAAATCTTACAATATACCCAATATTTATATTATATAAAAAAATAATTAATATCCACCCGTTACTTTTCATATATTCTAATATAATATGTTATAATAGAGCCTTTATAATTTTTCTATTGATTAATGGTCTAGTTGGCAATGAAAAATCGTTCACAAACTACACCACGTTCACAAACCAAAGGATGATACTTTTTCTCAATTATCCATTGTTTTCTGACAGGATGATATGAAAAGCAGTGTAGCAACGTTCAAATAGTAGCGATAATTATGCTCTAAGGCACCAACAAAAATTCATTTGACAATTACAAAAGATCACTCCTCTTGTAAATTTATCAACACATTTTAGTGTCGTGGTTTCGCCAATTCTCAAATATTCATCCACACTGTTAGCAGATGTTCCATATGCCAACATACGGATAAATGTGTAGAAAAAAATTTAAAATGAGATAAAATCAATAGATGAAAAATAGACTAATTGTAAATGTAAATTGTAATAAAATTAGTAACTATTTATAAGATTTAAAAAAATTACCGTTGAATTTTTAAAAGTAGCTGTTGAAATGAAAATATTAACGTTGCCATGAAAAAATATTAACGTTGGAATAGTAAAAGTTCATTGAAATAATAACGTTGGAACAGTAGATAGTGCAGTGAAATAATTATTAACGTTGGAACATAAAAATAATAGTTATTATAATAACTTGTGTTGGATTTTTATATTAATTAAATGATCCAGTTGGCAATGAAGAACGCTCATCAACTAGAGGACGATGGCAAACTAAATCACTCTACTTTTTCTCAAATATCCCACAACCTCTGACACAAAAGAATTAAATAATACGTAGAAACGGTACATGCAAACCGATAATTAGATCAACTCCAACGATTGGTTCTTCAACCTGGAGCTCCAGCCTGGCAATGATAAAGCAACATTTTTCAACTTTTATGCTGCAAGAAGTTTGACAGCATGTCAAACGGTATAAAGCCAAGCAACAGTTCCTGTGATTAAAATAATAATATAATGAAATGTTAATTAAATTAAATAATAATAATTTAAAAAACAAGTTCATCGTAAACTTCAAGGAGATCTAGTCGAATATATTTGGGAACGTTTTGGACATGAAGATGATGAAATTTAAGTTTGATTAATTATGTGATGTTATTTATTTTTATTGTTTTTAATTATATATCATGTATTTGAGATTAATTTTAATTATAATTTTAAATTATAAATTTAATTTGAATTTTATTTATTTTATATTAAATTTAATTTAAATAATTAAAATTATTATTTTAATTAATATAAAATTGAATATGAATAAAATATTAATATATAAAGTAAAATTATGAGACCCGATAATGGTGATGCTGGGCAATCTGGAATCGGTTTGAGTAGATCAACTAGGGCAGGTATTGCCTTCCGAGAAGTGGCACCAAGTCTAATGTCATCAAATCTAAACAACCTCTCGAGAGCAACTTGATCAGGATAAGGCACCAACAAAAATTCATTTGACAATTCCAAAAGATCATGTATATCAACATCAGCAAACCCAAGCAAGGAGATAAGTCCACCTGGCGCTCCAGAATTCGCCACAGATAAAAGTGTTCCCCTGCTACCATTACAGACTAGGCTAGCTATAGATTGCGCAGCAAAATATTTGTTTGTTGATTCCTCTGACTTCCATAAATTGACAAGGGCTGGTATAGATTTCATTGTTGCATGTGCTCGTATAATATCCCTGTCTTGAAATAATATTGCCAACAACAAAGCACCACTCCACATGATGTTATCTTCTTTATAGTCAATCTGACTGTACTGTGAGGGAAAATTTTCAATACTGTCAGTGAGAATCTCAATCGCTCCAGCCTCCATTATTGCAATTCTAGCTTTTTCATATTGCTTAAAAAAACAATGGCATTGTCATCTGTTGTTATCATATTCATAAGATTTCCTGATGAGAACTTCTTTCTACTTTCATGAGTTAGCCTCAATGATTTTCTGAGTATAACAGCCACCAATGTTGATCTAAGGTGAAAACCGATACGCATAACATTCTAGAAATATTGTGCCTCGCATAGAACACCAACTGACACTCCAACAAATATGGACAAAGCGTAGATATAACCGATCCAAGACGGATATCCATTTTGCATTGAGTCTAAGAGATGGTTCAACAAAATATGCCCCACGAATTGAGAAAGATCATTGCCAATCTTGAAGATGCCTCCAAACCAAAACCTTTTCCCTAGACTACTGTTTAATGCTCTTAAAAGCCAAGGGTTAGAGCTTTGAAATTCTGATATCCAACACTTTTGGAACATTTCATTTAATGTCTCTGTTTCATCTCATAACATCTTTCGAAGAGTATGGTAGGTCTCCAATGATATTGACCCATAACTCATGGCTCCGGTGCAAAACTGTTTAACTATTTCGCTAGCAGGTTCACCCACCAATAGGAATCTTACTTGAAGTATCTTTGAATTTCAGAAGACCTCGCAAATTGAAAGCATTGTTCAATTCATGAATGGTCTTGGAATACTGTTTATATGCATCTACACTATTAGTTCTGGTCGCTTCATGAATTTTTGCAATAGCAAGTGGATCGTTCAGATGAACTTCACCACCTTTTCTCTACTGATAATCTCCGGGATTCAGCAATGCTACAACTTCTGCACTTCCAAGAGAGAAAATTCGAGAAGGAAAAGCCAACTCACGCAGCTGAAATGCGTCACGTGCGAGCATCTCAAATGTTGCACCCTGAACTCGACTTGGAGTTCCGTCAAATCACTTTTGAATCACTTCTGACGAAAAACCCAGAGCTTCAAATATCTGCACCTTTATATGAGGCCAAAGTTGATATTCCCATCTTGGCAAGAACCTTCATCATTCCGTAGTTGCTTGCTTTGAAATACTTCTTGGCCAACTCATCTTTGGAGTGGAATTCACCACTTGCTTTTGGTTGTGTAAGTGAATTATATCAACCAAGTACAATTCAAGCCATAAGACAGCGTGAAGATCAAGATGGTTCGTACGCTCATCAAGAAGCAACATATCAGGCTCTATAAATAGTGCACGAGCAAGAGCTATACGCATCCTCCACCAGCTTCTCAGCACCAGGAAGATTTCCTCTTTTGGCAAGACTAACAGCTAGCTCTAAATTGTTTAATTGACCGCTGACAAAATTCACAATTGTTTGTTCATTAACAATGGCCAGCAAAACTTGGCATTTCCTATTAATAGCATAAAATCCACCAATCAACATCCCCACTTCAGCAAAATAACCATCCGCCCATTCAGTTGGAGATGAACTCAAAGCATCAGTTCCTACAAGCAGTGGAATCAAATACGAACATACCACCAAAACAAATCCTCCAAAAAGCGCTTTCGAAAAAGTTTTACTCGGATTTTCAACCTCCCCTGCAGAGTACTAGCTTTATCTCAATAATTCAAATTCCAGAACATGTTATTAAAGTAACCACGCCAATTCACTTTGCTAAACTCCACAACAAACCATTGCCTCGGCCTAAGCTTGGGAACAGAAAGAATAGTCATAACAACAAACGGGTAAAGCGAAATTACAGTTAGCAAAACAGCAGTGAAACCAACAATGAGAAGACCTCTATAATTCAAAAAAAAAGTAAGTGAAAAGTGATTCCTAAAAGAGCAGGAGTTCTGGCAATATCAATTGTGTTCCTCGAGTTTTGTTCTTCTTCATTCACATTTTTTTTGGCAATTTTAGTAATGAATATTGAAACTAATTTGGACATTGGAAATTGGAAATTGGCATTTGTTTATGAATAATAATGAAATATGGATATTTTTGGATATTGAATGGATAATTAGTTTAGAAAAATTGGTATGAATTGATAATGGATATTAAAAAAAATGGATTTTATGAATAATTGATATGAAAAGTGGTTATTTGGATAATGGATAAAAAATGGATAGAAACCTTGATTTTAACCCAAAACCAATCTTAAACTCTTCCTGCAGCCTCTGATTAAAATGAATGAAACTACTCTTAAACCACTTAATAAATTACAACTTGAGCAACGACCATCTGAATCAATTTGAACTTTTCCATAATTCTCTGAATCTCTGATCAAAATAAGTTCTGAATCACTTTGAGTTTGTCCTGAATCAATCTCTAGGAAAATACATTCACAGATGAACACATTTTGGACTGATGGACTCTTGATCACCTGATTTTGAATCAACCTCCTCATGGATCACTGCTTGATAACCACAAGATAACTTGACCTTGGAAAATAGCTCACTGAAACATATAATTTGCATTTGAAGCAGACTCTTGATGGTTTGACCAAAACGAGGTCAAACTTCCATCTGCTTTTGACTTGGAACCAATACCCTTGCCATCAAGCTCCCTGCAAAAACCCTAAACACACAGAGAAAGGAAACAAGCAACTGCAACATAGTTTTTGGTATTTTGGTTAGAGGTTAGTAAACATAGTCAAACCTAAAGCAAGTAAAAAACATACAGCTGTTTGGAGATCTCTCAAAAGCAATCTCATATAGGAGGGCATGAGGACCAATGTTTGTGATCTTGTTTGCATTGTGAAGATGCAAATAAAGTGGGGTATTAAGGATAAAAATTAGGTATAACACTATGTGATCTTATTGTAAAAAAAATAAGAAGATTTCTTAATACACCACCCAAGGTTCTTAGGCACCATGTGAAATTTCATTTTTGCCCCCAGATTTCGGATTTGCACATCCGGACGCACCAAATTTTTAAAAAACGCTGATATGTTCCGGATGTGCACATCCGGAAGAATTCCTGATTTTCAAATCCGAAAAAAATCAAAAGAATTCCATAAAATCATTTACTTCTAAATATAATTAAATCCAATCTAATTAAAATCCAATATAATTAAAATTAATATCATTTTTTCAATATAATTAAATCCAATATAATTAAAATCTATATTAATTAAAATTAATATGATATTTAATATGATTAATTTTTTTCAATATAATTAATAGGATTAATATGGTATTTAATTCTAAATTATTTTTTTATATTGAAAAAATTAATTTAATTATATTGGATTTAAAATTATATGGTATTTACTTCTAAAATTGGATTTAATTATATTGGTATTTAAAATTATATGGTATTTACTTCTAAATTATATGGTATTTACTTCTAAATTATAATTAAAATTATATGGTATTTACTTCTAAAATTAATTTAATTATATTGTATTTAATTATATTGAAAAAATCATATTAATTTTAATCATATTAATTTTAATTATATTGGATTTAATTATATTGAAAAAATCATATTAAGTTTAATTATGTTGGATTTTAATTATATTGGATTTAATTATATTTAGAAGTAAATGATTTTATGGAATTCTTTTGATTTTTTCCAGATTTGCAAATTCGGAATTCTTCCGGATGTGCACATCCGGAACATATCAGCGTTTTTTAAAAGTTTGGTGCGTCCGGATGTGCAAATCTGAAATCTGGGAGCAAAAATGAAATATCACATAGTGCCTAAAAAACTTGGGTGGTGTATTAAGAAATCTTCAAAAATAATGATTGAGTTTTGGAGATCTCTTGGATTTTATAATGAACCACCATCAACTTCTTCTATTTTACAATTCTTCTTCAACTTTTTAAATAAAATATACTTTTTATAAAAAATCTCAATCTACATTAGTTGCTAAAAATTCCATACTTTTGATGTGAATGAAAAAATTTAAAAAAAATGAATATATTTTTTTCCTCTTTATGAGAAGGCGAGTAAGTTATGAATATTTTTTTAAGGTTCCACAATCTAAGATTGATGAAGTCTCCATGACATTTTTTTTTTGCCTATATAATATATAGGCATATGTCACTTGGAATGTAATTCCCTTCTAATTTTGCATACGTCACATTAATGATTAGGTTAAAAATAAAATTTTAAAGATGTGGCATGGATGAGTAGGATAATTTATAATTTATTATTTTTTTACATAATTAATTAATAATTAATCATTTTATCATTTTATTAAGTTTTTTAAAACTGTGAAAAGAAAATGTTGTGCCTAAGCCCATTTCATCAACCGTCAGCCCAGTACCAAATTACAAATTGATGTTAGTGTAACATATATAAATACTTAAACAAAGTACAACTCAAACAATGTGGGACTTACCTTACCACTTGAAGCTTGAAGCTGCTGCACCAGTTCCACAACTATTCTTACAATATGGCATTGGAGAAAAAAAATGTAATAACACAAACATTTCTCTATACTACAGCCCTCCAAGGTTCATGCCTGGAAAATACGACTCTAGAGAAGAAAAGCAATGTTCATGCTTGAATTAAGAATCTACAACCATATTATGTATGTTCAAAGTCTCACACTGTTTGGGTTGGATTTTTTTTAGTGTTTATAAATCATAAACTAGCTTCACTTGATGTCAAGTTGTGGGTTGGAGAAATGATCCAAACAAATGGGCCTTCAGCCCAAATAAATTATTTTAAAATTTGCATTAAATAATTTCTAAATGAATTTTTAAAATAATTTAATTAAAATTAGTAATTTATTATGTAAAAAAATATTAAATAATAAATTATTCTAGTCATTATTGTCAAGTCATTAAAATTAATTTTTTTTATCATAATCATCAATGCAAAATTGGAGGGGGCAAATTAAATTTCAACTCATGTAAAGTTCAGGGACCAAAAAGATGGTTTTTAAAATGGGATAGTAAAAGTTTAAAATCTTCAAAGTAGGGAGACCAAAAGTGCATTTAAGTCTATTATATACTAAATTGGTTAATTAAAATAATAATAAATAAATAAGAAATAATTCATAAATTAATGTTTTATATGATTAAAAAACATATTAATTTTTAATTATTAATTTTATATAATTAATTAAATTTCTATTAAAAATATTAATTTTTATTTTATTTGAATAATATAATGTAATTTAACATTTACTTTAATAAATAATTAAGATAAATAATAAATATGTTAATTATTATTTAAACAACATGTTAAAAAAATTAAAATAAAATTTTATATATTAATATAATCATAATATGAAATTTAATTATTAAAAAACACTAATGTTATCGTCAAAAGTGACTGTTGATTCCACATTGACGTGGTATTATCTGATAGTAGCCCCGACCCAATTAATGTTGATCTTCGTCTTAAACAGTGTTAAGGGATGGTGGGGTGTTTAGACCTTGATGATCTATTACTTAATGTGATTGGCAATATTTGTCTCCTTCACAATAACTATTCTCAAGAAAAGTTGACTAAAGAGTATTATTAGATGTAACGAACAAATTTAGAAAGTCTTCAAAATCAAATGACATGAGATCCAAATTTACCATAAATTCAAAGTCGTCAAAATTTAAATTGATCCATCAAGTGGATTGGTGTTTAGATTTGATGTTTCCATTGTGCGGGTAGTAGTAATATGTTTGTGGAGATATGATTGTTGTTGGATGTCTTTATAGTATGCTTGTTGGAGATTTTGAAAGTTGAAAGTAGGTTGAGGGATTATGGGGAATTGTTAGCGTGGATAAAATGATAATTTTTTTGGAGTGTTTCGCAGTTGAAGTTGAGCTGATGAATTATGGTGAAAGTTTATAAATTGGAGGCTTATGTATGATTGTTATTGGGATGGTTGCATTATGTAATATGGATAAGGGGTATTAGTGTAAGGTGGTTCTGGTAGAAATGGAAGGCTAAATTATGGTTGTAGTTGTGGTGGTTACATCAAATAATATATCCTGGTGGATGCCAAATTGAAGTTTGACCCGATTTGTTTCATTCATCAACTAACTACCTATAAATAAAACATACCCTTTAACTCCCTAATTTACCCTTTCTAACAATCACTTTTACACTACTAATTACCCTTAATGGTAATTTACTAACTAAAAAATACACAACCAATCACATTCAACCATGTGGCACAATTTTCTCATTTTCTCAAATTACATTTCAAATTTTCTTCTACTATCTCTTTTTCCCTCTCATTCTCTTCCTTCCTCTTTCTCTCTCTGATCTCGTCTCCCTCATCTTCCTCCTCCCTCTTTCTCTCTTCTTCCTCATTCCTTTTTATTAATCCATAAAATAAAATCAAATAATATGAGTGGAATTGAAAATGGATTAAACCGGGAGGTTTTTTTTGGGAAAGCGAACGGCAGATCGAAGCACAACTTCGGGCGGGGAGACGCGATTCCGGCGAGGGAACTCGTGGTCTTTGGTGATGGCGGCGTTCTGACTCGTCACGTGGAAGGGTGGTGGAAGTAAGAATATCGTTTGCTGTGAATCTGACCCAGGTTCATTTCATAAATTCTATCCGAATCTATCACCTTCTTTAGGGTTTACAGTTTCAGTATGTTGAAGCATTCGTCTACTGTATTCATATCTATTTGTGGGTTATGATTTTGAAATGATTCATTTCTACGTTTTTACAAATGTTTGAATGGAAATGTTTGCACCCTGCTCATGCCTATTTTAGTTTTAGATTCAACATAATCATCAACATCTGTTTGGATGGAAACAGCTTTGTATCTTGATTGCCATGTTTCCTTCTTTCATTTCAGCTTCTCTAGCTCAATCTTAGCAAAACATGGATCTTGTGCCGGTATTCGATTTATTTGTTTCATATGTTGAAATATTTAATTTCTTCATTTCATTTTCAGTGTTTTCTGATTATCTTGAAACGTTTAAACAGAGTCACATTGACAGAAATGCGGATATTAGAGTGTATCATGCGCCGTTGTTGGTGACAGGTACGAATAATTCTTGGAGGTAAACTGAGAATATTTGTAACCATTTTCGGTTCTGTTGAACTCCACTGCCAATAACATTGCAGAGAAGGGTGTGATTCCGCTTTTAACTTTGATTGGATTTGATGTCATTGATGAGATAAAAGACGCGATCGAGGCAAAATGTCCAAAAACTGTGTCTTGTGCTGACATATTGGCCTTGGCTGCTAGGGATGTTGTTTCTGCATAAGTAAGTTGACAATTTTTTAGTTTCTTACAAGCAATGCTTGCATACTAATACTATATAACAAAGTTCTGCCTCAAAATTTCTTATATTTTGCAGTTTAATGAACCTCTGTGGGAAGTACTCACTGGTAGAAAAGACGGTACAATGTCGAAAAGTAGCGAAGCCTTGGCCAAGCATTATGTAGTATATTTCTTGAGTATTTCAAAGTGATCTGCTACTGTTTTCATTCTGACAATGAAAGTGTTGTTTCGAGTCCTGAGCTTTCCTATTTTGAAAATGATGTTTATATGCAGGAAAAATCTATATCTGATTTTCGGAGGCAGAATATTCCAACTAAGTTGCATTTATCAGGTATAACTTAATACATATTTTCGTAACATATATGTGAAGTTTTTGAAAGTCAAAGGATTAAATCATTGGCAGTAATTGGGCCTAATGCTAATGCTACTAGGACCATGATTGGAAACTATGAAGGTATCAAATGTTTGACATTGTTTATCATTTGAAGTTGCAGTGACATCACACTAATTCTAATGCTTCTTGGTTCCTACGTATTATGTTGTTGGCTGCCCTGATGTTCAATGCACCAATGTTGTATTAAATGATGCCAAAAGTATTAGATGGTGCGAATCTTGCGATAGAGGTAGAGAGTCATGACAGAGTCAGCATTCTTCTTCCAGGACAACATCAGCAGTTAGTTATTGAATTTGCCACCTCAGCAAAGGGACCTGTGATTCTTGCTATAATGTCTGGGGGAGGCATGAATGTTTCATTCGCTAAAACTAATGATAAAATCACAATCATCTTGTGGGTTGGCTATCCTGGAGAAGCTGGTCGAGCTGCCATAGCCGATGTTATCTTCAGATATCATAACCCAGCTAAGTTAAAGTCACAATTTCACGCATTCACACACATTCACGCATTCAGTAACTCAAAGTTGTTGGATTAGAAAACTTCGGTTTTAAACTTATGCATCACTTATCTTTTTCTTGTCTTTTTTCAATTACATTTTAGAAAATCCTTAGTGTATTTTGTAAAGGTTTTATGAATCGTATTTGTATTAGTTGTTCACTGATAATGGAGAAGTTTACTAAGTTTACTAAGTTTACTAAGTGTGTTGAAGCACATAGAAGACGATGACGTTGACGATGGAGAAGTTTTGAAGAAGGTAGGTGATCTGCAAAAGGGTTTAAGGGAGAAGGAACAGGTACTTGAAGAATTAGATGCATTGAACCAAACACTAATCATCAAGGAGCGTAAGAGTAACGGTGATTAATCTCAACACTTTAGGCTGTGTATATTTGGTGTTATTTGGCATAATTTATGTAAGTTATCCCCAGTTTATTTCCTGACATGTTTGTTATTGTTCCATGGGATGATTGGCAGAGTAATTTGCATGTTACGGTTACATCTGCAACTGCAGCTGCAATTGTTTGGATGTATGAGTTTCCTACTCGTCTCACTCACATCATTTTACCTTTGATGGCTTCTATCAGACTAGAGCATGTGCTGCCTATATTCTGACTGTATTTCTTATGCATAATGTATTCTCCGTACAACTCCAACTGCTGGTCGTATTCAAATTAGTTCAACGGTTGGTGTTTTTTCTTCTGAATAAGTACAAGTATCCTAGGAAAACAACTTTGTCATTTGGCTCAACGGGAAGATGGTTTTTCATCTTTGAAAGATTACAATGATTACTTGGAGGAAGTTGAAGACATAAGTAAGTTTTTTTAGTCATGATGACATGTGTTTCACCCGATAATTTTTGCTTTATTTTTGATGAAATTTCTCCTCTTCCCCCCTGCAGCGTTTGACTTGATTGAAGGTTATTGCTAAATACCAAGCAGAAAATTCAGAACAAATAATAGTTAATTGAGCCCGCAAGGTACTTCTAATAATCTCTTAACCAGTTCAGTCTCTTTTGTATCTGTTTTGTATCAATTTGTACTGAGAGCCATTTGTGTTGTTTTTTGACGTTTTTCGTTGTTGTTGCTTTCAGCTTGGTCTCTTTTCCTAGTCGTTACCGACACCATGTCAGGTGTATGCTTCCGCCGTGATTTCTAACTGTTATTAACTTGGTCTTTGATGATTTGGATTCATGTTGAATGTTGTTGAGCCATTATGAGTGAACTTCCATTTTAAGATTGTCATGTTTGTGCTTGGAATTTTGATTGTTCTTAGTTCTTTCCAAAACTGTGATTGATTTTGTATAATCACCATGCACACTATGTTGACTGCCTTTGCTTTTTCATGACAACTCATAATGTGCAATTGTGACTATGTCTGCTTACTCTCATTTGGAAATCACTAGCTTTTATTGCACACATAAACTCAGGAATGTATGAATGCTATAACGGTACAACAAAATTGTCATGCACTAAACTGCTTGAGATATATTATGCACACCTAGATAATTCATGCTAAACTGCTTGAGATAATGATTTTCTTCAGATCATGTAATCATTGAAGTATAATAAGGCTTTCTCTTCGGATTAAAAACATGTTTTTTGCGGCAGAAAATAGTTGGGCCAAGGAGGTGTGAATGACTTCCTCTTTTTTCCGACAGAAAATTGCTTGATATGATTTTTCCTGTCACATGAGACAGATATTGGGAGGTCACTTGGATCATAATAGAATTAACCTTAGATCATAATATTATTAGTTGTCCATAAGAATAGAATAATAAACAAGTATAATTTTCCTATCACATAAGACAAAAATTTCTAGGTCACTTGGATCAGAATAGACTTAACTGTAGATCATAATAGACATTGCTAATTATCTTTCTTTTCAAAAAATATCTCACTATCTGTGTATTTGGTATTGCTTTCTTTCGAATTTCCCTTCCACATGATAGCCTGCTATGTGTGTATTTGGTTCTGCATCCGTAGAAATTTTGATTAAACGTGATTTGTGTCTGAACACATTCACTTAAAAGCGAGGTCAACATCTCACTACCATTCTTAGTTATGTACATTATCTCACTTTTTTATCTTTATTTTATATTTTTCTGTTACAGAATCACATAGAGTTGTTCACAATTGACACATTTAGGAGTGTCTGTCCATCTCCGCGGTTAGGCCATATAGCTTCCTTGGTTGGAGATTCAATATTTGTGATTGGAGGTCGAACCGGTCCTGATAAAATTCTGAGTGACGTGTGGAGCCTTGATATAACTAAGGAATCTTGGAAGCTACTACAATGTCGTGGTGGTGTCTTTCCTCCTAGGTAATACTTTGCAACACCCTTTTGTTATAGTATTAACCAGTTCAATGAAAGGCACTTATCAAGTGTTATACAGTAGGAGAAAAAAGTTGTTATATATATGTTAATTCATGTGCATACACCTTATTGAACGATATATTGTAACTCTGATAAGGTATGGTAACTTATAGGCACTTGATAATATATTAGATTAATCACAGATCTGTTGTGGTTTTGTTGGTGTAGTGGATATGCTGCGCATCTGGTTGGTCAGGAATCTGACTTCAAGAGATCTTGGTTCATTATGCATATATTGTTTTGGAGTTCATTGACTCTCAAGTTTGTCATGTTAATTTGGGCTTTTGGTGCCGATTTGTCGCTTAATTATCTCAGGTTTATAGTAGGTGGCGGTGGCGGTGTTTGTTCCATTTGGTTAATCTGATAACTTGTTGTTTTGTTATTTTCTGTTGTTCGTTCAGGTATCGTGTATGTTATGCTAGATTGTAGTGTTTTACCTATTATTTGGTGTGTATTGTTAGCACTACTTGTGCTTTTTTGTTTCCAAGCATTTTGGCTTTTTCAATAAATCCTGAATATCTATTATTGCTAAGCTTAATGATTTGGAGACCGTAAACAAAATTGAATCCAGGTAATTCACCATTCAATTGGTTATAACTGAGATCCAGTACCTTCATGTTTTGGAAAACGGGTTGCTCAGCTCCTCCAACCAATGAACCGGTAAGTTGGTTATGGCTTAGATTCAGATACTTAATACTTTCATATATTTGCGAAGAAATTTTCCAGAATCGGAACTCAGCAGCATGTTATCACTTAAATCAACATAGCTAGCACCTGATAAAAGCATGAATTCAAGATCTAAAGTACCGTCGAGCATATTCCCGTGCAAGTCAAGTTAATCAAGGTTGGAAGTTAGCTCGAACCCTCGGGGAATTTTTCCAGTAAAGCCATTATGAGACACATTAAGAGATACAAGACTATCCAGCTTAGTCAATGATTGCAAAAGCGCTCCAGAAAGGGCGTTGCGGCTCAAGTCTAAAGATTTGATAGAAGACATCTCTGAAATAGAATTCAGAATTGGACCGGAAAAGTTATTTCCAGCCAATGACAGATTCTGCAAGCTATCAAATTTACCGATTCCATCTGGTAAGGACAAGGAAAAGAGGTTAGTAGAAATATCCAGAAACTCAAGGCTCAACCTTTTGAAGCTCTAATGTTTAGCTTCAAAAGGTCCAAAATGCAGAGCTTTGTGCATTGTAAATTTCCATTCTCTTTTTTTTTTACTGATGTAAGGTTCTGCTGCAAAGTTGGTTTTTACTAATGTAATTGATTGTTATTGTTGAAAGTAATTTGGAATTTTTACTGATTTAATTTGGTTGGATTATTTTCTACTGAACAAATCTGAGTTACTTGATGCAGTTAGAGAAAAAGAAAAAGAAATCATATTGATATGATGCATTTGATTTATTAACATGATTTTTGGTTTTTGCTGATTCAATTACTACTATCATGAATTTTGAAATGGTGCGCTTTTGAGCATTATAGGGGATAAAAATCCTCCTCCCTTTTTCTTGATTATTTCTACTAACATGCTCTTGCTTAATATTGATTTGAATTGATTTACATTAATGTTGAACTGTCATGAATAAGCATGTTATGCTATTACATATGTTGTTATTACATGAGCTGACACAAAAAAGCATGTTAAGTTGTTGTACATAAACATGTTAAGTTGTTATTACATGAGCTGACACAAAAAAGCATGTTAAGTTGTTGTATATAAACATGTTAAGTTGTTATTACATGCATGTAGGTTTCTTACGGAACTTCAAGTTTTGGAGCAATTTCTGTAGGATGTACAAGGACAAACTTTCCTTCTTTGAGATCCTCTGGTTTTCGCATTTCTGCAGTAAGTTTTATTCCCTTTTGAATACATTTTTCATGTCAAAAAACTTGCATGTAACAATAACAACTTTGAATTTTGTTAAAGGTTCAGGCACAACCTGAGATAGTGCATAAAGTGAGCAAAATTGTAAGGAAACAACTTGCTTTGACTTCTGAATGTGAGCTTACTCCAGAAACCAAGTTTTCAGCTCTAGGGTTTTAAAGCTACTAATTTTTAGATCCTATCAATTATACTGTCATTCTATAAACTGCTATGGTAACTGAAAGATTGATATTTTTTTTTACTTTTTATTTATTGCTACTTGAAATCTGTCCTATAAATTGCTATGGAATCTGTCATTCTATAAATTTTTCCTGTTTCATATGGTAATTGTAAAATACATATAGATATTGTATTCCTTCAAAAAGATTTATCATTTGTCTCTGGTTGTTACAAGTTAAACTATACCATGCTGAAGAAATGAGGTTTGGTGGTGTACACACAACAATTGTCTTTCTTAGTGTTGTAGTTATCATATGAAGCTGGATTTTTTTTACCTCTAATTAGTAACATATCTTTGTCTGCATTGGGCACATTTAAATAAATTATACTATGTAATATAAATTATTTAAATAATCTTTTATTTAATGTAACTATAATATTGTGTGGAAAGTATATATATGATGCCATGGAGCAGGACCAGCAAGAACATAAAATAATGACCATCATTTGCCCCATACATAAACTATAAACTATCTCACTTGAACTATAAACTATCTCACTTGAGTTGTTGTATTATAAAGTGTATAAATTTCAGAAGACATGGCTCCTTTATGCAATGCATTACCGTTCACAAATAGTTCTTTTAGCACTGCAAATCTAACAATAATGTCGCTATATAACTCAATTCAATTGTCACGATTACCTTGGAGTAGAGGATTATTTAATTGATTTGCATGATGAAGTAATTAAAATAAAAGATGAATAATGAAATCTTCATAGAGAACAGGTCCCTAGGTTGAAGTCATTCCTAAGTAAAGTGTGTTTTACAGGCTTTTTCAAATGAGAAAAAAATGTCTGTTTAGGTGTATAAGTGTTTGCTAGGTGTATAAGTTAACATATGATTTTCTCTAGCCAAAAACTAAAGTTTTGATTTATTTATAAATCAAAACATTGTTTTAAAATATTGTACTCTTTTGCTTTATTTAAATTGTTTCGTACATATTTACTTCAATCAAGTACTTCCTTTTCATATTGCACAGTTTTACTTTATTTAAGTTTTGCTTGCAAGCCATCATGAAGGTACTTTAACAGGGTACACGGTATACACGTTATACCATGTAGAGGTGTGGTGCCTGATGTACATTTATGGCTTACGACAAGAATCTGGATCATAGAGTTAAAGAAAAAAGAAAGTTACAATGAAAAACTTTCATGAATTTAGTAATATAGGTGATCACATAGAATTTAAGTTTTCAATAATGATTGAGAAAACTTTTATAAAGTGATATGGGATACAACCAGTTAGATCCAAATAAAAATTAATGATGAGATGGTTATTGACTTATGAATAATTTGTGTCTATGCTCGGATCATTCTATGCCCAAAATTTTCATTAATTTTAATTAGATTTCAAATAGATAATTTAATATATAAATTCTTTTACCCGTGCGGACGCACGGGTTTTCTACTAGTTACAGTGATATAGAAACAAATTAATAGATTTGTTGCACTCCAAACCATGTTATTCTCGAGATATTGTGTGTCAGACAAAGACAAGGCCTCTAGATAAATTGATACATAAAATGTTATTTAGTGTGTTCATATTGAAATTTAAAAATAATTCTAAAATATAAAGTAAAATGTATTACATCTTTGGGCTCTATGTGATCTATTCGTGAAAGACATCCTATGACATCTTGTAGTGGTTTTTTGTTTATAATTCATCCTTTTTTCATACCATCAAGCATAAACAATTGAAATATAATTAATTTTTTAAATAAAATTTGACAAGTAATAAAGTGTAAAAAATGTTTTATTTACTCTAATTCAAATGGATATCTACATGGTTTTTGATTGACATGAGTATTTCTTGGATACGTGAAAGACAAGTTTGGAGCAAGACAACACACTGTTCTGGACTGGGCCGAGGCTGCCCAACAGTCGAGCAGGCCCAACCCATATAGCATGGGGAGGCCCAATAGGACCCCTCCGCGGGGCACTTGACTGCTGCAAGCATACCAACGTTCCCCCGAGCACTTTGCAGTGTCGGGCATCGAGGTCAACAGGACAGGAGGACCTCGCATCCTGGCGGAGAGGTACCTCCCCGACATACCAGCTTCTCCCCCGCGAGAATGCCACATACCACTCCTCGGCAGACATGGTCCCTCCCCGCAAGGCCATGTCCGTCGTACGACTTGTTGGTCCTCGACACAGAAGACTCCTCCCCCGCGATGAGTGTCTAACGGTCTGTACCACGTGGACACATTCCAAGTAACCTCCCGCTTCCGCAGGATTCGGTCTGCCCTAATCCCGGAAATCTAGGAACGGTTACCCCAGGGCGAAGACCACGTGCTGGTCTTCACTACGCCACGTAAGCCCTGGCAGTTACTTGGATTGGGCCTGACAATCCAGCCCAATACAAGTAACCGTTGGCCACGCGCTGGGGGCTCTCTATAAATACCCTCTCACTTGAGAGGGTCAGGTTAAGTCACTTTTCTCACTCTTTGTATTTGCTGTTACTCTGTGCACTCCCTAACTTGAGCGTCGGAGTACCTTGCAGGTACACCCCCCCCGGCCGTCCTTCAACCTCACCGGAGCCGGAACTCAACGGACGTCGTTGGTCACCTGTAACTGTCTGATCCAGGTACGATCAGTGGCGCCGTCTGTGGGAACTTTATAAGCTTCCCCGTTTTCTCCTCGATAAACCAAAGCTTCCTCTATTCATCACCAACATGGCCAATCCGACCGTCAACCAGGCTCTGGACACCGTGCTCGCGCAACTGGAGAACGGGAACCACCGTGAGGACGCCATCATCCTCCACGGCGACGAAGGCGACATAAGAGACGGACAGACCGCCTCCCCGGACTCCCAGGATGCGACTATCAACGTCGTCCGCACGGACGACCAGCAAACCCCTCTCCAGCCAGTGGCTCCGCCGCCCAACGCGGACCCAAGCACCGTGGCCCTGTTTGCATTGATCAACCAGACCAATCAGCTGATCGCGCAGCAGAACACCAGAATCGAAGCCCTGGAGCAAGGACGGGCACAACGATCTTCCCCGCGAAGACATCGCCGTCCCCCGTCGCCTCGCCGCTCTCCTTCCCCGCGAAGGACCCCTTCCGAGGATTCCCGGACTCCGTCGCCCGTACGCCATGGTCGACGACCGCGTCTCGAGCGACCGCAGCCGGCGATCACCTAGAAACTCCCTCGTTCCCCGCCTCAGAAGGAACTCAGGGCCTCCACCATCTCCAAGAAGTCCAAGCAGACCGAAGAGAGACCAAAGAACCGTTCGAGGAACTCCCCTCCACGGCACCATCGGTCACCTTCGAGATCCCCGGCTGGTAGCGACGACGAGGACCAAAGGACCCCATTGTCGTGGGAAATCATGGACGCCCCAATCCCTCCAGGCATGGAGAAACCTCCACCGTTGGGGACCTACGACGGGCTGACCGACCCCGACGATCACGTGGAGAGTTTCGAAGCGATGCTCGACTTCCGAAATGTCAGGGGAGCCATCAGGTGTAGGTTATTCCCCACCACCTTGCGGAAGGGAGCCATGACATGGTACAAGGGTCTGGAACCTGGTTCAATCACGTCATGGAAACAACTGAAGCAACGCTTCACCAAACACTTCACCGCGTCTCGTCGACACCCGAAGACAGAGGCTGCCCTAGAAAAGATCTTCCAAGGGAGGAACGAATCCCTCCGAAATTACATTGAGAGGTTTAACAAGGAAGCCGTCGAGGTCCACACGACCGACGACATGAAGAAATACTTAATTATTCACGGACTACGCGCCGGGTCGGACTTTGCCAAATCCATTGGCCTTCGAAGACCCCGGCGTCTCGAGGACCTTCTCGCTCGAGCCCAGAAGTACATCGAGCTCGAAGAGACGGAAGCAGCCCAGATCGCTCTTGAGACAAGACGCAGAGAAGGCCCCCGCGGCCACAAAGACGATGACGCTTCTCCCCGACGGGGAGGAGAAAAGAAGAAAGAAAACCGCAATCGAGATCCCCGGGAACAGCACGGGCCTGCTGGCCGATTCACGGAGTACACGCCGCTTAACACTTCCCGGTCCCGGATCCTCTCAGACTGCCAGAATTCCGAGTTTATGAAAGGAGGAGTTCGCTTCCCGAAGCCCGCGGCTCCCAAACTAAACGTTGACAAATCTAAGTACTGCAGGTTCCACAGAAGCCACGGGCACGTGACCGAAGATTGTATCCACCTCAAAGATGCCATTGAGATTCTCATCAAAGAAGGGCACTTGAAGAAATATGCCCAGCAGAATAACCCTCCTCGTCCCAGCTCAAAGGAATCACAGAACGTCGAGGAGGCAACACCCCCTCCCGGCGACAGCCAGCTTCAGGTCGCCCTCAGCGTCACTCGACCCGAGGACTTCTTCGTCCCCCCAATCATCGAGGGCGAAGAGGCAATCCGCAACATGTGGGCGACCTTCTCCGACGAAGGCCCCGTCACGGCCCGTAGTACCTGGGAAGGCTTCCCCAAAGCAATGGTTATCTCCGGAGGCGACCCCGGGAAAATATCGGTTGGGTCGATCAAACGAAAGTTTGACGAGCTGGAATCCGCGACATCGTCGAAGGCGACCACCCTCGAGAAAGTGCGGGGAAACTCCAATCCCATCACCTTCTACCTCGAAGAACTCCCCGGGGAAGCACCAAACGCCACTATTCCCCTCCTGGTCAGGGCCCAAATGGCGAACTTTGACGTCCAAAGAATCCTAGTCGACCAGGGGAGCTCGGTCGACATCATGTATTCTCATCTGTTCGGGACCCTTCAGCTGGACGAGAGGCATTTGACCCCGTACGTCGGGTCAGACCTACAGGGGTTCAATGGAACCACCACCAGACCATGGGGTTACGTGGAGCTAATGGTTACGTTCGGGGCCGAAGACACGGCCCGACAGGTAAAGATCCGTTTCCTGGTGGTTGAATGCCCATCCCTTTACAACTGCATCCTCGGAAGGACCACCCTTGCTGAACTCACGGCGGTCCCGTCAACGGTCCACCTCAAAATGAAGTACTACACGAGGAGGGGACGGGTAGTGACGATGCACGGGGACATCGACGCAGCTAGGAGATGCTTCGATGCCGCCGTCAAGGGCCTAAGTTCCATTGGTCCCAAACCTAAGGTCGTGGCCAAACCACCCCAGGACGTCGGACAGGTACCTCTCCCGCGCGTCAACGCGGTCGACCTCGACAGCAGGTTCTCCGGCGAGCCCGATGAAGACAGAGTCGAAGACCACGACCACCGGGCGGAAAACAACGGGCAGCCTCTCCACCCAACATGCCCCATCCCAGATGGAGAGTTCGAGCTCGTGGCCATCGGAGGCGGTCCAGATCGCAACGTGAAGATCGGCACCGGGATCCCCGACCTAGCCAAAGAACAGCTTAAAGCATGTCTGAGGGAGAACGCTGACCTCTTCGCGTGGAGCGCATCCGAGATGCCTGGCCTCGACCCCGAGGTGGCTTGCCATCAGCTCGCAGTAGATCCGGCCGCTAGGGCCGTAGCACAACGTAGGCGCAAGCAGTCTCCCGAGAAAGCGGAGGCTGCTGAGAAAGCTGTAAAAGACCTCCTAGAGGCAAACTTTATTTCGGAAGCCAAATACACGACATGGCTGTCCAACGTTGTACTTGTTAAGAAAAATAATGGAAAATGGAGAATGTGCGTTGATTATACTGATCTTAACCGGGCTTGCCCGAAAGACTGTTACCCCTTGCCTAACATCGACCAACTGGTCGACAATTCTGCAGGTTACAAACTACTATCTTTCATGGACGCCTATTCAGGATACAACCAAATTCCCATGGACAAGGTCGACAAGCAACACACGGCCTTCATGACCGCGTCGGGCAACTACTATTACAACGTAATGCCTTTCGGTCTGAAGAATGCCGATGCGACCTACCAGCGGATGATGAACAAGGTCTTTCGGACTGAAATAGGAGACATGCTCGAAGTCTACATGGACGACATGATCGTCAAGTCTGCAGAAGAAGTCAACCACGCCGCGCACCTCAAGAAGGTGTTCGAAACGGCGAGAAGATGCCGTATGAGGTTTAATCCCGACAAATGCACCTTCGGTGTCCGGGCAGGAAAGTTCCTCGGATTTTACCTCACGGAACGAGGAATCGAGGCAAACCCCGACAAGTGTAGAGCCTTTTTCGAGCTCCCTACTCTAGGCTCGAAGAAGTCAATACAATCATTGAACGGAATGCTCACCGCCCTTTCCCGGTTCGTCACCAAATCCGCACAGTACGCACTCCCCTTTTTCAAACTCCTCCGGCAAAAAGCGGAGTTTGAGTGGAGCGAGGAATGCGAACAAGCACTCGCACATTTGAAACAAGTCCTATCGCAACCCCCGGTCCTCTCGCGACCCGAGAACGGGGAAACACTCTTCTTATATCTTGCGATCACGAGCGAAGCGGTCAGCGCCGTCCTCATTCGGGAAACACCAGACGGACAGAAGCCAGTTTACTTCACGAGCAAAGCTCTCCAAGGCCCCGAGCTCAGGTATCAACAGATCGAGAAAGTCACACTGGGCCTCATCACCGCGGCCAGAAGACTACGCCACTACTTCCTCGCCCATACCGTCGTCGTGAGGACCAACCAGCCGATCAGGCAACTCCTCAGACGACCGGATATGGCAGGGAGGATGCTCAGGTGGTCACTCGAGCTGGCCGAATTCGACATCCAATATGAAGGGAGGAAAGCCTTGAAGGCACAAGTGCTGGCCGACTTTGTAGCAAAGATGACTGTCCCAGAACCCTCAGCCAACGGGTCGCAGAAATGGACAATCTATGTCGACGGAGCATCCAGCCCGAAAGGAAGCGGAGCGGGAATCATCCTCGAAAACGAGGAAGGCATCCTCATCGAGGTGTCCCTCGAACTGGCTTTCCCGACTTCGAACAACCAAGCCGAATACGAGGCCATCCTTGCGGGACTCAGGCTGGCCGAGGACCTTGGCGCCAAGGAGGTCAAGCTTTTCACCGATTCCCAGCTCGTAGCCTCGCAAGTCCGAGGAGAGTACCAAGCCAAGAACGACAGTCTCATAGAATACTTGGCCTTGGTAAAAGAGAAGATGAAGAAGTTCACCTCGGCGGAAGTGACTCACATTCCCCGGGAGCATAATGCCCGGGCAGACGTCCTGTCAAAATTAGCAAGCACGAAAAAGAAAGGCGGAAACAAGTCCGTCATACAAGAGGTCCTTTCCCACCCGAGCGTTGATAAACCAGGTATGGTTTCGAATATCAACGCCATCGGGGACAACGGCTGTTGGATTACCCCGGTATACGAATACCTCACGACGGGCAAACTGCCCGAAGACCCCAAAGAAGCTAGAATGGTCAAGAGACGGGCATGCTCGTACACTATAGTCGAGGATAAGCTATACCGGCGAGGATTCTCTATTCCCCTCCTCAGATGTGTCGAAGATACCAAGGTCCCCGGCATACTCCAGGAGATCCACGAGGGAATCAATGCGCAGCACCTCGGCGGACGATCGCTAGCTCGTAAAGCACTCCGGGCAGGATATTACTGGCCAACCATGCAACAAGACGCCAAGGAGCACGTCAAGAAGTGCGATAAATGCCAGCGACACGGGGACATGCACCTCGCTCCCTCCAGCGAACTCACGACGCTATCCTCCCCGTGGCCGTTCGCATGGTGGGGGATGGATATCCTCGGGCCTTTCGTCCAGGGGTCGTATCAAAACAAATACCTCATCGTCGGGGTAGATTACTTCACAAAGTGGATTGAAGCAGAAGCATTGGCCAAAATCACTGCTTTCAACATACTTCGTTTCTACAAAAGAAATATCCTCGCCCGGTTCGGAGTGCCTCAAGCCATCGTCACGGACAACGGAACCCAGTTCACCGACAGGAACTTCCAAGACTTCGTCACAAAACTAGGCACGAAGCAGCACTTCACGTCGGTCGAGCACCCTCAAACGAACGGGCAGGCTGAGGCTGCTAACAGAGTGATCCTTCGAGGATTAAGATGGAGACTGGGCGACGCCAAACAACGGTGGGTCGAAGAGCTACACAGCGTTCTCTGGGCCTACCGAACAACCCCACACTCCACGACCGGGGAGACCCCTTTCCGTTTGACCTATGGAACGGAGGCAGTGATCCCCGTGGAGATCAGAGAACCCTCGAGGAGGACGGAAGCCCCCCTCGACGGGAACACGAACGACGAAGCCTTGAGGGAAGAACTCGACTTCGTGGAGGAAACACGCTCAGGCGCTTCTCTCCGAGAGGCGTCACTTAAACAAAAAATAACACTACGTTATAAGGACAGAGTCATTAAACGTGATTTTCAGGTGGGCACCCTCGTCCTACGAAGGAACCAGAAAGACTCGCGAGAAGGCAAACTCGCCGCGAACTGGGAGGGCCCGTATCGCGTCCGCGCGAAAACGGGGACAGGAGCCTATTTCCTCGAAAATCTGCACGGGGAAGAACTTGCTCGACCATGGAACGCTGAAAAGCTAAAACAATATTACAGTTAAACACTGCCCGCGGCTCACTAGCACCGCGATACAGGGACGCGCTGGGGTACAAGCGCGACACCCCTATAAGAACACGATGATCAGAGACCGCGTTGTGTGTGCGCGAGGACATTTGATCCGGCGGGGATACCTCGGTCGAGGCCCACCGTCGTCGTGCCAACCGGGCATAACACCCAGCTCGCGATGGGAAGTTTATGCCACGAGACTAGGACCTCGACCGAGCTCTTAGCCTCGTTGAAGGTCGGAGTACTCCTCCGGCCGCCCGACCAGCTCTCCACGCGGTCAGGGACGATCAAGGTCGAGCAAATCCCGAAGCCTTATTACTTAGGCAAAAATAAAGTATAACAAACAATAAAGTATAACAAACACCACATCACACACAAGGAAATTTAACAAAGAGATATTATAAAGTACGAATAGCGGGCAAAACACTTGGTCCAAAATGTTACAAATATGAGCCCACAAGCCGGGCGAAAATAACCATTGTGTAAAAAGTACATCAGCTAAGCCCACAAGCCGGGCGAAACAAAATGGCTCGCAGGCCGACCAAAACAAAGATAAAAACCTACTCAACTGCGGTCCCGTCAGGCTCCTCGTGCGCATGAATGTCGTTCTCCCGCAGAGGATACACGATATGGTCATCCACCACCTCAGCATCGGGGTCGATCCCTTCAATGACAAGGTCGGGGTTGAGAACCCGAAGCTGCGCCACGGCACTGCGGAACCCTATACCCGCGGTTTCGATAGAATCATCCTCGGACACTCGGAGATCTTGCTCAAGCTTCTGGAGCTGCGCCACAAACGCCGCACGAGTGGTCAGGAGTTTGTCCTCCTCAGTTTCCCCTTCGGCTGGCCGCACCGCATCTTCCAGCTCGGCAATCCTTACCTTAAGCCGCTTCTCCTCCAACTCCAGCTCAGCGATTCGGGCAAGGTGGCTTTTCTTTGTCTCCTCGACTTCCTTAAGCTTGACCTCGACCAATTGTTGCTGCTTGCTTTGCTCTTTGTTCAGATCTCGGCACTCTTTTAGTTCCTTGCGCATGCCGAGCATCTCAGCGCCCAAGGTATCCAGCGCCTCCTGCAGGCGAGCCAGTTCAGCAGCAGGGCGGGTCTCGTCATTTAGAATGATGGAAGTCGAGCAGATACGCATGACAGCCGACAGGTCCTCAAAAAGCATCTTCCTCCTCACTTCAGTAGCGGTCCCCAGCACGGTTTGGATCTCGGAGGGAAGGGTGCGAGGATAAGTGACCTCGGAGAAGAAGTGAGGTTTTTGATGGCAGGGGGGAAGGTCAAAGCTGGAAGGAACGGGGGGACTGTCTTCACCGCCCAGGTCGACGACCTCTGCAACGCGCTGCCTCTTCGGAGTCCCTTGGGTAGCCGGGGATTGGCTTCCCGCAGGAGTTGTGCGGTCACCCGCGGTCCCCGACACAGCGGCAACAGGCTGGGACGGAGTGGATCCTTCGGGGGCAGCGGTCGTGGAAACACCCTCGTGCGGGGCCCCAGAAGGGGCAACTTCCTGATCTTTGGAGCGCGACACTTCTTCCCGGGCCTACGCTTCCCGGGCCCTCTTCGGTTTCAGTTTCTTCAACCTCTCCTCGGCTCCGGCCATTGTCCCTGCAAAAGGAAAGAAAGCGTTAGTAAAGCGAGAAACACAGATACGAGGAAGAACTTAAGCAAGGACGTTTCACCACCTAACAATTCGATGGCCTCCTCGTCGGAGAAGGTCTCGAGCAGAACGCGGGTGTTTATCAGGCGACGTTCTTTCTTCACCTGCCCATCTGCACCTATTATAGGCTGGCCGTCCAGCGTCTCATGTCGAGCTTCGGTAAAGCTGTCGACGAAAGCTACGATTTTATCGTAGGCTTCCCGCTCGTAGGCCTCCATCTGAACAGGTTTCGTTTTATACTTGTCAACTCCCTTCTTAAAGTGTTCCTCCGTCCAGTACAGAGGAAACTTCGGCACCAGCACCTCCTCGGAACGGCCGTCGACCTCGCGGGTGACTTTCCGGTACAATGAATATATCACCTCGAGGGTGACCGGCTTCACATAGAAATAGAGGAACTTGAAATCCCGGATGGAATCCAAGTAAGTGTGAAACAACGGCTTGCTCTGCTTGAAGGACACCCAGCCGTGTCGACCTCCTACCGACGACCGTTGGAGGTGGAATATGCAGAAGAAAAGGCGAACGGTCGGCACGATCTCCAAATATTTGCATACGAGCTCGAAAGCCCGGATGAAGGCCAGCGAGTTCGGATGAATCTGCGAAGGGGCCAACTTCAACCAGTCAAAGATCCCCTCCTGAAAATCCGTGAAAGGCAGCCTCCACCCCGCCTTCTCGAACATAAACTCGTATAAAGGGACCCGCATTCCCCGGTAAGGGGAGCATATCCGGTGATGCTCCTCGGGACGAAAAACCTTCCAGGATTGACCACTTCCGATTAGTCTGTGCTCAACGGTACAAAAAGCATCGCCCACATCTGGGTACACGAAGATGGACGACATCTCAAGGGCTTCGCTACAGACCCAGTCCTCGAGCGGCCTCTCCTGCGCAAAGGCCATGTGAGCCATGGGGGAGTCAGGCTGGTCGTCGTCGTTTTCCTCGAAATATCCTGCGACCACCTCTGTAGCCAAATCGTCCATTTACCTGAAAAGCAGAAGGAAACGGTGAATTCGATTGGTCGTATCAAATTCACCCCTCCACCGCTGTTCAAGCGAACGGGCGAAGAAGGGGCAAGGCTTTCTCAACTCCCCGACGAGATCGGCCGAGGATCAACTTGCCCACCGGGGAACTCATCGTCTCCCCGGAAGGTTCTGCCCCGTGTCCTCGCGGCACTAACAAATACACTGATTATCAAGGACCCCGAGACATTCAACGGATCCCCGACGTGTTCGTCCCTGATCCCCGAGATGTTCATCAAAAGCGAGCAAGAATCTTCGCACTCTCCCTCTCCACAACTAAAGATTCCCACCGTAATCGCCGGGAATCCCTTCGTTTCTCATGGGAATGTCATCAATTCACCAAGGAAATGTCCTACACTAGTTAAAATCAAAGAAAAACGCAAAATAAAGGTCCGGTTTGGAGCAAATACCTGGTAAGCGGCGGTGTAGGGTTCCGGCACGGAGGTTTCCGGCTGTGGTACGGCAGCGAACGGCGGTCCTAGCGGAGGAAATGCTTCCGACAGAGAGTGCCCGGCGACTGACGGCGACGAGCTACGGCGGAAGAGGTTAGAGAGAGAGGGAGAAAGTTTCTTGAGAGAGAAGCGGAAAAGTGGAGAATGAGCGAGGGGAGCGGCTTTTATAAGCGGTTCTCGCGAGACCCGAGGGGCGTAGGGCACTCGAGTGCGCTACCCTAGCCAGCCGCCCTAGCCTCCCTAGGTAATGATGGCAGGCGACACGTGGCACGCATCCAGCCACCCGTCTCCCCACGCGTGTCGTTTCGGTTTTCCCCAACGCTTCGGATCCGAAACCCTTCATCTCCCCGACCATACGACCAGACACATCTGTCCGACGCCCGACGCTCATCCGGCCGAAGGAATTTCGCATAGGATATCGACCTCTTCGGTTCCTCTCTTAGCGTATCCTCGACATACAATAGCCCTTAAGTCATCACTCTGCCACCTCAGAGCAACGACTTGGGGGGCTCCTGTTCTGGACTGGGCCGAGGCTGCCCAACAGTCGAGCAGGCCCAACCCATATAGCATGGGGAGGCCCAATAGGACCCCTCCGCGGGGCACTTGACTGCTGCAAGCATACCAACGTTCTCCCGAGCACTTTGCAGTGTCGGGCATCGAGGTCAACAGGACAGGAGGACCTCGCATCCCGGCGGAGAGGTACCTCCCCGACATACCAGCTTCTCCCCCGCGAGAATGCCACATACCACTCCTCGGTAGACATGGTCCCTCCCCGCAAGGCCATGTCCGTCGTACGGCTTGTTGGTCCTCGACACAGAAGACTCCTCCCCCGCGAGGAGTGTCTAACGGTCTGTACCACGTGGACACGTTCCAAGTAACCTCCCGCTTCCGCAGGATTCGGTCTGCCCTAATCCCGGAAATCTAGGAACGGTTACCCCAGGGCGAAGACCACGTGCTGGTCTTCACTACGCCACGTAAGCCCTGGCAGTTACTTGGATTGGGCCTGACAATCCAGCCCAATACAAGTAACCGTTGGCCCCGCGCTGGGGGCTCTCTATAAATACCCTCTCACTTGAGAGGGTCAGGTTAAGTCACTTTTCTCACTCTTTGTATTTGCTGTTACTCTGTGCATTCCCTAACTTGAGCGTCGGAGTACCTTGCAGGTACACCCCCCCCCCCCCCCCCCCCGCCGCCGTCCTTCAACCTCACCGGAGCCGGAACTCAACGGACGTCGTTGGCCACCTGAAACTGTCTGATCCAGGTACGATCAGATATCTACATGGTTTTTGATTGACATGAGTATTTCTTGGATACGTGAAAGACAAGTTTGGAGCAAGACAACACACTATTCCATTAAATCCACATCTTTGTAAGTGGATTTATACATTGATCTATAAAGTCACGCCAAATAAGCAAGACTCCAACTATACTCACTTGTCACGTTTAAATCTCTTAATAATGACAACCAATACATATGAACCATAAAATTCGATTTATATGGTATTAAGAGTTTTTTTAATCATGAGACATAATATATAAATTTGTACATGTTGAATTATTTTCCCTTTGATGGATGACTTTCTCAAGGGATATTCGTCCATTAATTCTTTAAGTTGGACTAGTCTGATACTTTGTCTATTCATTCTATCATTGGATGCAGATGCGCCTATAAATTTTTGATAAAGTGTCAAAGAATGACTTGTTCGACAATTCCATGTTTTTACAATATTATTGTACATTCTCGTGTTGGAAGATGAAATGCGTGTCTTTAAGGTCTTCATCTTTCTAATAAATATAATTGGACGTGTAATAAAGTGTAAGAAATATTCTATTTACTTTAACGCAAATGAATATCTACATGGTTTTTTATTGACATGATTATTTTTTGGACATGTGGAGGACAAGTTTGGAGTAAGACAACACACGCTTCCATTGAATCCACATCTTTGTATGTGGATTTATACATGGATCTATAAAGTCATGCCAAACAAGCAAGACTCCAACTATACTCACCTGTCATTTTAAATCTCTTAATAATGACAACCAATATATGTGGACCATAGAATTTAATTTATCTGGTATTAAGAGTTTTTTAATCATGAGACGTAGTAAATGTAAATGTAAAGTGTTGGTGAAATTAGAGTCTCTAATATATGTTGTAATCTTTACTAGTGATCTAAAACCCGCTCTTTCCAAATAAAGAAGTATAAAGTTGTGCAATTTTGATTTTTTAAGATTAAAAACTCTAAATGATTTAACTTTGATATTCTAAAAGAAAATTAAAAAAAAAATACCAATGTAATTGGTGCTTTGAATATAAACTTGCAAGGATAGCATAACTTTAATTTTGCAAATCATTGAGGTTTTGGCCTAATCCCCCTCATTTTTGTATCTATTTTCATTTAATATATCTTGGCCAACATGCATTTTGTTTTAAAAAATTACAAAATAAATATAAAAAAATATTATAAATATAATATTAATTAAAAATAATGTATATAAATAAGTTATTAAAAACAAATGTAATATAAAAAATTAATATGACAATAATATTAAGAAATAAATAAATGGTATATATAAATAAATAAACAAAAATTTAAATAATATTTAATAAATAAAAAATATTATATATAGATAAGTATATAAAAATGACAAAAATATAATAAATAAATATGACAATAATATAAATAATAAATGAATTATATATACAAATAAATAAATAAAAATGATGGCAATATAAATTAATAAACATGACAATAATATAAATTAAAAAATAGAAGATATATATAAATAACTAAATAAAAATGACAATAATATATAAAAAATAGGTATTATTTCTTATAATCACATCTTACAATAATATAAATAAATAAGTAATATTTCTTATAAATAAATATGCATTAGTTTTTATAAACACATCATACCACACATTACTTTGTTATAACCAAATATTAAGAGTGTTTTATGCCTATAATTATTTCAAACCTACATGACATATTCTACCTTCATTACCAATGAAAATTATACCTACAATCACCCCATTAATGTTTAGGATCGTTAAATACCTTAAAGTGAGGCTTCGAAAAATAAAAAT
This sequence comes from Lathyrus tuberosus, assembly GCA_022829125.1. Classification (NCBI taxonomy): domain Eukaryota; kingdom Viridiplantae; phylum Streptophyta; class Magnoliopsida; order Fabales; family Fabaceae; genus Lathyrus; species Lathyrus tuberosus. The sequence goes on from JALAZF010000253.1 coordinate 8,058,028, forward strand.
CTATGTTTTTGGTTAAAATATGGTCCTTAACTCGATTCAGGGAAGCCCTTACTCGATTCATGTAAATAAGATTGTATCTGCTTATCCGTGATGCTTTTTGAATCGATTTAAAATATTAATGATCTGATTTAAACCTGCGAAAACTGTCCTAACTCAATTAAAACCTTCCTGAATCAATTCATACATTATTTAAATCGATTCAAACAATATGCAATCCAGAAAAACAACATTCTAACACCAGAATTTCCACCTCTAACTTATGGGAATCACCAATAACCTCAATCTTCATCTAGACACACTTGTGGCTTCCTAAAACACATAGGAACACAACATTTTACACAAAAATCTAACAACCAAAATCCCTAATTACTAACATGTATTGTCCATCATTTCTACACCTTACTTCAATCTATTAAACTAGTTGAATTCCTAGTCTAATTTCATGAATGCCATTAAAGTTTATCTATCCTTAACAATAGTCAAGACTTAAGAAAACCAACTTTTTGATGGAAATGATGCTGGTGAATCCTCCAACGCATTACTAACTTGCTTAATGCATTATTAACTTTACTTGAAGTTCCAATAACATTTGTGAAAAGACTAAAATACCCAACTAGGGTATGTCTATCTTACCTTTCAATCTTATAATTCCATAGTCTTTCACACATACATGGTTCTCAACACACTCCATATGTCCCGAGGAAGTCCTAGATTAATTATACAGCATAACACATCCATTGATCTAAATAAGAGAATGCGGGATGTTACACCCCCTAATTAATTTTGTCCTTTAAATTCATGTTTTCCCTACAAATAGATAAGTTATTTGTATTCATGACTGCAACCATGACACACCTTCATTCGGTCCATACTTTAAGCTTCCCCCATATGACACGATTCCCTTACTTCACATCTAGAGGTCTCCACTTAAATGATTGAAACTTCGAATGATTACTTTATTTCTTCTTCTGCTCTTCCTGAAACAATCTCATATTGGACTCAAAGTATTTCTACTTGGTTCTCCTTAGATGTTCTGAAACAATTTATTGTTTGAATCTCCTACATCACCCAAATTAAATTGTCATAAGTTGTCTCATATCCACTGTCAAATCCTTTATTGGCCTTTTCGTCGGGTCAATGTCATTTTCATCGTTAAATAACTTGACTTGTGATAAGCGAGACTTTACCTCAACCACCTTTCAACCTAAATATGGAATCAAAACTTGTCTTCGGGGTGGCAAAAAATTCAACTTTTTCAGATTAACCGTCTGAAAGTGATTAGTTACACTAAGATTCCCTCTAGAACTTGCTTTTCAAAGAATTAATAACCTTGAAGTTGATCACTATCCCTTCAGACTACCCATATGGTTGTTAAACGTTCAACTTCATATACTTAAACGAGAGTTTGACTAGCTGATTTAATACCTCTACTTAAAGCACTCAATTCGACCCATAACCCTTCATTTTGTTTTTCTTAGAATAAAATTTCGATTTTACAGACATATCAGTTGAATTGATTTCTTAACCGTGCGTAAAATCAGTGGTCGCATTTTGATCAGTTTGAGTCTTTTCAATCAGACATTTTTACTGCAAAATTTGACCTTTATTTGTCTATTTTACAGAAGTATATTTCACGTAGATTATTTTAATACATTCATTTTATTTTTTCACGCGAGTTCACATCCGATTTTTATTCATTTTAATTACTTTTATTTTTGTTTTTTTAATCAAAATGTCCAGAAAAAAAAATAGAGACGAATAAATAATCATTTTATTTTTATTTGATTTATTTAAAAAGATTTGAATTTAATTGCATTTTATTCTTTTAAATTCATTTTTTATCCTAACAATATCCAAGGGGCATTTTCGGTAATGCATTTAATTGTGAAAACCCTAATTTATTTATTATTTTGTGCTAACTCTCTTGGCCATTGGATTCAATTAATCAACAACTCATAATTGTCCCAATCCATTCACTTGGATCCCTATCCTCTCATATCACTCTCCACCAATCAAAATTTTAAAAAGAAAACCAAGGAAACACACATGATCATTTTTTCCACTCAACACACGTGAAAGGAAAAAAGTACTTTTCATGATGCACTCACCCTGACTTTTCAACAAGGACCCTCTCTCAATTTTTAAAAACACAAAAAGAAAGAAAAAATGTTTTTGATTTTTGCTACAATTAACAAAACAAGAAATAAAACCATAACTTCAACCATTTGAAACTCCTTCCACCCACCTTCACCACTACATCCCTTAATTCTTTACTGAAAACACCTCACAAAACAACTCTTTGCTCTTGCTTCTTCAACAACTTAACAATAACCAACACTTCAACCAAAACTGAAACCATCCTCTTCTTCTTCATTTAACAACCCCCACGCACCACGGCATATCCCAATGGATGTCACAGATCCAACCACAATAACTCTCCTTTCTACTCTGGCCATGAACACTCAATCGTGAACCCCCACCTCCATAACCAACAAATTTGTCGGAGATCACCTTGTACTTCAGCCACCAACTCACAAACCACACAATAATCGACCTTCCTCCCATAACATACTACCTCTTCTTTAATAAAACCTCTCTCGACAACCTCATAGAAGAACCATCGTGTACAACCACAATTTACACCATAACAACCACTATTTTAAACAACAACCATTTCAAGTTTAAAAATCTCACCGCCATACCGAATCTAACTCAGTTATCATTAACAAAATCCATCCATCACCACCATAAAAACCGGTCGAGCCACCAACAAGCCTCACTACAAAAAAACTTGTCTCTTGCCACGTGAATTTCACGTCACAACCTTGAAATTCACTTCACAACAAAGTTTTTGCGACGTGACCATTCACGTGGCAGGAGGACGTGTCGCAAATTTTTTGCCACGTGAATTTCACGTCGCAACTTTGCCACGTGAACTTCACTTCACAACATTTTGCACAGAAAATCCCTTTTAGTCTGCCATGGCTCAGTAGTGGCAGGTGGTGCAGAAAACCTGTAAGTCTGTTGCCACGTGAAATTCACTTCACAACTTTGCCACGTGAATTTCACTTCACAAAGTTGCGACGTGATTTTCACTTCACAACGTTGTGACGTGAATTTCACTTCACAACCTTTTTTTTTTTAAATAAAACCTTTTTCAAAATATATATACTATTCTTAAACATACTACTAATAAACGTATATTATTCTTAAACATACTACTAATAAACATATATTATTCTTAAACATACTATTAATAAACATAAACACACATTAAACATAATATTAAACATATACTACATATACTTTAATATAATTTAATATACTTAAATATTAATTTAATATAAGTTAATATTCTATTTTTTTAAATATACTTTAATATTAATTTAATATACTTTAATATTATAATGAATATTAAAAATTTAAAAATTTGAATAATATAATCTGTTTTTTTTATAAATAATATATATTCTGTTTTTTTATATTCTGTTTATTTATATTCTATTTTAAATATAAACACATATTAAACATAATATTAAACATATATTACATATACTTTAATATAATTTAATATACTTTAATATTAATTTAATATACTTTATATTAAAAAAATTTATTCGTAAACATAAACTATTAAAAATTTATACTATTCAAAATATATATACTATTCTTAAACATACTACTAATAAACATAAACACATATTAAACATAATATTAAACATATACTACATATACTTTAATATAATTTAATATACTTTAATATTAATTTAATATAAGTTAATATTCTGTTTTTTAAATATACTTTAATATACTTTAATATTAATTTAATATACTTTAATATTATAATGAATATTAAAAATTTAAAAATTGGAATAATATAATCTGTTTTTTTATAAATATTCTGTTTTTTTATATTCTGTTTTTTAATAAATATTATATATTCTGTTTTTTTATATTCTATTTTAAATAATACATAAAATATGTTTTTAATAAATATATAATATATAACATATTATGTTTTTAAATAAATATATAATCTGTTTTTTATATTCTGTTTTTTAATAAATATTATATATTCTGCTTTTTTTATATTCTATTTCAAAAAAGGGTTTAATGGTAATGCACTGTCAGTGTAAAAAAACATTACGCATACATCCAATCAAAACATTTTAAAGTGCCAAATCATATAAATAATTTAAAATTTACGGGCTGACTTGGCGGGATACATGGTTGTCATTGGTTGACAGTGTAAAAATATTTTACACTGTCAGTGCACCATCCCTTTTCTCTTCAAAAAATATATAAAATCTATTTTTAATAAATATATAATATATTATAAATTCGGTTTTAAAATAAAAATAATATATATATATATATATAAATATATATAATAAAAAAATTATTCTGTTTAATAAATATATTTATTTTGTTTATATGTTCTGTTTAATAAATAAATATTTATATATAAATAAATATAAATCTTTTTAATAAAAAAATCATATATTTTCGTTTTAAATAATATATTAAAAAATACATTTTTTGTTTTATTTATTAAAAACGAAATAATATATAACAACAAACACAAAGACCAAACATTTTCGTTTTTCATTCATATATATCACAATAAACAACAACATCTCAATAATATATAAAATCCAGGAAAAAAAATAAAAGACAAAAATACCTCTTCTTCAATCTTCTTGCTCCAATATTATATCTTCAATTTCTTATTCAAAAAAATCTCCTTCAAATCTTTTAACATTTGACAGAAAAAAAATGAATAAATTATGTCAAATATATTAAAATAAATGTAAGTGGATTTGGAAATTGAATGAAAAAGAGGAAGACCATCAAAGAATCAATATTACCTTTAAGTTAAGTATGGAGATGAAAAAATTGATTGGGTGTTGCAAAGCGAAAGAGAAGATCAGAGGAAGAGGAAGGAAAAAGAGGAAGAGAAGATCAGAGGAAGAGGAAGGAAAAAGAGGAAGATAAATAGTTTTGGAAATAGGAAGATAAAGAGATAGAGTGGAGAGAGAAAGGATAAGAAAAGAGGAAGGGAAATCATTTTGGAAATAGGAAAGAGATAGAGCAGAGAGAGAAAGGATAAGAAATGCAGATAATGGTCTGGGAATGAGTAGCGTGTTCATTAAATAACCCAAACTAGTGACGTGAATTTCACGTCGCAACCTTGTGAAATGAAATTCACGTCGCAACACCAACGGTTATAATTTGAATAATAACTTAGAAAATGAAATTAATGTGGATATTTAATAGCCCAAACTAGCGACGTGAATTTCACGTCACAACATTACGAAGTGAAATTCACGTCGCAGCACCCGACGTTCATATTTTAAATTTTGAATTTGCAAAGTGAAAATCACGTCGCAACTTTACGAAGTGGAAATCACATCGCAACTTTGTAACGGTCATAATCCCAACCTGCACACTCTGTGCCCCATCATTTCACCGTCAGACATTTTTTCCCTCTAAAAGCTTGCGACGTGAATAACACTTCACAAGCAAAATTTTGAAATTTTCAAAATTCTCTCTTCTGTACGTCATTAACCTTTTTATTTTTTTATTTAAATTCAAATGTTGCGACGTGATTTTCACGTCACAACGTTTTTTTTAAATAAAAATCTTTTAACCCACGTTCTATCTTGGAACGTATTATTTTAATGTTAAATATGTTAGTGACGTGAAAAACACGTCGCAAACTCCTAATTTTAGCCACATGTTTTTCATTTCACTAAATCACGTGGCTGGATTCAACATTTCTTGTAGTGCCTCCCTCCATAAAGCTCTAAAGAGTTACACACACGAAGCCACTCACATCTGTTTCCGACTTCACTTTTCACCACGACACCGAAACGATAACAACTCTGACAGCACTCTGACATTGTAGCAACAACACAAAGTGGTAACATCAACAATGATTCTGCATTTGGGTAAATTTCAATTTCGATTCTTTTTTTGGAATTTTCGTGCACCATATTTATTGTATTGAGTGTGTAAATTTTTTATTTGATTGCGTTGCGTTTTGAATGTTGTAATAGTTTATAACCATGTAAATATATATTGTGTTGATTCTAATTTTTGTTGATTTTTCTACGTTGTGTAAATTGGATATAATTTGTGGTTTCGATGTATTTTATACACCGTTATGCCGCTGAATTTTCATTTCGATATATTGATGAAATATTTTGTCGTGTTACGGTTCATTTCGCTTTGTTTACGTGTGACATTTCACAAATCATTATCGTTGCATTGTGTTTTGTATTTTCATTGCGTCTAGCACGATATGTTCTGTTATGTTGAACTCCTGTTGCGTTTACTTTATTTTTCGTTGTGTTATGTTATTTCGTTGCGTCTCGCACAATTCATTGTGTTACGACTCGCTCTCACGTACATTAAGCCTTGTTTCATTATAATCCCATTTCTTTGTGTTACATTAACCTTTTGCGGCCTTGCTTTACTTTGCATTACGTTAACCTTCCGCGGCCTTGCATTACTTTGTGTTATGTTAACCTTTCGCGGCCTTGCGTTACTTTGCGTTACATTAACCTTTCGCGGCCTTACATTATTTTCCGTTACGTTAACCTTTTATGGCCTTGCGTTACTTTGCGTTACGTTAACCTTTCGTGGCCTTGCGTTACTTTGCATTACGTTAACTCGTTGCCTTACGTTACTTATCGTTACGTTAACTTTCGTGGCCATACAAGAGAACTCGCAACCTTGTGAGAGAATTTGTGGCCTCACGAAAGAACTCATGGCCGTATGAAAGAACTTGTAGCCTTACGAGAGAATTTGTGACATTGCGTTCTCAATACGCGACATGTCCATCTCACAGCCTCGCATTACAACGCACAACTTGGCATTACGTTTTACATTTTTACATCTTACTTTCGCACGCTAACCTATTTTGTGCATTGTGTTAATTCTCGATTATTTTTGCACAACTCTTTTATTTTCACGTTTAAATCGACTATTTTCACAATTTAACTCGATTAAATCATTTTCAACAATAATGTAAGAAAAAGGTTACCTGGGTGTAATATCCAGTCATAGTTCCGAGTGTTAGACTCAAGCTGTAATAGCTTGCAAATCCAAATGCTTGTCTTTCGCCTAAAATTCAAGCGCGTCTCCTTTTCGCAATAAAAAGACTACTTGGGTGTAATGTCCAGTCATAGTCCCGAATACTAGGCCCGAACCATAATATCTTGTAAGCCTGAGTGTACGTATTCCACTTAAAACATTTGTAAATACTCAAACCTTTTCACTACAAAATGGATTAAAAAGACGACCTGGGTGTAATGTTGAGTCATAGTCCCGAGTATTAGACCTAAACCATAATAGCTTACAAGTCATAAATACTCATCTTCCAACCCTAAATCATACTTAAACCTTTTCTTGCCCAAGTGTGAATCTTTTCAAATTCATTTCTCGTCCAAGTGTGAATCCTTTTAAACAAGTATTTCTTCGCCCAAGCGTGAGCCTGCCTTTCTCAACCATTGAGTCTTTTGCCGCCCAAGTGCGACTAAACTCATTTTCGAAATTAAAATCAAACAATAAACAAAGTTTTCAATAAAGAACTACGTAGCCTTGAGTTCCCCCTCGCACCTGGGGATATGTAGGAGCAGGATTTTGAAATCTTGTCAGGCAAATTAATAAAAAACCCAGAAAAAGATTTTTTTTTTCTTTCTTTTCATAGCTCGCATTAAGTAGAAGAAAACAAATAACATAAGCTAATATTATATCACAAAACTAACTAAATGGTTTCCATTTAATATAATGGATGTAAGGGGTGTTAATACATTCTCCTTGCATAATCGACTCCCGAACCCGAATTTGGCTGCGACGACCATTTTTTTTCTTCTTTTAAGAGTTTTATCGATATTTTCCCTTTCCTTATTTTAAATGAATAATGTTCGGTGGCGACTCTGTTCAACCATTTTTGCAAGCACGCGAACACTTCACGAAGGATCGTATTTTCCGAGATGCGACAATATGTCACTTAATTTTCTAATGCACTATTTGATTTCCATGTTTCATTGCAGTCTCTAAGCCTCATTAAAGATTTAGTTGGAACCCATTAACACAAGGACACATACGCAGAAAAATTTGATTTCAAAGGAAGGACACTTACTAAGGTTAAGTAAACCAATTATTACGTTATCAAAAGGAGAGTCTAGACTTGAGATGCATTGAACAATTGTAGTACTCGAACGATTGGTTAAGTCTTCATGGGTCAACATCTCTACTTTAACGCTTATGTGGTCACTGCAAAAGGTAAGGAAATTTATATGAATTGTTAAGGGATAATCTTCAGTCTAATTACCGCTTGCAATAACACTTATAGATATGCTTATAGTTACTTAAAGGTGTGATAAAATGGTAAGACTGACAGGAGGAAGATTTTAGGTCAACAATAGGAATGTCAGTTGTGTTTGAAGCATCTCCTCATGTGCAGAATAGAAGAGCACCAACGAATGGTGATGACATTCTAATAAGGTAGTCATTTTAGGTTTTATATGTGTATCATATGATCCAAATGCAAATAGAACTAAGCTTAGCCATCAGTATCCCTAGACGTCTCCAACGTGATTTGGGTGTCCTAGTGATGACAGTTCGTCATTACATATAATCAGTCGAAGAATTGGGGAAAACAAGCAAAAGAGGAGCCAAAATGATGAAGAAAGACCCAAGAATGAGTGAAAAATAGCCAAGTATGAAAGACTAAGACTTAGTAAAAATTCTGGTGAAAAGGGGTGAAAAAACACGCAGCTACTGGAAAAATCACGCACAACATCGCGTGTCATCATGTGCGCGATAGAGGAGAAAAGTTTACATTGCACGTGATGCTTTCATAATGCGTGTGATGGTTGCTTTTTTTGGGCTTTTTGTGATGCATTTTGACCCGTTTTGACAGCTATAAAAGGAGATTTTCTTCAATTTTACAAGGGCTACGAAATTTGGCATTGGGAGCACGATTTTACAGCATCAAAGGGTGATTTTGAGAGCATTAGATGCCATTGGAGGTCAATCCTTCAAGGGAATTCATATGTTATTCTTCTTTATTCAATTGCTACTTTAATTTTCATTATGAGTGGCTAAAGTTCCTCTAGGTTAGGTTGTGTTATGATGAACTTTATTCAATCTTGTTGGCATTATATGGCGGTTAGACTTTGTATGAATCCTTTGAATTATAATTTTATTCAGTTATTTCATGTGCTTAACGCTTATTATTTGAGATACTCTGTTAATCTGTTATTAGACACATAGGGATTCCTGACCCGTAGCCTATGTGTTGGACCTATGGCAACTATTCTACTTAAGCTGATTGAATAGGGATATGAGAGCTCGAGTAGTGGCACAAGGAATTAACGGTATGCACATCGCCTAACACTGCTAATGCTGGCGGACTAGGGATAGAAAGCTCTGATTAGTTGTTAGTGAGTTATTTCATGGGGGACTAGCTATAACAATTTTGTTAATTCACTGTAAAATCTTAAGGAAGAGATCATTCATACAAGGCATCCTACATCAACAAGAAAGGATAAGGGGATTCTAAAACACAACTTGACAGCCTTCGTAACATAGTTTCTCGTTTAATTACTTTTTGCACTGACCGCCAGAAGTATTCGAAGAGCTGGAGCCTTTCTCAGTCGAACTACCTTGGCTCCTCAATAACAGTTTCACATAGGCTCTAGGGTCGCTCGCCTTCAGAGCATCTAATTCTTCCTGCATGGGTAGAATGTTGGTTGGAGCAGTTTTGGTGGCAGACGAGTTAGTTGGTTGCTCTTTTTTGTTATTGGGGGCATCTCTGAGAATTTAATCATCGGCACCAAGAGATGTGTCGCCATCTTTTTAGGTATCTCCAGCTTCCGGATTGACTTGAACTTTATCACCCTCTGGTGGAGGTTATTTGTCTGCAGATGAGTTCTTTAGAGAGTTGTGGGCAATATCCATAAATTTGTGCACTTCTTCATCAGTAGGAGAAGTATCATTGATTGATGTACTAATTTCTGACGATATGAAGGTGAGGTCGTCAACATTGACGAGCTTACTAACTTCACCTAAAGCATGCTTGTCGACATTGGTGTTTTGAATAGGTGAGCTGGTGGTTGGCGTAGGCCTAGCAGTCTAAGCCACTTCGGGTTGCACTTTTAGGTTATTCATGCAAAATAAATGTCTGATTAACATATTATTAAAGCAAGGGACTAAAAGAACCAAAAAGAAGGTGTCGATACCTGCAAAGTATCACCATCAGGACTTGATTTGGCACTTTCGTTCGACGCTAGCTACTTTGATACTGGAGTAGCTTTCGCCACAATAATGGTAGTGACTTTCTTTCCTTTCTTAATTTTGGGAACATGGGCCACTTTAGGGATGGCAGGAATTTTCCTCGACCTAGTATGTCTACTCTTCTTCTTTTGGGGAATGCTCTCCGAGGAGAGATCTTCTGCGTTAGCAGGATCAACAGTCGCAGCTCCGGAGGTGCCCTCGACAGTTTGATCTTTGCCCTGAAAGAGATAAAGTGTAAGAGTAGGAGACAGGCGTAAGATAGAAGCAATATAGCATTACTTTTTGTGGCTATCATGTTTTATACCTAAGCAAGGTCTGACGAAGTTCCCTCAACAGCTTGTTGAAGAAGAGCTTCATCCTTCACATTCTTCTGGGTTCTCTTTTTAAAAGCGACTGTTGTTTGATTGGAAGAAGGGAGTATCAAAGAACCCAGAAGATTAGAAATTGTTAAAACAGAATGGAGAATAATTTATTGAAGTAAAACTTGAGGCTTTCCTCACCTTCGTGTATGGGTGTTTCGACCCTGACATCCTGAATGTCGACATGAAGGTGACCTCGAAAATTGTACAGATCTTGTTTAGTCGGAATCACACGATGTGCATGATTTTAAAATTCATTCTTATAATCCTTCAAAAATTCCCCGCAAACATACCACTGTGGAAACGAAAGGGCGAAGGCTAGAGCCAGATCGCTAGTTGGTAGTGGGGGAAATTTTGGAGTATAAGCTTTGAGGGTGAAGTTGTACCTATCTCTAACATAATAAGGAATCTTTAATTCAGGAAGCTTCGCCGTCAATTTATCTTTAAGAGTCTTAGCCACCTCGTAGATCATCTGTCTAATATCATTTAGATCGTACATAATTTCGAAGTACTTTTGGAAAGCTTGAATTTCTTTAACGTGAGTCGATCTACCTTTGTTGAACTGTTTCTACAAAGAAGCAAAAGCGTTAGTTATGTGTTTCCTTATAGTATCAGCATCAATGAATTCTTTATTGTAGTACTCCTGCCACCAGGTGAGACAAAGTTCGTTTTTCTTGTCGTAGAAGGGACGAGGTATAGTCTGGAAAATGCCAAATTGGCACGACACCAAGTTTGGCTGATAAGCGACTATCCTTACATGTTCCTTGGTAGCTTCAAGACGAAAAGAGATGAGTCTTGGAGTGAGGAAGGTTGACCAGGTGCTCTTATTGTCTTTGTCCTTATTACCGTTGCCTACGAGTGGTCGAGTGAACCACTCAGGATCGTCGGGCGAAGGGAGTCATGGTGGGTGTAAAATTATGGCGCCTTGCGAACATGAGCAAGTATAAAGCAAAAATGCCTTGATCTGCTTTGCTCTTGTCAGAAGGAGTGAGGAGGCTTAGTCAAACTCCCTCGCTTGTCTATTGGCTGATAGTTGGGTCATTGTCATCAGGGCGCCTGACCTTTGGCGAGGTTTCAAAGGTGGCATTAAGCCATAGTTGCAATAGCCAGAAGGAGCCAGCAAGAAGAAGTTTATCTTGAGGCCCTATATTTCTCATAATTTCAGTGGCTTCGCCTAGTGCATGGTATAAACATCCTAGGATCAGTTGGACAAAGTTAACTTGTTTTCCTTTATAAAGTTGGTTGGCAAGAGTCAATTACCTCTTTGCCACCTTTAATGATTTGTTACAAAAGACGTATATGGACAACCAAAAAGTCAGGAAGGAGATGTGTTCCTCTATGGTCACTTTAGGATCACCCTTAACATGGTGATCTTCAATAAATTTGGTGAAGCCAACATGATTCTCGTCGAAGTCAATAGTATCTGAGTCAAGATCATAGGGGTTAAAATCTTTCCCTTCTGGTCGAAGGCTAGTTATGGTCGCCACGTCGAAGAGCGTGGGTGTTAGCATCCCACACGGGAGTTGAAAGGTGTTGGTTGTGCTGTCCCAAAAATAGATTGTTGCGACCAACATATTTTGGCAATATGATGGTCTGGTTCTAGAAAATTGAATTAGGTCGAAGATACCTAATTCCTTCCAAGTGGTGCACATTTTGTTCTCTACCTTATCTAACCAAGGAATATATTCCTTACTATGAGTTGAGGGAGCAGAACGAAAGACTCGCGGGTAATTGACTAGATATCCTAAGTCTAAGGTTTTCTTGATGCTAGTCATGGGTTTCGTCATATGATATGAAAGAAAGAATTACTTTGACTTAGAATGATCATCTTTAGGGTCATGCATTGGATTTTACCAGCTAAAGAGAAAGGGATCAGTACCTGACATTTAAAGATACAAAGTTTTTCCTCAATATTAGGAGGTTCTGGTACATATTCCTTGTTCCCAATAGTAGTAGCATGAGTCAATGTGTAGGCATGAGGAACAGGATCCTTGGACGGAGTGGTTTTGGTGGAAAGAGCCATTTTTAGAGGTCTGAGAAATGGGAGAAAACTTGAAGAAGATTTGTCTGGAAGTTCTTCGCGAAGAAAGAAGATGAAGAAAAGTTTGAAATTTTGAAGTTGCCCTATTTATAGAGGAATAAGGGAAGTCCATCAGTTTCTTTCTACTGAGTAGTCAAAGTAAGTGGGGTGACGTGTCACTGAAACTGGAACAACAATTGGGAAAGGTGGCACTTTATAGAGCTGACCCTACCCTATATAGTCGGCGATGTGATGATGGAAGTATGAGAAATTGGAAAAAAACGTAGGTTTTAGGTGACGTTTTGTAAGAAAATCTTGATCACTATGATGTCACCCCATTCGGTGAACAATTTACCTAAGAAAAGTAAAAAACGCCCCTATCTCCTTTTAGATGTCGAAAGAGGCCTTTTTTGGGGGGGGGGGGGGGGATTTGTTAGCTAGGATTTTCGAATAGAGAAGAAAACCCAGCCAACGAGTGTAACCCATTTGAAAGTTATGGTTAACACATAACTTGGACTTAGAAAAATATTGGTGTTGTTGAGAAGTCTTCGACACATATCCCTTTGACCAACTGGACACAACATCGCAATAAAGATGGTCGAAGAGGCGGTTATTTGGGCTCAATTATATCACATTCAAACTTCAGATAACTGCCTAAGTTCTTATCTCAGAAGGGACACATGGAGACCGATAGAAGGCGAGTTACTTGTAGCATTACACGTGGTGTGTTGGAGGGATGAGAATGTTAAATGGTAGTTACTGTAAATTTGTATATATAGGAGTTCATTTGATTGAATTAGGGGTGTTCATTGTTTTACAAAATTCTCACTAAACAAACTCAAAGTATCAAATGTAAAAGAAACGAGAGAATGGCTGAGAATGTGTAAGCGTGATGAAACACCATTATTTTACTTTTCATGCAAAGCTTTTAAGATTCAATAAAGTTATTAATCTTAGTTTATATTTCCTTTGCTTTCCATGGTCACTTTCCAGTTTTTCTTTTTATCTTTATTTTCAAGCTTACGAAATACTTGTTGTTTTTCATTTCAACGTTTCTTGTAAGAAGTTTTGAACAACTAATTCCTTGTATCGTGTAGACACATGTTCTTCGACTGAACCGAATTCAATCATACTAAGAGATAAGGTAATTACCAAACAAATAAGAATCTTAAGCACCATGTCCTAGGACTCACGGGTTGATCCTGCAAGTAAACCATAAGTTTGGAGACCAGCGATTGTTTGCCATTTTTCAGGGTAAACATGTATTCGAAGGGAAGCGATTGCAACTTAGTTGGATACACCGACTCCGATTTTACCGGTTGCAAATCGGATAGGAAGAGCACTAGTGGAACTTGCCACATGTTTTCAAATGCCTTAGTAAGTTGGCATAGCAAGAAACAAGTTTCTGTTGTTTTGTCAATCACCAAGGCGAAATATGTTGCGGCCGGTAGTTTTTGTACCCAAATCTTGTGGCTTAAGCAACAATTACTTGATTTTGATATAAACTTGCAACGTATTCCCATTATGTGCGACAACACTAGTGATATCAATCTAACCAAGAATCCGATGCTACATTCATGCACTAAGCACACTGAGATTCGCCATCATTTCCTACGTGATCATGTTGACAAAGGTGATGTCCTATTCGAGTATGTTGATAGTAAAAACTAACTTACGAATATTTTCACAAAACCACTTGCGACCGAACCATTTTTCAACATCCAAAGGGAATTAGGGATAGTCGATATCTCTAATCTTGCCTAGCGTATCATCTTGTTGCATGCACTTTATATACTCTTACTCTAATCTTCATTGAGATCTCCATCTCATATGAGTGCATGGTTCATTAATCTACATAAGAGGTAATATTGTTCCTATTTCGTTCTCTTTCTTAGTAAGTCTTTTCTTCTACTTTATTTGTTGCTAGTATTCCAAATGGCTAATATCCTTAATGTATGAAGTAATTTATCAATATTCACTTCCAAAAATTTATATTGATCTTTGTCAATTATATGTTTATAGCGATATTGTGACATTCCTCCTATATACTTGAAACACTTTCTTTGGTGCATTTGGCTTGTTATGTATTATTTCATGAACTATGGTTGAACATATTATGAAGTTGAATGAACTCTTGTTGTGTGTCACCATTATGTTTACATCTCTATTTTTGGTTTGAGTGGTGATAACTTCGTTTATCGCCTTCCTTGGGCACATGCGTGTGCAATATTTTGGGAGCACCAAAAACATATGTCACGTAATCGTGTGACTTCTGTAGCAGCTCAAGGGTTTATTTGTATGTTATATATTTCATTTTTCATGTTCTTTTATCTTATTTTAGCACTATGTGTAGCAATTATGTTCTATTGTTACTTGGCGTGGTTGTATTTATGTTTAGGCATTCTAAATCAATGTGCATATCATTATATGTGAGTGCTTTCATATTGATATTCTTCTCTTTGCAAATTGCCTCTATGTGGTATTTTGTATTCGTTTGTGACTATTGATACTTCTAATTGTTTGCTTGTTCTCTTTTTGATGTTGTCAAAAGGGGGGGGGGGAGTATACACAAGTTGAATTTGGATACACATATTCAGGGGGAGTCTTCAAAAAGACAACGTCGCTAAACACACCGTCTCATGTTTTGCCATCATTAAAAAGGGGGAGTATGTGAGTGCCTTTGTATTTTGAGTGATGTCAAAATTAGTGTTAGTTCTTGGATTGGCTAGAGTTTTAGTAAAACAAAGTTGTTCAATGTTGATGTCACATGGGTGATGTCTTAACATTGAGTCTTAACATTGAATAATGTTAAGTGGTTAAGTTGTTGAAGTGTTGAAGTCTGATGTCACATGCGATGTCATGACATCAGATCTGCAGAAGATTAATAACATCAGGTTTAGTGATGTTGTTAGGGCTGTGCGTTTTAGCTGGATATTGGGAGAGCTGTTAGTCTCATTGGATGCGGATATCTTGGGATAGATATTCTCTGTTGCATAGAGATTTGATGCATATTTGTAGGGAGGTTTAAAGACTGAGATTTAAAAAGATTTTGGGGATAAAATCTGTGTTGAAGATTCAGTTTTAAATAACAAATCAGGTCAGATATTGTAGCAGGTCCAAGTCCAATTTAGATAGCTATATAAAGCGCATCAATCCTAAAGGAAAAACAACGAAGAAAAAGAGCTAAAGACTGAGAGTCGTTGTGTGTCTTCGTGTATGTATTGTAAACCATTCTAGTGTGAATTGGTATTGATGAATTGAGTTGTTCATGATCAAAGCTGTGAAGCAGAATCAAGTTGTGTATTTCAAAGTGTGTGATCTTTGAAGTGATTTAGGGATTGAGTAATGTTATCATATCTAAGTGGTCTCTTAGGTAGAAGGTTCATTGGGTAGTGATTAAGTTTAGGAGATGTCAACTGGGTTGTTGAGTCTGTAAATTTGATACTACTAATAGTGAAATTCATCCCTGGCTTGGTAGCCCCCAGACGTAGGTAGTTAGACCGAACTGGGTGAACATTTCTTTGTGTGTTATTTACTGTTGTGTTATTTTGTCCATTGCAGAGTGTGTTGTTGTGACATTAAGTGTGACATCACATATCTGGTACCAGAATTTCAATTGGTATCAGAGCAGGCATCCTGTCTGTCTCTGGGTGAGATCTAGGGAAGTTACTTTCTGGTGTAAAGATGGACAAAGAAGTTGGAGGATTTGTCAACAGACCCCCTATTCTAGATGGCTCGAATTATGATTATTGGAAGCCAAGGATGATTACCTTTTTGAAATTCTTGGACAGCAGGGCGTGGAAGGCTATCATAAAAGAATGGAAATCACCTGTTATTATTGAGAAAGATGATGCTGGGAAAGAAAAAGAAGGCAGCTCAAAACTGAAACCTGAAGAAGAATGGACCAAGGAAGAAGATAAGCTTGCCCTTGGTAATTCTAAAGCCCTCAATGCTATTTTCAATGGAGTTGATAAGAACATCTTCAGGCTGATCAACACGTGTGAAGTTGCTAAGGAAGCATGGGATATTTTGAAGACTACACATGAAGGAACATCTAAAGTTAAGATGTCAAGACTTCAACTTCTAACATCAAAGTTTGAAAGTCTAAAGATGAAAGAAGAGGAGACTATCCATGACTTCCACATGAGTATTCTTGAGCTGTCCAATGCCTCTAGTGCTCTTGGAGAAAAGATGACTGAAGAAAAGCTGGTGAGGAAAATTCTTAGATCCCTTCCCAAGAGATATAAGATGAAGGTGACTGCTGTAACACCCCGTTTCCCAAATACATAATATAATAATAATTATAATAGCACTTATCAGAGTTTTCATAAAATACGGGATATTACCTTCTTTTCAACTTTATAATAATAGTAACTATAAAAATAATACTTTATTAATTCCATAAAAATTCCTTTATAAAGGTTTATACAAACTGCAGCGGAAAAATATTTTTTTTATAACATCACCATCTTCAATTCAAATGGCACTAAGGCCTTCATTACAACAAATAAACAACTTCTTCATAATATGTTTCAAAATATAATACGTAACCAAATAGGAATAAAAACAACTAAACAAGACCCATCCCGTTACGTATCAGAGCAGACTCCTACACAAAGACACAAGAGACTCCGAACTCAAGCATCAACTACTCCAATGAATCTGCACGTTACCCACGTAAGAGGTAACATTCAAGCAGAAAGGGTGAGATTTCACAATTCATAATAAAATGATAACATAGTCAGGAATTATCATGTTCAGCAACTTACAATCCTTCACCAATAACAACACATAATGCAGTTTATCAACAACAACAATATATTATCATATTATAGCAACAATAGCAATTTATCACGTATGTGTAGTTAACAACTGACATCAAAATCAACACCACATATAACAGCAACCATACAACATCAACTACACATTATTATTCATATTTATCAACAGTTTACGACATCATCAACAATTAGCAGCATCAACAATTAACATCAACATCATATGAAATGCAAGTGCAATCATGCATGTGGTACCCAGGGCATAAGCCCTCAACATTTTTCCTAAAATAAGGATCCAAGGCATAAGCCTCCAACAGTGCCAATCCAGGCCAACAACAGGGCATAAGCCCTCAACAATGCATATGTAATCATGCCAAATGAAATCAGCTCAAAAACATCAACAATCAACATTTGGCACAATGGCCCAAGGCATAAGCCTTCAACAACGTCATCAACAACAACATCATCAATATTGGTACAAAGACCCAAGGCATAAGCCTTCAACAACAAACATCAACAATAACATAATTTATTTCATCAAGTAAATAATTACTCCCAACATCATTTTATACATCATTTGATTCGCCCAAATGCGTAACACAACTACCAACGATCGACACAATCAGATTCAAATAATTATTTAAAATATCAAACGAAGTCGGAATCATGCAAATGAATATGTCCCGGAAAGCTTAGAGAGTCTATTTCAAGGATATGAATTTTATTTTAAGACCTAATACACCAATCAGTTCGGTTTAATCAAACCATAAGAACACATACTCACACCGGGCAGAATATTTTGTCTAACTTCAAAATGATGCCAAAACTTATATACGTATGATAAAATTCCGAAAATTTCCAGTTGGAAAGGTCATTAAGTCCTCTTTCCAACGCAACTGACGCCACCCCAAACGGACTTATGACGCTCCAGTTACACTCGAAACAAAATGACCAACGCATGACCGAAATCGCCAACATTTATGGTATAAAAACAAGGCAACCACTACTATTTAAGAACTTCTGGACTTAATTTCTCCATATAAACATAAATATTATCGCGTTAGCTTTCTAACGCTTCGAACGGGACCTCAAACGGACTTACAGAACTCAAGATATGCCCAAAACAAGTCGGTCAATATACTTCTACAGTCTCCTGCGATCCCATTATGGAAATTTCACTCTTAAACTCATTTTTTTTCAACTTAAAATTATGTCAAACATTTCCCCAACATGTTCAAATGGCTTATTTTGAAAATAACTTATTATTGGTCAATTACTTTTTGTTATTTCACTCTAACCCTATCAACCAACATCAATTCTAACAACATTATGCCATCAAAATTCGTCCCCATTCATCAATTCAACACAAATCAACATTTAACAACATTATCAACAAACATATACAACCCTATTACATCAATTCATGATCAACTCAAAAACATCCCTAAACAACCCTAACCCCAAACATACATTATCAATCCCATTATAAAATGTTAGTCCCCCCTTACCTTGTAACTGGAGGCTCTAACTCAAAGGGTTTGCAGAATGTTACATTCCTTTCTTTCTCTTTTCTCTACGTTCCGTTCTTCACACTTCTCAGCCAGCCTTTTCCCAAATGATCGTATCAATGTTACGATCTAACTCTATTCTCCCTATATTATATTTCCCATATTCCAATAATAACCTTAGGACCCCTAATATCCCAAGTTATTCCAATTCTACCCTTCTCAACTTATATTTTATTTTAATTACTCAATAATAATAATAATTAACTAATTATATTATTATATGTCATCATCAACATCACGCAATTCATCACAAAACACAATAATTCATAAATCATCACCATAATTAGTCAAATTAATTAATTAGACTCTATAAATAATAAAATAAATAAAAGAGGGCGTTACAACTCTCCTCTACTTAGAATGTTTTCGTCCTCGAAAACACACCAACAGAAACGAGTCCAGATACAACTCTCTCATCCGCTCCTCACGCCTTTAAATCCAACTCTTGCCAAAAGGCCAAACATACACTACCCTTACTAAGGTAACTTCCTTGTTTTAGCCATCTACCGAAATTCCCAAGTTTGAATACCACGCTCTCATCGGAGTCAAACCACATCGCGGTTTCTACACTTCTTAATATACAAAGTGTCATAAACGTAATTCCAACACATCGAATGGGAAAATCTCTCACTTATTTCAATCAACTACTAATGGATATCTCAAGCATTCCTTCGTCTATGCACCCAAACTTTCAATAATCCCCGCAGGGATTAAATAACTCTCTTCTCCAGATCATCTGTTTACGGTTCATAAGAAGAATTCCATCCGACTTAGTACTAACACAATCTGTGCTCCTTACCAAAATGTCAATTATAAATCCCGTATTTCAATCGAACACAATACTCTACAGAATATCACAACTTTCATAACCTTGCTGATATACTACCCATTAACTTTCTCCATCACATTCAACCGTCGAAACAATAGTTCATCAAATTCTAATACATCTTCATCACCTCTGACAGAATATTTATCTTCCTTCGGCGTCCTTTCTCAAACATTATTCTTTTAATTTTCAAGCACACTAATAATACGAAAACGATACATAAATCCAATCCCACTATCTTCATCAACATAAATTCATCATTCTATCCTTAATACATCAAAACCAATCATTCTAATCACTTTAAATTCATCCATTGATTCTCTTAATTTTTTCCTCAATAGATCCACCAACCCACCTCGGTATTTCCTTCTTGGTAATATCTTAAATTGCACCACCAATTAAATTTAATCCTGCGAGTTTCTCTATCAACTCTATCTCACGATTCATAATCGTCGCCGTAAGCAATATCATATGATTTAAACATTAGTCACTACATAAATATTTCCAAAATAATCGCTCACATAAAACATAGTTCTTCAACAGTCCTAACCATCTTGTCTGTCACATAATAACCTCTCTCGAGTCGACTAAACACTTCAATTTCTGCGATTACTAAATACCTCCATCTTGGTCTTCAAAGGTTACATTACCCACTTACAACACAAACTCTCTTTTAGAAACATCACACTGAACCACTAAAAGATTTCTGCCCAATTCTGCAAAATCAACATCGAAGCAACCACTAACACTTCTTCGGTTCAAACTTTCCATTCTGGATAATCCAACTTGCACTTCTAGATATCTCAGCACCTAGCCGTATACACCTCTACACTAGCAGTTTCAACCTTCAGAATGTTATTCTAGTTAACTCAAAATCCGACGATATCCAACCTCAATTTGTTCTCACTAAACAACATACAAAGTAAACGATTCATTAACACGGTCTCAAATCCTTTGGTCTTATCCAAAACAATTCAAATTCACGACTTCACACATATAATTCTTATACCAACATACCTATCTGATCTCATAATTCGAAATCCTCCAAGTGCATGTCTCTGTGCACGAAAATAAATAACATGTCTATCATAGTGACTCTCATCACATCCCTTCTCTACTCAAGGAAACAAACATAAAAAAACATTTTCTCACATCCTTTCACAACATCTTTATTTTCTTTACAATCATGAACTTAACTCCCAACAATCACCTGAATCAACACATGCGACCGGTATCATAACGTCTATCGCATTATCCTTGATGTATACGGACGCAACTCTACCAAACATCGCTACATCAATCTTAATTCACTATCAAATCTCAATAATAACATACATGAAATCTCATGAAGTCAATGGGTTGCGTTGGTCAGCCTCCACTGAGGTTGATGGTCGACCCCGTCGCCATCACTTATCTTAAGTGTATACTCAATCTCACCACATGCGGCATCACACGCATTCCCAGTAGCAGAAAAATAAACATGTATAGCAATTAGGAAAAGCAGTATTTATATTTGTCCTAATCATCCTAGACTTATAAAGCTATGATTCCTAAGTTCCTGACAGAAATGGGTTCCCCGGCGGAAGCCCCAATCCGTGGTATTCACACAAGTGAAGAGAAAAAAGGTTTGTCCAAGGTTTCCACCTTAAACGTTTAAGAAAGAAGATTTGGCCCCACGGTGGGCGCCACTTTTCTGTAGCGAGCGATTTTGGACGCGGTTCTTAAGCGCTGGTCGCTCTCTACGGTTTGAGCTTTGACTACAGGTCGATTCATTTTTTATCCTATTGTGAGCTGAATAAGGAAGGGAAATAGATGTCTCCAATTAACCCTGCTTTGCATACTGAGTTTAAATAGCGGTCTATTAAGTTACGAATGCTATCAATGTGGGGGGCCTTTGTACTGGTTATTTGTATTTTCGCCAATATTGTTTTCTTTCTTTTTTACCTGGGCAGAAGGTTTCTGGCGGGGAACAAGGATTAGGATGTTAGGACTGATGCTTTTGAATTACTGCTTTTGATTGATGGAGATATGGGATTTGGTTTTTTTGTTGATTGTGCTCGCTAAGATCTTTTCTTTCGATCTTATGCCTACGTATTCCCGTTTACCGAAACAGGGAAATCAGAGCGTTCGTAGTTCCTCCTATTCTATGGGAGGAAATTGGTTTTTGGTGTCTTGTTCAAAGCCCAAGACGTGAAGCGAAAGGTGGTTTGTATCTTGTTCAAAGCCCAAGATGTGAAGCTGAAAGGTCTATTTGTATCTTGTTCAAAGCCCAAGACGTGAAGCTGAAAGATCTCGGCTTTAGAGAGAATTTGTCATCTCTAAAGAGGGGAGAAGGAGAATTACTTTAACTGGGATACGCGGATCCGAGCAATGCCATAATTTCCGAAGAAAGGGTTTTAACCTGAAGGAGAAGACTTTAACTCAGTGTAGAGCAATGCCATCTTTCCTTAGGAATTTCTCATGCTAAAAGAGGGATAGTGGCGTGGATATAGATGATCCAGAGGCTTGCCGCTTACAGCGATTAGATGAAGGGAAAGGAGTTATTGATGTTTGTGTACTGTGAACGAGGCACAGCTTTGATGCTAAAAGGTTGATTGGATCAACTAGTGGTTTTCTTATACAAAGCCTAAGAGGAGGCTAATTTCCGCTAGGAAAATCATTATACAAAGCCTAAGAGGAGGCTATTTTGTGTCCCGTACAAAGCCCGAGAGAGAGGCTAAAAGTTTTTGACCCGACGATAGAGTCTTTGTGTCTCGTACGAAGCCCGAGATGGAGGCTATTGTTTGTTTGACTCAACGAGGGAGTCTTTATGTGTCTCGTACAAAGCCCGAGAGAGAGGCTAAAACGTTGTTTGACTCCGCTAGGGAGAGTCATTGTACAAAGCCCAAGAGGAGGCTATGTCAGTTAAGTGACAGGTCCAGTATACTGAAAGAGAAAATCAGTTCTTATATGAGCATCACTGTACTCGTGGGTTAGATCTGATGATCAGGGTTGTTTCCTCTTCTTTGGGGAAACTGGAAATCCAAAGGGTATTGAGACTGTCCGAGTCTACGGGTTTCCTTCCTATTTAACGAAGGGGTCACTTGAGAATGTCTTTTGAGACTCAAGGAAGTTAGACTGTCCGTGTCTAGAGTTTTATCTTTTGTACTATGTTTTGAGAAACAGTAGTAGACTCTATGAAAGGACTGTTCTATGAGGATGACTAGGTTCTGTTCCAATACCTCTAGGAGGTCGTCGGGACAATTTGTACGAAGCCCAAGAGGAGGCTGGAAACTTTTAAGAAGCCGACAGGTCCTTGTACGAAGCCCAAGAGGAGGCTATCATTCCCGGAGGAAGAGATCATTATACGAAGCCTAAGAGGAGGCTGTGAATACTTCTAAGAAGCCGTAGTGTCCTTGAATAATGCCCAAGAGGAGGCCGATGCTTTTAAGAAGCCCGTGGGTCAATCATCTCCTTTCCATTGGGAGAGATAACTCTTTTAAAGATAAAAACCACTGGTAAACGTGCGAGGTTTACTATCCAGCGACTTTTAACCTTTAAAGAGGGTTCCTTAGTTAAGGTCCAAGATTATTACCGTAGTGGGTACCCAAACCCTGAGACATTCAAGGCAAGCTATCCACAAGGAATAGATCAAGCCAGGAAAGTTCCAGAATTTGGAAGAAACTCAAAGATGCCATTCACGGAGAATACATTCATCTTGGGGAGTAGAGCTTCTTGACGATTCCTAAGGAGGACAGCCGAAGAGAAGACTGTATCTGGTGCTCCTATTGGGGATCTAGACGTCTATTTCTACGAATAAATGAAACGGCGTCACCTAGTTCTAGACGTAGTTGCCGGGGAAACTCGAAATATCTATACTATTATTACACAGTAGATATGAGTTTATGAAAGGAGACTTACAGTGAGCAGCCCCACAATACAGTTTATAATATGAAAGCAGTAAACGAAAGCGATAACCACTTACTCGGTTGGAGTGCTTCCATGCTGTTTGGTTAGTTGTTCAACAAAGAAAGATTGAAAACAACAGTATATTCAAAATCACAGGAGAAAGTGCTTTGAAAAAGAAAGATTTGGGGCTTACAGCTCAAGGAGAGGCCCAGGGTTTTATCAGTGAGCGCACTGTTTGAATTTGTACAGAGGGACTTATACAAGTGACTGGGCCCAAAATGGTTTTCTGTACAAAGGGATGGGTCTTACACTCTCTCAAGAGGCCCAAAAAGGTTTAAAGAAAAGAGTGGGGCTTATAACACGAGGGTAGGCCCAAATGATTTTTCGTTTAAAAATGGCGATCGCGCCGAGGTTTTCTTTTAACGCAGAGGGACTTATACAATAAGTGAGGCCCAAGATGTTTTGGTTAAAAGGGGGATTGGGTCTTACACTCTAATAGAGGCCCAAAGTGTTTTGAATGGGTCTTATAGCTCAAGGAGAGGCCCAGATGATTTTTATTTTTTAACGGGCGACGATCACGCCGTTTACTTGTACAGAGGGACTTATACAATGAGTGAGGCCCAAAAGGTTTTTGTACAAGGGGGATGGGTCTTACACTCTCTCAAGAGGCCCAAAAAGTTTTGAAAATGATTTATGAGGGTTGAATTAATCCAAAACCCTAATTTGTTTTCAAAATGTATTTAATTGAATAAAAATTCAATTAAAATGATCAAAAATTGTTTAACACATGGAAAACAAATTGTGATCTTGGATTAATGCTTCAAAAATTAAGTATTGACCTACAAAATAATTAGAAAGCATTAAAAGTTGCAAAATCAATGTAGAAAAAATATTTAAAATGCCAAAAACAATCAAAATATTAATTCTTTACAAAAATATCAATTATATGAAATAAATAATATTTTTGGGATTTTTTGTGAAAATAAAATATTTTAACATTTTTGTGAATTATTAAAAAAAGAATCAACTCAAAATCATTAAAACTCAGGGAGAAATTAATTTTTTAATCAATTAAACAAAATCACAAAATTCAAATATTTGAATTTCTAAAAATGGCGCCAAGAACAAGCTGAAGAACACGCGCGTGTTCTTGGTTTCTCAGATTTGCATTTTCTATCCAATCTCCATGAATACGTAATCATATCATGCAATCCACATATCATTATGCTCGCCTCAACCTCACGATCATGTCTATGTACTTTAATTTCATTTAAATTAAACATACAACAAGAAATCACGAAGAGACCTCAAGAACCCTAATTTCTGCATGAAGGCTAGGATTTTTGATACACGATTCAAACAATGCAATTAATTGAGGGAAAATATTCCATGCATGATTATGAACATATGGCCAAATTATTGTGCGAGGAAATATGCATAGATTGAGAGATGACCAAGTATGTGCTTACCTCCAAGTCGTGACAGCAAGTTCAAAGTGATTTTTGATTTGGAGGTGTTACAGATGAGTGGTGATGATCTGAACAACTTCCCTACACCCTATGGATTGTGTTTGGATGGTTGGACTTGATTGAAATTGGCTGGATCATTTTGTGGCACCTCAGCTGCACTTTGGTTAAAACCTTGAGCAACCAGCTGGTGATTTTGTGAAATTGATGTTTCAGAAGTAATCTAAGTGTTTGATTAGCTCATATGTGATGTATGTGAGGTGTGTGAGTGATTGGTTTGATTGGAATTGCTCTCAAACTCAAAACCCGATAGTGACTTGCCTTAGAAGGCAAAATTGGAGTGAAAGAAGAGATTTTGAGGAAAGCATCTGTTAGATGGCTTTGGAGGCTTGGCTCAGTGATTGTCCCCTTTAGATTCAATCCTCTGAGGTGTCTAAGTGGATAGGAGCAATTAAATTTGGCTGATTTTGGCAAATCGACCAAAGTTGCAAATTCTGCCTTGCCTTGACAGATTTCAGCAAGGCAACTTGGCAATGTTGTATCTCATGGTGTAGGTTGAATTTGGCAATGTTCTTGGCCATTTTGGAAAGCTCTCACATGATACAACAACTGTTTGAACAAGTTTGGTTTTGATCTCTTTTGATTCCAAGTGAAAAATCCCCCTACATTTGGCAAAAAGTGAGGCAGAATCTGACTTAGTGAAAATTTCACTAAGTGTTGGAAAAAGTGACATTTTCACTTTTCAGCCACTTTGATCACTCCATAACTCAAAATCCTTAATGAATTGGAATGACTTGTAGTTGAAGTTTTTGTAGGTGATAATGAGGGCTACAAATCCATCTTTGGATGAGAAAAAATGGCCTTGTGGTTTAGGAGTTATGGTCCTCCAAAGTTGGTACCTTTGCCACTTTTTTTTTAACTTAGAAAAATTTCTAAGTTTTATGGTTACCCCTTTTACAAGTTATCTCACTTTTCTTGATTTTTCTTGATGAATGATGATTCAAATCATACATTAACATCATTTTAGGGTTAAAAATCCATTTTGGTGAAAAATCTCAAAAAGTCAAAGTTGACTTTTGTGCACAGTTGACTTTTTATCAGATGAATTCCAAACTGTGCAATTCTTCAGGAAATCATGTCCTTGACCTAAATCAAACTTGATGGACATGTTCCATGGGTGTCATAGGGTATATTCAATCATGTATTAGGGTTTGGGAGCATGTCCTGGTCAAAAGTCAAAGTTACAGTTGACTTTTCTCTTAAAACCCTAATTGTGGTGCAGATGAAATTGAGACTTGTTGCTCAAGCTTCTTGGATCAATCCATTGTTCCAAATGGATCAATATGGTATATTAGAGACCCTCAAATCATGTCTTGAGGTCTTGGCTCATGGTTTGTCCCAAAAGTCAACTTAGGGGTGAATTAGGTCAAGAAACCCTAATTCCTGATTTTTGATGAATGCATCCCCTGAGTCAAAATTGACTTGATGCATGGGTTCATGAGGTTCCATGAAGTATATTAGGTTATGTTTTGGATCATTGCCTTGTGCCCAGATGAAATTTTTTCATCTGGAGGCCCTGGTCGACCAAAACCCTAATTTGGTGACACTGTCGATCTTGAGACTTGATCCACCTAGAAGGGAGCAGCTTTGTGCTTAATCCTTGAAGTAGAAGTCCTTTTGATCCTTTGAGGATGTTTGAGAGATTAGACAAGTTGAAGATCATGTCATTTCTTGATTGATCCTTTGTCTAAGCACTCAAAGAGGGCTTGAAACCCTAATTTTGATTGTATTGGATGCTCACCCATCTTTGGGGAGACTGATGAAGCATGATGGTTCATCCATATTGTGATGATGATTTTCACAATGATGGGAAATCTAAGTGGTCAAAATTTGGGGTATTACAGATGCCCCTATTTAATCTTCTTGGACCCGAAGGTGTGAATGACGAAGGGATTCGGGCATTCGGGGTGCAAGAGGATTAAATATCGGAATACCCGAAATTTTGATGGTGGTTATGAATGGTAGCTTACGCATTCATCTTCTTTAGCTAAGCAATGATGCTTAGAAAAGATAAACTTCCCCTCGATCCTGGTCTCCTACCAAGAACTGGTCTCAGTCTCTTTTGAAATAAACTTCCCCTCGATCCTGGTTTCCTACCAAGGAACTGGTCTTAGTTTCTGATATAAACTTCCCCTCGATCCTGATTTTCTACCAAGGAACTGGTCTAAGTTTCAGAAATAAACTTCCCCTCGATCCTGGTTTCCTACCAAGGAACTGGTCTTAGTTTCTTTTGAAATAAACTTCCCCCTCGATCCTGGTTTCCTACCAAGGAACTGGTCTTAGTTTCTTTTGTAATAAACTTCCCCTCGATCCTGGTTTCCTACCAAGGAACTGGTCTTAGTTTCTTTTGTCAATAAAATTTATTGACAAGGGACGCTACTAGTAGCGGTTTTCCCTCAAACTTCTCGCCGAATTTTCCTGGGGCGACGCCATTTGAGTGGGAAAAGATTTGATGTCATACTTGCTGGGGAACCCATTCGTCTGAATTGTAGAGTTGTACAAACTTCTCCGTTGGAGACGCCATTTGTCGATTCTACTGGGGAAAACGAGTCTCTTGAGAGACTGTTTTCGTTTGGGGTTACATCATACTTTTCTCGGGATCTTCCCGGAGAAATGCCATATGATGGGATCCAATTTTGAGGTGCCAATGAACTTCTCATCAGTGGTTTTTTGGAGCAAAACTGGCGTACTTCCGAATCTCTGATCACGAGGCTTTCTCTGTGGATTTTCCTTAATCCGGGAAAGCAAGGATATCATCTTCAATGGCGAAGAGTGATGTTTATTAAAAGTTTTCTCTGGCTTTTCAGAGGTTCAAGTTATCAAAGTGGCCAAGTGCCGACTCTGATCTAAAGATACACTGGTGGCGAGATTGTGCAGACGCAACACTTCCTGACGAGGAAAGAACTGACAAACTCGATTGAGAAAACTGTTTATCACTAGGGGACAAGACCGGCTAGAGTGATAACGATGCAATATGAAATGTAAATGCAAATCAAAAATGCATGAAGTACGTATGTATATGCTGACAAAACAGACGCGACATACAGACTAATGGATGAACACAATTGGATACTCGGCCATCGCGGGGCGAAGAAGTACAGTTGGTTCAAAATAGCAATTCCACCTTGCTTAGGAGAGATAGTCCCGTTGGGAGCTATGTTGATTGGGCTTAGGAGATGAGAACTCGGCCGAGGATGTCAGACGAAACATGGTCTCTGACATTATTGATCCTTCATTCAGGAGTACTGGTCTAGAATGAGTACTTTGATTCTGCACTTTGAAGTTCGCTTACTTCGGGAGAAGCGATCGATGTTCTTCTGATGTTCAACAGTCAAAAGAAATGCCATCTTTAATTTAAAAGCAGAAAAAGTTTAACAAGTAAATTTATTTTTGTTTTATTTCAAGAATCGCTGGTTAAATTTAAACAACGTCGTTCTGTAAAGCTAAAACAAGTAAAGAATTACAAACAAAAGCACAAGGGCTCAAATTTTATTGATAAGATGGAGATCAGCCAAACGCGTGATTCCAAAGAGTATATACAAAGTTAGAAAATGGTAATTTACAGGGAAAAGGGCTACGTTGAAACATAACGACCACTATTCTTCTACCAACTTTGAATTCGGGACATCCTGAGCTTCTGTCGAAGATGACCTTTGACTGGAGATTTCCTCCGATAGATGATGCAACTGCTGCTGAGGGACTTGCCTCTGTTGAACATAGTTACTTGCCATTATCCCTAACTTTTGCCTGGATTGTACTATGAGATTTCCAATCCATCGGGATGATTCTTTTCATGTCTCTAACTTTTGCCTGGACCGCCCTTTCGGGTTTTCAATCCACCGAGACATTTTTTTTAGTTTTAGGCGAAGTATTTCTTGACTATATCAACATTCGTGGGATAGGCAAATTCCTCTCCGTCCATGGTTGCAAATCTCAAGGCGCCGCCTGAGAAAGCTTTCGTGACCACATAGGGGCCATCATAATTTGGGGTCCATTTGCCCCGAGAATCAGTGAGAAATGATTGTATCTTCTTGAGCACAAGGTCTCCTTTTCTGAAGATACGCGGTCGGACCTTTTTGTCGAACGCCCTTTTCATTCTCTGTTGATACAACTGACCGTGGCATAGTGCCGTGATTCGCTTCTCTTCAATCAGGTTCAGTTCGTCGTGTCGACTTTGACACCATTCAGCTTCGGTGAGCTTAGCTTCCATCAATACCCAGATTGATGGGATCTCTACTTCCATGGGGAGCACTGCTTCCATGCCATATACTAGAGAGAAAGGGGTTGCCCCTGTTGAAGTGCGGACAGATGTTCGATAACCGTGAAGAGCAAAGGGTAGCATTTCGTGCCAATCTTTATAGGTTACAACCATCTTTTGAACAATCTTCTTGATGTTCTTGTTAGCCGCTTCTACCGCTCCGTTCATCTTGGGTCGGTAGGGAGATGAGTTATGGTGTTCGATCTTGAACTCTGCACACAACTCCTTCATCATCTTATTGTTCAAGTTAGATCCATTATCAGTAATGATCTCGCTTGGAACACCATAACGGCAGATGATATTGTTTTTGATAAATCGGACCACCACTTGTCGAGTTACATTGGCGAATGACGCTGCTTCGACCCACTTGGTGAAATAGTCAATGGCTACCAGGATGAACCGATGTCCGTTTGAAGCCTTGGGCTCAATCATACCAATCATATCGATTCCCCATATGGAAAATGGCCACGGGGAAGAAAGAACTTTGAGATGTGATGGCGGTACATGAATTTTGTCGGAGTATATCTGACACTTGTGACACCTCCTCATGTACTTGTAGCAGTCGGATTCCATGGTCAACCAATAATACCCGGCCCTGAGAATTTTTCTTGCCATTGTGCGTCCGTTGGCATGAGTGCCAAAGGATCCTTCATGAATTTCCTTCATGAGCATGTCTGCTTCTGGTCTGTCGACGCATCGGAGCAAGACCATGTCAAAATTTCTCTTATAAAGAGTGTCACCGCTCAGGAAGAAGTTTCCAGCCAATCTTCTGAGGGTTTTCCTGTCTTTTCTGAGTGCCCCAGATGGGTACTCTTGTTTTTGAAGGAAGCATTTGATATCGTGATACCAAGGTCTGTCGTCTATGACTGCTTCAATCGCGAAGATGTAAGCAGGCCGTTCAAGGCGCATGATGTCGATCTTAGGTATGTCATTCCATCGACCTACACTAATCATGGAAGAGAGAGTGGCTAATGCATCAGCCATGTGATTCTCATCACGAGGGATGTGATGAAAGTCGACTCTATTGAAGAAGGGTAACAACCTCCTTGCATAGTCTTTGTAAGGAATCAATCCTGATTGGTATGTGTTCCAATCTTCTTTTATCTGGTTAATAACCAGGGCTGAATCGCCGTATACGTCCAAGTTTTTGATCCTTAAATCAATCGCTTCTTCGAGACCCATGATACATGCTTCGTATTCGGCCTCGTTGTTCGTACATTTGAATGTAAGTCTGACAGTGAAAGGAATGTGGGAACCCTGAGGGGTAACAATGATTGCCCCAATTCCGTTTCCATAATGATTGACTGCTCCGTCAAAGATAAGTCCCCACTGGGAACCTGGTTCTGGCCCTTCACTGGGTAGCGGTTCATCGCAATCTTTTATCTTTAGATACATGACATCTTCGTCTGGGAAGTCAAACCCGATTGATTTTTGATCGTCAATCGGTTGATGAGCCAAATGATCGGCTAAAATACTTCCTTTAACGGCTTTCTGAGCATGGTACTCTATGTCATATTCTGATAGTAACATCTGCCAACGGGCAATCCTTCCCGTGAGAGCAGGTTTTTCGAAAACGTACTTGATTGGATCCATTTCGGAGACCAACCAAGTAGTATGACGAATCATGTACTGGCGAAGACGTTTGGCTGCCCAAGCCAAAGCGCAACAAGTTTTCTCAAGCATTGTGTACCGAGTCTCGCAGTCGGTGAATTTCTTGCTTAGATAGTAAATGGCAGACTCTTTCCGTTTAGTTTCGTCTTGTTGGCCAAGTACACATCCCATTGAGTCCTCTAGGACCGTGATGTAAATGATCAGTGGTCTCCCTTCCACTGGAGGTGATAGAATCGGAGGATTCAACAGATATTCCTTGATACTGTCGAAGGCGGTTTGGCAATCTTCTGACCAAACGCAATCCTGGTTCTTTTTGAGTAACTTGAAGATCGGCGCGCATGTCGCGGTCATGAGGAATATGAATCTGGAGATGTAGTTCAAACGTCCCAGGAATCCTCTGACTTGTTTTTCAGTTTTCGGAGAAGGCATTTCTTGAATGGCCTTGACCTTGTCAGGATCAACTTCAATTCCTTTCTGGCTGACGATGAACCCTAGTAATTTCCCCGAACGGACACCGAAGGTGCACTTGTTAGGATTCAAGCGGAGCTTGAATTTTCTTAGACGTTCGAACAATTTTGACAAATGTTCAACGTGCTCCTCCTCTGTTCTTGATTTTGCAATCAAATCATCGACATATACCTCGATTTCTTTGTGTATCATGTCATGAAACAGAGTAGTCATGGCCCTTTGATAGGTTGCCCCGGCATTCTTCAAACCGAACGACATTACCTTGTAACAAAAGGTACCCCATGGGGTAATGAACAAAGTTTTCTCCATGTCTTTCGGCGCCATTTTGATCTGGTTATAGCCCGAGAATCCATCCATGAAGGAGAATACTTTGAACTTTGCTGTGCTGTCAACCAGCATGTCAATGTGTGGTAAAGGAAAGTCATCCTTTGGACTTGCCTTGTTTAGATCTCTGTAATCAACACACATTCTGACCTTTCCATCCTTTTTGGGAAAGGGTACGATGTTGGCTAACCATTGAGGATATTCAGATGTAGCAAGGAAACCCGCGTCAATCTATTTTTGTACCTCTTCTTTGATTTTGATAGCCGTGTCTGGGTGAGTCCGTCTCAACCTTTGCTTTACTGGCGGACATTCCGATCTCAACTGTAAGTGATGTTCCACGATGCTGGTATCTAACCCTGGCATATCCTGATAGGACCAAGCGAACACATCGGGGAATTCTTTGAGAAGCTTTATCAAACTTTCTTTGACAGTTGGATTGAGCAGTGCCCCAATCCTGATTTCTTTTCTCTCTTGCTCTGAACCCAAGTTTACCGTTTCCAACGGCTCTTTGTGAGGTTCAATGGACCTTTCCTCTTGTCTGAGTAATCGGGAGATCTCTTCTGGAATTTCGTTGTCAACTTCTTCTTCAGCCTCGAATACCGGGAACTCAAAGTTGGAAGAAGGCATCGGATCGTATGTTTCAACGGGGTTTAAAACAAGCAATCTGCATGACGTGATGATTCGTGTTTAGAAGAGATAGAGAAAATGTAAGTGTGTGCAGTGTATTTATTTTACTGCTTGTTTTTATTATTGAATGTTTTTTTTTTAGGATTACCATTTTCTGAAAAAGCAAAAAGAGAAAACAGCAATTAATGCGGAAATTACAGAACGACGTTATTTTATTAATGAACAAGTCGAATCTTGAAACTACAGCCCTATAAAACAAAACTCACTCGCTTTGGGCAAAGCGAAGAGGGAAATTTACAAAAAGCGAGCCCTATTAAAACATCCACTTCACCTGGGCAGGGTGAAAGGTTAAAGATGGCAATTACTTTGACTGACGAACGACCTTCGGAACCTCGACGGTAACCCATTGGCGGCGAACTCCTCGGTGAATCACAAAGTCTGGCACCTTCCTTGATTTGTCTTCAGAAATGACGCTGATTTCTGGTGGAGTAGGATCATTGGAATCTGTTTCCCAGGCATAATTGTCGTAGGAGGATTCCTCTGTTGCATTTTGCATAGCATTGGTGCTCTCAGCTGTATCTCCCCATCCAGTTGATTGGATATCTTCGAGCCTGATACGAGAGCTTTCGGGAGCAGTGTACTTGACCATAAAGTCGTATTTTCCACTTGGTTGTCCCAGAGTGTCCCAAACTTCTTTGGAACTGGAGAAGTCATCCTTCTCGATGACGTTGACCTCAGAAAAAGCATAGTTGATGAATTCTAGTCCTGCAAACGTTGCGAATTCATCTTCATGTTGAATAGTTTCTGAATGACCTGAGTGTTGATCCCATGACATAGCGGGGACACAGGTATTCTGTTCAATGACGCTCAGCTGAGTTTCATTGTTCGGCTGACTTTCTGGCCCCAAGTTTCCTGGGTAAGGCTGCCACATTGGCAGGCCATCCATTGGGCCATAGTAATTGTGGTCAAAGTTGTCTTTCATCAGAGTGTCTTCCTCTAATGAATTTGGCGAAGCACGGCATCCTTCCGGATCACAATCTCCGTAGATCATTTCGACATCTGATCTTGGTATAAATCTCGTACTTTCTGTAGGAAAGCAAAAAGGCATAGGCACCTCTTCCTGAGACATATAGCCGTCCTTGTTAAGGTAGGACTTCCATTCTTCATCTGTGTCAGAGGGATCTTCCTCATTGATAGCATGAACTATCTGAGACACTGGGTGAAGAAAACCTCCACTGTGGAAGAAGTTTTGAAGGGGATGAAGACTTTCATCGTTGGCGGCTGTCTGGGTACAGGTCGCAGAAAAACCAAGACCCTTCTTTATTTTATTGTCAATAGGAATGACAAGCCGTCCCCATCCGGTTGTATCGGTACTCTCGACCGCTTTGATAGCATCGTTGTATGAGGAAATCGAGGTTCCTCCTTCAGATTGATCGTTCTTGCTCACCGATAGTGCTTGGAACTGAGTTCCAATAACCTCCTCGGGTTCCACACAAGTAGATGATGATAAGTTGCTCACAAGCAAGGCTTGTTCCCCACAAACCGTGACAAGTTGATCGTTCTTGACGAACTTTAGCTTTTGGTGGAGGGTTGAAGTAACCGCTCCAGCCTGATGTATCCAAGGTCTTCCTAATAAACAACTATATGTTGCCCGGATGTCCATGACCTGGAAAGTGATTTGGAAAGTGTGAGGACCAATAGTTATAGGAAGATCAACTTCGCCGATAACTGTTTTTCTGGATCCGTCGAATGCTTTGACGACGACCTCGCTGACTCTCATCGGAGAGCCCTTAAATGATAATTGCATCAAAGTGGACTTCGGTATAACATTCAGGGATGACCCTGTGTCTACCAGTACGTTGGCTAAAGCATCGCCCTGGCAGTTAACTGTAATGTTGAGCGCCATGTTATGACGACGACCCTCTTCAGGTAATTCCTCATCACTAAGTCCCAAATTATTGCAGGAAGTGATGTTAGAGACAATGCTATCGAATTGTCTGATTGTTACATCCTGTTCCACAAAGGCTTGCTCCAAGACTTTTTGTAGAGCCTCTCTGTGTGCTTCTGAACTGAGTAACAGTGATAATACTGAGATCTTTGAAGGAGTCTGTAACAGTTGATCAACAATGTTATATTCACTCCTTTGGATGAGCTTTAGCATCTCATCTTTGTCTTTTAAAAAGTCGGGATTACTAGATTGACCGACTGGTGGATCAGGAATTTCTGCCTGAAGTTCCTTTTCTTTGTTGGATTCTTCAACCCCTCGGTTGAAGATTCGACCGCTCTGTGTTACACGACTGATGACTGCAATGTTCACGACGGAGGGTAATGGAATTTCCTTTCCATTCTCGATTATTGTTGCACCGTATTTGTAAGGGATTACCTTAGCTGATTCATACGGTAGTGGCCCCGGTAGATAGATGACTATGGGAACCTTCTGATTTTTCTGACCATCATAAGTAACCTTGATCCGTTCCCGGTTGGGAACTCTAGATTCGTCAAGTAGAGGGATGATGGCAAAAACATCCCTGGTCCTGTGATGACCAGAGATCGTGACAACATCCTCAACTTGCTCGGCAAGGTAGTTCGACGACCAAATGATGGGTCCTGAACCTGGATATGGACGAATTTCTCCATGATCGACCTGACCCTGAAGGGCTGCTCTCACAAGGTAACACCCTTGGTTACTTTCCGAACAGACGCTGCAACTGTCATAGTTGTGTGGTGGCACCTGGCCACGCCCACTTTGAATACAATGTAACTTCACTAGGTTATCTTCCATTGATCGGACATCCTGACTTTGACGACGAGTAGGATTCCTGTGATTGATACTAATCTGCTGAGTATCTTCGTCCATATAGATTGGCATCCACCAGTGATTTAACAAGTGTTGAAGTGCCTCCTGGACAAGGGTACAACCTCGATCGTTTTCGCAACCTGCTTTACAGTTTTGATAATCATGTGATATTAAGAATCCGAGTCGGACCTGCTCAGCATGTAACTCTACCAGGTTGGTATTCATCACACGAATGTCAAAGATCTGAACCATGTTGATTTGATAGGAGTTCCTATCATGGTAGTCTTGGATCCATCCAAGATCCATCTGACGCTGGAGGGCCTCTTGTATGAAAGAGCATCCCTGTTTGTTTACCGAGCAAATTAGACAGGAACTGTAATCATGTTGCGGCAGATTATGATACTGGCTTTGCCTTGAGTGCATCGCCACCAAGTTGACATTCATCGCACGGATGTCGTGGTTTTGAATGACATTGGAATTCGTGTAAACCATGTTAACTCCACGAACTCGGTGCTCTTGGATCCATCCAAGATCCATTTGTTCCTGTAGAGCTGCTTGCACTACAGAACATCCCTGGTTGTCTTTAGAGCAGATATCACACTGGTGATAATTATGAGGTGGCACATGGCCATATCCACTTTGTCTATAATGCATCTTGACCAGATTGGTCCCCAATGAGAGTACATCGTGAATTTGATAGACATTGTTAGTCTCTTTCTCAATCAGATTAACTGCAGTTTTCTCATGTTGAGGCAGCGGGTGCGTAAGAACATTAGGATTCGTATCTTTGAAAGATAAGAGCCCGCTCCTAACAAGCTTTTGCACGTCGGATTTGAAATTGAGACAAGTCTCAATGTTATGCCCTGAACCTCCTTGATGATAAGGGCATGTTTGATCCGCTTTAAACCAAAAAGGCGGATTTTCCGGAACTGAAAGGGGAGACTTAGTCTGAATGTGCCCCTTAGCCAGCAGTAACGGAAACAGCTCTGCGTACGTTACGGGTATAGGATCAAATCCTAGTGGCCGTATTGTACGGTTGTTGTTATATGGAGGACGAGCCTGCTGAAGAGGCTGTTGTGTCCTTTGTTGGTCAGGTTGGCTCTGCGCAACCTGAGGTTGATACATAGGAACAGGCGCGGGGCCGATAGCAGGAGTAACAACTACTACTGGCTGATAACGTCGCCTTTGCTTTCCGAGAGAGATATTCCCAATATCTTGCTCTTTTTTCTTAGGGAGAGCACTACCGTATTTTTTAGTACCGCTCGTTGATCCAGTGTCTTTTACCAAACGTCCTTCTCGGACGGCTTTCTCAAGACGTACACCCATGCCGACCATTTCGGTGAAATCACTGGGTGCACTGGCAATCATTCGGTCATAGTAAAATGAGCTTAAGGTCTTTAAGAAGATTTTTGTCATCTCTTTTTCCTCAAGAGGTGGACAAATTTGAGCGGCAATTTCACGCCACCTTTGAGCATACTCCTTAAAGGTTTCCTTTTCCTTTTGCGACATCGATCTGAGTTGATCTCTGTCGGGTGCCATGTCCAAATTGTATTTGTATTGTTAGACGAAGGCAGTACCAAGATCTCTGAATGTACTGATCGTAGTACGGTTTAAACCCCATGTACCATTTGAGTGCGGCACCGGTTAAACTATCCTGGAAGTAGTGAATCAGCAGGTCCTGATTCTCCGTCTGAGCTGACATCCGCCGAGCGTACATCACCAGATGGCTCTGAGGGCAAGAGTTACCCTTGTATTTTTCAAAGTCGGGCACTTGGAACTTGTGCGGGACTTTCACATTTGGGACCAAGCAGAGGTCTGCGGCGTCCTTTCCAAATAGATCCTGACCGCGAATGGCTTGCAGCTCTTTCTGCATTTCCAAGAACTGCTCTTGGAATTCATCCATTCTGTCAAACATAGTTTCCTTCTTACCAGAAGGTGTCTGTGGAACCTGTCCTTCCGGGACAGTGTGCACCACAGGGGGTGGTACCGTGACTACGGAAGTAAGTCTTGGCGCCTCCCGAAGTTTGTAACCTTCAGGAGTCTTGAGTATGCCCCTGGCATCTTTGTTTTCCCGAAGTTTGTAACCTTCAGGCCCAGCGGCTTCTGTTGCGATTCCCAGATCTTCAGTGATCGGCGGAACATATCCTTCCGGGATATAGTTAACAGGCATGCCCCAAGGACGATCTTTCGGCATCTGATACCTAGGATCATACTTTTCTATGATGGGCGTTGAGGTGATCTCTGAGATCACAGTTCTTTGTAGCTGAGCTTCTGCCATGGCTTGCATGTCGTTACGAAGCTTTCTCATATCCTCTCTCAGAGCGTCGATCTCTTCTTTCAACTCTCTGTTTTCTTCCTCAAGATCATCCATCTTTTTCTGACGATTGGCCCGAGTATTATACGAATGAGACAGTTTGACTCTAGAATCGAGACACAAACGTGAGATTCGTAGGTAAGGAGAATACGCGATGTGAGAATGATGAATGCAATGATTATATTAATTGTTTTTTGGTTTAATCAAAATAAACTTCGACAATTAGATTGCAAATATCAAACACTGGGGAAACCCCTTTTTATTGAATTCCAAAGGATTACAGAAATGGAAATACAGTAAATTACAAAGTGCAGAAACAGAAACCTAAACTAATGGGTCCCGAGTCCTCTTCTTTGACCGGGGCGCTTGGGCCGTTGTCGGGTTGTCATTCCTTTGCCAGGTGAAAGGAGCGAGCAAATTCCTTTGGTCATCTTGATTCTCTACAGCGTGCTGCTCCAAAATTTCAATCAGAGCATCTTTCTCTTTTAGTAGTTGCTGTATTTGGATACACTCTACGTCGAGGGTGCGATACTTGTTCTTCCAAGATCTTCTTTCCTTTTGAACTTTGTTGAGAGTAACCTGAAGCTTTTCAGTTTCCGTCATGAAGTACATGACAGTTTCCCTCGGTGGAAGAATTCCGTAACGAGGATAAGGCATCTTTAGCTTGAGAGCTCTAGTTTGTACCCAATGGAGATAAGGCTCCACCGAGACACAGTCCGGTTTTCCCAGAGACTCTCGTCCTTTCTTATGAACCTGTTTCCAAGCTTGTACTATTTCCATCTTTAGTGCTCTGTCATTTTCTCCTTCTTTGAAGAAAAGACCTTCCAGATGAACACCCAGTGGGATGTGTCTCATCGGGTATCCAAATTGACGAAGAACTAATATCGGATGATAGTTGATTCCTCCTTTAGTTCCTATGAGGGGTACGCTGGGGAAGTCTCCACAACGGTCAATGATTTTGATTCCCTCATAAATCCTATTACACCAATCTATATCGGAATTGGTGAGAGACATGATCTTCTGCGACCAACGTAAGACACTCTTGCAATCCCAAAAAGCAGCAGACTTGGGCAAGTGCGAGATAAACCATTTATAAAGCAGAGGTACACAGCATGTGATCTCCCCTCCGCTGTACAAATTTCCAAAGTGTACAGAATGATACGCATCTGCGAGCAAAGTTGGCACAGGGTTTCCAATGAGAAAAACCTTAATAGCGTTGATATCGACGAAGTTATTGATGTTGGGAAACAAAAATAATCCGTAGGTGAGCAAGACAAAGATGCTTTCAAAAGTTGTCTCGTTCCCTATACTAGCGAAGTATAGAGCCTTTTTTGTCAAGAACTGGGCTGGCAAACCTTGGATGTCACCCTTAGTGGTCATGTGAGTCCTGACCTCAGACTCGTCCCAATGAATTGCTATTGCAATAGTCTGATTCTTTAGAATTTCTTCCAGTCCAGAAAATGGAGCTCGATCAGTGATATGTAAATCAGTCAGATGAGAATACTCCTCCAGCGTTGGTGATAGCTGGTAATCCGGGAATGTGAAACAGTGATAAACCGGATCGTAGAACTGAATGAGCGCGTCCATGATCCCCTTAATCACATGGACTCTTAATAGTGGTAGCAGACCTCCGTGCTTGGCTCTAAAAGCCTCAGGGTTAGTGATCATCCTTGCTAACCTTCTCAAATCCCCTAGTTTTGGAACCTTGAAGGTATACTTATGAGTTCTCCTTCAACCGAAATCCATTAGCGCGATCCTTTTCTCTGATATTTGCAATCACAGTCTTAGTTTAATTTGAAAAACAGAGAGACTAGAAGAGAAGTTTTTTGAGTGTTTTAATGTTTTATTAAATGGATGCATGAATGCAGCACACAAAAACATAGAAAAAACATGGGGTCAAAGGGTCGTTGTCATGAAGTCAAGGCTCTACCCATCCCTAAGGGTTTATACTAAGGTGATTTTTGTACCTGTACTCATTATCATCAGCTCCTCCCAGGAAAGAAAAACAACAAGCGGATCGCCGGCGAGTTGTAGAGCAATCTTAGAGTAAGTACAATTCACCGAGAATAGATCACCAGCCTCAAATGAGGGTAGTATCGCGTAACAACTATTTCCGATAGTTTCCGCACTACGAAAGGGTTTGGCTCCTCAGCTTCTCAGACTTAACAACCGGCCCATTGGCTAGAAGAGTGAATGGGTTGCGTTGGTCAGCCTCCACTGAGGTTGATGGTCGACCCCGTCGCCATCACTTATCTTAAGTGTATACTCAATCTCACCACATGCGGCATCACACGCATTCCCAGTAGCAGAAAAATAAACACGTATAGCAATTAGGAAAAGCAGTATATATATTTGTCCTAATCATCCTAGACTTATAAAGCTATGATTCCTAAGTTCCTGACAGAAATGGGTTCCCCGGCGGAAGCCCCAATCCGTGGTATTCACACAAATAAAGAGAAAAAAGGTTTGTCCAAGGTTTCCACCTTAAATGTTTAAGAAAGAAGATTTGGCCCCACGGTGGGCGCCACTTTTCTGTAGCGAGCGATTTTGGACGCGGTTCTTAAGCGCTGGTCGCTCTCTGCAGTTTGAGCTTTGACTACAGGTCGATTCATTTTTTATCCTATTGTGAGCTGAATAAGGAAGGGAAATAGATGTCTCCAATTAACCCTGCTTTGCATACTGAGTTTAAACAGCGGTCTGTTAAGTTACGAATGCTATCAATGTGGGGGGCCTTTGTACTGGTTATTTGTATTTTCGCCAATACTGTTTTCTTTCTTTTTTACCTGGGCAGAAGGTTTCTGGCGGGGAACAAGGATTAGGATGTTAGGACTGATGCTTTTGAATTACTGCTTTTGATTGATGGAGATATGGGATTTGGTTTTTTTGTTGATTGCGCTCGCTAAGATCTTTTCTTTCGATCTTATGCCTGCGTATTCCCGTTTACCAAAACAGGGAAATCAGAGCGTTCGTAGTTCCTCCTATTCTATGGGAGGAAATTGGTTTTTGGTGTCTTGTTCAAAGCCCAAGACGTGAAGCGAAAGGTGGTTTGTATCTTGTTCAAAGCCCAAGATGTGAAGCTGAAAGGTCTATTTGTGTCTTGTTCAAAGCCCAAGACGTGAAGCTGAAAGATCTCGGCTTTAGAGAGAATTTGTCATCTCTAAAGAGGGGAGAAGGAGAATTACTTTAACTAGGATACGCGGATCCGAGCAATGCCATAATTTCTGAAGAAAGGGTTTTAACCTGAAGGAGAAGACTTTAACTCAGTGTAGAGCAATGCCATCTTTCCTTAGGAATTTCTCATGCTAAAAGAGGGATAGTGGCGTGGATATAGATTATCCAGAGGCTTGCCGCTTACAGCGATTAGATGAAGGGAAAGGAGTTGTTGATGTTTGTGTACTGTGAACGAGGCACAGCTTTGATGCTAAAAGGTTGATTGGATAAACCAATGGTTTTCTTATACAAAGCCTAAGAGGAGGCTAATTTCCACTAGGAAAATCATTATACAAAGCCTAAGAGGAGGCTATTTTGTGTCCCGTACAAAGCCCGAGAGAGAGAGGCTAAAAGTTTTTGACCCGACGATAGAGTCTTTGTGTCTCGTACGAAGCCCGAGATGGAGGCTATTGTTTGTTTGACTCAACGAGGGAGTCTTTGTGTGTCTCGTACAAAGCCCGAAAGAGAGGCTAAAACGTTGTTTGACTCCGCTAGGGAGAGTCATTGTACAAAGCCCAAGAGGAGGCTATGTCAGTTAAGTGACAGGTCCAGTATACTGAAAGAGAAAATCAGTTCTTATATGAGCATCACTGTACTCGTGGGTTAGATCTGATGATCAGGGTTGTTTCCTCTTCTTTGGGGAAACTGGAAATCCAAAGGGTATTGAGACTGTCCGAGTCTGCGGGTTTCCTTCCTATTTAACGAAGGGGTCACTTGAGAATGTCTTTTGAGACTCAAGGAAGTTAGACTGTCCGTGTCTAGAGTTTTATCTTTTGTACTATGTTTTGAGAAACAGTAGTAGACTCTATGAAAGGACTGTTCTATGAGGATGACTATGTTCTGTTCCTATACCTCTAGGAGGTCGTCGGGACAATTTGTACGAAGCCCAAGAGGAGGCTGGAAACTTTTAAGAAGCCGACGGGTCCTTGTACGAAGCCCAAGAGGAGGCTATCATTCCCGGAGGAAGAGATCATTATACGAAGCCTAAGAGGAGGCTGTGAATACTTCTAAGAAGCCGTAGTGTCCTTGAATAATTCCCAAGAGGAGGCCGATGCTTTTAAGAAGCCCGTGGGTCTATCATCTCCTTTCCATTAGGAGAGATAACTCTTTTAAAGATAAAAACCACTGGTAAACGTGCGAGGTTTACTATCCAGTGACTTTTAACCTTTAAAGAGGGTTCCTTAGTTAAGGTCCAAGATTATGACCGTAGTGGGTACCCAAACCCTGAGACATTCAAGGCAAGTTATCCACAAGGAATAGATCAAGTCAGGAAAGTTCGAGAATTTGGAAGAAACTCAAAGATGCCATTCACGGAGAATACATTCATCTTGGGGAGTAGAGCTTCTTGACGATTCCTAAGGAGGACAGCCGAAGAGAAGACTGTATCTGGTGCTCCTATTGGGGATCTAGGCGTCTATTTCTACGAATAAATGAAACGGCGTCACCTAGTTCTAGACGTAGTTGCCGGGGAAACTCGAAATATCTATACTATTATTACACAGTAGATATGAGTTTATGAAAGGAGACTTACAGTAAGCAGCCCCACAATACAGTTTATAATATGAAAGCAGTAAACGAAAGCGATAACCACTTACTCGGTTGGAGTGCTTCCATGCTGTTTGGTTAGTTGTTCAACAAAGAAAGATTGAAAACAACAGTATATTCAAAATCACAGGAGAAAGTGCTTTGAAAAAGAAAGATTTGGGGCTTACAGCTCA
The DNA here is from genome assembly GCA_022829125.1 of Lathyrus tuberosus. NCBI lineage: Eukaryota > Viridiplantae > Streptophyta > Magnoliopsida > Fabales > Fabaceae > Lathyrus > Lathyrus tuberosus. Next base: position 8,100,628 of record JALAZF010000253.1, read on the forward strand.
AGGAGAGGCCCAGGGTTTTATCAGTGAGCGCACTGTTTGAATTTGTACAGAGGGACTTATACAAGTGACTGGGGCCCAAAATGGTTTTCTGTACAAAGGGATGGGTCTTACACTCTCTCAAGAGGCCCAAAAAGGTTTAAAGAAAAGAGTGGGGCTTATAACAGGAGGGTAGGCCCAAATGATTTTTCGTTTAAAAATGGCGATCGCGCCGAGGTTTTCTTTTAACGCAGAGGGACTTATACAATAAGTGAGGCCCAAGATGTTTTGGTTAAAAGGGGGATTGGGTCTTACACTCTAATAGAGGCCCAAAGTGTTTTGAATGGGTCTTATAGCTCAAGGAGAGGCCCAAATGATTTTTATTTTTTAACAGGCGACGATCGCGCCGTTTACTTGTACAGAGGGACTTATACAATGAGTGAGGCCCAAAAGGTTTTTGTACAAGGGGGGATGGGTCTTACACTCTCTCAAGAGGCCCAAAAAGTTTTGAAAATGATTTATGAGGGTTGAATTAATCCAAAACCCTAATTTGTTTTCAAAATGTATTTAATTGAATAAAAATTCAATTAAAATGATCAAAAATTGTTTAACACATGGAAAACAAATTGTGATATTGGATTAATGCTTCAAAAATTAAGTATTGACCTACAAAATAATTAGAAAGCATTAAAAGTTGCAAAATCAATGTAGAAAAAATATTTAAAATGCCAAAAACAATCAAAATATTAATTCTTTACAAAAATATCAATTATATGAAATAAATAATATTTTTGGGATTTTTTATGAAAATAAAATATTTTAACATTTTTGTGAATTATTAAAAAAAGAATCAACTCAAAATCATTAAAACTCAGAGAGAAATTATTTTTTGAATCAATTAAACAAAATCACAAAATTCAAATATTTGAATTTCTAAAAATGGCGCCAAGAACAAGCTGAAGAACACGCGCGTGTTCTTGGTTTCTCAGATTTGAATTTTCTATCCAATCTCCATGAATACGTAATCATATCATGCAATCCACATATCATTATGCTCGCCTCAACCTCACGATCATGTCTATGTACTTTAATTTCATTTAAATTAAACATACAACAAGAAATCACGAAGAGACCTCAAGAACCCTAATTTCTGCATGAAGGCTAGGATTTTTGATACACGATTCAAACAATGCAATTAATTGAGGGAAAACATTCCATGCATGATTATGAACATATGGCCAAATTATTGTGCGAGGAAATATGCATAGATTGAGAGATGACCAAGTATGTGCTTACCTCCAAGTCGTGACAGCAAGTTCAAAGTGATTTTTGATTTGGAGGTGTTACAGATGAGTGGTGATGATCTGAACAGCTTCCCTACACCCTATGGATTGTGTTTGGATGGTTGGACTTGATTGAAATTGGCTGGATCATTTTGTGGCACCTCAGCTGCACTTTGGTTAAAACCTTGAGCAACTAGCTGGTGATTTTGTGAAATTGATGTTTCAGAAGTAATCTAAGTGTTTGATCAGCTCATATGTGATGTATGTGAGGTGTGTGAGTGATTGGTTTGATTGGAATTGCTCTCAAACTCAAAACCCGATAGTGACTTGCCTTAGAAGGCAAAATTGGAGTGAAAGAAGAGATTTTGAGGAAAGCATCTGTTAAATGGCTTTGGAGGCTTGGCTCAGTGATTGTCCCCTTTAGATTCAATCCTCTGAGGTGTCCAAGTGGATAGGAGCAATTAAATTTGGCTGATTTTGGCAAATCGACCAAAGTTGCAAATTCTGCCTTGCCTTGACAGATTTCAGCAAGGAAACTTGGCAATGTTGTATCTCATGGTGTAGGTTGAATTTGGCAATGTTCTTGGCCATTTTGGAAAGCTCTTACATGATACAACAACTGTTTGAACTAGTTTGGTTTTGATCTCTTTTGATTCCAAGTGAAAAATCCCCCTACATTTGGCAAAAAGTGAGGCAGAATCTGACTTAGTGAAAATTTCACTAACTGTTGGAAAAAGTGACATTTTCACTTTTCAGCCACTTTGATCACTCCATAACTCAAAATCCTTAATGAATTAGAATGACTTGTAGTTGCAGTTTTTGTAGGTGATAATGAGGGCTACAAATCCATCTTTGGATGAGAAAAAATGGCCTTGTGGTTTAGGAGTTATGGTCCTCCAAAGTTGGTACCTTTGCCACTTTATTTTTAACTTAGAAAAATTTCTAAGTTTTATGGTTACCCCTTTTACAAGTTATCTCACTTTTCTTGATTTTTCTTGATGAATGATGATTCAAATCATACATTAACATCATTTTAGGGTTAAAAATCCATTTTGGTGAAAAATCTCAAAAAGTCAAAGTTGACTTTTGTGCACAGTTGACTTTTTATCAGATGAATTCCAAACTGTGCAATTCTTCAGGAAATCATGTCCTTGACCTAAATCAAACTTGATGGACATGTTCCATGGGTGTCATAGGGTATATTCAATCATGTATTAGGGTTTGGGAGCATGTCCTGGTCAAAAGTCAAAGTTACAGTTGACTTTTCTCTTAAAACCCTAATTGTGGTGCAGATGAAATTGAGACTTGTTGCTCAAGCTTCTTGGATCAATCCATTGTTCCAAATGGATCAATATGGTATATTAGAGACCCTCAAATCATGTCTTGAGGTCTTGGCTCATGGTTTGTCCCAAAAGTCAACTTAGGGGTGAATTAGGTCAAGAAACCCTAATTCCTGATTTTTTATGAATGCATCCCCTGAGTCAAAATTGACTTGATGCATGGGTTCATGAGGTTCTATGAAGTATATTAGGTTATGTTTTGGATCATTGCCTTGTGCCCAGATGAAATTTTTTCATCTGGAGGCCCTGGTCGACCAAAACCCTAATTTGGTGACACTGTCGATCTTGAGACTTGATCCACCTAGAAGGGAGCAACTTTGTGCTTAATCCTTAAAGTAGGAGTCCTTTTGATCCTTTGAGGATGTTTGAGAGATTAGACAAGTTGAAGATCATGTCATTTCTTGATTGATCCTTTGTCTAAGCACTCAGAGAGGGCTTGAAACCCTAATTTTGATTGTATTGGATGCTCACCCATCTTTGGGGAGACTGATGAAGCATGATGGTTCATCCATATTGTGATGATGATTTTCACAATGATGGGAAATCTAAGTGGTCAAAATTTGGGGTATTACAGACACATGCAGTTCTCGTGCTTCAAGCTTCATGGTTATCCAAATTCTATTCCTCAACCCAGACAGAAGGAGAATAGGCCCAAGGGTGTTAAATAGGGGGTTCCTAAAGCTCAAGCTACATGTCTATTAGCTCACACCTCAGATAGACATTTTGCTAAGGATGAATGGTACTTTGACAGTGGTTGTTCAAAGCACATGACTAGGTCCAAAGATCATTTGGTGAATGTAAATTCTTGCTCCCCTAATGTTGTCACTTTTGGTAATGGAGAAAAAGGGGGTGGTAGAAAGTGTTAGAAGAGTGAAGTGTTGTGATGGACCTGACCTTGACAATGTTCTTCTTGTCAAAGGTTTGAATGCTAATTTGATTAGCATAAGTCAGCTCTGTGATGAAGGGTACAAGGTCAGCTACACTAAGGATGTGTGTTTGGTGACTAATGACAAGAATGAGGTTGTTATGAGGGGAGTCAGATCCAGAGATAATTGTTATCAATGGATACCTCAAGAGTTCAGCTCATCAAGTGATGTTGAGGATGATGTCATGACATCTGACTGTGACATCAGAAGGATCACCAAATAACTTAGTGTGATGCAAGTGTTCATAGGAAATCTTGAGGAATCTAAGGTCATAGAGGATGATCATTCAGATATAAAGAGTAATGATGATTTCTCTGAAGATATGGGTACTGACAGTGATAATCTTAAGAAATTTTGGAAGCAAGATGATAAGCAGACTGATGACCCACAAGACAACCATCACAGGTTGGCAATCCTTGTTTTGGAAGATGAAGATGTTGGAGTTAAGGTTGAAACATCTCCTAGCATTAAAATAAAGAAGAATGTTGAAGTGGTTGATCTGTCTGACAATGAGCTAATTGCAAAAGGAGTTCCTGGGGCTGCTAAAAGACTGAAAGGGAAAGCTATTTAGTCACCTCCAAAGAGAACGGATAAGCAGAAGATCTATGTGGTTGGTACTACAAAATCTAGGAATAAAGTGTTCATCACTTCCAGAAATAGGAAGATCAGAGATGAGTCTGATCCTGATGATAATGTCCAGGACATATCTCATATGAAGAAAGCTGTTGTTGTTAGAACTTATGAGAAAATTCAAAAGGCTTCACTGGGTAACATTCCTTTGCATTCCATAAAAGGTGTAAGTATGTTTTTCAAAGGGAGCTTAATTGGGAAAAAGAATATGGTATAGATGCTCTGGATATGGTTGAGTTTGCAAGGATATGGTTCAGAGAGGGTGTGGGAACTTATGGTATTCAGGTGTGTATGTTAACCTGAATAAGCTGCTCTGACTGTGTTTTTTTTGGAGCTTCTTGAAGGACTTCGTTGTGCAATGAGTCCTTTGGATGGTGAAGCCGATGTCCCAAAATATGTTGTAACATCATGATTGCTGATATTTGGAAGATGTTTGAGATTGTGCATGTCAGAAGAGGTGTTTCTGACTATGTGTTTTAGATTATGTGGATTTTGCTGACAGAAGAAGTGTGGTTTTGTACAGGGTATGGATGGTTTCTGGTAAGTTTGGTGGTTGTCAAATTATGGCTAAAAAGGGGGAGAGTTAGCCTAGCTCAGATCTGGTGTGGTGCAGATATTAAGGGGGAGTGTGCATGTATGAATAACTGGTATGCTGGTTCGTATTTTGAGGGGGAGTTTACCCTTTGCTGAGCTGATAGAGTATGTATGTGCAGCATTTTAAAGTAGGAGCTGTTTTGAAGAGGTGCTACTAGGTGTTTGGAAAATTTGTCAATTTCTATCTGCTGTTGAAGTCTCTGATGTTGCAGAGATTGTTTTAGCCAAAATTAGCCAAAGGGGGAGATTGTTAGTTCTTGGATTGGCTAGAATTTTGGTAAAACAAAGTTGTTCAATGTTGATGTCACATGGGTGATGTCTTAACATTGAGTCTTAACATTGAATAATGTTAAGTGGTTAAGTTGTTGAAGTGTTGAAGTCTGATGTCACATGCGATGTCATGACATCAGATCTGCAGAAGATTAATAACATCAGGTTTAGTGATGTTGTTAGGGCTGTGCATTTTAGCTGGATATTAGGAGAGCTGTTAGTCTCATTGGATGCAGATATCTTGGGATATATATTTTCTGTTACATAGAGATTTGATGCAGATTTGTAGGGAGGTTTAAAGACTGAGATTTAAAAAGATTTTGGGGATAAAATCTGTTTTGAAGATTCAGTTTTAAATAACAAATCAGGTCAGATATTGTAGCAGGTCCAAGTCCAATTCAGATAGCTATATAAAGCGCATCAATCCTGAAGGAAAAACAACGAAGAAAAAGAGCTAAAGACTGAGAGTCGTTGTGTGTCTTCGTGTATGTATTGTAAACCATTCTAGTGTGAATTGGTATTGATGAATTGAGTTGTTCTTGATCAAAGATGTGAAGCAGAATCAAGTTGTGTATTTCAAAGTGTGTGATCTTTGAAGTGATTTAGGGATTGAGTAGTGTTCTCATATCTAAGTGGTCTCTTAGGTAGAAGGTTCATTGGGTAGTGATTAAGTTTAGGAGATGTCAACTGGGTTGTTGAGTCTATAAATTAACACTACTGATAGTGAAATTCATCCCTGGCTTGGTAGCCCCCAGACGTAAGTAGTTAGACCGAACTGAGTGAACAACTCTTTGTGTGTTATTTACTGTTGTGTTATTTTGTCCATTGCAGAGTGTGTTGTTGTGACATTAAGTGTGACATCACATATCTGGTACCAGAATTTCAATTAGGATAGTGTAGCGTTATGTATATTAGACGGTATCCTCCCATTCTAGATGTGCATCTTAGCATTAAAAAGCATTAGGAAGCATTCAAATACGTTTGAAAAGAAGTTAACATCATATTTGCATTAAAAACATGTTTTTGGGCATACAAATTCATTTCAGGCCGACCTATACGATTTTCAGCTACAGTACAGGTCTACACATACATTCTTCAGGTCGGCTCCCATAGAGCAGTATTGAAGCCTGTAGGCTCTGCCCACAGGCTACCTCACAGGTCGACCTGAATACCTACATAGGCTGACCCATGACCTTCATAGGCCGACCTATACGTGTTCCCACCTCAAAATTTTCATTTTTTTGCTCCAACTTATTGTCTTCCCTTTGCTCATTCTCTCACATACCTATATATACTCATACATGCACATTCTTCTAGTTTAAGGGTTTTCTAGAGATAAAACCTAAACGAAACCATATTACAAAGTTGCTCATCATCTTCAACCATTCTTTTATGCATAAACACAATTGAACTACACATAATCATTTTTCGATTGGGTGACCATCTAGATTAGGGTTTATAACGTCCAATTAGGTTTGGTGTAACCGAGAATATTGAGTTGGTAACTTTGTGGGTTTCAAATAAGAAAACCAAGGTGGAGTTTTCCTTCAAGCTCAGTGTGACTTGAAGGTTTTAGACAAGATCACGTCAACACAGATTCGACTGAGTGAAGGCTTTGGGATATGGTGGTTTCCTTGCAAGAGAGTAGCATGAGACGATGAATTGTGTTCGGGAATCTTGGGTTCAAGAACTTGCGTGCTCGGGATAATCGGAGGATTGTAGACGCATTTTTGGTCACTTGATCAAGCTTTTGATCAAGGGTTTAGAGGTGGAAGAATCAACACAAAATAATAGGGTTTTAGGGGGTTTGCATTCTTCATCTCTTCTATAAACAATTTTGCAAAGAAAAGGTTAATTGCAAGTATCTCAATTCTATTTCGATCTGAGGGCAGACGTACCCATAGCGAGGTCGATTGGGGAACTGCCTAAACAAATTTTAGCCTATCTCTCTCTCTCTCTCTCTCTCTCTCTCTTTCTCTCTCTCTCTCTCTCATCTCTTTATCACTTTACTTGTTGATTTTGCAATTTATTAAATTCATCGTTGTGTGATCAATTCGATTGGAAATTATTTTTCAATTATCTTTTAAAAGTGTTGTTGTTGATATAATCATAATCACCTTGATTGTGATTGGCTTTTAATATCAACTAGATAAATTGAATTTCCAATTGTTATCAATTGCACACCAAGTGTTCGATAAATTATTTGTACGTATTTTAATTGTCTTTTGGTTCATTGAATATACGTGTTACGAATAGCTTTGCATTTAATTGATTTGTAGCTTGATCGTTGTTGAACATTTACGTTCATTATCATTCTATTTAGTTTGCGATACATATATAACTTTTTTATTGTAGGTTCGGTTAGACGATTCGATCTGGGTCGTTTTTCCGCTGAACCATATTTTTGAAAACAGATTTTTGCCAAAGTTTATGGTTGAAAAATTTGTGATCTATTCACCCTCCCTTTAGTTCGAAGCCTATCGTCTAACACCCTCTTCATCCAATCCTAGATTTAACTAACCCTTGCCCTTATTCTTGAAATTTTTTTCCAAACCTTGATTTATTTATTTATTTAAATGAATTTTAATGGATATTTGCATATTGATGTATAGAATATACCATATCCGTTCTAGCATAAATTCAAGGGGAGCCTGCAAAATTTATTCTCTCTTTAAAAATGATAAATTGTTCATCAAAATACTCGTATTTATTATCATAAAAGAAGATGGAGTCTATTAGAACCAAGTTTGTTTGAAGACCAGTAATCTCTAATTTTGGTTTTCATGATAAACAGTATATAAAAGTACAATTTTGTATCTAATGCGCGTTCCAATGAATAAAATGTATGTTTAATAGTGCAAGAAATTAAATCATTGTTAGAAGCAAATAAAATCAAGTTAAGTTTTGCACTTTAATACCTTCAAAATAGTACAAGGTATGCACAACTTTCTTGCACAATAGTACAAGCTTTAAAACAAACACATTTCTCAAGGAATATTGTCTTAACAATCACATTTACAAGGAAAAAAAGCCTACAACATAATACAATGATATACAATATTGGCTAAAAGAAAACAAATCACTATTGTGTACTTTAAGTTCAAAATACAAAGAGACAATTGAACAAAAATTTGATATACTTTCTATTAGAAAGATTTTCATTTATATTCAAGCCAAAATTATATACTATTTTTTTAACAGTTATCTTGTAATCACAAATAATTTTTATTCAAACTTAGTGAAACCTTAAAGGGTTTGTGATGACTTCTCGACAAGTGTACTGATAATGTCGAAGTAATAATTAAGATCGAATCTACATGGACTTCGTTTGAACAAGACAAATTTGTGCAATGTATATAAAAACAGTAAACGGGGGGGGGGGGGGGGGGGGGGAGGGTGGTAGTTTTGCAATGCAAAAATAAAATAAAGTGTTTAACAGAATTACGAAAGTGGTCAGGTTGTGTCTTGAATCCCATATTTCTCTATTGTTGATGTTTGATGCCTTCTATGAATGATCTTATCAATATAATCTCACGACGAATTAACAAAGATATTATAACTAATCCTTTGCAAAATAGCTCACTAATCACTAGTCGGAGTTTTCTATCCCTAGTCCACCAGCGTAAGCAGAATTAGGCGATGCATATAACGTTAACCACATGCCACTACTCATGGTCTCCTATTCCTATCCAACCAGCGTAAGTAGAATAATTGCACTAGGTCTAACACATAGACTAATGATCAGTAATCCGTATGTGCTTGTTAGCTCCTAAATTCGACGCCTGATATTAGATTAAAAGTTTTATTCTAAGAAATGGGATTTCTGAAGTTTTGGGAGACTTTGACGGGAATGGTATTTCTAGAAGATTTAGTCGAAGACGTCTTCATGCAAGAGGGAAGTATTTTAGGGACTTAGAAATATTTTTAATAATTTGGAGATGTTCTTCGACAGAAGGCTGATGGGTGTCGTTCGATTCAAGGATTCAAATTTAAATAATGGAGGAAACTTTGTCCTTATCCATTTGAGAGAAAGAGACACGTGGTGAACATCTAAAGGATGAAGACATGCAGAATGCCATGTGTTTCGCTCTGATTAGTAGGCCGTTAGTGGGTAGTTATTTTTCACCATTATAAATAGCAAATCTTAGTATTAGGATTTGTGTGTGTAAAAGTTGTACAAATTTCTCAAAATTACTCAGAGCATCCGTGTGTAGCGAGAAAAGAATTTATGAAGAAATGTACGTTTTATGTAACACCATTTTTCTTATTCAATACAATCCAATTAATTTTCACTCAAAAGTTTACTTTCTTTCCTTTATTTTGTTAAGTTACTTTCTGTTCTGGACTGGGCTGAGGCTGCCCAACAGTCGAGCAGGCCCAACCCATATAGCATGGGGAGGCCCAATAGGACCCCTCCGCGGGGCACTTGACTGCTGCAAGCATACCAACGTTCCCCCGAGCACTTTGCAGTGTCGGGCATCGAGGTCAACAGGACAGGAGGACCTCGCATCCCGGCGGAGAGGTACCTCCCCGACATACCAGCTTCTCCCCCGCGAGAATGCCACATACCACTCCTCGGCAGACATGGTCCCTCCCTGCAAGGCCATGTCCGTCGTACGGCTTGTTGGTCCTCGACACAGAAGACTCCTCCCCCGCGAGGAGTGTCTAACGGTCCGTACCACGTGGACACGTTCCAAGTAACCTCCCACTTCCGCAGGATTCGGTCTGCCCTAATCCCGGAAATCTAGGAACGGTTACCCCAGGGCGAAGACCACGTGCTGGTCTTCACTACGCCACGTAAGCCCTGGCAGTTACTTGGATTAGGCCTGACAATCCAGCCCAATACAAGTAACCGTTGGCCCCACGCTGGGGGCTCTCTATAAATACCCTCTCACTTGAGAGGGTCAGGTTAAGTCACTTTTCTCACTCTTTGTATTTGCTGTTACTCTGTGCACTCCCTAACTTGAGCGTCGGAGTACCTTGCAGGTACACCCCCCCCCCCCCCCCCCCCCGCCGTCCTTCAACCTCACCGGAGCCGGAACTCAACGGACGTCGTTGGCCACCTGTAACTGTCTGATCCAGGTACGATCAGTGGCGCCGTCTGTGGGAACTTTATAAGCTTTCCCGTTTTCTCCTCGATAAACCAAAGCTTCCTCTATTCATCACCAACATGGCCAATCCGACCGTCAACCAGGCTCTGGACACCGTGCTCGCGCAACTGGAGAACGGGAACCACCGTGAGGACGCCATCATCCTCCACGGCGACGAAGGCGACATAAGAGACGGACAGACCGCCTCCCCGGACTCCCAGGATGCGACTATCAACGTCGTCCGCACGGACGACCAGCAAACCCCTCTCCAGCCAGTGGCTCCGCCGCCCAACGCGGACCCAAGCCTCGTGGCCCTGTTTGCATTGATCAACCAGACCAATCAGCTGATCGCGCAGCAGAACACCAGAATCGAAGCCCTGGAGCAAGGACGGGCACAACGATCTTCCCCGCGAAGACATCGCCGTCCCTCGTCGCCTCGCCGCTCTCCTTCCCCGCGAAGGACCCCTTCCGAGGATTCCCGGACTCCGTCGCCCGTACGCCATGGTCGACGACCGCAGCCGGCGATCACCCAGAAACACCCTCGTTCCCCGCCTCGGAAGGAACTCAGGGCCTCCACCATCTCCAAGAAGTCCAAGCAGACCGAAGAGACACCAAAGAACCGTTCGAGGAACTCCCCTCCACGGCACCATCGGTCACCTTCGAGATCCCCGGCTGGTAGCGACGACGAGGACCAAAGGACCCCATTGTCGTGGGAAATCATGGACGCCCCAATCCCTCCAGGCATGGAGAAACCTCCACCGTTGGGGACCTACGACGGGCTGACCGACCCCGACGATCACGTGGAGAGTTTCGAAGCGATGCTCGACTTCCGAAATGTCAGGGGAGCCATCAGGTGCAGGCTATTCCCCACCACCTTGCGGAAGGGAGCCATGACATGGTACAAGGGTCTGGAACCTGGTTCAATCACGTCATGGAAACAACTGAAGCAACGCTTCACCAAACACTTCACCGCGTCTCGTCGACACCCGAAGACAGAGGCTGCCCTAGAAAAGATCTTCCAAGGGAGGAACGAATCCCTCAGAAATTACATTGAGAGGTTTAACAAGGAAGCCGTCGAGGTCCACACGATCGACGACATGAAGAAATACTTAATTATTCACGGACTACGCGCCGGGTCGGACTTTGCCAAATCCATTGGCCTTCGAAGACCCCGGCGTCTCGAGGACCTTCTCGCTCGAGCCCAGAAGTACATCGAGCTCGAAGAGACGGAAGCAGCCCAGATCGCTCTTGAGACAAGACGCAGAGAAGGCCCCCGCGGCCACAAAGACGATGACGCTTCTCCCCGACGGGGAGGAGAAAAGAAGAAAGAAAACCGCAATCGAGATCCCCGGGAACAGCGCGGGCCTGCTGGCCGATTCACGGAGTACACGCCGCTCAACACTTCCCGGTCCCGGATCCTCTCAGACTGCCATAATTCCGAGTTTGTGAAAGGAGGAGTTCGCTTCCCGAAGCCCGCGGCTCCCAAACCAAACGTTGACAAATCTAAGTACTGCAGGTTCCACAGAAGCCACGGGCACGTGACCGAAGATTGCATCCACCTCAAAGATGCCATTGAGATTCTCATCAAAGAAGGGCACTTGAAGAAATATGCCCAACAGAATGACCTTCCTCGTCCCAGCTCAAAGGAATCACAGAACGTCGAGGAGGCAACACCCCTTCCCGGCGACAACCAGCTTCAGGTCGCCCTCAGCGTCACTCGACCCGAGGACTTCTTCATCCCCCCAATCATCGAGGGCGAAGAGGCAATCCGTAACATGTGGGCGACCTTCTCCGACGAAGGCCCCGTCACGGCCCGTAGTACCTGGGAAGGCTTCCCCAAAGCAATGGTTATCTCCGGAGGCGACCCCGGGAAAATATCGATTGGGTCGATCAAACGAAAGTTTGACGAGCTGGAATCCGCGACATCGTCGAAGGCGACCACCCTCGAGAAAGTGCGGGGAAACTCCAATCCCATCACCTTCTACCTCGAAGAACTCCCCGGGGGAGCACCAAACGCCACTATTCCCCTCCTGGTCAGGGCCCAAATGGCGAACTTTGACGTCCGAAGAATCCTAGTCGACCAGGGGAGCTCGTTCGACATCATGTATTCTCATCTGTTCGGGACCCTTCAGCTGGACGAGAGGCATTTGACCCCGTACGTCGGGTCAGACCTACAGGGGTTCAATGGAACCACCACCAGACCATGGGGTTACGTGGAGCTAATGGTTACGTTCGGGGCCGAAGACACGGCCCGACAGGTGAAGATCCGTTTCCTGGTGGTTGAATGCCCATCCCTTTACAACTGCATCCTCGGAAGGACCACCCTTGCTCAACTTACGGCGGTCCCGTCAACGGTCCACCTCAAAATGAAGTACTACACGAGGAGGGGACGAGTAGTGACGATGCACGGGGACATCGACGCAGCTAGGAGATGCTTCGATGCCGCCGTCAAGGGCCTAAGTTCCATTGGTCCCAAACCTAAGGTCGTGGCCAAACCACCCCAGGACGTCGGACAGGTACCTCTCCCGCGCGCCAACGCGGTCGACCTCGACCGCAGGTTCTCCGGCGAGCCCGATGAAGACAGAGTCGAAGACCACGACCACCGGGCGGAAAACAACGGACAGCCTCTCCACCCAACACGCCCCATCCCAGATGGAGAGTTCGAGCTCGTGGCCATCGGAGGCGGTCCAGATCGCAACGTGAAGATCGGCACCGGGATCCCCGACCTAGCCAAAGAACAGCTTAAAGCATGTCTGAGGGAGAATGTTGACCTCTTCGCGTGGAGCGCATCCGAGATGCCTGGCCTCGACCCCGAGGTGGCTTGCCATCAGCTCGCAGTAGATCCGGCCGCTAGGGCCGTAGCACAACGTAGGCGCAAGCAGTCTCCCGAGAAAGCGGAGGCTGCTGAGAAAGCTGTAAAAGACCTCCTAGAGGCAAACTTTATTTCGGAAGCCAAATACACGACATGGCTGTCCAACGTTTTACTTGTTAAGAAAAATAATGGAAAATGGAGAATGTGCATTGATTATACTGATCTTAACCGGGCTTGCCCGAAAGACTGTTACCCCTTGCCTAACATCGACCAACTGGTCGACAATTCTGCAGGTTACAAACTACTATCTTTCATGGACGCCTATTCAGGATACAACCAAATTCCCATGGACAAGGTCGACAAGCAACACACAGCCTTCATGACCGCGTCGGGCAACTACTATTACAACGTAATGCCTTTCGGTCTGAAGAATGCCGGTGCGACCTACCAGCGGATGATGAACAAGGTTTTTCAGACTGAAATAGGAGACATGCTCGAAGTCTACATGGACGACATGATCGTCAAGTCTGCAGAAGAAGTCAACCACGCCGCGCACCTCAAGAAGGTGTTCGACACGGCGAGAAGATGCCGTATGAGGTTTAATCCCGACAAATGCACCTTCGGTGTCCGGGCAGGAAAGTTCCTCGGATTTTACCTCACAGAACGAGGAATCGAGGCAAACCCCGACAAGTGTAGAGCCTTTTCCGAGCTCCCTACTCCGGGCTCGAAGAAGTCAATACAATCATTGAACGGAATGCTCACCGCCCTTTCCCGGTTCGTCGCCAAATCCGCACAGTACGCACTCCCCTTTTTCAAACTCCTCCGGCAAAAAGCGGAGTTTGAGTGGAGCGAGGAATGCGAACAAGCACTCGCACATTTGAAACAAGTCCTATCGCAACCCCCGGTCCTCTCGCGACCCGAGAACGGGGAAACACTCTTCTTATATCTTACGATCACGAGCGAAGCGGTCAACGCTGTCCTCATTCGGGAAACACCAGACGGACAGAAGCCAGTTTACTTCACGAGCAAAGCTCTCCAAGGCCCCGAGCTCAGGTATCAACAGATCGAGAAAGTCACACTGGGCCTCGTCACCGCGGCCAGAAGACTACGCCACTACTTCCTCGCCCATACCGTCGTCGTGAGGACCAACCAGCCGATCAGGCAACTCCTCAGACGACCGGATATGGCGGGGAGGATGCTCAGGTGGTCACTCGAGCTGGCCGAATTCGACATCCAATATGAAGGGAGGAAAGCCTTGAAGGCACAAGTGCTGGCAGACTTTGTAGCAGAGATGACCGTCCCAGAACCCTCAGCCAACAGGTCGCAGAAATGGACAATCTATGTCGACGGAGCATCCAGCCCGAAAGGAAGCGGAGCGGGAATCATCCTCAAAAACGAGGAAGGCATCCTCATCGAGGTGTCCCTCGAACTGGCTTTCCCGACTTCGAACAACCAAGCCGAATACGAGGCCTTCCTTGCGGGACTCAGGCTGGCCGAGGACCTTGGCGCCAAGGAGGTCAAGCTTTTCACCGATTCCCAGCTCGTAGCCTCGCAAGTCCGAGGAGAGTACCAAGCCAAGAACGACAGTCTCATAGAATACTTGGCCTTGGTAAAAGAGAAGATGAAGAAGTTCACCTCGGCGGAAGTGACTCACATTCCCCGGGAGCATAATGCCCGGGCAGACGTCCTGTCAAAATTAGCAAGCACGAAAAAGAAAGGCGGAAACAAGTCTGTCATACAAGAGGTCCTTTCCCACCCGAGCGTTGATAAACCAGGTATGGTTTTGAATATCAACGCCATCGGGGACAGCGGCTGCTGGATGACCCCGGTATACGAATACCTCACGACGGGCAAACTGCCCGAAGACCCCAAAGAAGCTACAATGGTCAAGAGACGGGCATGCTCGTACACTATAGTCGAGGATAAGCTATACCGGCGAGGATTCTCTATTCCCCTCCTCAGATGTGTCGAAGATACCAAGGTCCCCGGCATACTCCAGGAGATCCACGAGGGAATCAATGCGCAGCACCTCAGCGGACGATCGCTAGCTCGTAAAGCACTCCGGGCAGGATATTACTGGCCGACCATGCAATAAGACGCCAAGGAGCACGTCAAGAAGTGCGATAAATGCCAGCGGCACGGGGACATGCACCTCGTTCCCCCCAGCGAACTCACGACGCTATCCTCCCCGTGGCCGTTCGCATGGTGGGGGATGGATATCCTCGGGCCTTTCGTCCAGGGGTCGTATCAAAACAAATACCTCATCGTCGGGGTAGATTACTTCACAAAGTGGATTGAAGCAGAAGCATTGGCCAAAATCACTGCTTTCAACATACTTCGTTTCTACAAAAGAAATATCCTCGCCCGGTTCGGAGTGCCTCAAGCCATCGTCACGGACAACGGAACCCAGTTCACCGACAGGAACTTCCAAGACTTCGTCACAAAACTAGGCACGAAGCAGCACTTCACGTCGGTCGAGCACCCTCAAACGAACGGGCAGGCTGAGGCCGCTAACAGAGTGATCCTTCGAGGATTAAGACGGAGACTGGGCGACGCCAAACAACGGTGGGTCGAAGAGCTACACAGCGTTCTCTGGGCCTACCGAACAACCCCACACTCCACGACCGGGGAGACCCCTTTCCGTTTGACCTATGGAACGGAGGCAGTGATCCCCGTGGAGATCAGAGAACCCTCGAGGAGGACGGAAGCCCCCCTCGACGGGAACACGAACGACGAAGCCTTGAGGGAAGAACTCGACTTCGTGGAGGAAACACGCTCAGGCGCTTCTCTCCGAGAGGCGTCACTTAAATAAAAATAACACTACGTTATAAGGACAGAGTCATTAAACGTGATTTTCAGGTGGGCACCCTCGTCCTACGAAGGAACCAGAAAGACTCGCGAGAAGGCAAACTCGCCGCGAACTGGGAGGGCCCGTACCGTGTCCGCGCGAAAACGGGGACAGGAGCCTATTTCCTCGAAAATCTGCACGGGGAAGAACTTGCTCGACCATGGAACGCTGAAAAGCTAAAACAATATTACAGTTAAACACTGCCCGCGGCTCACTAGCACCGCGATACGGGGATGCGCTGGGGTACAAGCGCGACACCCCTATAAGAACACGATGATCAGAGACTGCGTTGTGTGTGCGCGAGGACATTTGATCTGGCGGGGATACCTCGATCGAGGCCCACCGTCGTCGTGCCAACCGGGCATAACACCCAGCTCGCGATGGGAAGTTTATGCCACGAGACTAGGACCTCGACCGAGCTCTTAGCCTCGTTGAAGGTCGGAGTACTCCTCCGGCCGCCCGACCAGCTCTCCACGCGGTCAGGGACGATCAAGGTCGAGCAAATCCCGAAGCCTTATTACTTAGGCAAAAATAAAGTATAACAAATAATAAAGTATAACAAACACCACATCACACACAAGGAAAATTAACAAAGAGATATTATAAAGTACGAATAGCGGGCAAAACACTTGGTCCAAAAAGTTACAAATATGAGCCCACAAGTCGGGCGAAAATAACCATTGTGCAAAAAGTACATCAGCTAAGCCCACAAGCCGGGCGAAACAAAACGGCTCGCAGGCCGACCAAAACAAAGATAAAAACCTACTCAGCTGCGGTCCCGTCAGGCTCCTCGTGCGCATGAATGTCTTTCTCCCGCAGAGGATACACGATCTGGCCATCCACCACCTCAGCATCGGGGTCGATCCCTTCAATGACAAGGTCGGGGTTGAGAACCCGAAGCTGCGCCACGGCACTGCGGAACCCTATACCCGCGGTTTCGATAGAATCATCCTCGGACACTCGGAGATCCTGCTCAAGCTTCCGGAGCTGCGCCACAAACGCCGCACGAGTGGTCAGGAGTTTGTCCTCCTCAGTTTCCCCTTCGGCTGGCCGCACCGCATCTTCCAGCTCGGCAATCCTTACCTTAAGCCGCTTCTCCTCCAACTCCAGCTCAGCGATTCGGGCAAGGTGGCTTTTCTTTGTCTCCTCGGCTTCCTTAAGCTTGACCTCGACCAATTGCTGCTGCTTGCTTTGCTCTTTGTTCAGATCTCGGCACTCTTTTAGTTCCTTGCGCATGCCGAGCATCTCAGCGCCCAAGGTATCCAGCGCCTCCTGCAGGCGGGCCAGTTCAGCAGCAGGGCGGGTCTCGTCATTTAGAATGATGACAGTCGAGCAGATACGCATGACGGCCGACAGGTCCTCAAAAAGCATCTTCCTCCTCACTTCAGTAGCGGTCCCCAGCACGGTTTGGATCTCGGAGGGAAGGGTGCGAGGATAAGTGACCTCGGAGAAGAAGTGAGGTTTTTGATGGCAGGGGGGAAGGTCAAAGCTGGAAGGAACGGGGGGACTGTCTTCACCGCCCAGGTCGACGACCTCCGCAACGCGCCGCCTCTTCGGAGTCCCTTGGGTAGCCGGGGATTGGCTTCCCGCAGGAGTTGTGCGGTCACCCGCGGTCCCCGACACAGCGGCAGCAGGCTGGGACGGAGTGGATCCTTCGGGGGCAGCGGCCGTGGAAACACCCTCGTGCGGGGCCCCAGAAGGGGCAACTTCCTGATCTTTGGAGCGCGACGCTTCTTCCCGGGCCTGCGCTTCCCGGGCCCTCTTCGCTTTCAGTTTCTTCAACCTCTCCTCGGCTCCGGCCATTGTCCCTGCAAAAGGAAAGAAAGCGTTAGTAAAGCGAGAAACACAGATACGAGGAAGAACTTAAGCAAGGACGTTTCACCACCTAACAATTCGATGGCCTCCTCGTCGGAGAAGGTCTCGAGCAGAACGCGGGTGTTTATCAGGCGACGTTCTTTCTTCACCTGCCCATCTGCACCTATTATAGGCTGGCCGTCCAGCGTCTCATGTCGAGCTTCGGTAAAGCTGTCGACGAAAGCTACGATTTTATCGTAGGCTTCCCGCTCGTAGGCCTCCATCTGAACAGGTTTTGTTTTATACTTGTCAACTCCCTTCTTAAAGTGTTCCTCCGTCCAGTACAGAGGAAACTTCGGCACCAACACCTCCTCGAAACGGCCGTCGACCTCGCGGGTGACTTTCCGGTACAATGAATATATCGCCTCGAGGGTGACCGGCTTCACATAGAAATAGCGGAACTTGAAATCCCGGATGGAATCCAAGTAAGTGTGAAACAACGCCTTGCTCTGCTTGAAGGACACCCAGCCGTGTCGACCTCCTACCGACGACCGTTGGAGGTGGAATATGCGGAAGAAAAGGCGAACGGTCGGCACGATCTCCAAATATTTGCATACGAGCTCGAAAGCCCGGATGAAGGCCAGCGAGTTCGGATGAATCTGCGAAGGGGCCAACTTCAACCAGTCAAAGATCCCCTCCTGAAAATCCGTGAAAGGCAGCCTCCACCCCGCCTTCTCGAACATAAACTCGTATAAAGGGACCCGCATTCCCCGGTAAGGGGAGCATATCCGGTGATGCTCCTCGGGACGAAAAACCTTCCAGGATTGACCACTTCCGATTAGTCTGTGCTCAACGGTACAAAAAGCATCGCCCACATCTGGGTACACGAAGATGGACGACATCTCAAGGGCTTCGCTACAGACCCAATCCTCGAGCGGCCTCTCCTGCGCAAAGGCCATGTGAGCCATGGGGGAGTCAGGCTGGTCGTCGTCGTTTTCCTCGAAATATCCTGCGGCCACCTCTGCAGCCAAATCGTCCATTTACCTGAAAAGCAGAAGGAAACGGTGAATTCGATTGGTCGTATCAAATTCACCCCTCCACCGCTGTTCAAGCGAACGGGCGAAGAAGGGGCAAGGCTTTCTCAACTCCCCGACGAGATCGGCCGAGGATCAACTTGCCCACCGGGGAACTCACCGTCTCCCCGGAAGGTTCTGCCCCGTGTCCCCGCGGCACTAACAAATACACTGATTATCAAGGACCCCGAGACATTCAACGGATCCCCGACGTGTTCGTCCCTGATCCCCGAGTTGTTCATCAAAAGCGAGCAAGAATCTTCGCACTCTCCCTCTCCACAACTAAAGATTCCCGCCGTAATCGCCGGGAATCCCTTCGTTTCTCATGGGAATGTCATCAATTCACCAAGGAAACGTCCTACACTAGTTAAAATCAAAGAAAAACGCAAAATAAAGGTCCGGTTTGGAGCAAATACCTGGTAAGCGGCGGTGTAGGGTTCCGGCACGGAGGTTTCCGGCTGTGGTACGGCAGCGAACGGCGGTCCTAGCGGAGGAAATGCTTCCGACAGAGAGTGCCCGACGACTGACGGCGACGAGCTACGGCGGAAGAGGTTAGAGAGAGAGGGAGAAAGTTTCTTGAGAGAGAAGCGGAAAAGTGGAGAATGAGCGAGGGGAGCGGCTTTTATAAGCGGTTCTCGCGAGACCCGAGGGGCGTAGGGCACTCGAGTGTGCTACCCTAGCCAGCCGCCCTAGCCTCCCTAGGTAATGATGGCAGGCGACACGTGGCACGCATGCAGCCACCCGTCTCCCCACGCGTGTCGTTTCGGTTTTCCCCAACGCTTCAGATCCGAAACCCTTCATCTCCCCGACCATACGACCAGACACATCTGTCCGACGCCCGACGCTCATCCGGCTGAAGGAATTTCGCATAGGATATCGACCTCCTCGGTTCCTCTCTTAGCGTATCCTCGACATACAATAACCCTTAAGTCATCACTCTGCCACCTCAGAGCAACGACTTGGGGGGCTCCTGTTCTGGACTGGGCCGAGGCTGCCCAACAGTCGAGCAGGCCCAACCCATATAGCATTGGGAGGCCCAATAGGACCCCTCCGCGGGGCACTTGACTGCTGCAAGCATACCAACGTTCCCCCGAGCACTTTGCAGTGTCGGGCATCGAGGTCAACAGGACAGAAGGACCTCGCATCCCGGCGGAGAGGTACCTCCCCGACATACCAGCTTCTCCCCCGTGAGAATGCCACATACCACTCCTCGGCAGACATGGTCCCTCCCCGCAAGGCCATGTCCGTCGTACGGCTTGTTGGTCCTCGACACAGAAGACTCCTCCCCCGCGAGGAGTGTCTAACGGTCCGTACCACGTGGACACGTTCCAAGTAACCTCCCGCTTCCGCAGGATTCGGTCTGCCCTAATCCCGGAAATCTAGGAACGGTTACCCCAGGGCGAAGACCACGTGCTGGTCTTCACTACGCCACGTAAGCCCTGGCAGTTACTTGGATTGGGCCTGACAATCCAGCCCAATACAAGTAACCGTTGGCCCCGCGCTGGGGGCTCTCTATAAATACCCTCTCACTTGAGAGGGTCAGGTTAAGTCACTTTTCTCACTCTTTGTATTTGCTGTTACTCTGTGCACTCCCTAACTTGAGCGTCGGAGTACCTTGCAGGTACACCCCTCCCCCCCCCCCCCCCCCCCCGCCGTCCTTCAACCTCACCGGAGCCGGAACTCAACGGACGTCGTTGGCCACCTGTAACTGTCTGATCTAGGTACGATCACTTTCCAACACACTTTTAATTATTTCCTCGTATTACTTTTCCTTTAAGTATTGTCGAGATGCCTTTGTTTCCAAATATGAACGCAGTCGAAATGTTCAACATTATTCTCATATCTTTTTAAATTGTTTTAGCACATGTTCTAGGATCTAGTTTGGTCGATCCTGCAAGTTACTCGTTTTTCTTATAAAATTGATAGACCAGAGGTTGGTTACTATTTTTCCCAGTAAACAGTGCCCAAAATCAATTTAAAAGAGTATCTCACATAAAAAGCATTAAAAAGAATAAGCAATTGAATAATATTATAGCTCAAAGGATTCATACAAAGTCAAATCAACATATTACCCAACAATATCGAAACATGTTCATCACACACAACCTAACCTGGAGGAGTTTAGCTACTCATAATTAAAATTACAATACTAATTGAATAAAGAAGAATATCATATGATTTGCCTTGAAGGATTGACCTCTAATGGTTTCAAATGCTCTTCAAATCACTATTGATGTTGTAAAAATCGTACTTGTAGTGCCAATTTTCACCACCCTTGCAAAAGTGCAGAATTTCCCCTTAAAATGAGCTCAAAATGTATCAGACGCGTCAGAAAAAAGCCCAAAAAAGGGGTTATCGCACACGCAATGACCTGCATCGTGCTCGTGATGCAGCTAATACAAATCTATCGCACGTGATACTGCGCGTAATTATTCCAGCAGCTGCATGCTTTTGCTCCCCTTTCACCTGATTTTTCACTAAGTCCAATTTCTTCACACTTAACTATTTTTTCCTCATTCTTTGGTATTTCTTCTTCATTTGAGCTCATCTTTTGCTTGTTTTGATCAGATTCTTCAACTAAATTTATGCAATGATGGACTGCCATCAATTTGTTTAAGCTAGAAAATTTGATAAGATAAATGACTTAGTGAAGTAAAAATCTTTCTAGAGAGATCTATAGTGTAGTCGATTTGACGCTATATGCCATAGTGGTTGTAATGAGTTAATTATAATGGAAAATTCTACAAGGTCAAAGGGACTAAACATAATCATCCGTTTGATGTTGGACTATTATAAATTATTGTGTCACTCTCTCCTAATTTATTTACTAATTAAAAAATTCTGTTATGTTAGTTAATCTCCATTCTCATACAATTTTTAAAGGAAAATTTTGTTAAAGTCACATTTCAACCGCAAATTATTTGTATTTTTCTCACTTTCAGAATCACGCCTCGATGTCTTCGTAAAAAACGTAGATATGGTTCTTAGGGTACAATGGGTTTGGTTTTACTAAAAAAAATTGTGTAGCTTAAGGTATTTATGGTCTTAAATGATATACTAACATATTTTCAATTTAATGAAAATGGTAATATTGAAGAATAAATACACTTCAATGTATTGCGTGTGTATTATACATTCAATATTTACAATGTTTAATGAACTTTAATTTTTGAGTCTTTTAATGTAAAATATATTTTAAGTCTATTGTTTCATATCTCCGACTTCCTACTCATTATCTTACTCTTTAACACCCCTCTCTTAATGTTTTTCTTTAGCATTTCCCTCTTCAACATCTTAGTCTTCAAGTTTTTTTTAACCTTAAGATGATATTTTTTTCTTCACCTAATTATATTTTTCCTTACCATTTATAGTTACCTCATTGATAATTGACCAATCATTTACATTTAAGAGGATAATAATGTATCCCATATAAAGTTCATTGATTCGTACATGCTGTAATCTTCAACAAATTTTAGTACAACTACATCAATTTTGGTGTTATTAACCTCAGACAAATAAATACTTCGGATGTCGGTACCAAAAGTATTTGAAGACCATGGTCTGGAATTTTAACAATATTTATATTTCATAAGGGATATCCAAACTAGACCCAACTCCAATAAAAATTATTCGTTTTGCGATTCACATGCATTTTGATTGGGCAAATTCACATAATATGGGAAAGATTTAGGGATACCATAAGCTTTAAATTATTTAAATAGTACTATAATATGAGTCCCAATTAAAAAAATACAAACTTAAGAAACTCCAAACTTATAAAACTATGTATCCTAAGTTTCTAACGTTTAATTTGTCCCTAAATACCATTATCTTTCATCAAGTTCATCAGTGATTATGTGAAATTTATTTGTTCTCACCACCACGGTCAGGTACATGATTCTTCTCCCCATCTATCGCTTTATTTCTCAGTTTCTTTCTCTCTCCTGATGTTCTTTGCATGTCCTCTATTTCCCCTTGGTGTAAAAAGATGAAACTCAAATTTCTTGCAAATAATATGGTCAATTATTTAGGAAATAATTAACAACTTTGTTTTTGTTTCAATTATTGACGAGGTGAAGAATTTAAAAGAATGAATAACAATACTCTATATTATGCTATTACTATTTTATTTTTTAATCAAACATTTCTTTTTGATGAAAGTAACACAATGATATTATTATGGGAATACGATCATAATTTTTAAAGAATGGTAACACGTAACTACACATATTTTCTCTCTCTTTATAAATACTCAATTGGGAAAGGATAAGAATTATCATACTTATTTCTATAAAAATGATGCATGCGTATATTTTAGAAAATCAAAGGAAAAACTTTTAATATATATATATATTTTTTAAAAAGGTTTATGAGTGTACAAGTTTTCCTTATATTTATCACTAAACACGTGACAACAAGGTCGTAAGTAGGGCTTTCATAATTGACTAAAACTGGCGTAAAGCTTAGATACTGAACCACATATAGTTTTCTTTCCATGAAATTCAACGCCTTCAATTTGGTTTTCGTTTATCGATCTGATACCAAATCAAACTCATTTTTTATAAAGATCTATGCTTATTGTTCTCAATGTTATCAAATATTTGTCATGACATATATCAGTTGCGGTTTTTAGGATTGTGACAATGCTAAATATCAATTGTTGTCACATATGTTTTTCACCATAATCTGCTATGACAATGCCATAAAGGGGCCAATATGACAGGCTTTAAATTAATCTTATCCGTTTGGTCATTCAAGTGCATTTTGATCGGGTAAATTCACATAATATGGGCAAAATTTACGATGTTGCAGGTTTTAAATTCTTTTAGTAGTACTATAATGTGAAACCTAATTAAAAATAATAATACAAACTTAAGAAACTCCTAACTTACAAAGTTGTATATTCTAAGTTTCTAACGTACATATTATCCCTAAACACCAACATCGTTCACTCAAATTCATTAGCGGTTATGTAAATTTTCTTAGTTCTCATTAGCACGATGAGATACACGATTTCTCTCTCTCTCTCTCTCTCTCTCTCTAAAATGTTCCTTCCATGTCTCGTAACCCAAATTTCTTGCAAATAATATGGTCATTTACGTTGAAAAGAAAATAGTTAATAACTTTGTTCTTGTTTCAATTATTGATGATGCGAAGAATTTGAAGGAATGAATAACACCACTTTAAATCATACTATTGTTATTTTGCATAATTTACTTTGATGATTTAACATTCCATATTTGATCTAGTTAGACATTTTCATCGTATTCTTTATACTAATATTTTATCAATAATTTTGTTTTTGTTCTATCTATATTTTTTCTTCAAAATTTTGCCCATGTTAAATTTACGTGTCTTTTTTCATCATTCATATGTTTGTCCCTCATGCTAATTAGTTAAACTCCATTAATATGCATATAGGTTAACTTATACAAAATCAACGACAAATCGATCAAAATATGTACTAGACCACTATATCTGACACTAAAGTAGTTGCATGTTAACAAACAATTCGTCTACAAAATCACATTTCTCAAAATAACATTTTTTTAACATGTTAGCAATATAATAAAGCCACAAAATCATAAATTTTGGAAAGACAATATTTTCCAACAAACTATTTCACCCAAATGCTCGTAAAAATGATGAGTAACGCATCCAACATAGTATTTGAAATCCTATTTCATTTATAAAGAGACACGAGAATCTCTTACAATACCAATGTTCGACAGTGATACAAAAAGCTAATTCAATGCCACAAAATTGAAAGAATGTGAGAGAATAAAAGAAGAAAAATCAATAACAAGTTTAGGGTGAATTGTTCAACAAATTCATGAAAAAATAATAATTCTCCTGTGTATTTTAAAATATCTTAATCAAATACATCAAATATATTTGAGTTTTATTTTATTTTATTTACATACTACATGTTAATGTAAACAAAATATTGATATTTAAAAAAAAAATTAAAATGAAGATTTTAGTTTAAGGGTTTAATGGTAGTGCATTGACAGTGTAAAAAAAGTTTTACACTGTCATCCAATAAAAACATAACGTTTTGTCATGTCATATAAATTTTTTAAAATTTACAGTCTGACTTGACGGGATTCATGGTCGTGTGGATCACCTATTTTCTCTTAGTTTAATAAGCAAAAGCATGATAATTTTGTTTTTCAACAAATAAAAAGCAAAAAAAAGAGGTGTATATATAATGTGACATAAGATATTTGTGTTTTTATTCTTCACTCAAACACTCTTTCTTTCACTACTTTCGAGTCTATCTCTTTCTCTCTCTTTCATTTCTACCTCTCTCCCCCATCACGCAAACAACCGCTTGAACCCTAACGTGTGTATTCGTTTTTGAAAGCCGATACACACAGTGTATGGTTTCAATTCTTCTCAGGTCATGGCTTCCGATACCGCTTCTCGTTCGAGTTCCGCGGCCGATTCCTACATTGGTTGCTTGATCAGTTTGACGTCCAAGAGTGAGATCAGATACGAGGGCGTTCTCTACAACATCAACACCGATGAATCCAGTATTGGCCTAAAAAATGGTACCTATTTTGTCGTTCTCATCTTAGATCTTTCATATGTATAGATATACAAGCTTGTTGTTTATTATTGTTATTATTTTCGTTGGAAGAGATTGATCTGGATTTGTTATGGATTTTCTGTCGTTATGGATTTTCGGTCTATATCTGAAATGGGTCTGGTTATATGTGAGTTGGGGTTGTGTTTGGATTTGTAATATCGATGAATGATATCGGCTTCCGTTGGTTGTTTGTGTTTTGAATTGTTGCCTGTGAATGTGATTTTTGCTGGCTAGTATTTTTCTAGGGTTTTGTTTGGTTACGGGGCTGTTATATTATTTTCTCTTTGAGTTTTGTTGATTGTTTATACATGTTTATCTGGAGGGGCAGGTGTGTGTGGATGGTTAATCTTTGGATAAGGTAAGAAATGGCTTGAACTTTTGTCTGTCTGGCTTTCGTGTTATAAATGCGATGAAACGGGTTTCAGAAATTTTCAAGTAGCACCAAGGTTTTATCTTCATGCATGTGTGTTGTATTGAATGCTGATATGACTGTGAATTCTTAAAGTTTGTTATCTGCAATCTTTATTGTGTTTTAGGTGCGTTGGAAGCACTTCGATACTCTCTTTAGGTTTTAGGTTTTGAATTGTTATTCTTTGGTTGTTGTGCGTTATTCTTGCTGGTTGATGATTTATGAGTGTTGATTACTCTTTTATTGTCCCGCGTTACTATTTGCTCTCTCCATTTAGAGGATAATCTTGTTTTGACATTTATGGTTTCTGCTTTGGTGATCTAGCAGTTGCAGGTTCTGTCATGGTATTAGTTTTTCAAATTCTGCTCGTGGGGTAAAGACCGTTAGAATATAACAGCGTGTTACACCTCATTTTAAATGACTTTTTGTCGTGTTGGCTTTGTCGAAAAAGGATTGTAGTAATCATCAATTTTTTTTTTTAAATTTATCAATTCTTTTTTATGGCAATAACATAACAATATTGTTATCAAAATGGTTTATTTAATTGTTAAAGAACAGTAACACGTAATTACACATTTTTTTCCCTTTATGGATGCTTAATTTCGGCGAGGATACGAATTATCGTACTTATTTCTATAAAAACACAGCATGCATATATTTTAGAACACCGAAGGAAAGAACTTTAATTTATATTTTCTAAAAGGGTGGCCCAGTGTACAAATTTTTGCTATATTCATTATTACAGCACGAGATAAGCACGTGATAACGAGGTTGTAAGTAGGGTTTACGTAATTGAATTAAACTTACCTAAAGCTTAGAAACCAAATCGTTCTGTCTTGTTTTTCTTGCATGAAGTTCGCCGCTGTCAATTTGGTTTTCATTTGTCAATCTGATACCAAATCAAAATCGTTTTTTGATGAAGATCTATGCTTATTGTTCAGTGTTATTGAATATCCGCCATAGTGGATATCGGTGACGGTTTTTGGGCTCGCCAATGTTAAATATTGGTCTTTGTTGCAGTTCTTTTCCACCATAATCCGCTATGACGGCACCTCAAAGGGGCCGATATGTCATTATTTTGGCTCTATGCCATCAAAAACAACACTAATTGTTCTTCGTATGGAATTGTTCAGGCCAATTTATGTTTCTGTTAGGACTTCTAGATTGGTTTTGTTAACTGGGCAATTGAAACTGTGAAGTTGGTTTTTTCTCAAAGGAACATGGCTTGGTGAAACATCGATCAGTTTTAACCAAATCTACTGAGATTGGCTCCGCTATTTGATGAATTGTTTGATTTGTCAATTTTTCTGTCAAATCTAAACTACTGTTCATAGGACAAACACCTCTACTTTCTGTAATTATATTATTTTCATAGTTTTATGTTGCTTTACAACTTGTTTCAAGGTTTTTTTTGGTCGCAAGATGGTTTAGTGGAATGACTTTTGTTTTGTGTGGCTGTGGTGCAGTGCGCTCTTTTGGAACTGAAGGAAGGAAAAAGGATGGTCCACAAATTCTACCAGGTGACAAGGTCTATGAGTATATACTCTTCCGTGGGACGGACATCAAGGTAACATATACAGAACTTATGCAAGCACCTTTTCAAAATAGCTACTGATCACTTCAGAAAGAATGGCATTAATTTCTTTGCAATATTTTTTTTGGGAATGCTTCATCCTTGAAGCATTGTAATATTTGGTCACCTATGCAGGTTTTATGCCATTTATTTTATCTTGATCCTTTTCCTAGTACAAGCTTGCAAATCACATTTTATATCACTAGATATGATAACAGGCAGAAGGAAGCGGATCCAGCTTTACATATACGAATATTGTCATTAAATGACACATGATGTATTCAATTTATGTGCATTTCATATGAATGTGATAAGCTGAAACATCTTTTATCCTTGTTTCTGCAGGATTTACAGGTGAAATCTTCTCCACCTGTCCAGCCTACTGCACCAACAAATACCGACCCAGCTATTATTCAGGTTGATGATAGCCTTTTTGAGTACAAATTTTGCATATAAAATTATTAATATCCTAATTTCTGGAGTTGCCTTGCAGTCTCAGTATCCCCGTTTAGCCACACCTTCTACAAGTTTACCAGCTGCAAGTGGATCTTTGACTGATGCTAGTCCTCATACAACACAGCTTGGCCACCCAGGGTCGAATTTTCAAGGGCCTTTGTATCAACCTGGAGGAAATGTAGTATCATGGGGAGCTTCTTCGCCTTCTCCAAATGTAAATGGTGGTGGGCTTGCTATGCCAATGTATTGGCAAGGATATTATGGTGCCCCAAATGGGATTCCTCAGTTACATCAGCAAACTTTGCTACGACCTCCTGGCTTATCCATGCCTTCATCTATGCAGCAACCAATGCCTTCATCTATGCAGCAGCCAATGCATTCATCTATGCAGCAGCCTATGCCTTCATCTTTGCAGCAGCCTATGCCTTCATCTTTGCAGCAGCACATGCCTTCATCGTTGCAGCAGCCATTGCCTTCATCGATGCAGCAGCCATTGCAGTATCCCAATTTTAGCCCATCTTTACCAACCGGGCCTTCCAATTTTCCAGAATTTCCTTCAGCTTTCCTCCCTGTGGGCACTGGTTCCCCTAATATAACATCTACTTCTGCACCTCCATCAAATCTTCCGACAACAGTTTCACCTCCAGCACCTTTGGCCACACTAGCTCCTGAAACTTTTCAAGTATCAGTTCCAAACAAGGCACCATCTGTGTCCCTTCCTGCAGCCACATTAGGTGCTAACTTGTCTTCACTAGCTTCTTTTACCAACGGTGGTCCCGATATGAGTGCTTCTGTACCATTGGCTAATAAACCTAATGCAATTTCAGCTCCAAGTTTGTCATACCAAACTGTACCCCAGCAGATGGCTCCTTCAATTGTTGGCTCTTCGAGTTCTATCCGCACAGAACCACCTGTCCCTTCTCTGGTAACCCCAGCTCAATTATTGCAGTCTGGGCAATCTGTAGTAGCTTCATCTAAGCCTTCACAAACAGCACACAAGGATGTTGAAGTGGTTCCGGTATCATCAACTTCACCTACAGAGCCACCTGTGTCTGTCGCTGCTGAATCCCAGCCGCCCATACTTCCATTGCCAGTCACTTCACGCCCAACTCACAGGGTATTCTTTTCTTGCTTTCTCTTTTTATCCATGCCCAGACACTTGAACAAATTTTGTTATCATATGTGCTTGTAGGTATATAACTTTATATATAACTAGCCCAATGGAGACTAGAGTCTTGTACTTTTGTCAATAGATATATCATATTTGTTACTAGGTGCTCATTGTCCACCCTGAATGCTACACCTCGTCTATAAGATAGCCTGCATGTATTTTTTTGCTTTTTCTCTGCCCGTTTCATATTTGTTCATTCATTTTGAGAGATTTTAAAGTAGGATTTGGCCTTATTGGTTCATAGTTTAATTGGTAGCCTGCAATATATTATTATGCATGAATTGTGATGATTGATGAACCATTAAGCTTCCGCAAGCTTGTTTCTGTTCTTACATTTAGATATGTTTAGCCATGTATACTACTCATACATAGACTGCACGAATGTGTATTTTATCATATTAAGTTATCTTTTTATTATCTTGTCTTTTGATTTTGGACTCATGATCTAACATTTGGTTGCACTTCCTCCAGCCCGGTGGAGCTTCTAGCCAAACTCCTCATGGCTATGGTTACAGGGGACGTGGAAGAGGAAGAGGAATCCAGGTAATGCTCTATTTACTACTTTGTTTAAGATGGGGCAGGGAAATTTTAGTTTCTCTTAAGTAAGGAAGTTGAGAATTTTTTTAGTTAAAGTCGGCACTTGAGAGTATTTATGGGAGGTGTATAGTTATTTTAAAATATTGGAATTTACAAATCCTTATACTATTATCGTGTCAAAAGAATGAAATTTGTTTGAAGTATTTATTGTTTCATTTTTTTTTATCGAGTTAGTAGTTTAGATTTTAGATTAGATAACAATTAAAAAGAAAATGCAGGATGTAGTGTCACTAATTTGGTATTTTTTACGTTGCTAATTTTAAGACTGACGCGACAATCCAATTTACGACTGTGTTATTTTAGAATATTGGAATTTGCGAATCCTATACTTACCATTGTGTCAAAAGAATGAAATTTGCTCGAAGTAACTATTATTGTGTTTTTAATGAGTTAGCAATTTAGATTAGATAAAAAGAAAAAGAAAATGCTGGGTGTATTTGCTGTCACAAGTTTGATTTTCTTATACATAGATAATTTTAAGGCTGATGTGACAATCCAGTTTAGGTATTGAAACTTGAATTAATGTTTTGCAGGGTTTCCGCCCAGCTGAAAGATTCACCGAGGACTTTGACTTCACAGCAATGAATGAGAAGTTCAAAAAGGATGAAGTATGGGGTCACCTAGGTAAAAGTAACAAGAAAGACGGGGAAGAAAATGCTAGTGATGAAGATGGCGGTCAATATGAAGACGATGGTGATGTATCAAACTTGGAGGTTAAGGTAATTTTTTTTATAGCTTCTCAGTAACTCAAAGCAGTCAGTTGTTTATGTAAATGTGCTTATGTTCACACTATATGATTGTTCTTCATGGTCTCAACAGCCTGTTTATAACAAGGATGATTTCTTTGACTCTCTCTCCTGCAACTCACTCAACAATGATCCACAAAATGGAAGGATTAGATATTCAGACCAAATCAAGATGGATACCGAGGTAATGTGTTATCACCACATTGTGTTGACCTCTATATAAATTAGCAGAGAAGGTAGAGGATAATTTTTACTAATTGATTTACTTTTTTATGATGCAGACATTTGGTGATTTTACGAGGCATCGTGGTGGCTGGGGTGGCCGTGGTCCATGGCGCGGTGGTGGCGGCGGACGTGCTCGAGGTGGTGGTTTTTACGGAAGAGGGTATGGCTATGGCGGTGGAAGAGGAAGAGGTGGACGTGGCATGCCTGGCGGTCGTTTTTAGGTGGACGCCGCAGTGCTAAGTTGTGGTGGTAAGGAGGTAAGGAGCAAAAGACAAGCCACCCACTTAAAATGTTTATTGAAGCTATGCTTCAATGTTGTGATTTCTGTTGTTCTGTTTGGTCATAGAATAAGTTAGGCAGCTTTTTGGGTTATGTGGACACCTATTGCCCAAAAGAACCTGGTTTTGGTTTGGTGGAAAGACGTTTCTCTACCATTTTCTATATTCATACATCTGGAATACACAAATTCTAGACAAGTTTCTTGCAATATGTTGTTTATGTAAGCAATCAGCAAGTTTTCCATTTATGAGACATGTCAAATTGTTTTGCATTGTAAATGCAAGTGACAATTAAGACTAAATTATATTTTGTTTGTTTGGAAGTGGTTCCTTGTTTTGTAGTTATATTATTGTGGCCTTACTTGTTGCTTTAAAATGATCAGTTATTTTACAAAATTTGTACCAAAATGGTATTGCTTTGTTTTAGTGGTTTTTGCATTTTATTAAAGTTTTAGTAGTATATCTTTCAGGACCACAACTTAAACAAAAAGGTCCACTTTGGCATAATAACCCTGTTGATATTATTAGATTTAATAATATTATAAATGTATTTATATCTAGTAAGTACTCCCTCCGTTCCATATTATAAGAGAAATTT
The DNA here is from genome assembly GCA_022829125.1 of Lathyrus tuberosus. NCBI lineage: Eukaryota > Viridiplantae > Streptophyta > Magnoliopsida > Fabales > Fabaceae > Lathyrus > Lathyrus tuberosus. The sequence goes on from JALAZF010000253.1 coordinate 8,131,909, forward strand.
ATTTTTTAGATTCATTGAATAATTAATGTATCTGGTCTATATATAGACTATATATATTAATTATTCAATGAATCTAAAAAGTAAATTTCTCTTATAATATGGGACGGAGGGAGTACTAGGTAGAGACATACATTTATGTCTTGAGAAAACTTTTTTTAATATTTTTCAGTTGCTATAAACATGAAAAGGTTTGCCCTCTATTATTTTCAATGGACTATATTATTATTATTTTTTGAATAAAAGGCTTCATTCAAGTTGGTACTTTGTACTGATTTTGGTTCTGCATTCTCTTGACCATTTCTTAATACACTATTCAAGTTTTTTATATACTACGTGAAATTATTTTTTTGCCCCCCAGTTTTGGATGTGCACATTCGGACGCACCGTTTTTTTTTAAAAACGTTGCCTTGCTCTGGATGTGCAAATTTGGAATGACAATTATGCGTTTTTCGGATGTGTACATCCGAAAAAATGGCTGAAACTTAAAAAGATATATTTATTTTAAAAAGTAATAATAATATGTATTTTAAAAGAATAACGATCAACAGTAAAACATTATTTCTATTACCAGAGTTGACCGCTGGAATGATAAGATACTTTTGTTAGATTTGTGTATTTCTTATGATAGGATAATTCAGGGAGTGGTGTGTGGCTTCCTATAAATCAACTGGGTTTAAGCTTAAAACGATTATATTTTACAGGTTCGCGTTGAGTTTTTCTAAATGATACATATGTATATTGATGTATATGTATATATTAGAACTTGTTTATTATGCTTATTATGCCCACTTGCTAGTTTATTATGCACATTTGCTGATGTCTATTGATGTATATGTATATATTATAACTTGTATATTAATGATACAGTTCCTCCTGCTTATTATGTACACTTGCTAGCTTCCCGCGCTCGATACTACATAAGTGAAGTAGAAAATTCTGATTCTGGTTCTGCAAGTGGTAATAGGAGATACGAAGAACAAAGTTTTCTATTGCGCGGGAAACCTAATCCATTGACTCAAGATCTTCATGATGTTAAATGATAGTTGTTTATATTCATGACCCTAAATCTGTTGTTAACTTTATCAGAATGCCGAAGACAACCATTATATTGACGGAGAGACTCCAACCCTAGAGTTTGTTATAACTTCTGATGACATTACTGCTACTGGTGCACCAGCCACATTACTTATTTTCAATAACGAAAAGGGTTTATCTCCGAAATATATTGAGTCCATCTGTAGTGTTGGACGATCAACAAAGAAAGATAACAGGAGCAGTGATTACACTGGAGAGATACGAAGAATAAAGTTTTCTATTGAAGAGATACGAAGAACAAAGTTTTCTATGGGCGGGAAACCGAATCCCTTCTCGCTCCCCTCATTCGAATGTATATTAACTTGCGATATATATTAATGTATGCGACCAACCGACAAAATCGATTTAAAAAAAAAAATAAAGTTATGCTATTTTCCGGATCTGCAGTTCTAGAATTTAAAGCTATACTATGTTTCTGGATGTGCACATCTGGAACACATCAGCGTTTTTAAAAAAAATCGTGCGTTCGAATGTGCACATCCGGAATCAAAGAGCAAAAACTAAATTTTACGTGATGTATAAAAAACTTGGATGGTGTATTTAAAAATTTTCTAATTTTTGGATGAATGCTACTACTACATTTTATTGAGGAGACAGGGACAAACAGAGGGAAGGAGCTAGGTGTATATTTTTTTTCTTCACTTTACGGTCATTTTTTATTTGGTGAACATTTTCATATTGATGTTTTAATAGGCTATGGTTGATATGCTGAATTTAAAAAATATTGGACAATTATCAATAGTTAAGAAAGGGGGCAACGTATCGTACACTTAGTGGTGCCCATCTATTCAGGTGAAACATCGATAATGTCCATAAAATTTGGAAATGTATTTAACACGTCACTTTCAACCAATTTGCTTTATAATTTTTTTGTACTGAAAATGATCTCGTATTATCTGTTTTATTTTAAGAAGCAATCTCAATACATAAAATATAAAAGTTTAGTCTCAAGGTATATTTTTGGATTTTAGTTTGGAAGACCTTTTTTTTAAGAAAATTAATGTGTGGTTCAATTATGAATGAATGTGATGAATTCAAGGTGTGTATAGAAATACACCTTCGAATTTCAAAAAGACAGTTTAAAATTTTTTAAAAATGATTCTTCACCATTAAAATTGGGAATAGCAAATCTCTTAAAAAAATAAGCACTGATTTTGTAATAAACAAATGTAATGGTCAATATTTAATATAGGCGATCAGTCAAGATACATATTAAAATATTGGCAACGAACATATTAAATGTTTACTATTGCATATATAATTATTAAATCAAGTTATTTTTTAACTTCATTGTGACGGTAAAGTTATTTTTAAGCTGATATATTATTATAGGATAGTTTAACAATAACTTATTATTGCTGAAGAACTTGTTGGGAACAATAGATGTGTTGGGCACCCAAGGTGAATTTCCCCCCTTCCAATTGAAATTTATTTAGGGGGTTATTTCTTCCGCGTTACTCAAATACTCTTGTGAAAAATTTAAAATGTTCATGAAATTTAGAAATATACATTTGGACGCACCTTAATCTACACTCAACTCATTCGCAATTGAATTAGACAAAAATGAATACGAAAATGTATTTTTGTATAAATTACAAAAGTGCATCTCCGAATAGACTTTTGATCAAATACATGTCAGACCCTCTCCTTTCTTCATTTTAAGCAAAACACACTTGAAATCAAGTTTCATTCCTCACTTCCATTTCTCACTTCCAAGTGTCTTTTATCAATCCCAGTTTCATTTTTACTCCATTCAATCCATTCAATCCGAGTTTCATTTCAAGAAGTGCTCAACATCAACTACACATTTGGTAAGTATTTGAATTCAAGTTTTTCTCATATTTGATTTTCAATACATGTGTTTAGAAATAAGAATAATAGGTTGTGTAATATACATTAATATATAGGTAGTTATAATCATTGTTTGGTAGTGTAACTAAGCAATGCGTTTTGTGCATTTTTGGTACCCTGTGTTTCTGCCATTTTCGTTTTTCTTAGTTGTAGGTTAATACGAAATTCATTTTCGGCTTTATTTAGAATTTGATTTTCAGAGAATACGGAATTGCATTTCCATATTTTGTTAGTCTGCATTATTTGGATTGATTTTCAATGTACTCATCTAGGTTTGATCTTTTCTGCTTTATATTGCTTGTCTGGTGTAATTATAGGTGGCATGGCTGATAACCAAGATTGATTGAGCCTCGACAGAGTGTCGCATCATGCATCGGTTCACAGGGAAAAAGCCCAACCCATGTGACCACCGGTCGATGCCATTTTATTTGATGCAGATGTGTCAACTTCTGAGATTCAAGCATCTCCGAATTCATCTTTTCGGATGAGGCATGTGTCACTTGATGGTGCCCTAGAAGGCCCACCTATCCAGGTTGATACACCTGCTGCGTATGCAGATATTCGCGAGAAATTTGGAGGAGGCCCGTATGACACATCATTGTTACCTCTATATGCGGACCATGTTGCTAGGCACGTGCGGGACAAAGAGGTAAGATTTATCTGCATTTATTATTTAAAACACATTTTTTATAATATTCAAACTTTCTGACATTTATGTATTTTTTAGAGTACCGTGATGTGTAACACCCCATTTTTACCCGACGGATAATTATAAAATCAGAGTTTCAAAATTTCAACATACAAATGAGATGCTACACTTTCAACTTAAAAATGACTTCATATTATCGCATGTTAATCAGATACATAACACTTTAACTCGGATGAACCGATAACAACAAAATTTAGTCTTTAAAATAAAACAACTTTTATTAACTAAATAGCAGAATCATACTTTTCAACTCAAATGACATAATATCTTTTGTTCATCTGAAAACAACTGCAACATAACAAGTATTCAATGACATCAACTTATAATTCAACAAATGAAATATAACAACTATAAAACAACGATCGTTCATCCCCCCAAGTGTTATGTATCAGAGCAAGACCCTTTTGACTTGCAAGAAAGCAACATAAGGACTCCAAAAACTATTCCGAACTACCACTGCTATTCTTGAGTACCTGCCCATTTCCCATGGTAGGGGAAATATCAGTAGAAGGGGTGAGATATCTAACAATATAATAAGATGTATGATAAATAATATATTAGAATTTAGATCATATAAAATTACCACTTTACAGCTTATAACAACAATTAGCACAACCAGTCATCAGCATAATATCACAACAAAGTCATCAACTTAATATCACGGCAATTTAACCAACTTAATATAACAACTTTCAAACCACAAATATAACAACAAAATCCTCAACAGGTTATAACAACATTTTCATAGCTTTTAGACAGTACCTGTCACAACAAGTCAACAACATAATAACAACGAATATATCATCACAACACTGGAATATGCAGCTTAGAATGTGACTCATACAATGCACATGCATGTGGTACCACCGGAGCTGAACTCCCAACTTAAATACGGAGCAGAACTCCCAACTTAGGAATTGCCAAGTAATAGAGGCATCAAACAAGGCATAAACCTTCAACTTTTAACTTTTTGCCAATCCAGGCCAACTTAATAATTTTACCAATCCAGGCCAACTTAATAATTTTGCCAATCCAGGCCAACTTGGTATGCTATGCTATGCATGCGACAATAACTACAACATCAACTTATTCACCAACAACACAACAACAACACAACTGCAACTTAACAACAATTTCAACTTTGGCCACCGGCCTACAACTTAATATTTTCCAATTAATAGAGGCAATTCAACAACAACAAATATCCTGCAACTTCGTATCATCAACAACAACAACATATCAGCATCAATAATTAACAACAACTAATCAACAACAAAACCACATTGGCCGTAGGCCTCACAATTCAACACCACCTGCAAATTCATATTTTTCAGCAAGGTACACAACCCAACGAATCAACCAAAATAAGCTACAAATAATTCGCATAATTATTCGGGCAGTCTTCGACTAAAACCGGTTACTTAATTATCGGCTAAATTCTAATATTTCTACTTCGAGCTACTATTCTTATTAGTCCTCTGTTAAATTAATACTGCCTTACAACCAAAAACATATAATTCAGTCACTATTGTTTTATACCCATATTACTAGTTCTGTTATTCACTTAATAACTATTGGCACTGGTCACTGTATCATTCATCTACTATTTATAATTCTCTGCTACCAATAATAATACTACTAATTATCTGCTAAATTAATTAAATTAATCAAAAGGGAGACTACTGTAATTAATGAAGCCAATTCTGCAACTTATTAAATTCATCTCTGCCAAACAGTTATATATATCATCCCTCTCAACTAACTTAAAAATGGAACAGACCAAGTGAAGCTATAGCAGACAGAAATGAACAGAAATGGAAACAGAAACAATTACACAGCAGGCCCGTGTGACGCTCGTCACAACTTCCTGGCCCTCGTCACAATGTGTGACGGTCATAACACATGAGTGACGGTCGTCACTCGCACACGACCTGCATGACGCTCGTCACGCTCTCCATCACGGTAGTCACACCCCCAATTCCCAGTTTCCTTCGTTTCAATTTTGTTTTCTTTAGCAATTTTCTCGCATTTCCTCATACTTTCTTCGACTAACAATTCCAGATCAACACCACATATATACAACAACATAACAACTATATCCTCATCAACATAGAACAAATCATAATTCATGACAGTAAAATATTTTCAGCAGTTTCAGGAACACAACCACGACAATTATACACGTACTGCAACAATTTCACACGATAATTGCATACAAACTAATCCCCACATATCATCTATCATAAATCCCATTATAGAGTCAGAACCCCACCCTTACATTGGATTGAAGGTCTCTCTACTCTCCGATTGGATTCTCCCTCTAGTAGCTTCTACGTATTCCCTCTCAAACCCTTGTTCCTCTTTCCCTTCTCCGTAACTGCTACTTCCACGTTCTTGTTCTCTTACTGCTACTTTCTTTTCCTTCTCATAATTCTCCATACCTAATAATAAAACACTAATGTTTTATTAACTTATTGGGCCTCATTTCTACACCCCCACTATTACTACTTCACTCACCATCTAAAAAGCCCAATAATATAATCTAGTATTATTTCTAATACTATAATTACCACTTAAGTCAGCTTGATTAATTAATTAACAACAACACAACTTAAATCAACATTTTATAATTAATTCAACTAAAACCGACATAGCAACTCAACACCACATTTTCGACAACCAACACAAATCACCCAAATAATACGAAGATATTTAATTAAATAATTAATTAAATAACCGGGCGTTACAACTTTCCCCCACTTAGAATATTTTCGTCCTCGAAAATCTATTCGATACTACCACTTTTAACGCAAATTCCGCATCCAACTCTCTGATCCTCAAGTCGCGTTTGGCAACACTTCGATCCCTACTTTTTCGACATAACTACAACTCAACATGATTTCAATCCAATACACACATGCTAATCATTCAACATCTTCGCGACATAATCGTCAATAACTTATCAACCACTCGATAATATCTTGACATTTCAACATCTAAGTAGGCCACATCCATACACACTTATACCTGGATATACATAGTCACATTACCATCTTATCAACATTCTCAACACTACAACACATCCACAATCTCATTCTCATATAAGCGTATGTCTCTCATCAACAAAATGTCAACTACTTATTCGTATCGTCGTATCACTCTTATAGTGACATCAACCTAGCCAACATAATCAACTTCGTCATACCATGCAGTATTACTCACCCTTATATCAACAATCCACCCAGTCAAACATGTAGATCAAGACCTATCATTCCCTTAGGCTTCTGATATTTAGTCCTTCACTTCTAACGAGTCGTACACGCATAACAAATGCGCCACATCACGCTTCCGCTGCGCAACTCTGATCATCCATCTTAAGTCACCGTCCTTATTAAAATTTCCGTCAACTATATGGTTTACAAGTTCAATCTAGTTTCGGACTTTCTTTAACATCCGCCATAAAATCGTCGTTCACTTGATATTCTCAATCTTTCACTTTAGGACGTTAGCTCGCATATAAACCCACTACTCCAAATTGTTCAATACGTCTCAACTCTTTCCTAGCCACTCCTCTATTAATCCACACCAACTGGTGAGCGACTATCCTCACGATATAACATCAATCAATTTACACACTATTAAGATAGCAAGACAAGTCTATACCATCCAACACGATCTCGTCTACTATCAACAAGAGATTAAGGGTGATCAGTTCCTCAATTTGTCAATAGATAGCCGACAACCATAATGGAGTATACGCCCTCGTTACCAAACTATAATAGTTTCCTTTAGAACTTGTACACAAGTCACCTAAAGCACCATAATCCAATAATTTCCAATGAGGTTTACAAATACTCCCACAATTTCCCTCTCATTCGATCTTGTCGATGAGACACCAACGCCCAACACATTACACGGTCCACGTTACACTCACTTAGCCTCACACGAAGGTTAAGTATTCTCTGACTCAAGAATTACTACTATACCAGTACATTACACGTCGTCTCGTTCCAATTGAAATCTCAACAATGCCGTTCCACACCGCTTTGGTGATAGAACCTCTCCAATTCTTCTTTACACATGCCACTACCTTGGCATCATAAACACGACTCTAATTCCTCTTAAAAGCATCTTCCTTTAAAAGGACATCTTCATTCTAATCGTTGTTAATCATCATAAGCTGCATCTATATGCGCTTCGCCAATACTTTCACATCCTTTTTAATGTCGAACATCTCATTTCTCCACTTATTTTCCAACAACATATTACGCTTGATATTGTCTCAAACAACTGCGATAACAACCATTTATGCCCAAAAGCTTCTAGTTCCGTAACCGACTTTAGAGTCCCTCTATATAGGAATGCATCTACCGTATTTAAAAACACTTTCATAGGATAGAATATATTTTTATCTCCCCATAGGTTCAAACGGAACATCAATTCGATACTCGGAACACAAGATATGAATTTCCAAAGTTATCCGAAAATGCAAACACCGACGTCATGCAATGACATACTTATACACGCCTTACGATAACATCGGAACAGAATTTCTTCGTACCAGTACCAACACTTATCATTCTTGAAATCGTACTCATCTTCTCGCATTTTCGACTCTGACTCGCGATTCAAACATTCCAACAACTTTTACAATTTTTTTTAATCACTCGCAAGGATCCCACGACACGGTCTACAACAATCTGTTACTCCATCACTGTTCAAACGTCGACATCTTACGCAAGGGCTACTCAAACCGACAACTTCACAGTCCACCAGCAACGCTGAAACATCACAACTTTCTAAATTACATCTTCTAAAAATTATCCTTGTTACTTAACAATCGCCTTCAGAAACTTCAGGGATTTTCTCTCCTCTCGTATATCAACAACCGTTACATTGCTCCTCATCCTTCGAGAAGTAAACATCAACAACGTCTAATCATCTTTTCTCAAGGCGCTCCAACTTGATTAACAACAAAATCTTGAATCCATGTCTCCTCCGGATTCGGGAAACAACATACTTCAATAATACTTGCGCTGTCGTCATCAGCAGCATACCGAGCCAACATGTTACAACCGAAACACATCCGAGAAGCAAATCTTCTTCCCCACTTATCTTCAAACCTACTCCTGCATACCATCGATTAGGAAATCAAACAAGTATCGACAGTGTTCCACACACTTGTCGCGTACTAAGGGATAAACAACATTAGGCAACTTGACTGGACAGACCGACCTGCTCTGATACCACTAATGTAACACCCCATTTTTACCCGGTGGATAATTATAAAATCAGAGTTTCAAAATTTTAACATACAAATGAGATGCTACACTTTCAACTTAAAAACGACTTCATATTATCGCATGTTAATCAGATACATAACACTTTAACTCGGATGAACCGATAACAACAAAATTTAGTCTTTAAAATAAAACAAATTTTATTAACTAAATAGCGGAATCATACTTTTCAACTCAAATGACATAACATCTTTTGTTCATCTGAAAACAACTGCAACATAACAAGTATTCAATGGCATCAACTTATAATTCAACAACTGAAATATAACAACTACAAAACAACGATCGTTCATCCCCCCGAGTGTTACGTATCAGAGCAAGACCCTCTTGACTTGCAATAAAGCAACATAAGGACTCCAAAAACTATTCCGAACTGCCACTGCTATTCTTGAGTACCTGCCCATTTCCCATGGTAGGGGAAATATCAGCAGAAGGGGTGAGATATCTAACAATATAATAAGATGTATGATAAATAATATATTAGAATTTAGATCATATAAAATTACCACTTTACAGCTTATAACAATAATTAGCACAACCAGTCATCAGCATAATATCACAACAAAGTCATCAACTTAATATCACGACAATTTAACTAACTTAATATAACAACTTTCAAACCACAAATATAACAACAAAACCCTCAACAGGTTATAACAACATTTTAATAGCTTTCAGACAGTACCTGTCACAACAAGTCAACAACATAATAACAATGAATATATCATCACAACACTGGAATATGCAGCTTAGAATGTGACTCATACAATGCACATGCATGTGGTACCATTGGAGCAGAACTCCCAACTTAAAAACGGAGCAGAACTCCCAACTTAGGAATTGCCAAGTAATAGAGGCATCAAACAAGGCATAAGCCTTCAACTTTCAACTTTTTGCCAATCCAGGCCAACTTAATAATTTTGCCAATCCAGGCCAACTTAATAATTTTGCCAATCCAGGCCAACTTGGTATGCTATGCTATGCATGCGACAACAACTACAACATCAACTTATTCACCAACAACACAACAACAACACAACTGCAACTTAACAACAATTTCAACTTTGGCCACCGACCTACAACTTAATATTTGCCAATTAATAGAGGCAATTCAACAACAACAAATATCCTGCAACTTCGCATCATCAACAACAACAACATATCAGCATCAATAATTAACAGCAACTAATCAACAACAAACCCACATTGGCCGTAGGCCTCGCAATTCAACACCACCTGCAAATTCATATTTTTCAGCAAGGTACACAACCCAACGAATCAACCAAAATAAGCTACAAATAATTCGCATAATTATTCGGACAGTCTTCGACTAAAACCAATTACTTAATTACCGGCTAAATTCTAATATTTCTATTCCGAGCTACTATTCTTATTAGTCCTCTGTTAAATTAATATTGCCTTACAACCAAAAACATATAATTCAGGCACTATTGTTTTATACCCATATTACTAGTTCTGTTATTCACTTAATAACTATTGGCACTGGTCACTGTATCATTCATCTACTATTTTTAATTCTCTGCTACCAATAATAATACTACTAATTATCTGCTAAATTAATTAAATTAATCAAAAGGGAGACACTGTAATTAATAAAGCCAATTCTGCAACTTATTAAATTCATCTCTGCCAAATAGTTATATATACCATCCCTCTCAACTAACTTAAAAATGGAACAGACCAAGTGAAGCCATATCAGATAGGAATGAACAGAAACGGAAACAGAAACAATTACACAGCAAGCCCGTGTGACGCTCGTCACAACTTCCTGGCCCTCGTCACAATGCGTGACAGTCGTAACACATGAGTGACGGTCGTCACTCGCACACGACCTGCGTGACGCTCGTCACGCTCTCCATCACGGTCGTCACACCCACAATTCCCAGTTTCCTTCATTTCAATTTTGTTTTCTTCAGCAATTTTCTCGCATTTCCTCATACTTTTTTCGACTAACAATTCCAGATCAACACCATATATATACAGCAACATAACAACTATATCCTCATCAACATAGAACAAATCATAAATTCATGACAATAAAATATTTTCAGCAGTTTCAGGAACACAACCACAACAATTATACACGTACTGCAACAATTTCACACGATAATTGCATACAAACTAATCCCCACATATCATCTATCATAAATCCCATTATAGAGTCAGAACCCCACCTTTACCTTGGATTGAAGGTCTCTCTACTCTCCGATTGGATTCTCCCTCTAGTAGCTTCTACGTATTCCCTCTCAAACCCTTGTTCCTCTTTCCCTTCTCCGTAACTGCTACTTCCACGTTCTTGTTCTCTTACTGCTACTTTCTTTTCCTTCTCATAATTCTCCATACCTAATAATAAAACACTAATGTTTTATTAACTTATTGGGCCTCATTTCTACACCCCCACTATTACTACTTCACTCACCATCTAAAAAGCCCAATAATATAATCTAGTATTATTTCTAATACTATAATTACCACTTAAGTCAGCTTGATTAATTAATTAACAACAACACAACTTAAATCAACATTTTATAATTAATTCAACTAAAACCGACATAGCAACTCAACACCACATTTTCGACAACCAACACAAATCACCCAAATAATACGAAGATATTTAATTAAATAATTAATTAAATAACCGGGCGTTACATGATGCTTTAAAATGCATCAACCGTGGTGGAAAAATTGCGAGGCTGTAGTATCCCGATGAGCAGTGGTTTCTTGATGCCATGCATCTATCTGAGTTGTGATATTTTTGCATATGATCGGTTATACTAATATTAACCATGGTATGCTTTTAGCGTTCGTTGAGAGACGACACTCTGAGATGTTATCTTTTCATCTTCTGCATGGTAAGGTGTCCATCACACTAGATGATTCGTCATGTCTGCTACATTTTCTAATCAGGGAAATACTATTAAAACACTCCAAGATGATTAAACTTGATGCATTGGATATGATGGTGAACTATTTGTGAGCCGAGCCAAAGGATACCCTATAGAAGCTGGAAGACACCAGAGGGTGTCATGCTAGTTTTGGATTTCAGGGGAACTAGTATACATACCATTTAGCTATAGTAGTGGAGATCGAGGGTGATGATGAACATATTATATATCATATAACATGTGCATTGAGGTCATACCTCTTGTACTTGGTTGACACATCCATATTTGTGGAAAATAATGTCGATTACCTGGATGTGATTTACCTCAGATACTTCACTCGCTTGGAGAGGATTCGTGAGTACAACTAGGGGCCGCTTGTTTGGTTTACCTGTATTCTAAGTTAGCTGAAAGTTGTCTTTGGAAGACCAAATAGATGACAACTAGCCGCAACATGTTGACGGTAATCTATTTACATCATTTACTATTTCTGTACCATTTTCATCACACTTGCGTTACACCATTACTAATAATTCATTTGTATCATTTTTCAGCATGGATCCTCTAACACTTCCCACGCATCTCTAACTAGTCATATGTTGATCACTATACTGAGAATATGTCGCGTGCTTGTGCATTCTTCCTGCTTAGAGGGAATTAGTCAACTGAGCCCTTTAGAGTGTATCTTGACCGCACATCACTAGATGATACACACTTTCAATCGTACGACCATCATTGCCAGACACATCTCTTGGATGACATAGCCTTCTACTCTAGATGCTTGGCTCATGGGTCACTTCTAATGTATCCACATCTGCTTGAGCGAGTCATGCACCAATTTGGGTACATACATGTTGTTCCAATAAACTCTTCCGTATCTGCTCCTCATAATACGGTCCGCAAAGATGTTGATGCCATATATGATGATTTCCTTAATCAACTGGTACCGATTGAAGCACGAGGTGTCATAGCTCCTAGCGAATGGAGTTGTGCATTCAGCTATGTCAAGTGGTATTTCAGAGTGTCACATCCTTACATGACACCAGATGTTGAGGAAAAGCCACCTAGGCCAGCTCATCAAGATATATTAGAGGTGGAGCAGACTAAGGAAGATCATGCCCTTAATGTGTTATCAACATACTTTCGTATTATGGATCTTGTGCGAGCACATGTTGACAAAGGAGAATTTCGGGTAAGAACTTTTGGGAGGGCCATTGTAGATGTCATTCTTATCGAGGCATGAATGTCATTGCTCTACATAAGACATTAAAGGAACAAGGGGGTCCGACATATACAATAGTATATTATTTGTATTAGGGATTATGGATAATATTATCGTTTGTTAATTCGTTATTTAGCTGTATTTTGACTATATATGACATTTTCATCTTATTAGATTATTTAATAATTTAATTGATAAAAAATTTATTATGATTGTATAGTTATAGTACATGATTTATTACATCAGTGTATTTCTAAAAAATATTAAAATTTACTACCTAAAATATGATTACGAAAGTGCGAATCCATATTTTGTTATGGAGATGCATCTCCAAACTAAACTATAACAACATGAGAGCGTAATACGAATGAATATGCACATGAGGTTATTTCAGAGATATATATCCTAACTAAATTGTGGCAAAAATGAGAGTGTTGTTCATTTACATATTATTTGGTATAAATGGATGCATCTAAAGATATACTCTGAATTTAAAAAGACAATTTTAAATTTCCATAAGATTTTATTCATTCCATTTAGTAGAAATAATCCCTTTATTTATGCACAAGAGTCTATGATTGATTGATTTTATTTTATTTTTATTTTCTTAAGGTTATGTTTAAATTGGGATGAAATAAAGTGGCAATTAATTAAACATAGTAAAATATATTCAATCCAATTTACTTTTTTTTTTCTTTCAAATTCTACTTAATTTAAACTATTCTATCTAATTTTATTATTTTATTTTCATTCTATTGAATTTGGAGTGTTGTAATTGTTGGAATAATCTTTAGATTTTGAAGAAAAAAAAATAAATTGATGTTGTTTATTTATGAGAAATAGGAGTTAGTTGTTTTTTTTCCTTTTTCTAACGAAGTATTGACACCAATGTTGTTAGTCAATCGATTATGCCACCTATCAATAATTCCATAAATCCAAACAACACAACCAAATTATAGTAATATGGGTAACGGACTCAATTACGGCAACACATTAATGAGGCACGAGACTATATATAATTACAAGAAATTTTTATAAATGATGGTGATGGTGATGTTCCACAGACCTCGTATTAAACACCTCAGGTCAGGGGCGGATCCAGACATTATATATTGGTGTGGCTAAACATGAAAGAAAGTATGAACTAAATTATATTTAAAATAAGAAATAATATTGGTTAATAAAGTACGTTTACAATGAAAAACGCATACTATCCATTTCTTGAAAATGAGCTAAAATAACATCATTGTTAATTGTTCCAAGAACATCTCTTTCTATAAAAGTTACAAGACGGTTATTTAACTATTGATCACTCATTTTGTTACATAGTTGACTCTTCACAAACTTCATAGCTGAAAAAACACGTTCCACGCTTGCAGTTGCTACCGGTAAGACTAAAGCTAACTTCAGAAGCCAATAAACCATATCAAATGTGTTGCACTTATTTGTTTCCACAAGTTTTGGCCAAAGATCTGAAATTCCTTTTAAATTTGCAAATTTTGGGTCACATCGAACATTTCTAACATAATTCTGAAGTTGATGTCGCACCACCACTTCCGGCACATTTACAAAATCATTTGGATAAAACTCAACCATCCTCAATAGTTTATTCACATCAAAAGCTGCAAATGATGATGAGGGACTCAAACATGAAACACACTGTAAAAGTTCAGTATTCTCTTCATCAAACCTAGCATTGAGTTCATGCAATTGCAAATCTAAAACACTAAACAAACAATCATGCTTATAATGATGCAAATTAGAAACACTAGAAGTTGTAGAATGCCGTCTAGGTTTCTTCCCTTGCACATACGGTGCATCCATATCTGGCACATCAATATCATGCTTATTGCAAATTTCCATAACCTTATATATAAGCTCTCCCCATCCATCATTCCTCATTTCTTGTAATTCTTGTTTGGTAGCATTGACAAGTGACAAAGCATTAAAAAAATCTTGATCACACTTTTGTAGCGCTACACTCAAATCATTTGTAAATCCTAAAATCTCAACCATCATATATAACATGAAGATAAAATCAAAAGACTGAAGAACATCTAGCAAAAGCATAGTTTCACCATATTTTTCAAATGACGTATCCTTCCCGACTTCTTCAAGTACTCCAATAATTGCACCGTACAAAGTCATTAAACTAGTGAGAGTCCTAAAGTTAGAACCCCAACGAGTGTCACCCGCTCTAGCAATAGATGATTCTTGATTTAATCCACTACCAGTCTCTATTTGGCCCTTTTCAATCTATTTAGAAAACTGAGTTACTTGTTTGTCTCGAAGCAATTCTTGTCTCTTGTTAGAAGATCGTATGAAATTAACAAGAATATTGACCTTACCGAAAAACCACTAACATCTTTTTGAGTCTTAGCACATGCAACAAGTGCCAATTAAAGTTTATGGGCGAAACAATGCACATAATAAGCAAATGGATTCTCATTTTGGATTAAAGTTCTCAAACCACCAAACTTACCTCGCATATTGCTGGCTCCATCATATCCTTGCCCCCTAATGCTAGATAAACTCAAGCCATTAATAGACAACAACTTTTCAAGTGCCTCCTTAAGTGACTTAGCACTTGTTTCTTTAACACTTACAATGCCAAGAAACCTTTCTTTTACCAAACCTTCACTATTAACATAGAGAACAACAATAACCATTTGTTCTTTACCAGCAACATCACCAGATTCATCAATCAAAACACAAAACACATCATCCGCAATATCACATACAATTTGTTAAGTTATTTCACATGCGCAAGCAGCAGCATGATCCTTTTGAATCTTAGTGGCAATCATAAGGTTATTTCCTGGAGCACAATCTATTACACTAGCGATCTCTGGGTTAATTTCCTTTAGAGTGTCCACCAACTCAAGAAATGGCCCCTTAAATATAGAGTTAATGGACTCGTCACTCCCTCTAAATGGCATACCACACCTCAAAAGAAACTTAGTAGCTATAAGAGATGTGTTTACATGAACACGATATTCGGCCTTCATTTGCTTAGTTTGATTGACAAACGCAGCCTTAATACTTTGGTTTGGGTTCATGAGAGCGTAACTCATATGCACACAATCAACATGACTCTTAGAAGAAGTAGCATGATTAGCCAATCTTTAAGCATTCTTCCAATCACCAAAACCCTCTCCCACAAAGTGATCTCCCCCATATTTAGAGACATTTTTAAACAAAAAACATGGCAAACAAAATGCCAGGTCTTTAGATTCACTATAATCAATCCAGTCATACAAATCAAACCAATTTTTGCAAATTCGACGTCTTTGTTTACCTTGAACAATCCAAGGGTAAACGAAATTGTGAGGAGGTTGATGACGACCTATTTTTAAATAAACTTTCCTTACCTCATTTTGGATATCAAGATGATAACTTGAAATTGGAGGCCTAATTCCTGGATCTGTTTCCAACAATTCATAATCAACAACTTTAATACCATCACTTGGATGTTGAGTTTCCGATACTTCTAGATTTGCCGAAGAAGTAACTTTGTCTCTAGAAAGCACAGGAAAAAATTTCTTCATCCTATAAAGAGAATAATGAAATCATTTAAAATAGTCATTCAAACTATAAAGAGAACACTAAAACCAATTGATTATAAAGAAAATTATTTATGAGAAATTGAGAAAATTAATTTTTTTTAACAAATTGAGGTTTTAGGGTTCATCTAAAAATGAAGAAAAGTATAAGTTGAAATTGAAATACTCACTTTACCTTTGATCTTCAATCACCAATAAATAATTGTAACCAAGCCAAGTGAAAAAATTAGAGGAAAAAAAAAAAGATCGACAAATATGAGAGGAAGAAATAAGGATGAGAGATTGTGAGATTTGAGAGAAAGAGAAAAATAAGTTACTGTGAGAGAGAGAGAAAAGTGAAAGAATTAATTACTTTGAGAGAGAAAAGTGAGTTAATAATATTTATTTTCTTTTATTAATTATTATGTATTTATATATAATATAAAAAAATTAATTATTTAATAATAATTTTTAATATATATAATATGAAAAAAAAATTAAAAAAACTGGTGTGGCTATAGCCACAATCTGCCTCTACGTAAGTCCGCCCCTGCCTCAGGTGAATCAAGGAAGACCTGTACGAATAATAGCATCCGAGGGTGTAAAACCGATGACCTGTATGATCAAGTGAGTTGTTATCATTGAAGTAAAAACTATTTCTGTATATAATCCGATTTAAATTTAATAGTATTAGTATTTCATTATTTTAATTAAAAAATAAAAAAATGCAAAAAAAAGACATATCTGATGAATTAGCCCCCCTTTGAAGAACAAAGTGTAGGCAGACCAGAGTGTAGGCGCCAATTAAATTAACTTGTCTTACTAGAAACGTCAATTGGATTGGGTTGTCAAATGGAAGCGACGCAAATTGAATTGACTTGTCTTACTAAAAATGTCAATTGGATTGGTTTGTCTAGTGGAGACGTCAATTCACATGACTTACCTTCTAAAAAGTTAAGTGAAATGTCAATCCAATTGACTTGACATCTTGCTCTTGCACAATTTTTTATTTGAAATAAAAATATTTTAGAAAATTTTGTGAAAAAATAGTTATTTTTATATTATTGTTGAAAATACGATTATTTAAAACAAATTCCAAAATTTCACCCTTCTTTATCGGAAATGAATATCTGTTCATATATTGTGGTGATTAATTAAAATTAAACATGTTATTTGATTGAAGTTCACCTCTAGTGATTAATTAAAATTTTCAAAAAGATATAAAGGCAAGTTAGTAAATGATATAACCTAGTACATTAATGGAATTAATTAATCTACACGGTGAATGATACTTATAATAATATTATGTATTGCTAGCATATATTATTTTTTAATTCATAAAAAAAAAGTTTTGCTATAAAAAATATTGACACTCTATGTTGGAATTAACCCAAAACCTTTTGAGAATTCCTATTCAATTTTGATCTCAAGATTGTTAACAATCACACGCAATGACAACGAAAAAAGAAAAGAGTTAGGAAAGAAAAGAAAGAGAAACGTTGGAGAAGAAGATGAATAATTTTCTGCAGAGAACTCTCTGCCCACAAACTGTGGAAAATCTTTTATTTCACTTGCAACTGCAAACTGTTAACACAATTTCTCAATTCTAAGCTTGTTACAAAAAATAAGGGTTTCTCCCTATTTATAGATTTAGGTTAGCTTGCACCCAAAGTCAAGGCCCAAAACTATAAAAGCCCAAAATAGTTAACATTACTAAAATAGGCCTAAGTCGAAATCCTGTGTGAAAGGAACCTCCTTTGACACTTCGACACAAGGAATTACAACTCAACACACCACCTAATTCATTGTGTCTAAGCTGTCTACATTCATCATAGCTCTTAGTCTTCTGAAAACTTCAACCTGCACTCCTTTCGTCATGATATCTGCAATCTGATTCTCAGTTCTGCAGTGTTCCAAGTTCATCTTCCCTTCTGCTACATGCTCTCGAAGATAATGGAACCTCATTTTGATGTGATTGCTTCGACCGTGTGCTATTGGATTCTTCGCCAAGTTGATAGCTGCCATGCTGTCGATCTTCATGGTAATTTCTCCATGAATCTTCCCGGTAATCACTTCGACCAAGTTCACCATCCAGGTTACTTGACATGCACAAAAAGAAGCAACTATATATTCTGCTTCGCATGATGACAATGCCACTACTGACTCCTTTCTCGAACTCCAAGCAACTGATGCACCACCTAACATAAACACATATCCAGCTGTGGATTTTCTATCCTCAACACCACTACACCAGCTAGAGTCGGTGTATCCCACTAACTTGCATTCTTTCCCTTCATCAGCTGCAGGAAACAAAATTCCGTAGTCGAGAGTCCATTTTAGATACCTAAGTATCCTCTTTATTGCTGCTAGGTGTGATACCTTTGGCTTCTGCATGAATCTACTTACCATACCCACACTATATGCTAAGTCAGGCCTTGTGTGACAAAGGTATCTATGTGACCCAATAAGTCTTATGTATTGGGTTGGGTCGACATCATCTTCATCTGAATCCTTCGATAGTTGCAGTCTGGTCTCAGCTGTAGCCGAAGTTGGGTTGCAATATTTCATCTCAAATCTCTTGAGTATTTTGCCTGCATATCTTCTTTGGTGCATCACCAAACCTCTAATAGTCTTGTAGAATTTGATGTCAAGGAAATATGAGAGATTTCCCAAGTCTGACATTTCAAACTCCTCACTTAGGTCATGTTTGAAATCTTCGATCTCCTTCTTGCAACTCCCTGTTATCAACAAATCATCGACATAGAGGCATAGTATAAGCAATTCATTATTGCTTCTTCTTACATACACTACATGCTCAGTCGTACACTTCATAAATTCCTTCTCCCTTAAGAAGCTGTCGATTTTCTTATTCCAAGCTCTTGGAGCTTGCTTAAGTCCATACAAGGATTTATGCAGCCTGTACACCTTTCCTTCTTCGCCTCGTTTCACATACCCAGCTGGTTGTGCGACATAAACTTCTTCATCTAAGGGGCCATTAAGGTATGCGCACTTTACGTCCATCTGACATGTGTGCCAATTGTTCATATTTGCTAGACCAACAACTAACCTGATTGTTTCGATCCTAGCAACAGGCGCGAACACTTCATCGAAGTCAATTCCTTTCTTTTGAAGAAATCCTTTCGCCACAAGTCTCGCCTTGTGTCGAGTTACTTCTCCTCTAGGATTCACCTTCACCTTTTAAACCCAATTCACATCAATTGCCTTCTTGCCTTGACGCAATTCAACAAGTGACCAGGTGTTGTTAACTTCGATGGACTCTAACTCCTCATTCATTGCTTTCATCCACTTCGAATCTTTCAATGCCTCAGCTGCATTGACTGGTTCGACATCTGCGTAGAAAGCATAATGTACCAGCTCACCCTCTTCATCAACCACATCATCTGATGTAATTATACAGTCTTGCAACCTTGCAGGCATGTGTCTTGTTCTTCGAGGTCTGCTTGGGCCTGCTTTATCTCTGACTTGTTCCTGTCGAACTTCTCTTTCGACTTCAGTGGCTGGTTCTTCATAAGATATTCTCACTGAATCCTTCTTGACATTCTCAGTCCAATTCCATTCTTTAAGCTCATCTATGATCACGTCCCTGCCGATCACTACCTGCTTATTCACTGGGTCGAACAACTTGTAACCTCCAGTCGAATGATATCCTATCAAGATCATCTGATTCGACTTGTCATCAAGCTTCCTTCTCAATTGATCTGACACATATCTATGTGCTATAGATCTAAACACCTTCAAGTGACTGAGGCTAGGCTTGACGCCATACCAATATTCGTCTGGTGTGATTCCTTCAAGCTTCTTCGTCGGACATCTGTTCAAAATATATGTTGCTGTTGAAACTGCTTCTCCCCATAATTCTTTGGGTAGATGCTTTCCATTCAACATACTTCTCACCATGTTCATGATGGTTCTATTCTTTCGTTCTGCAATCCCATTTTGCTGTGGAGTGTAGGGTGACACCACCTCATGCACAATCCCTTATTTTTCACATAATGCATCAAACTCTTTTGAAACATACTCTCCACCACCATTAGTCCTCAGAATTTTCAACTTTCGACCACTCTGTCTTTCGACCATGGATTTGAATCTGGAAAATACCTCGATCACATCACTTTTCTTCTTGATGAGGTAAGTCCACAACTTTCGACTGTAATCATCTATGAACGTGACAAAGTATCTATTTCCACCAATCGAATCCACCTGGATTGGACCATATACATTAGAGTATATGACTTCCAGCATTGCCTTCAACTTTCTTCCTGCATCCTTGCTGAAGCTATTCTTGTGTTGTTTCGACTGAACACACTCTTCACAGACTTCACTTGAAATGTCGATTTCTGGTAATCCTGAAACCATATTTCTTCTCTTAAGCTCTCTGATGTCATTGAAGTTGAGATGGCCTAGTTGAAAATGCCATAACCACTCATCTCTGCTGGTTGCAGTTGCTAGGCACTTGTGCTCTATCACATTGAGTTCAATCTTGAAGGTCCTATTCTGAGACATTGGAGCCTTCAAGATCAACCTACCACCTGCGTCGAGGACTCTCATCATCTTATCTTCGATAACTACCTTGTAGTTCTTTTCGACCAACTTCCCTATACTGAGCAAATTATTCTTCATGCCTGGTATGTACAACACATTGGAAATTGTTGACCTCTTACTATCTCTCCTCATAATCAGAACATCACCAACACCTTCAGCTGCTAGAGTGTTGTCATTTGCAAACTTCATCGTGTTCTTCGATGAGGGCTTCATGTTGACAAGCCAATCTTTCCTTCCAGTCATGTGAGATGAGCATCCTGAGTCCAAGTACCACTGATCTTGGAATCTTTCTTCATCTCTTGTTGTGACCATCAACAACATCTCTTCTTCTTCATGTTTCGCCAGCTTTGCATCAGTTTCTTGATTTTTCTTCTTTTCTGGACAGTCACTAAAATAATGGCCATACTTCTGACAACTAAAACACTGAATGTGACTTTTGTCAGATTTTCGACCACCACCTCTTCCTCTACCTGCAGCACCACCTCTTTGGTTGCCTTGATTCCAGGGCTTTCTCTGAATCGACCAGTTTCCTCCTCTAGCTTTGTTGCTATTCCAGCTTCCTTTCCTTTTCTGACTGCGCCTGCAAAGCCATATCACTCTTCGACTTTCCTGCAGCTCTTTCAGCCATCCTTTGTTCATGAGACTCAAGCGTCCCTTAAAGCTCTTCCTTCGTCAATACTGACAAGTCTTTCGACTCTTCTATGGCTACTACCACGTGGTC
Source organism: Lathyrus tuberosus (assembly GCA_022829125.1). Classification (NCBI taxonomy): domain Eukaryota; kingdom Viridiplantae; phylum Streptophyta; class Magnoliopsida; order Fabales; family Fabaceae; genus Lathyrus; species Lathyrus tuberosus. The sequence goes on from JALAZF010000253.1 coordinate 8,153,815, forward strand.
GAACTTTGGAGCCAATGACCTCAAGATCTTTGCAACAACTGATCTCGATGTCAACACCTCTCCACATACCTTGATTTGATTCACCAGCTTTGTAACTCTGGTGAAGAAATCTGTTATGCTTTCATTGTCTTCTATCTGAAGCAACTCATAGGTTCTCTTGTGAGTTTGTAACCTCACCTCTTTCACCTTCTCTGCGCCTCCAAACGACTTTTCAAAAATCTCCCATGCATCCTTCGCTGACTCTACATCACTAACCTTTTCAAAGTTATCTGGATCGACACACTGATGGATTATAAAGAGAGCTTTATAATCTTTCTTCTTCAATTCTTTGTGTGCAGCTTTTTCTTGATCCGTCACGTTCTCTACAAGCGGTGCTACTCCTTCCTTCACAAGATCCCAAGGATCTTGATAACAAAAAACTACCTTAATCTGCTTGCACCACTTCTCATAATTATCTTTCTTGAGAATCGGAAGGCTCGCCGAAAAGTGCCTGTTCGGATGATTCATCGCCATCACGATTTTCCTTCCTTGAATCGCAACCGGAGCTCTAGATACCAAATGTTGGAATTAACGCAAAACCTTTTGAGAATTCCTATTCAATCTTGATCTCAAGATTGTTAACAATCACACGCAATGGCAACGAAAAAAAGAAAAGGGTTAGGAAAGAAAAGAAATAGAAACGTTGGAGAAGAAGATGAACAATTTTCTGCAGAGAACTCTCTGCACACAAACTGTGGAAAGTCTGTTATTTCACTTGCAACTGCAAACTGTGAATACAATTTCTCAATTATAAGCTTGTTACAAAAAATAAGTTTTTCTCCCTATTTATAGATTTAGGTTAGCTTGCACCCCAAGGCAAGGCCCAAAACTATAAAAGTTTAAAATAGTTAACATTATTACTAAAAGAAAAATGCTATTCCTACACCCAATTTTACACCTACACCGTATGCCCGTACAGTGAACAGTGTCGTCCGTACATGAACAATGCCGTCCGTACAGGAACATTAGCGTATTTCCGTACATGAACAGTAACTGTCCGTACATGAACATGTACGGACATACGGTGTAGGTGTAAGTGTGGTGTATGAATAGCAGTACTGTTACTAAAATAGGCCTAAATCAAAATCCTGTGTGAAATAACCTCTTTCGACACTTCGATACAAGAAATTACAACTCAACACTCCATTTATAAAATTATACATATGACCATTCATAAAATGTATTATGTGTAAACTATTTTACAGCTGTAAGCAGCTTTTTATTTGACATTGCAAATTAAAATTAAATAATTATAGAAAGTGAAAACTTGTCCTAATTAGAAATATTTATAACCTTACATTTTGAATTTGAATTGAACGTGACACGATTGATATCTTGTTTTCTTTTGGGACTGAATGATTGTTATCAAATTCAAACTCAGTATAAGAATTTTCGAATCTGGAAAAGGCAAAAGGAAAGAGAAAGAATGATTCTGTTACTACCTTTTTGTGTTTTTGTGTTTTTGACAAAAAAGACAAGAATAAAGAATGAGCTTAATTTGGGTTTGTTTTTATATTTTGTATGTAACCAATTCCATTAAAACAAGCACGTGCTAGTTCTAGAGTCTAGAGAAATGCCATAAAGAAAGACTAACATGTGATGTGATATTTGCCAATCTGGTGTCTTATACAAATGCTTATTTAGTTGGAGGTTGGATCATTGACCAATCATATAAAAAAACATACATAAATTTTTTCAATAAATAACATTAATTTTATTTCATAAAAATTTCAACTAACTATTTTCATATAACAATAGTACATGAAACAAATGAGATATAAATGAGACGTAATATAAATATTTTATATCAAGTTTTCATATTTAAATAAATTTAAAAAATTATATTCTTCACCTATCATCGATATCAGATACTCTATAATATAACAATAATATTTGCGAGTCCCACGTCAATAGCGAGAATCAACTATAACACCTTAAGAGAATATGTGTTTAGAATCATATTATTTGCTGCGTTATGTTTGGTATTGAGTACATATACAAGTATTTAGATGACATCACATACATACAATTGATAAAGAAGTACAACAAGATGCATACGTAAGAGTGAATGTTGGTATAAATACTAATATAATAACACACCGGAATACAAAACATAAAACATCATAGTCTTCAGATCTTCAAGCCATCTTTCTTTTACCTTTATCTTTTTCCGAACTATCTGAAAATGATCAATAAGAATGTGGTGAGATGCTACATCTCTCAGTGGAGTTTCAATATATACCACAAGTGTGCTCGAACCTAAGGGTTTCAATTATAACTATTTCATAACGAATAATTTCTCAACTCCACATGTCATATAATCATGCGAATACAAGAACTCGAGATCCAAACGTTCTCACATAATGTGTGAATATCACTTCTCGGTTACTTATAACCCATTGTATATCTCGAGAGATAACGACAAAATAAGACATCTTTCCCTGACCACAACTTATCACACAAGCTTGGAAATGAGTCAAAGATTCCCGATTGAGCAAGGAATGTCTTTCCCTAGCCACACCTCTTATATGGCCTGGACAAACTCCCTTCTCTATATGGAGCATCTTTCCCTGGCTGCTGCCTCTCTTATGGGCCCAGACCCGGGTTACAGAGGTCCATCTAGACATGCAATATCCTTCTCCAGTCGCCATTTCTCATATGTGTGAATTAGGGTCACAACCTACTAAAGGCCCTTCCCTGATCACGACTTCTCATAAGCGTGAACTCGGGTCACCGACTTTTAACCAAAACTCTCCATACACGGTAACAATTCTTTAGGAATTCAAAGTGAGCCTTCATATTTCCCACACAAGTATAACTTGGTTTCCTTCAAAATGGATCATTCGCCACACGTACCAGCTAGAGCATTTTCCGTGTCCAAACTTTACATCTCTAGGTGAATTCTCTTAATCTAGGGTTTCCTCACATTTTATTGTCTCTTATTCTTTAGCTAACTATGAACCTAGCATCTTAGGAGAACCATATTTGATCATTAACTCAATCTTCAAGAATCTCATACTATTTCCTAATAAATAGCTATTAGGCATCATACTCAATCTTAGAGAAAGGCCACAACATCAATTGTGTCTTTAGGGTTTCATGCATTTCAATTCCTTGAACTTGGAAGAATGTTAATGCTAAACCCTACTTCTGAATCACACACATTCCCATTAATTTTTACTAATATTTACTAAGTGAATCGTAGAGTATTTTCAATTGAATTAGTTCCACTCTATCAGTTATAACACAACAAGGGAATGACACAACATTTAAACCAACTAGGATTCCAGGAAAACACAAGGGAGGAAAAATCAGGGGGTGCTACGGGTCGTATCAAGTTTTTAATGATATTATTATTTTATCAAAGTAGTCTGATTGTTTTTACCATGGAAAAACTACCCGTTATACATCATTTCTAATACTTATGTGATTTTCATAACAATTTATATTTTTATTGTTTTATTCTAAAATATACAAAAATAATTATTTTTAAAATAAAATAATAAAAATTACTAAATCTTTATAAATACCAAATATAAAGTCTCATATAAAGTGCTAATAGTTATGAACAAAGACGATACACATGCTCATGCACCATTACAAGAGGTCTAATGTCATTAGAATTTAATTTGACACGGATATTCAAACAAAAGGTTCCTTCTCTCTGAGAACATGGTGCACAAAGATGTCTCAATCTTTAACAAAATAATTTTGAATAAGTTATAAAAGGTTAATATAGTGATGTAATTTCGAGTTTTCTTTGCCATTAACTGGACAATACAAAGAAAGTCAGTAAAACACATGATTTTTTTGAAGACTGCATCCCAACAAAGAGTAATTTCTATTAACAAGTCTTGAATCTCTTTATGTAAACTGTTTGACAATTCCTCACTACCATAATAACCAAACAAAAATTAGTCATCCAAGTTGCGCACCAGACCACCATAACCTGCTTGTCTCAGGTTTTTTTAATGCATTACCATCTATATTATAACTCAAATATAACTTTTACCATGTTGTTAACACACTTCCCTTGAACGTTGCAGAGAGGGAGAGAAATTTGAGTTATCAAATACTCGATGTGATATGTGATGCTATGAAAAAACTAAAGCAATTGTAGACGTAGATGATGCCTATATTCCTTTAAAGACACATTTATTTATTGTGTATCACATACTCCACATAATCAAATGAGCTATGTTACCTACCATATTTGATATAAAATTTAAGAACTCCACATTATCAACTTCAATAAATTTTGTAGGGATATCCAAAAATCCACACCAAATAATTACAATTCGAAGGCAAAGTTCTAATCGATGAGTAATAGTTGCAACATTTCTTAACATAGTAAGGACATGTAGGAGAAACATTAACACTTTTTTGTTCCAGGACAAACTTGGTTGGAAGAGAGTTAGTGAATATTTGTCAAATAAAATATTGAATGCTTGCTGCAAAATGTAGCTTCTATATCCAACTCCAGTAATCTTCAAAATCATAACCCTGATGTATAGATCATTGTAATCATAATATGGTTACGGTAGTATATTTGCTATTAAGATTTCACTCCATAACTAGTAATCTTCAATAGAATAAACAAAATTTGGTTGCATTCTTTGAATCAAAGTAGTAACTTCTTAGCAAAAGTAAGAACAACATTTGCAAAAGTAACATGCCCTTGCTTGTTTAAGAGTATACCTTTCTAAAAAGACAATTTTGGAGCTACCTTATCATAGATTTTCAATAAATCCTCTTTTCTTATGTCTCCATATTTCATTTTAAAATTCAAGTATTTTTCTAACCGATTGATAAATATGCTACTGGTAAGCTACTAAAGATCATCTTTAGTGGTTGAACTCACACTTTTTTAGATGTAATCTTTTGACTTATATAGACTCATTTTTAGACCTAGAAAATAACAAAAATTATCCAAAAGATTAGTAATGAAACATGCTTAAGAATATTTTTTCTTTGCAAACAACAACATAGCAAGTGCAAATTTTTAGGATCATTAGGAGTGATATAGAGATTTGCAGTGACCCTTCTGATTTTGTTTATCAATCAAATCACTAAGTCATTCCATGCAAAAAAACAAAAAGATAAGAAGATAAATGATTTCTTTGTAGGAGGCTATAAAGAGGTTTTAAGCGTTCATCCCTACTCCCATTTCATGACAAAGAGACAAATTAGAATAAGAACTATGAAGATCTATTAGTTTCAGTAAGTTTTTCTGCGCGCTTCTTCACCTTACCTTTGTTTCGATCCAGTGAAGCTTTCGTGTTATCTTCGGCTTAAATTCCTAGCTTTCTAGTTTAGGGGCCTTGGTAATACATTAGTCTTCCTCTTGGGTTGGGATTGAGGTTTGTTCTGTAGATCGTCGCAGATTCAGCTTCTACTTTATTCCGTTTTTTTCTTTTGGTCTGTTGTGCTTTAGTCGTTTTGTTGCATGCGTGCAAGATGGAATGAGAGAGGGTTGGTAGGAAGGCAAGAAGGGGGTTTAGTGGAGGCTTCTCAGTGTGGAAGGAGAACAATGGTAAAGGAGCAGCAAACAGGGAACCTACGCCATCCTTCTTTGTAACTGAGTTCCCAGAGACTATGAACGCCAAAGATTTGTTTGAGGTGTTTAAGGTGCATGGAGTTATTTCAGAAGTCTTCGGTTCAGCGAGAAGAGACAAACGTGGAAAAAGATTCGGTTTTGCCAAGTTTCGGAAAGTTCATGATTCCCGTATCCTGGCTTGTAATCTCGATAGTATCACTTTGGAAGGCAAGAAGTTATTCGTTAATATTCCCAGATTTAATTTGGAGAATAAGTAGCCTTTCTTAGTTAGAGAGAACCTGAAGAAGAATGTCAGTCATCCTGGCCGCGGTAGAAGTTATGAGAAATTTAACAAATTTGAGAGATCATTTGCTAATGTGGTAGGGAGAGTTGAACATAAGGACAAGGGGAGGGTCACGGGTGGTGGCAACTGTGTTTCTCTAGAGGTGGATAGAGACTGTTTGGAGAAGCTAAAGCGGTTGAGAGTGGGTGTGGTGATGGAGGACGGAAATGCTTTTAACATTCAGAGGAACATTAATGAAGAAGGCTTTTTCAACATTAAGGCTACACCCCTTGGTGCGTCTATGTGCTTGTTGGAAGATGTTTCAGGAGGTGATATTGAAGACTTTGTGAAGGACTCCTGAGAATGGTTGGAAGTCTGGTTTAGAGAAATTCGCCAGTGGTCTCCGGAGGTGGTTGATAGAGATAGATTCGCGTGGGTGAAGTGTTTCGGTTTGCCATGCTTTGCTTGGAGTGATAACAACTATCGATTGATTTCCTCAAGTTTGGGGTACTTTCATTCAGTGTGATGAGAAAACCAGGAGTAAGTCAAGTCTCGATGCCGCAAGGTTGTTGATAAAAAAAAATTTAGGGGCTATCTTGAATGTGAAAGTTAGTGTTGAAGTGAACAATCACATTTACTCAATTTCCATGACTGAAGATTTCTCTTGTGGCCGTGTTGCTACATTGATTGAGGAAGAAGACGAGGTGATTGATTCAGATGAATATGAATCATCAATCCCATCAGATGTTGAAGGCGCGTGTGATTCCAACGAAGAGGATGAGTGTGAGGTTTCCAGCATTCCGAAAGTTGTGCCTGATGAGAGAGACTTCTTTCAAAAAGAACATGTGTCAGGATGAGGCTGCACTAATTCAGATAATATGTTAATTGTTGGTGAAAGTATAGGGAAAGGTGCAGCAGTAGGTGGGGCCGAGGGTAGCATTGGTAAGACTCAGACTGTAACACCCTTTTCTACCCCCAATAATATTGCAACAGAAACAACTCAAATATAAGAGTAAGGCATAAAAATTCCCCCAAAGGGTGCACACTTCTCATTAAATCAAAATAACACCATTACCCTGTAAACAAAGGGTTTTTCCCAAAATAAATCAGAAAGCCTTCACATGGCAGCGGAACTCAAAATTCTCAAATAAAAGGTTCCTCAACAACCGTCATAATAATCAAAATAAAACCATATCATCAAATGACAACAAAAATAAGGAAGCAACATAGTTCGACTCAAAGGACCCCAACCCGATGTTACACTATCAGAGCAAGACCCTCTAAATCGACCAAAAGCAAATAAACTTCAAGGTCCTCGAAAGCATCCATAACTAAACCTGATCACCTGCACGTTACCCACGTGGAGGCAACATTCAAACAGGAAGGGTGAGTAATCACAACTCATAATAATCATTATAAAACAAGATATACATAAAATGACATTATTTTCATGTACAACATCATCAAGGGAAACATCAGGAAACACTATATCACAATTCATCAACGTCACATAAGATGCAATGCATAACAAGACTTATGCATGTGGTACCAATCATCACAAAGGATGGACACAGGCCATCAACCCTCCAAAGATCCCCGTCACTAGGATCGATCCCGCATTTGGAACCGGAGCACGTCATAATTACCTCATATCCACACAATGGGAATGAAGCGTCGTCACAGAGTATGCATATGAATGTATGATACACAAACGTCAATAATTCATCATCATCAAGTAACCATCATCATGTGCATCATCATTCATCAATTCTCATACACGTCATGTCATCACATATTCGTCAAATAATCACCAAAACATCATCATATAATCATCAGTAACATCATAGAAAATCATCATAGAAATCACAGCATCAAGACATCAAAAACAGCACAACAGCATAAACCAGAATTTGCGAACAACATACGTTCGCTCCAGGGTTCGCCTAGCGAAGCGGCCAGCGAACCTCACAGATCTCACACTCAACACCAGAAACCCAAACATCTGTCATGCTCGCCCCCACATTCTCCAAGCGAAGCCATTCGCTGGGGAGTTCGCTGGGCGAGACTTCTAGCGAATCCCTAAAGCCTCTTCAGAAACACCCCTGCATTTACACTCCTGCTATCGCACATTCGCTGCGCTGTTCGCTTAGCGAACGATGGCGAACATTCGCCTAGCGAAGCAATGGTTCGCCTAGCGAACCTGCGATTACAGCAAATCGCTGCTACGCATCAGTAGCTCCCAAACCTCCAAAGCACCTGCGATTACAGTCTCAATTGACCCAAAATCATCCCTACATCAGTCCTGACATATCACAGAATTTAAAGGCCTAAAATCTACGTCTGTTAGGTCGATTCAGGACACTACTAGAAACCTTAATTTCCCTAAACCTTTAAAACTCTCAAGCTTCATATAAACTCTATAGATCCTTCGCCACAAGGTTAAAACTACAACAATGAGGAAATCTGCCCCAAAGGTCTATTTTACCGATTAAATTCAACTCTTACTAATCGATTCACAAAATACCCTCAAAATCATCAGTTTACCTCAAAACCCATAAACCCTCATAAACCTAAAAAATCCCCAACATCCACTTTAATCAATCGAATCCTATAATGAAAACAATGAAAGGCAATTACTCCCCATACCTTAGATTGTCGATCCAATGAGTTCTCTCTTTAGCCTTTGGAAACCTTCACGAAAATCCTTGCCTTTTTCCCGTTTTCCTCTGAGCTCTGCACTTTCGCCTTATTTTCACGATCTTCACAAATGAATCCTAATTCTCCTCAATTCCCCTTTTTGGTTAATTTAACTCTTGGGCCTCAAATATGGGCTTTCTCCATAATACCCTCACTAATACTCCTAAAATGCCCACTTTACCCTCAATTCCTCTAATGTTATTTTAAATTAATAATAATACTAATATATTCATATTATATACTATTATTTAATTAAAATAACCAAACTTCACAAAAAATACCGACCTCGACACCAACCACAAAAAATTCACAGAAAACCACGAATATAATATTTAAATAAATTAAATAAATATTCTTACGAAATTTGGGATGTTACAACTCTCCCCCACTTAAAGAATTTTCGCCCCCGAAATTACCTCAAGGAAATAGAGTCGGATACGACTCCCTCATCTGATCTTCACGTTCCCAAGTCCAACTTTCGCCAGCTGGTCCACCCCACAACACCTTCACCAAAGCTATGTCTTTACCCCGCAATTGCTTCATCTCTCGACCGTCGACACGCACAGGCAATGCTTCCACAGTCAGATTATCCCTCACTTGTACATCATCCATCTGAATCACATGCGACGGATCCGAAATATACTTCCTCAATTGAGACACATGGAACACGTCATGCAAATTCGCAAGTGACGGCGGTAAAGCAATTCGATAGGCTACCTCTCCTATCCTCTGCGATATCTGGTATGGACCAACAAAACGTGGAGTGAGCTTCCTAGACTTCAAAGCTCGACCCACACCAGTCACTGGTGCCACTCTCACAAATACGTGATCTCCCTCTTGGAATTCAAGTGCTTTCCTCCTCTTATCATGGTAGCTCTTCTGACGAATCTGCGAAGCTTTCATCCTTTCTTGTATCTTCCTAATCTTCTCATTCGTCTCTTGCATAATTTCAGGTCCGAGTACATCACTCTCGCCCGATTCATACCAACACAAAGGAGTCCTGCACCTTCTCCCATACAAAGCTTCATAGGGCGCCATCCCAATACTAGCATGAAAACTATTATTGTACGTGAACTCAATCAACAGTAAATGGCTATCCCACGATCCTCCGTGATCCAACATACAAGCCCTCAGCAAATCATCTAAAGATTGGATAGTCCTTTCTGTTTGACCGTCCGTCTGCGAATGATATGCAGAACTCATCCTCAACTTGGTACCCAACGCATCTTGTAAACTCTTCCAGAACCTCGATGTAAACCTCAGATCTCTATCCGACACAATACACGAAGGTACCCCATGTAACTTCACAATCTCCTCAATATACCTCTCGGCTAGCTTCTGCATGGAATGATTAATCTTCATCGGTAAGAAATGAGCTGACTTAGTTAATCTATCTACGATCACCCAAATGGAATCATTTCCCTTCGCAGTCTTCGGCAACCCCACCACAAAATCCATGGAAATACTATCCCATTTCCATTCTGGAATCCTTAACGGCTGCATCATACCTAAAGGCTTCTGATGCTCAACCTTCGACTTCTGACAAGTCAAACACGCATAAACAAACTCTGCAACATCCTTCTTCATACCTGGCCACCAAAACAACTTTTTAAAATCTTGGTACATCTTCATAGCACCGGGATGAATACTCAACCTACTTTGATGTCCTTCTTCAAGAATGCTCTTCTTAATATCCGGGACATCTGGAACACACACCCTATCTCTGAACATCATCACACCATTCTCGTCAATCTGGAAGTCACCTCCGTTACCTTGGTTAATCAAAATCAATTGGTCAACCAACTTTAAATCAGATTGCTGTCCCATTCTAATTTCTTCCAGAATACTACTAGTCAACTTCAACATTCCCAACTTCACACTGTCAGAAGTCGCTTCACACACCAAACTCAAATATCTAAATTTCTCAATTAGTTCCAACTCTTTCACCATAAGCATCGACATATGCAATGACTTTCTGCTCAACGCATCAGCCACTACATTTGCCTTTCCCGGATAATAACTCAAATCAAAATCGAAATCCTTCAACAGCTCTAACCACCTTCTCTGCCTCATATTCAATTCCTTCTGATTAAATAAGTACTTCAGACTTTTATGATCACTGAACACTTCAAATTTAGAGCCAAACAAATAGTGTCTCCAAACTTTCAACACAAACACCACCGCAGCCAATTCCAAGTCATGCGTAGGATAATTCCTCTCATGGACTCGCAATTGTCTCGAAGCATAGGCAACAACCTGCCCATTCTGCATCAACACTCTACCAAGACCTATCTTCGACACATCACAATACACCACAAAAGATTCACTCGGATTAGGCAAAATCAACACTGGAGCAGTAGTCAATCTCTTCTTCAATTCCACGAAACTCTCTACACAAGCTACACCCCACACAAAAGTCTGACCCTTTCGAGTCAACTGAGTCAAAGGTAATGCCAACTTAGAAAAGCCTTTAATAAACATGCGGTAGTAACCCGCTAATCCCAGAAAACTTCGTAACTCAGTCGCAGACTTTGGAGTCTCCCACTGTAACACGACATCAATCTTAGAAGGATCAACAACAACACCACCACTTGAAATCACATGGCCAAGGAAACTCACTTCCTTCAACCAAAACTCACACTTCGACAGCTTTGTATACAACTTCTTATCTTTCAACACTTGCAACACAGTCCTCAGATGCTCGGCATGTTCTTCTTCAGATCTAGAATATATCAAGATATCATCGATAAACACCACCACAAACTTATCCAAATACTCATGGAAAATCCGATTCATATACTCCATGAACACACCAGGTGCATTGGATACACCAAACGGCATCACAGTGTATTCATAGTGTCCATATCTCATTCTGAAAGCCGTCTTCGGAATATCATCAGGCTTAACTCGAATCTGATGATAACCCGACCTCAAATCAATCTTGCTGAACACACAAGCACCTACTAGCTGATCCATCAAATCGTCTATTCTCGGTAGCAGATACTTATTCTTGATCGTCACTTTATTCAGCTGCCGATAATCAACACACAACCTCATACTTCCATATTTCTTCTTCACTAGCAACACAGGAGCCCCCACGGAGAAAGACTTGGTCGAACAAACCTCTTATCAAGCAATTCTTCCAACTGTTTCTTCAATTCACTTAACTCAGAAGCTGACATTCGATAAGGAGCCATCAACACTGGACTCATACCTGGTATTAAGTCCACTGCAAACTCCACTTCACTCTCTGGAGGCAAATCACTGATGTCATCTGGAAACACATCTGGAAATTCACAGACAACCGGCAACTCCACACTCGCAGCTTCACGATCAATTTGCAACGATGCAAACATTGCAAACACCAAAGCTTTGTCTTCCACAAGTTCGTCTACTTACTTAGCAGACAAGAACATCAACTCCCCACTATCATCAATCTCAGGAAACTCTACAGTCTTGTTATAACAATTGATATGAACACGGTTAAACTCCAACCAGTTCATTCCAAATATCACGTCAATTTGGTGCAAGGGTAGGCACACCAAATCCATCACAAAGCTCTTCTAAAAAATCGTCACAGGACATCTCAAACACACAAGGGTAGTAGTAACAGAACCATTAGCTGGAGTTTCTATTACCATATTCCCATTCATATCAGATAACTTCAAACCCAATCTATTAGCACATTCAAGCGAGACAAAAGAATGAGTAGCACCAGTATCAATAATAGCAACCAACTCGATATTATTAATAAAACAAGTACCTCGAATCAGGTTGTCCTTCTCTGGCGCCTCTGCACCACTCAAAGCAAACACTCTGCCACTGGTCTGGGCAGCAGTAGCAGTCTTCTTCGGCTTTTAACATTGAGTACTGATATGACCTTTCTCACCACAATTGAAACAGGTCGGACCCTCATCTTTGCAATCAGTAGCTCGATGACATTTCTTACCGCATCTATAGCACCTCAGCACATTATTGGTACACGCATCAGCACGGTGACCTTGCTCGCCACACTTATGACACTTTCCAGAAGCGGGAGCTGCTCCCTCACTTGCCTTTTTCCCATCCGAAGCCTTCTGCTTCCCTTTGTCAGTTGAAGTTGTATAAGGCTTACCCCTATACTGTCCTTTTTTCTCACTCAACTGCTTGTAGTGAGCAGATCGAGCTCGACTGTCCTCATCATAGATCCTGCTCTTGTCAACCAACTTAGCATACCTGCGGATCTGCTGATACCCAATACTCTGCTTAATCTCTAGTCTCAGCCCATTCTCGAATTTGAGACACTTAGACATCTCAGCATCAGCACGATTGTAGTGCGGACATAACTTCACTAGCTTCTCAAACTTCGCAACATACTCTGCCACAGTCATGTTTCCTTGCTTCAGCTCAAGAAATTCCACTTCTCTCTTGCCACGAGCATCCTCTGGAAAATACTTCCCCAGAAACTCCTGCTTAAACACAGCCCAAGTTATCACAGTGCCAACATCCGTAAGTCTCTGACGGGTGTTATCCCACCAGTCCTCAGCTTCCTCTTCTAGCATATGCGTTCCGAACTGAACCTGTTGCTCATCAAAACACCCCATCACTCAGAAAATCTTCTCGATCGCCTTCAGCCACTTGTGTGCACTTGCTGGATCATGCGTACCCACAAAAGTCGGTGGATTGTTCCTTTGAAACTTTCCCAACGCGCGAAACTCATCAGGAGCTCCACCATTTGGATTCAGCTGCGCCACCACATTAGCAACCGATTCCAACGCGTCAGCAATCGTACGATCATTTCTTCCAGCCATCCTGCACACCACCCACAAGGTTAGAAGAACTAAAACATCGACACTGTACACACACTCGTCGACTGACAGGGACACACATCAAGTAAAAACCTGGCCGGACGGACCGACCTGCTCTGATACCACTAATGTAACACCCTTTTCTACCCCCAATAATGTTGCAGCAGAAACAACTCAAATATCAGAGTAAGGCATAAAAATTCCCTCAAAGGGTGCACACTTCTCATTAAATCAAAATAACACCATTACCCTATAAACAAAGGGTTTTTCTCAAAATAAATCAGAAAGCCTTCACATGGCAGTGGAACTCAAAAATCTCAAATAAAAGGTTCCTCAACAACCGTCATAATAATCAACATAAAACCATATCATCAAATGACAGCAAAAATAAGGAAACAACATAGTTCGACTCAAAGGACCCCAACCCGATGTTACACTATCAGAGCAAGACCCTCTAAATTGACCAAAAGCAAATAAACTTCAAGGTCCTTGAAAGCATCCACAGCTAAACCTGATCACCTGCACGTTACCCACGTGGAGGCAACATTCAAACAGGAAGGGTGAGTAATCACAACTCATAATAATCATTATAAAACAAGATATACATAAAATGACATTATCTTCATGTACAACATCATCAAGGGAAACATCAGGAAACACTATATCACAATTCATCAATGTCACATAAGATGCAATGCATAACAAAACTCATGCATGTGGTACCAATCGTCACAAAGGATGGATACCAGACCATCAACCCTCCAAAGATCCCTGTCACTAGGATCGATCCCACATTTGGAACCAGAGCACGTCATAATTACCTCATATCCGCACAATGGGAATAAAGCGTCGTCACAGAGTATGCATATGAATGTATGATACACAAACGTCAATAATTCATCATCATCAAGTAACCATCATCATGTGCATCATCATTCATCAATTCTCATACACGTCATGTCATCACATATTCATCAAATAATCACCAAAACATCATCATATAATCATCAGTAATATCATAGAAAATCATCATAGAAATCACAGCATCAAGACATCAAAAACAACACAACAGCATAAACCATAATTTGCGAACGACATACATTCGCTCCAGGGTTCGCCTAACGAACCTGTTCGCTGTGGCCTTCGCCTAGCGAAATGGCCAGCAAACCTCACAGATCTCACACTCAACACCAGAAACCCAAACATTTGTCATGCTCGCCCCCACATTCGCCTAGCGAAGCCATTCGCTGGGGAGTTCGCTGGGCGAGACTTCTAGCGAATCCCTAAAGCCCCTTCAGAAACACCCCTGCATTTACACTCCTGCTATCGCGCATTCGCTGCGCTGTTCGGTTAGCGAACGATGGCGAACATTCGCCTAGTGAACCTGCGATTACAACAAATCGTTGCTACGTATCAGTAGCTCCCAAACCTTCAAAGCACCTGCGATTACAGTCTCAATTGACCCAAAATCATCCCTACATCAGTCCTAACATATCACAGAATTTAAAGGCTTAAAATCTACGTCTGTTAGGTCGATTCAGGACACTATGGGAAACCTTAATTTCCCTAAACCTTCAAAACTCTCAAGCTTCATATAAACTCTATAGATCGTTCGCCACAAGGTTAAAACTACAACAACGAGGAAATCTTCCCCAAAGGTCTATTTTACAGATTAAATTCAACTCTTACTAATCGATTCACAAAATACCCTCAAAATCATCAATTTACCTCAAAACCCATAAACCCTCATAAACCTAAAAAATCCCCAACATCCACTTTAATCCATCGAATCCTATAATGAAAACAATGAAAGGCAATTACTCCCCATACCTTAGATTGTCGATCCGATGAGTTCTCTCTTGAGCCTTTGGAAACCTTCACGAAAATCCTCTCCTTTTTCCTGTTTTCCTCAGAGCTCTGCACTTTCGCCTTATTTTCACGATCTTCACAAATGAATCCTAATTCTCCTCAATTCCCCTTTTTGGTTAATTTAACTCTTGGGCCTCAAATATGGGCTTTCTCCATAATACCCTCACCAATACTCCTAAAATGCCCACTTTACCCTCAATTCCTCTAGTGTTATTTTAAATTAATAATAATACTAATATATTCATATTATATACTATTATTTAATTAAAATAACCAAACTTCACAAAAAATACCGACATCGACACCAACCACCAAAAATTCACAGAAAACCACGAATATAATATTTAAATAAATTAAATAAATATTCTTACGAAATTTGGGATGTTACACATACTGAGTCTAGCAAGGACTCTATTGAAAGTAGCTGTGGAGATCATTTAATGCGTAGAGATTTGGGTGATAATGTAGACCTATCGGTTTGAGTCAAATCTGTTACTTTTCCGGTTGGATTTGAACCTAACCAGGTCAAAGAGGTTATTCAAAAAGATTTATTCAATGGAGAGTTAGTCGTGGACCTGGGGCTTTCAAACCCTATTTCTGGGCCTCCAGGCGGTTTAGTTGGGCCTTCTAACCGGGGAAAAGCAAAAACAGAAAAGCTTCTGCATGAGGTTTACAATTGTATTAAGATACCTTACTCTTCATCTTATTTCTCTACTCTGTTACACTCGACAATAAAGGAACATGAAGACTCTCCTAACCGGATTCTTGAAAGGGTGTCAGTCAAGAGAAGATGGGATATAATTGCTTCAAATGAGTCTAGTGCGTCTCTATTGTGTTGCGAGTCGATTACTGATACTGACGTGGTAAGAGGGAACTTGAGATGTCGTAAAGTTCTTGATGAAGTCTCGTCTAAGGTGCGAAAATCTTTGAAGAAGTTGGGGGTTCTAGGAGATGTTGATGATGTTGGTTTTGACGGATTGCTGAGGAAGTTGGATAATGATGATAAGGAAGCTAGGGTTGGTTGGATAATGATGATAAGGAAGCTAGGGTTGGTAAGAAGGTTGTAGCTATTTGTGGCCCATGAATATTGTCTCTTACAAAGTTCGTGGCTGTTGTAGCTCTCTTAAGAGAAGGAGAGTCTCTCAAACTCTTTTAAGAGGGAATGAAGATGTATGTCGTATTCAGGAAACAAAAATTCCTGAGATGGATTCTAATTTAGTTAATAGCTTGTGGAGGAGTCATGACGTGGAGTGGTCGGCCTTGAACTCTTCTGGCAGATCAGGTGGTATTCTCACAATATGGAATTGTAAAACTCTATCTGCTTGTTCTAGTTTCCGTGGCAATGGTTTCCTGGGTATTTAATTCATGTGGAAAAAACAAAAACTGACAGTGATCAATGTGTATTCTCCCTATGGTTTTTCGGATAAAAAGAGATTGTGGAGGGAGTTGGTTATAGCGAAGAGAAGATTCTCTGGAGGTGGTTGGATAGTTGGCGGGGATTTCAATGCAGTAAAAAATAGGGATGAAAGGAAAGGTATCAGTGGCTCTAATAGTATTGAAATGAGGGAATATAGTTTATTCATTAAGACGTTGAATTTGATTGATCTTCCGACTATTGGAAATCGGTTCACGTGGTTCAATTCTAACGGTAAAAGTAGAAGTAGATTGGATAAAATCTTGGCGGATGATCTTGCTATTTCTTTCTTGTCCTTGAAGAATCAAGTGGTGGGAGGTAGAGACGTGTTGGATCATCGACCCGTGTGGTTGAATTCCAATAACGTTAATTGGGGTCCTAAACCATTTAGGACCTTCAATTGTTGGTTTACTCATAATGATTTCCTTCCTTTTGTTAAGAAATCGTTGAACTCATATTCCTTTTCTGACTCTTATTATAACATCCTGCACAATAAAATGAAAGCCCTTAAAGTGGATTTGAGAAGTTGGAACTCCAATGTTTTTGGATGGCTTGAGTTAAAGATAGAAGACAATGTTAAAAAACTTAATCAACTTGAGCTGTGTTCAGAGTTGGAAAGTGGCAATCAAGATGAAGAGGCTGTTAAGGATAGACTGAGAATTCAGGAAGAGATGTGGACGAATCTGAGGTTAAAAGAAAGCATGCTAGCTCAGAAATCTCGGGTGAGATGGCTTCAAGATGGTGACCTCAATACCAAATTTTTCCATAACTCCCTTAAAATGAGGAATCCTTCAAACAATTTTTCTGCTGTCAAAGTGGGAGGCATTCTAGTGGAAGATCCTGAGAAGATTAAATCTGAAACTTTGAAGTTCTTTGAGGGCGGATATCAGAAACAGGACTTCTACAAATTTAGGAGTAATTCTGACAGTGTGTCTAGTTTTAAAGAGGCTGACAGAAATTTTTTAGATGCTGAATTTGTTGCTGCAGATGTGAAAGCTGTAGTGTTTAGCTATGACGGTAACAAGTGTCCAGGGGTCGATGGTTATAATTTCAAGTTTATTAAGTCATGTTGGGATATTATTGGCGTAGATTTTATGAATTGTATCCTGGAATTCTTCAAAACTGGATACTTGCCAAAGATGTTTGCGTCCTCTTTCATTTCGCTGGTTCTGAAGGTAGATAATCCTCAAAGCTTGGAAGAGTTCAGGCCTATCAGTTTAGTCAGCTGTGTTCTCAAAACAATTTCCAAGATGCTTGCAAGTAGATTGGGTAAGATAATCCACAAACTTATTTCTCCATTACAAACTGTGTTTATCCCTGGGCGTCAGATTTTTGACGGAGTGCTTTTGGCAAGTGAAACTGTTGACTATGCTAAAAGGTTTAAGAAGGATTGCTTGTTTTTTAAAGTTGACTTTGCTAAGGCGTATGACTGCATGGATTGGTCGTATCTTAAAGATATGCTTGTCAAGATGGGTTTTGGGTGTAATTGGTTGAAATAGGTTCGAGGATCAGTGTTCAATAGCTACATGTCGATTTTAATTAACGGTAGCCCTTCGAAGGATTTCAAGGCAGGAAGGGGATTGAAACAAGGCGATCCATTAGCTCCTTATCTGTTTGCAATTGTTGCCGAGGGTTTGGTTAGTTTGGTAAGAAATGCATCTATCAATACTTTGTTATCAGAATTCAAAGTCCATGATTGCCCTACTGTTAGTATGCTTCAGTTCGCTGACGATACATTACTTATTGGGGATGGATCAGTAACAAATATTTGGGCATTCAAAGCAATTCTGCGGGCGTTCGAACTGATTTCCGGCCTTAAAATAAACTTCTCTAAAAGTTGCTTGTATAAGATTGGAGTTGAGGCCGAATTCCTTTCTGCAGTTGAACAATTTTTACACTGCAAATCAGGTAGCCTCCCCTTCAAATTTCTGGGACTAACAGTCCGAGGTAACCATCGCCGCTGTTCATTTTGGAATCTGATTATCTCTTGCTTGAGGAATAGACTTTCAAGATGGATTGGGTGGAACTTGTCTATCGGGGGTAGAGTGTCTCTCATTAACTCGGTTCTCGTTAACCTCCCTATTCACCATTTGGCTTTCTTTAAGGCTCCTAAGAAAGTCGTGAAGGATATCATCGCAATCTAACGTCGGTTCCTTTGGGCAGGAGCTTCTAATAATAGGCTTGACTCTTGGATTTCTTGGAAATCAGTCTGTAAACCAAATGAATCCGGAGATCTTGGAATTAAACATGTCGGTTGGTTTAATCGTGCCCTTCTTGCAAAGTGGATGTGGAAGTTCTATTGTGGAGGATACGAAATTTGGAGGCAGACGCTTGTAAATAGATACAGTATTCTGAGCATTAAAGTGCAAACGTTTTTGGATGTTGGTAGTTTGAAGAACGACTCTCTTTGGATGAAGGACATTCTTTCTATCTCTGTTTCTGAGCCTCATGATAGCTTCTGCAATCTTTTGGATTGTTCTGTTGGAGACGACTCTGGTGTGGCTTTCTGGCAGTCGGTTTGGCTTGGAAACGTGGCGCTGAAAATCAAATTTCCTCTTCTGTTCCAGGCCTGCAGAAGCTCGGTGTGCTCAATAAGAGACATGGGAGTTTGGGAAGCCGATCAATGGCGTTGCAAGTTACGTGATTCGTTGGATAATGCTGTTACTTTACCTGAACCCGAGTGGAGTGAGTGCTGCCAGCTGCTGGAAGAGGTTTCTGTTAAAAAGGAAGAGCAAGATGCGTGGCATTGGCCTCTAGATGACTCTATGTCGTTCACGGTTAATTCCTTCTATGCTTTTTTGAATTATTCCTTTTCTGTTAATGAGGTTGAGATTGAAAGTGCAGACCTCCTGCCGTTATTATGGAAGACGGTTATTCCGGTGAAAGTTCAAATTTTTGGTTGGAGGATGGCGCTCGATAGGCTGCCCACGAAATCAAATTTGGTGGCTAGACGCTTAATCGACAATGAGCACGATAAGGTTTGTATGTTTTGTTTCTGAGATTTAGAGGACTCTTCTCACTTATTCATCTCGTGTCATAAATCATCATTGGTTTGGAGTAAGATATGTGAGTGGGTGGATATAGGTAGAATTTTGGAATCTAGTTGTAGCCTTCATGCGAAGGCTTGGTACACGAGTCTTAAAGGTCGTAGCATTGCGGGAAAGATAAATTCAATTTGGTTCATAACTTGTTGGAACATTTGGAGGGCTAGAAATAATATCTTGTTCAATGATGTGTTGTGTAATGTAGACGACATTGTCAATGATATTAAAGTCACCTTATGGAATTGGTTGATTTTAGGTAAAGAAGATAGCAAGAAGTGTAGGTTGTACGAATGATATAAGTTTCCGTTCGATTTTTTGTAATCGTTTTGTTTGTTTGGTGGTTGTAGTTTTTTGGTTTGAGATTTCCTTAATCTCCTATTAATGAAGTTGCTTATAAAAAAAACAGAAGAGATGCTGCTTATGATCAAAGAGATGATTCTAGAAGAAAATCTAAAGTAATTGAGGTTGTCAAGGAGAAAATCCCAATTCACTATGTCATAAGCCTTCTCAAAATAATAGATAAGATCATCTAGTTTTGTTCTTAGACTTATGCAAATGGTAAATACATTCTTGGAGAATAATATCACTATTAATTGTTCCTTGCATAAAATGAAACTACTCTCCCGAAGGCTCACGATCTCTCTAAGAATCAACCTAATGCCATTTATCAAAATTTTGAGACCAAGTTACAAGTCATGTAACACAAGATAATTGGAAAATATCCTTGAAAGTGTGTGGATCATGAACTTTCAAAATAAAAATTATAAGAAATTCAATCACCTGAAAAATCCATGTATTTTTTTTTCAAAAGTAAACCTTACAAAATCCAAAATATCATCTCCAATATCCTTATAGAACATTTAAAGAAAATGAATTGAAACTCATCTGAACCCATGAACTTTATAGAATTTCATGCTCGTAAGTGTTGGGGGGAGTTTACTAGGGAGCATTGATACATAGTGTAGGAATAGGCACCTTTGTGAGAGACACACCACTTGTCCACCTAAAACCTTAAGGTGATAGGTGAGTGTGTTCTCCCATTTATAAATACTCAAGTCACCACATTCCTATTCAATGTGGAACTATTTCCCCACTTACTCACACTTGCTTTATATTATTCCAACACTCCCCCTAAAGTGTGAGTCCACAATGTTCCCCTTTTTTATACTTGTACCGCCGTTGACACCTTTTTCAAGGCACCTCTTATTAGGTATTTCGAATACACCTCTTCCTTGGGCATTTCGATTTCAACGGAACACCACTTCCTGGGCATTTCGATACACCCCGGTCCCTTTCTCGAACCAAAGGCTCTTGATACCGTTTATTGGGGGGAGTTTACACCAGGGAGCATTGATACATAGTGTAGGACTAGACACCTTTGTGAGAGACACACCACTTGTCCACCTAAAACCTTAAGGTGATAGGTGAATGGGTTCTCCCACTTAGAAATGCTCAAGTCACCACATTCCTATCCAATGTGGGACTATTTCCCCACTTACTCACACTTACTTATATTATTCCAACAATAAGTGCCCGATAAACTTCTTGCTTTGTAACTTACGCTATGAGAATGTGCTTCTCATCAACATCTAAAGAGGAAGTGTAGGAGAGCTAATAAAATAGTCCTTAATACAAAACAAACTTTTAAAATACTTTAAAGTCTCTAAACACGATATTATTGTTTGTGCAACTTTCATCACCAAATAACAAAGTGATATCATGAATTTTATTTCTTTAAAGCAAAATGACAACTTATACGAGAAAAAATAAGGCGTTGCGACTGCCCAATCTAAACCAATACTTTCTAGATTTGAACTAATAATATTTTTTTTATATGATTATTGATCTGATTTTTATTCCAAATTATGGAATAGTGTGATTTGTTGAGAATGTAAATCCTTGTGTCGAAGCAGGTGTAGCTCGACAGAAACAAGGATGTGTCTCGACATGATTTTGACTTAGACCAAAATAGAAATTTTGGGCTTTTGTAATTTTTGGCTTTTGTAATTTTGGGCTATACCTTAGGGAGCAAGCTAGCTCAATTATAAATAAGGAGTAACCCTATTATGTATTGTAACTCACAATAGAAAGTGCAGTTGCACAGTTGAATAATATTTTCTCAGTTTGAGGGCAGAGAGTTACTCTGCAGAAATCATCTTCTTCTTCCCCAATTTTTTTTAAACCCTAATCTTCTTTCTTATTCAATTATCTTTCTTTCTTCTTCCATTAACAATTGTTGGGAAGAATCATTCTTGAAATCAAGGTGTGATTAATTCACTCAAGTGAAGAGTGAAGAACAAGGGATTTAAATCAGTTTATTGAATCTTGTTCATCAAGATTGGTTCAAAATTACTCAAAGTCTTGGGTTAATTCTAACATCTGGTATCTAGAGCTCCGGTTGTGATTTATGGACGAAATGGAGATGAATCATCCGAACATGCATTTTCTGGCGAGTATCCCATTTATGAAGGGTCGGAATTATGAGAATTGGTGCAAGCAGATGAAAGTAGTTTTCTGTTATCAAGATCTTTGGGATCTTGTGAATGAAGGAGTAACACTGCTTGCAGAAAATGCGTCGGATCAAGAAAAGACCGTATATAAAGAATTGAAGAAGAAAGACTATAAAGCTCTATTTATAATTCATCAATGTGTTGATCCAGACAATTTCGAAAAGGTCAGTGATGTAGAATCAATAAAAGAAGCATGGGAAATCTTGGAGAAATTGTTTGGAGGCGCAGAGAAGGTGAAAGAGGCGAGGTTACAAACTCACAAAAGGATGTATGAATTGCTTTAGATGGAAGAAAGTGAAAGCATAACTGATTTCTTCACCAGGGTTACTAAATTGGTGAATCAAATCAAGGTATGTGGAGAAGTGTTGACATCAAGATCAGCTGTTGCAAAGATCTTGAGGTCATTGGCTCCAAAGTTCGACCACATGGTAATAGCCATAGAAGAGTCAAAAGATTTGTCAACATTAACAAAGGAAGAGCTTTAAGGGATGCTTGAATCTCATGAACAAAGAATGGATGAAAGAGCTGCAGGAAAGTCGAAGAGTGATATGGACTTGCAGGCGCAATCAATAAAAGAAAAGAAAGGAAAATGAAGTTAAAATGGAAACAAAGGCAGGGGAGGCTACAACAGTTTGACTGGTCGAAATCAGCAAGAAGGAAACTGGTCGAATCAGAGAAACCCCTGGAACCAAGACAACCAAAGAGGTGGTGCTGCAGGCAGAGGAAGAGGTGGTGGTTAAAAACCTGACAAAAGTCACATTCAGTGTTACAATTGTCAGAAGTATGGTCACTATTCTAGTGATTTTCCAGAAAAGAAGAAGAATCAAGAAACTGATGCAAAACTTGCAAAACTTGTAGAAGAAGAGATGTTGCTGATGGTCACAACAAGAGATGAAGAAAGATTCCAGGACTAATGGTACTTGGACTCAAGATGCTCATCACACATGACTGGTAGATTGATTTGTAAACATAAAACCATCAATGAAGACATGGTGAAATTCGTAAATGACAATAGTCTAGTAGCTGAAGGTATTGGTGATGTTCTGATTATGAGGAAAAATGGCAAGAGGTCAGTAATTTCCAATGTATTGTACATACCAGGCATGAAGAGTAATTTGCTCAGCATAAGGCAACTGGTAAAAAATAACTACAAGGTATCGATTGAAGACAAGATGATGAGAGTTCTCGACTCAAATGGAATGTTGATCTTGAAGGCTCCAATGTCTCAGAATAGAAACTTCAAAATTGAACTTAATGTTATGGAGCATAAGTGCCTTGCAACTGCAGCCAACAGAGATAAATGTATATGGCATTATAGACTTGGCCATCTCAATTTCAAAGACATTAGAGATTTGAAGAGAAGAAATATGGTTTCAAGATTACCAGAAATCGACATTCCAAGCGAAGTGTGTGAAGAATGTGTTCAGGCGAAACAACACAAGAATAGCTTCCGCAAGGATGCAGGAAGCAAGTCGAAGGCAATTCTTGAAGTCATATACTTTGATGTATGTGGACCCATCCAGGTGGATTCGATTGGAGGTAAAAAAATACTTTGTCACTTTTATAGATGACTTTAGTCGAAAACTGTGGACTTACCTGATCAAGAAGAAAAGTAAAGTGATCGAGGTATTTGCTAAATTTAAATCTATGGTCGAAAGAAAAAGTGGTCGAAAGCCAAAGATTATGAGGATTGATGGTGGTGGAGAGTATGTGTCGAAAGATTTCGATGCATTATGTAAGAGAGAAAGGATTGTGCATGAGGTGTTGCCACCCTACACTCTACAACAGAATGGAACTGCAGAAAGGAAGAATAGAACCATCATGAATATGGTAAGAAGCATGTTGAATGGCAAGCATCTACCCAAAGAATTATGGGGAGAAGCTGTGTCGACTGCAATATAAATCTTGAACAGATGTCCAAAAAAAAGGCTAGAAGGAATTACGCCAAAAGAATATTGGTCTGGTGTCAAGCCTAGCCTAAGTCATTTGAAGATGTTTGGCTCTATAACACATAGACATGTGCCAGATCAGTTGAGAAGAAAACTTAATGATAAGTCGACTCACATGATCCTGATAGGATATCATTCGACTGGAGGATACAAATTGTTCGACCCAGTGAATAAGCAAGTAGTGATAAGCAGGGACATAATTATAGACGAGCTTAAGGAATGGGATTGAACTGAGAATATTAAGAAGGATTCAGTGAGAATTCTATGTGAAGAACCAGCTAGTGAAGTCAAAAGAAAAGTTCTACAAGAATAAGACAGAGGTGAAGAATGACCAAGCAGACCTCAACGAATAAGACACATGCATGCAAGGTTGCAAGAATGTGTGATTACATCAGATGATGTGGTCAACGAAGAAGGTGAGCTGGTACATTATGCTTTCTATGCAGATGCTGAACCAGTCAATGCAACTGAGGCATTGAAAGATTCGAAGTGGGTGAAAGTAAATAATGAGGAGTTGAAGTCCATTGAAGTCAACAACATATGGTCACTTATCGAATTGCCTCAAGACAAAAATGCAATTGATGTGAAGTGGGTATACAAGGTGAAGCTGAATCCTAAAGGAGAAGTAACTCGACACAAGGCGAGACTTGTGGCAAAAGGATTTCTTCGAAAAGAAGGAATCAACTTCGACGAAGTTTTTATATCCGTTGTTAGGATCGAAACAATCAGGTTGGTTGCTGGTCTAGCAAACATGAACAACTAACAAGTATGTCAAATGGATGTGAAATATGCATTCCTGAATGGCCATTTAAATGAAGAAGTTTATGTCGCACAACCAGCTGGGTTTGTGAAACAAGGCGAAGAAAGAAAGGTGTACAAGCTGTATAAAACCCTGTATGAACTTAAGCAAGCTCCAAGAGCTTGGAATAAGAAGATAGATAACTTTCTAAGGGAGAAGAAATATGTGAAGTGCACAACTAAGCATGAAGTATATGTAAGGAGAAGCAATAGTGAATTGCTTATACCATGTCTCTATGTTGATGACCTGTTAATAACAGGAAGTTGTAAAAAGAAGATCGAAGATTTCAAACATGACCTAAGTGAGGAGTTTGAAATGTCAGACTTGGGAAAATCTCATAATTCCTTGGCATTGAGTTCTACAAGAGTTGTAGAGGTTTGATGATGCACCAAAGAAGATATGCAGGCGAAATACTCAAGAGATTTGAGATGCAAAATTGCAACCCAACTTCGACTCCAGCTGAGCCCAGAATGCAACTGTCGAAAGACACAGATGAAGATGATGTCGATCCAACGTAGTACAGAAGACTCATTGGATCACTTCGATACATTTGTAACACAAGGACTGATCTAGTATATAATGTGGGTATGATAACTAGATTCATGTAGAAGCCAAAGGTATCACACCTAGCAGCGATGAAGAGGATACTAAGGTATCTGAAAGGAACTCTCGACTAGAGCATTTTATTTTCTACAGCTGATGAAGGAAAGGAATGCAATTTAGTGGGATACACCGACTCAAGTTGGTGTAGTGATGTTGAGGATAGAAAATCCACAGCTGGCTATGTGTTTATGCTAGGTGGTGCATCGGTTGCTTGGAGTTTGAGAAATGAGCCAGTGGTGGTATTGTCTTCGTGCGAAACAGAGTACATAGCTACTTCTCTCTGTGCATGTCAAGCCACGTGGATGGTGAACCTGGTCGAAGAGATTACAACGAAGAGTCATGGAGCAATTACCAAGAAGATCGACAACATGTCAACTATCAATCTGGTGAAGAATCCGATACACATGGACGAAGCAAGCACATCGAAATGAGGTTACACTATCTTCGTGAGCAAGTAGCATAAGGGAAGATGAACTTGGAACACTGCAGAACTAAGAATCAGATTGCAAATATCATGACAAAGGGAGTGCAGGTCGAAGTCTTCAAGAAGCTAAGGTCTATGATGAATATAGATAACTTAGACACAATGAATTAGGTGGTGTGTTGAAAATGTAATTCCTTGTGTCGAAGCAGGTGTAGCTCGACAGAAACAAGGATGTGTCGAAATTAGCCTAATGTGTGTGTGTGTGTCGAGTTGTGTTAGATGTCGAAGTGTCGAAGAATCATTCTTGCAATCAAGGTGTGATTTATTCACTCAAGTGAAGAGTGAAGTACAAGGGGTTTAGATCGGTTGATAGAGTCTTGTTCATCAAGATTGGTTCAAAATTACTCAAAATCTTGGGTTAATTCCAAGATGATACCATATGTTGGGGGAGTTTTTCACTAGGGAGTATTAAACATTGCGTGACTCCTTTTTAGAGCAACACCTTTGTGAGAGACACACCACATATTCACCCAAAACCTTAAGGTGATAGGTGGGTGAATTTTTTCACTTATAAATGCTCAAGTCTCTACATTTCCAACCAATGTGAAACTATTACCTACACTACTCACACTTGACACATTCTCAACATGATTTTCCTATTCATCGCTTATCTTATTGTTTGTTTAGGTTTTTATTGGGGTTTTGGTCTAGTCCTGATTTTTATGTACCTATTTTTTTTCTTTCTTTATTTTATATATAATATGAGTTATGTTCAGGATACCAATTTAGTTGAGATGTTTATATTTTCATATATTTTTAATTTTAGTTAAAAAAATCTTTAATTATTAAAAAATAAAATAATAGAAATTATTGAAATTTCATAAAATATAAGAGAAGTATAGAATCAAGTAAAGTATATTTGGTTATCATCAAAATAAAGTAAAGAATTTTATATGCATACAATTTAAGCCTCATCACATTTCCATTCTTTTTTTCCTTTCTAAAATCTACATTTCGCATAATTGAAACGGTGAATGAAGAATGTAAATAAAAATAATCAAAACATTAGACTCTTTGGGAGTTTATAAATAATAACAATAATACTAACATTGGTTGAATTTCCTTTCAAAAAATATCGGTTGAATTTTAAGCATAAAAATAAACAAATAACCTCAAGGTTATCAGGAGAATGAAAAGGCAAAAGCATCAAAAGAAAATGACTGAGAAAAAACAAACCAATTTCTCATATTTTTCCTATTTTAATTTCACACATAAACCAACTAAATTGGATTTACCTTAAAACGAGGAAACAAACCTGTCTTTGTTCTTTGTCAAAAAAAAAAACCTGTCTTTTTTTTCTTCTAGTGTACAACGTTATTTTCAAATTTCAATCACTGTTTTAAATGCAGCTATAAAATCTCACACTTTCTCACCAGATCTTCTAGACCCATTTGTTACTTTTGTCAGTAAACTCTTTGAACAATACTAGTTATGTTACTCTTTGGTATCAAATTTTTGTCTTTAACTATGAACATGTTTTTAGAGGTGAAGTTGAAAGTTTGGAAATTTCCTATAGATTCTGTATGTTGATGAAGTTTCCAAATTTGGCTTTTTCTCATAGCTGTTGTGGAATTTAGGTTACTGTGGTTTTATTTTCAAAGCACCAATGGTTTGAATAATCACCAATGGAGGTTTGATTTGGCCTATAGCTTCATGATAGTTAGGTTAGGAATCCTTGTAGCTGCTTCTGTTGCAGCCTATACATTTCAGCAGAATGTGAATGGATCAAAATCAGGTACTTGTGATTGTTCA
The DNA here is from genome assembly GCA_022829125.1 of Lathyrus tuberosus. Classification (NCBI taxonomy): domain Eukaryota; kingdom Viridiplantae; phylum Streptophyta; class Magnoliopsida; order Fabales; family Fabaceae; genus Lathyrus; species Lathyrus tuberosus. Next base: position 8,181,581 of record JALAZF010000253.1, read on the forward strand.
AAGTTTTGATTTTTCAGCTGTTAGTTAATAAACAAAAAAGTTCTTAACTTGATTCATAATTATGGCTAATTCTTTGTTATAAAGTTGACCCTTTATGTTCGTCTTTGTTAAGAGCGCGGTGAAGCAAGGATTAGGGAGCATCAAGATGACGGCTTAGAACAGAAGCATTCTATTTGTTCTTCTAATGGTGTTAACGGGAAAGAGGTAAAGTGTGATTAATTCGATGAAATTATCGAATTTGATTTTGGTTTTATTGTTATGAATTATGATTATTTGTCTGAAGTTTTCTTTACCTTTGCAATATGTTTTGATATTGTTGTAGAGGGAAGAAGAAGATCGAGAAGAGGAGGTTAAGTTAATTAGCAGCATAATCAATCTTGCTAGTGATTTTGATGATGATATTCTATTTGAATTTGAAAGCCTTCTATCTGAGCAGATTGAGTTTCCGTTATATGCTGGCAAGATCAACGAGGCCATGAAAGACGGAGATAAGGAAACCGAAATGGAAAAAACCGGTAGTGAATTACAACGGTTGCAAAATGTAGTCAAGGAACTGGAGGAGAGGGAAGCGAATCTTGAAAGTGTGTTGCTTGAGTATTACGGTTTGAAGGAGCAAGTAGTAGAAACCGAGGAGTTACAAAGGCAGTTGAGAATTAAAACTGTAGAAATCGATATGCTTCGTATGAGCATTAAGTCCTTGCAGGAAGAGAACGATAAACTTCGAAAAGAGGTCAAGAATGAAGCTTCGGCAAATAGAGAACTTGAGGCTGCTAGAAACAAGATCAACGAGCTGCAAACGCGGATACGCGTCGGTGCAAGCCAGACAAAAAGCCAGTTGTTGTTGCTTAAACAAAAAGTTTCTGGTTTACAGACAAAAGAAGAAGAGGTTGCCAAAAAAGATGCTGAGATCGAAAAGAAACTGAAAAGCGCGAATGAATTAGAGATTGAAGTTGTGGAGCTTAAGAGAAAAAACAAAGAGCTTCAGCAAGAGAAGCGAGAATTAACTGTTAGTCTTAATGCGGCTGAGTCTAGAATCGCAGAACACTCCAGTTTGACTGAGGTTAGAGTCCTATAGCGACTAATTTTTAATATGTCTTCGAGTTTGTCCTTTTTCATGCAATGAGTGTAGTTTAATCTTAAGATGTGTTGCCTTGAATTGTAGAACGAAACGGTTACCGAGGCAAAAGCCGATGTTGATAGGTTAAGGCATGCAAATGAAGACCTGCAAAAGCAAGTGGAAGGATTCCAGATGAATAGGTTCAGTGAAGTTGAAGAACTCGTATACCTTCGTTGGGTCAACGCATGCTTGAGATATGAACTCAGGAATTACAAGGCACCTGTAGGAAAATCATCGGCGTGTGATCTAAACAACAGTCTCAGCCCAAAATCACAAGAGAAGGCTAAACAGCTAATGCTTGAATATGCCGGATCAGAGCGCGAGCAATGTGATACTGATCTTGAAAGCAACTTCTCCCGTGGTCACTCTTCACCGGGCACTGAGGATCATGACAATGAATCTATCGAAAGTCCTTCTTACAAGTATAGCAATGTTAGCAAGAAATCTAGCTTAATCCAAAAGTTGAAGAAATGGAATAAATACAAAGATTATTCAAGTGCTCTTTCATCACCAACTAGATCTCTTTCAATAGGATCTCCTTGCAGGGTGACTACGAGCTATAGACCGAGGAATACGCTCGAATCCTTGATGCTAAGGAGTGCTCATGATGCGGTCGCGATCACTACTTTCGGGAGGAAGGAACACGGACCTACTCGTTCTCCTGAAACTCCGCCTCTTCCAAGCTTGAGAAAAATTTCATCGAGTGATGACATCCTGGATTCTGTTTCAGCTTCTTTCCAATTGATGTCTAAGTCCGTTGACAGGTCTATGGATGAAAAATATCCCGCATATAAAGATCTCCATAAATTGGCATTGGCAAGGGAGAATCAACTCAAGGAAAAGGCTGAGAAAGCAAGAATGCAGAAGTTCGGCGACAAATCAAATCCTGATATGACCGAGGCTGAACAAGAGAGACCGGTATCCTTGCAACCAAAACTTTTCCACGTTGAGATTAGGCCTCCAAGGGTGCCTCGGCCACCTCCTAAACCATCTGACAGTGCTCCTGTTTCGAATTCTTACAATGGAATACCATATGCACCATCTGTGCCTTCACCACCTTTGCCGCCATCACTAGGAAGTCTACCTAAAGGATCATTATGTGATGATAAAATTAAAAGGGCTCCTGAGCTTGTTGAGTTTTTTCAGTCTGTGATGAAACGGGAAGCAAAGAAAGATACCTCATCACTAACTTCTTCGACAAGTAACGCAGCTGCTGCCAGGAACAACATGATTGGAGAAATTGAGAATCGATCATCATTTCTCTTAGCTGTACGTGTTATGATTTTTCTTCTGTTGTATTTTAGTTAGAATCTTGGCTTTTCATTCATTCCAAATTTAGATTTTTTGTAATGGGTATAGGTGAAAGCTGATGTAGAAACACAAGGTGATTTTGTCATGTCCTTGGCAACTGAAGTTCGAGCAGCCTCGTTTTCTAAGATTGAAGATGTAGTTGCTTTTGTAAACTGGCTAGATGAGGAACTCTCATTCCTGGTAAGCCTTTTAAGTGTTGTTTCTCCTCCATTACCGAATTACACATGCTTCAAAACTAATTCATTCATTTTGTCGATATTATGAGAAATCGTGAAAGTTGGTACATTGATTTTTGCGTTGTACTCATTTCTTTTTATTTCTTATATTAGATTGATGAACGAGCTGTTCTCAAGCACTTCAATTGGCCTGAAAGTAAAGCAGATGCACTACGGGAAGCTTCTTTTGAATATCAGGATATGATGAAATTAGAGAATCTAGTCTCCACCTTCACCGATGATCCTGAACTCCTATGTGACGATGCGTTGCTGAAAATGTACTCATTGCTTGAAAAGTAAGCATCTTTTTATATGTTATAGTTATCTGTACCATAAATACTTGCTTAGGAATCTGTGACTTACTCGTAAAGAAATGTAATTTGTTTCCTGACATACGATTAAATGCAGTTGATAGATTCCGACTCTGCAAGTTACAAATATAGAGCATGACATATGCTTATGTAGTTTGACATTTCTTGGTTGTAGATTAGAGCAAAGTGTACATGCACTCTTACAGACTAGAGATTTTTCCGTTTCACGGTACAAGGAGTTTGGAGTACCGGTAAATTGGCTATTCGATTCGGGCGTTGTGGGCAAGGTATTCTAATCTTAAACAGTTTTAGTTTACATTGAATTTGATTGATGCAAGCTTGTGTTTAAGTGTAACAAATGGTCACTAAGTAGTTGCTACCGATTACTTGCAGATCAAGCTTTCTTCTGTTCAACTGGCAAACAAGTATATGAAGCGTATTGTAGCCGAACTTGTTAAACTATCCGGACCTGATACAGAACCGACTGCGACAAGAGAGTTTTTAATTCTGCAAGGCGTGCGGTTTGCTTTCCGTGTTCATCAGGTAACTTCGTGCTAAAGATACATAATACTAACATTGTGTCTTGCAATAACATCATGCTAAAGCCTGAGAAATCTCGTTCATTGTTTTCAGTTTGCAGGAGGGTTTGATATTGAGAGCATGAAGACTTTTGAAGAACTAAGAAACAACAATCATGCTCAAGCAGATGAACATAATAATAAATCAGAAACAAAGACATAGTGAGATAATTAAAAGAGTTTTTTTTTTACATGTAAATTTGTTACTTTTACACTTGTATTTATTTCTCATATAAATGTTACCACCTCAACTGTATAGTTCAATTTTCATAAAGATACATGTTTGTTTTTTTTTATTACACAAATTGACAAAAACACATCATATTTATAAAGTTTTTTCGAGTTTTGATTTTTCCTCTTCCTTGTTAGTTAAAATTCTATTACGAGTAACGAAAGTAATTATATCTATGATGTCGATTGTTGGATTCTTAATACTAGATTTGAATTTCTCTCTCCTCTCTTCCTTTTTTGTTTGTTCGTCAGAAAACCAGAAATAATAATAAATAATACCTTGCTGAGAGAGATTTGATTTTTATTTTCAATTTCAAAATAAAATCCCTTAAATCCAAACAATCATCGCATTAGAACATGTTTTATTTAAAGCTAAACTATTATCTACAAGAGTCATATTTAATAGATTAATTAAATAATCTAACAATTCTCCATTTGATTCGTTTGACAACTTGATATTTCAATATTATACCATAATTGTGCATCACTCATTGACAAGTCATCATCTTTAATTGAACTGAAATGATCAAAACATGTCGGCCACACGTTATTCATCAACTTGATTCCTTCCATGTATCACAAATCAATCCAAGTCAAATAACCTTAAAGTATACAATAATATGTGTCTTTCATGTCTCTTCAAAGACACATTTGTCATCATATATTAGCAATAATGTATACCACATAATATGAATAACAAAACTAAGGAGAAACATAACATTAATTGAATTCACAAGTGTCATACAATACAAACATTAAACTATACATGTATATATACCGATCATATACTATAAAAGAAAACCACAAAGTAAAAGAAAAGAGAGAAGAGAAAAGAAAGGCAATTCAAAGTGGTTAAAAACTGGGTTCTTGATTCAATTGCACGTTAGAGAACAAGGTTTACAATTGAATCTCAACCACATCACTTTCTCCCTCTGATCAGGATTATCAGGGATTGATTAGAGAAGTGATGACTAGTATGCTATTTATAAGAAAACTAAGCCCTAACTTCCAAATAATATGCCAAACAATTGGCGCAATTTGACATGCTAACAACCTAGCATATTTTGACAAGTATATTAGCTCTTTAACTTCGACAGAGTTTTCTACAACACTAGCTTATAACCCATAAGCTCAAAATCTCCACCTTGAAACAAACTCTGAACCACGAAACCAACTAGTTGTCATCATGCAGTTCTATAAGCTGCATAGGGTGGAAAAATTTGCAACTTGACAATGTCTTGGTGATCATATCAGCAACATTATCATCAGTCGAAACATTCACTACTTGGACTTATCCACGCTCAATTATCTCTCTAACAAAATGCAACCTCACATCGATGTGCTTGGTTTGCTCATAATAGGCTGAATTTTTTGACACATGTATTACATTTTGACTATCACATTTAACATTGATAGCTTGGCCTTGAAGTTTCAGATCCTTATCAAAACCTTCAAGCCACAATGCTTCTTTCACAACTTCAGTGAGAGTAATATTCTCAACTTTAGTGGTTAATAAGGAAACAACCTTTTGAAGTGCTACTTTCCAACTGATTGTTATGCCAAATATAGTGAACACATATCAAAAAAATACATTTTCTTGAATCCATACAACCTGCATAATCAGAGTGGACAAATCCTTCAATTTCTGCCTTGGTATCATCACCACACGATCCACCATAAATTAGGACTCGCTCAGAGATCCATTTATGTACTTTAGGACTAACTTCAAAGCTTTCTAGAGTGTCTTTCCAAGACTGACCATATATTTTCTTACAAGGCTCACTCCGTACGGTATGTCTGGCTTCGTACAGACCATAACATACATCAAAGAACCTACTATACTAGCATATGTAATGTTATTCATATAGACTCTTTCGACTTCACTACTAGGACTTTGAGTCATACTTAGCTTGAACTGAGGATTAATCGGTTTTACAACAAGATTTGAATTCGACATACCAAACTTGACGAGAATCTTCTTTAGGCATGTCTCTTGATATAAGCATAATCTCGACTGCTTTCTATCTCTCATTCTCTCCGGATATCAATCTCAAGAATCATGGAGGCAACTCCCAAATATTTCATGTCAAACTCTTTATCAAGTCTAGCCTTCACCTTCATAACATCCTCGACACTGTTGCTGTTGCTTGCTATGAGGATGTCATCCTCATAAAGCAACTATAACGCCCTGGATTTCGATCTAAGACATTAGTTAAAAATCTGAATTTGCTTTGAACATAAATAAATATTAAATTTAAATATTAATTTTTTTTTCAAAATTAAATTACAAATAAAACTAAAAGCTGATTTTATTCCCACGAGCGCATGCAACATCATATTACACCACATGACGGTCAATTCATAACTTCACTTCAAGGTACCTAAAATGGTGGTTTGTAAGGGCCAGTTTCTTAAACCACAACCATACAAAACAAAATTAAACCATGAATAAAAAGTCACAAAACATGAATAAACTATTCTTTTGCCAAAATTTTATAAAATAGAACATCGCCAAATCTTCTAAAAAAGTAAGGGATAAATATATTAAAATTAAAGTCAAAATATATTCAAACAACAAAAAATTAAAATTTATTATTCCTTACTCAAAATAAATCTTAATATACATAAATAATATTTTTTCTTTATAATTAATTTTTTGCCTTTACTGAACATATATTCTAAATATATAAATCGATATTATTAGAGTCAATACATTAACACCATCCAAAATACTGATGTACTATAAATAAAACCATAAGAAATCAAAGTCAATATATCACAACATTCATCCCAACAATATAAATCAAAACGCCAAGAATCAAATGCCAATATGCATGCTCTTAAAACTATATGATCCGGATATTTCAGTCTGCCACTAAGGCACCACAAAGAATTCATCCTATACCAAAGGGAAAAATAACCCGCCACTAAGGCAACACAAATGGGGAAAATAGTACGCCACTAAGGCAAATCCCACCACACAAGCAATCACACAATTCAAATGATAATACATCATCATGCACATGACTAAAATCATAAATTTTAATATATCATTCTACTACTTTAGAAAACACCACTTAGGCACACACCACTTAGGCAAATAGACAATCGCTTGGGCAAACAAACAAACACATAGTTCATCATTCCAAACAATAACATCATATATCATTCCATATAAAACAATTTTCCCATTCTTATATATTTATAATAACAATCACAACAATTGAAATATTAGAACAATTATTATTATAATATTAATATCACATTATATAATATATTTGAAACAAAATTTTATCAACCATCTAAATAACAAAATCTCACACGAAAATCTATATATAAATATGACTTAATATCCTTTTTGGTCCTCTAACTATACCCTCGGGTCCAATTTGATCCTCTTTCTTTTAAAAGTTCCAAATAGATCTCTTACGCTGTCTAACTGAAGCATAAAGGTCATCTCCGTCAAATAAATGCAAACGGTGTTAGTTTTACTTACGTGGAGTATGAGTTGGCATGATGGATGACTTAGTCAGCACCTTTTAATTTTCACGTGGATTTTTATATTATTTTTAATTATTTTTTATTTTCCATGTAGATTTTTTTATATATTTATTTTTTAATATTTTTTATATTTCTTTTTGTAATATTTATTTTTTAATTCTATTTTTATAAATTGTTATTTTAAAAATAATTTTAATTAGGCTAGATCAAATCAAATCCACACACAAACCCATATAATAGCCCAATATCAATTTCATTCTCTTTGGCCCATATGTTTTTCATTTGCATGATTATGCACAAGTAGTTAATATAAAGACTAGATTTTATTCTAAAACAACCAATGTGGGACTAATATAAAGACAGGTATTGCAACATGAAGCCACTAAGGTTATTTCTGTTCTTTTCTAGATTTTATTCTTGTAATTTTTACTATGTTAATCTTTTGTAGCAATTATTATTATTTTCTAGATTTCAAATGAAAGGACAAGATACTAAAGGAAAAACATCAATTTGAAAGAATTTTTAATTAAGATCGATAAAACATTCACTATTTAGTTTCTTTACGATTTAATTTCTTTTGATGATTTCCTGGTTATCATATTGATATCATCAATCGTAAAAAAACTGTTCAAAGATTATGTCGTGAAACTCATGGTAAACAACCTATATCAAAAATTCATCCCTGGGTTGTGTCTGCAGGATCTCTTGCTATAGCCGATCCTCGCATGCACCAAGGAAAACTGGTTTCAAACAAATCTCCAAGAACCCAAAAAACAGTGATACAAGAAGCACCAACAAGCCCCTACTCAAGACAAATATGTTGTTTTAAGAGTTTGTGATGTTTATGCATACCAATGACAGTAGATGGAACCTCTGTCTAAACTCAAAATGATTAATAGTAAATATCATAACTATTGACATAGCAGAAGACACTAACATGTTTTTTAGGCCAATAGAAAGCACAAGCACACTAATTATTAATAGGTAATCATAGCTTCAAGGTTCATGCATGTTTATTATTATATTACAAACAAGTTCATTCTTCATTTTTCTAAGGATGTGGAGAATGTATTTCAAAATAAGGAGAATGATACAAACATTATAAGGGAAACAACTTTCATCATATGGAGATTTCCAATCATAGATTGGATCAAACTGAACCATGATGGTTCGGTTATGGTTGCTAAGAGGATTGATAAATTGTGAGGTCTTTATCATAGTCTGAATTTGAGCTTATAGAGTAAAATAATAACCCATACTTTAAAGAAAAAAAAAAGAATCGCGAAAGTAAAAACTTATCCAAAGGGGAAAAAATATCATAGCAGCTTCTATACATTTGTAACATGAGCTATTATGAAGTATATCACATTGATTTGTTTCAAAATTTAACATAGTATCATATCAATTCACGATTGAGTTCAATAGCAAAATTCTTGATCACTTTTATATGAAGACTAAAAGACAGTTATCTACCTAACAACGACACTGGTATTCTTGTTGTACTATACCATAAATTCTCTCCTATTATCTGCCAGAATACCAGAAATAATTGGAACAAAAATAACCTTAGTGGCTTCATGTTGCAATACCTGTCTTTATATTAGTACCACATTGGTTGTTTCAGAATAAAATCTAGTCTTTATATTAACTACTTGTGCATAATCAAACAAATGAAAAACATATGGGCTAAAGAGAATGAAATTGATATTGGGCTACTATATGGGTTTGTGCGTGGATTTGATTTGATCTGGCCCAATTAAAATTATTTTTAAAATAACAATTTATAAAAATAGAATTAAAAAATAAATATTACAAAAAGAAATATTAAAAAATAAATATATAAAAAAATCTACATGGAAAATAAAAAATAATAAAAAATAATATAAAAATCGACGTGGAAATTAAAAGGTGCTGATTAAGCCATCCATCATGCCAACTCATACTCCACGTAAGTAAAACTAACACCGTTTGCATTTATTTGACGGAAAGGACCTTTATGCTTCAGTTAGACAACATAAGGGATCTATTTGGAACTTTTAAAAGAAAGATGATCAAATTAGACCCGCCAAAAAGGGTATTAAGTCTATAAATATTTAAACATCTGTATATCACAAAATCATCAACAAATATTTATTTTTCTTATTTTGTTAATAAATAATTCAAGGGATTAAATACAAAAGAAATTATACATTATTATGCGCTTTAAAATTTTATTCTATAAAGAAAATCATTACCAAGTATATTTTCTTAGTAAGATGAATCGAATTAGCATAAGTTATATGGTTTTATTATAAAAATTTCATTTTTATTTTAAAGCATTAAAATCTTGCATCCCAATATTTCTTATTTGTATAATCAAATCAATTTTCAAAATAGTTTTTCGTTTTTATAATTATTATATTTAAATAAAAACATCCAAATAGATATTCATGAATTTTCAAAATATTTTATTATTAAAGCATCCAAATAGAAAATCACGTTCTATCAACTCTAAATTTAAAGTCTAATTACAAGTTGTATGGAGAAGAGCCCTTACCTTAGGCGCTTTTCTTCCTAGCAATGCTTTAAATTTCCCAACTCAGATTCTATAAGAGGACCGAATGGATGGTTTCGACGAGAGAAATAAGAAAGTTGAAGGATAATTAAGGTTTCTTTTATATATGGAAGTTATGCTTGTCTGCTTCTTATGTGCGTGATATATTTTGGGATTTGAGAATGAACGTAAACCAGAAATTGATATATTAAGAAGGACAATAAAGAATAATGAGTGATAAAGGAGAATGATAAAATGTATGGAATTATGGGTATTAAAATTTGTTAATTTCCAGTAAAGAGAAGAAATAATATAATTATTGAAATATTATTGAAAAATGTAAAAGAATATTAACCGAACAATTGGTCAAAGACTGCGTCAAAGAGAGAGAGAAAGTTGGTGAGTTATTGTGACTTAAAATATTGGATTAAATTATATTTTTGAGGGATAAAAATTGACAATATAAAGTTTTATCAATTAGACTATTTTATTGATTCTATAAATGATTTTAGAGAAATAAACATATTGTTAAATTTTCAGATTTTGTCTTACTATATTTATTTAAAAAAATTCTCCAGGGGCTGCACGAGACCTAATTCAAACTTAACTATAATAGTTATATTCTATCATCACACACAATTATTTGTAATATTACCAAATTCTTAATTTTGATAAATAAATTAACCCAAAAATTAACACCCATAAGTCACACATCAAAATAAAATAGATACGATACACATATTTCACATTCAATACACAAATATTAAGTTATAACAACAACAACAACAATAATAATAATAATAATAATAATAATAATAATAATAATAATAATAATAATAATAATAATAATAATAATAATAATAAAAATAAATTGAAAATTTTAGGAAGTTACAGCAACAAAATAACAAGTGAATTTCCATGTCAAAATCTGAAGTAAACACAATGGTCGAACTAGCTCATAGTGAAACCGATGTGTGTCATGAACTTGTTGAATCTCCTATTTCATTATCGAGGATATTGTTTCAGGCCATACAAAGACTTATTCAGCTTGCACACATAATCCTCCTTTCCCTTTTCTGCATACCCTTCATGTTGCTTCATCAGGATTAGTTCATCTAGATCACCATATAGGAAGACTGTCTTCACATTCAAGTTCTAAGTCAAACTTTTCCACCATGATTAACAATATTCTAATGGATCTATGCTTTACAACAGGTGAGAAAACATCATTGAAGTCAACACCCTCTTTCTGAATGAATCCCCTAGCAACCAACCTTGTCTTAAATCACTTCGACATCACTCTTTCGATTCCTTCATTAACCTTGAAAACCCACTTACAATTGACTAACCTGGATTCAATAGGTTTCTCGATCAACTCCCAAGTATTTATTGTGTAGGTATTAAGAGAAATTATGAAAGTTGATACATTGATTTTTGCGTCGTACTAATTTCTTTTTATTTCTTATATTAGATTGATGAGCGAGCTATTCTCAAGCACTTCAATTGGCCTGAAAGTAAAGCAGATGCACTACGGGAAGCTTCTTTTGAATATCAGGATATGATGAAATTAGAGAATCAAGTCTCCACCTTCACCGATGATCCTGAACTCCTTTGCGACGCTGCTTTACAGAAAATGTACTCATTGCTTGAAAAGTAAGCATCTTTTTGTATGTTATAGTTATTTGTACCATCAATACTTGCTTAGGAATCAATGATTTAATGCGGTTCATACATTCCGACTCTGCAAGTTGCAAATATAGAGCATGACATATACTATGTAGTTTGACATTTCTTGGTTGTAGATTAAAGCAAAGTGTACATGCACTCTTACAAACTAGAGATTTTCCCGTTTCACGATACAAGGAGTTTGGAGTACCGGTAAATTGGCTATTCGATTCGGGCGTTGTGGGCAAGGTATTCTAATCTTAAATGGTTTTAGTTTACATTGAATTCACATCGATGCTAGCTTGTGTTTAAGTGTAACAAATGGTCACTAAGTAGTTGCTATCGATTACTTGCAGATCAAGCTTTCTTCTGTTCAACAGGCAAACAAGTATATGAAGCGCATTGTATCCGAACTTGTTAAACTAACCGGACCTGATACAGAACCGACTGCGATAAGAGGGTTTTTAATTCTGCAAGGCGTGCGCTTTGCTTTCCGCGTTCATCAGGTAACTTCGTGCTAAAGATACATAATACTAACTTTGTGTCTTGCAATAACATCATGCTAAATCCTGAGAAATCTCTTTCACTGTTTTCCGTTTGCAAAAGGGTTTGATATTGAGAGCATGAAGACTTTTGAAGAACTAAAAAACAACATTCATGCTCAAGCAGATGAACATAATAATAAATCAGAAACAAAGACATATTGCGATCATTAAAAGAGTTTTTTACATGTAAGTTTTTTTCTTTTACACTTGTTGTTATTTCTCATATAAATGTTACCAACTCAACTGTATAGTTCAATTTTCATAAAGATAAATGTTTTTTTCACACAAATTTAGACAAAAACACATCATATTTATAAAGTTTTTTGGAGTTTTGATTTTTCCTCTTTCTCGTATGATTGTTTTGTTAGTTTAAATTCTATTAAGAGTAACAAAAGGTAATTAGATCAATGATGTCGATTCTTGTTGGATTCTTAATACTTGATTTGAATTTTTCTCTCTGCTCTTCCTTTTTTTTAATGTATTTTTGATGAAGATACCGTTTCTGTTTGTTTGTCAGAAAACCAGAAAGAATGAATAAATGATACCTTGCTTTCTTAAAGGTTCCATTTTTATAGGCACTTAATTTCCAAAAGTTATATTCCCAATGGCCATAAGGGAAGATGAGAGATATTTGAATTTTATTTTCAATTTCAAAATAAAAACCCTTAAGTCCAAACAATCATCGCATTAGAACATGTTTTATTTAATAGATTATTAAAATAATCTAACAATCCTCCACTTGATTCGTTTGACAACTTGATATTTCAATATTATACCATAATTGTGCATCACTCATTGACAAGTCATCACCTTTAATTGAACTGAAATGATCAAAACATGTCGGCCACAAGTTATTCATCAACTTGATTTCTTCCATGTATCACAAATCAATCCAAGTCAAATAACCTTAAAGTATACAATAATATGTGTCTTTCATGTCTCTTCAAAGACACATTTGTCATCATATATTAGCAATAATGTATACCACATAATATGAATAACAAAACTAAGGAGAAACATAACATTAATTGAATTCACAAGTGTCATACAATACAAACATTAAACTATACACGTATATATACCAATCATATACTATAATGTTAACAAAGGCTTTTACATAATGCCCTTCCTTTCTACATGACCAACAAATGTCTTGGGCAGTAAACCTTTAGTTAACAGATCCAATATGATTAAATTTGTACTAACGTGTTCAAATGACACTTTTGGTTTCTCCACTTCTTCTTTCACCAAAAAGTACTTAAATTTCATGTGTTTAGCACCTTTTGAATACTTATCATTCTTAAAGAAAATTTTGTTCCATAATTATCACAATAAATCCATAGCGGCCTAACTATACTGTCACAATGCCAATCTCTAAGGTAAAATTCCGCAACTACAATGATTTATTTTTGGCAATTATATACTATTTTTTTAGTCTTCCATGATATTTCTCCTCCAACCAGAAAAAAAACATACCCAAATATGAATTTCCTTAAGTCCATACATCCCATAAAGTTTAAATTTGAGTAGTCAACCACATCAAGGTGATATGACCTTATATATGTGAGCATGTAACCTTTGGTACCTTATAAATACCTAAGAACCTTCTTTGCATCTTTCCATGACTTGAGTGAATGAGACTAGATCCTATTCATGCTTAAGTCACATTCATGCTCAAGTGAATAAATAATATAATATTTCAAAATAGCTGGTCTCCTTTGTCTTTAAGACATTCTTGTTTCAATTTCTTGTATTTCTTCTATCACTTGTTCCTGCTTATTGTCAACAATTCCATCAACTATATGTTCATCTTGTGGGTTTTGAATATTTATTTTTGTGTGAAACGATGCCCAAAAAAATAGTATTAACAGTTTCTTGATCAACAAGAAAGCCACAAAGTAAAAGAAAAGAGAGAAGAGAAAAGAAAGATAATTCAAAGTGGTTAAAAATGGGTTCTTGAGTCAATTGCACGTTAGGGAACAATGTTTATAATTGAATCTCAACCACATCACTTTCTCCCTCTGATCAGGATTATCAGGGATTGGTTAGAGAAGGGATGACTAGTATGCTATTTATAGGAAAACTAAACCCTAACTTCCAACTAACATACTAAACAATTGACCCAATTTGACATGCTAACAACCTAGCATATTTTGACAAGTACACTACCTCTTCAACTTCGACAGAGTTTTCTACAACACTAGCTTATTACATTTTGACTATCACATTTAACATTGATAGCTTGACCTTGAAGTTTCAAATCCTTATCAAAATCTTCAAGCCACAATGCTTCTTTCACAACTTCAGTGAGAGCAATATTCTCCACTTTAGTGGTTGATAAGGAAACAACCTTTTAAAGTGCTGCTTTCCAACTGATTGTTATGCCAAATATAGTGAACACATATAAAAAAAAATATTTTCTTGAATCCATATAACCTGCATAATCAGAGTGGACGAATCCTTCAATTTCTCCCTTGGTATCATCACCACACGCTCCACCATAAATTAGGATTCGCTCAGAGATCCATGTATGTACCTTTGGACCAACTTCAAAGCTTTCCAGAGTGTCTTTCCAAGACTGACCATATATTTTCTTACAAGGCTCACTCCGTACGCTATGTCTGGCTTCGTACAGACCATAACATACATCAAAGAACCTACTATACTAGCATATGTAATGCTATTCATATAGACTCTTTCGACTTCACTACTAGGACTTTGAGTCATATTTAGCTTGAACTGAGGATTAGTCAGTTTTACAACAAGATTTGAATTCGACATACCAAACTTGTCGAGAATCTTCTTCAGGAATGTCTCTTGAGATAAGCATAATCTCGACTGCTTTCTATCTCTCCGGATATCAATCCCAAGAATCATGGAGGCAACTCCCAAATCTTTCATGTCAAACTCTTTATCAAGTCTAGCATTCACCTTCATAACATCCTCGACACTGTTGTTGTTGCTTGCTATGAGGATGTCATCCACATAAAGCAACTGTAACGCCCTAGATTTCGATCCAAGACATTAGTTAAAAATATGGATTTACTTTGAACAAAAATAAATATTAAACTTAAATATAATTTTTTTATTCAAAATTAAATTACAAATAAAACTAAAAGCCGATTTTATTCCCACGAGCGCATGCAACATCATATTACACCACATGACGGTTAATTCATATCTTCAATTCAAGGTACCTAGAATGTTGGTTTGTATGGGTCAGCTTCTTAATCCACAATCATACAAAACAAAATTAAACCATGAATAAAAAGTCACAAAACATGAATATACTATTCTTTTGCCAAAATTTTATAAAATAGAACATCGCCAAATCTTCTAAAAAATTAAAGGATAAATATATTAAAATTAAATTCAAAATATATTCAAACAACTCAAAATTAAAATTTATTATTCCTTACTCAAAATAAATCTTAATATACATAGATAATATTTTTCTTTATAATTAACTTTTTTCCTTTACCAAACATATATTCTAAAAATATAAATCAATATTATTAGAGTCAATACTTTAACACCATCCAAAATACTGATTTACTATAGATCAAAGCATAAGAAATCAAATTCAATATATCACAACATTCATCCCAAAAATATAAATCAAAACGCCAAGAATCAAATGCCAATATGCATGCTCTTAAAACTATATGATCCGGATATTTCAGCCCGCCACTAAGGCACCACAAAGAATTCATCTCATACCAATGAGGAAAATAACCCGCCACTAAGGCACGACACAGAATTCATCCCATACCAATGGGGAAAATAACCCGCCACTAAGGCACCACATAGAAATGCACATGCCATGTCATGATGATAAAATGCAAGTACACCACTAAGGCAAATCCCACCACACACGCAATCACACAATCCAAATGATAATACATCAACATGCACATGACTAAAATCATAAATTTTAATATATCATTCTACTACTTTAGAAAAGACCACTTAGGCACACACCACTTAGGCAAATAGACAAGCGCTTAGGCAAACAAACAAACACATAGTTCATCATTCCAAACAATAACATCATATATCATTCCATATAAAACAATTTTTCCATTCTTATATATTTATAACAACAATCACAACAATTGAAATATTAGAATATTTATTATTATAATATTAATATCACAGTATATAATATATTTGATACAAAATTTTTATCAACCATCTAAATAACAAAATCTCATACGAAAATCTATATATAAATATTTAAACCTTTGTATATCACAAAATCATCAACAAAAATTTATTTTTCTAATTTTGTTAATAAATAATTCAAGGGATTAAATACAAAAGAAATTATACATTATTATCCACTTTAAAATTTTATTCTATAAAGAAAATCATTACCAAGTATATTTTCTTAGTAAGATGAATTGAATTAGCATAAGTTATATGGTTTTATTATAAAAATTTCATTTTTATTTTAAAGCATTAAAATCTTGCATCCCAATATTTCTTATTTGTATAATCAAATCAATTTTCAAAATAGTTTTCCGTTTTTATAATTATTATATTTAAATAAAAACATCCAAATAGATATTCATGAATTTTCAAAATATTTTTATTATTAAAGCGTCCAAATAGAAAATCACATTCTATCAACTCTAAATTCAAAGTCTAATTACGAGTTGTATGGAGAAGATCCCTTATCTTAGGCGCTTTTCTTCCTAGCAATGCTTTAAATTTCCCAATTCAGATTCTCTAAGAGGACCGAACGGATCGTTTCGATGAGAGAAGTAAGAAAGTTGAAGGATAATTAAGGTTTCTTTTGTATATGGAAGTTATGCTTATCTGCTTCTTATGTGCGTGATATATTTTGGGATTTGAGAATGAACGTAAACCATAAATTGATATATTAAGAGAGACAATAAAGAATAATGAGTGATAAAGGAGAATGATAAAACATATGGAATTATGGGTATTAAAATTTGTTAATTTCCAGTAAAGAGAAGAAATAATATAATTATTGAAATATTATTGAAAAATGTAAAAGAATATTAATCAAACAATTGGTCAAAGACTAAGTCAAAGAGAGAGAGAAAGTGAGTGAGTTAATGTGACTTAAAATATTGGATTAAATTATATTTTTGAGGGATAAAAATTGACAATATAAAGTTTTGTGATCCTAATAAAATTCAATATAGCCTCCAAATATTGGGTTTCGATGGCTACCTAATGATGGAGAATCAAGGCTTTGCGGGAGGTATTGGCGTGGCGTGGAAAAAGGAGCAAATTAGTATGGAATTATGTGAGAAGGATAACTAATACATGCATCTTCTCATGCAAAACCAGATAGGATATAAATGGTTCCTTACTGCCATTTATGCAAGTCCTAGTGAAACTAATAGAAGTGCTCTTTGGAAGTGTATCAAGCGAATTGCAGAGAATGTTCAGGGAGCTTGGTTACTGGCGGGAGATTTTAACGATATCAAAAATCAAAGTGAAAAGAAGGGTGGCCTGGCTGCTTCTGCTAAGAGATGTAGCAAGTTTAGGGAAAGAATAGAAGACTGTAGGCTAATGGATCTGGATTCTTTCGGGTCTAAATTTACGTGGAGAGGGCCTATGTATCATGGAGGGAAAAGAATTTATGAAAAACTTGACAGAGCTTTGTGTAATACTGATTGGCATGAGATATTTCCCGAAGCGCAGGTTAAAGTTTTGGCTCGGGTGGATTTCTCGGATCATCATCCTATCCTAATCATTCCTAGCTAGAGAATTAATAAGTGCATAAGCAGAGCTTTTAAGTTTGAAAGTGCTTGGCTTATGGATGAGTCTTATCAAAATAACTTGAAGAGGAATTGGAATGGAGATTTAAGCATGATGGATAATTTGGAGAAGGCAAAAGAGAGTATGCAAGAGTGGAAAAGCAACTCCTTTGGGCAAGTCTTGAAAAAGAAGAAGGAGTATATAGCCAGGTTGAGAGGGATCCAATGTTGCAGTCAAGGAAATAATTTTCATCCTGGAATGCGAACTCTGGAAAACAAGCTCCATTCTGAGCTAAACTACATTCTTAAGCAGGAAGAAGTTATGTGGTTTCAAAGAGCTAGAACAAAATGGCTTGTCGACGGTGATCGTAATACCAAATATTATCATAGGAAGACTATTCATCGTAGGAGAAGAAACAAGATTAGTATGCTCAAGAATGAAGATGGTGATTGGGTTGAGGATCCATGTCAACTTCAAGCCTTGGTCACCGATTTTTATAAAAAGTTGTTTGCTGTAAAAAAAACTCATTGGAAGGCGTGGAAGAATACTGACATCACTTTTCCTAAATTGAAAGAGATGGATTTACTTAAATTGAAAGCAAATATTAGTGATGAAGAAATAAAGCGAGCGATGTTTGCAATGAAGCCTTGGAAAGCTCCGGGGCCTGATGGTTTTCCGGCTGGGTTCTATAAAAAAATTGTGGGAAATTGTTGGTCCAAAAGTGTGCCAGTTCTTGACTAATCTTTGGAATAGGCCTGTTGGTATAGCAGCTATTAATCAAACAGACATATGCTTGATTCCTAAGATTGATTGTCCGCAGGAAGTTACGCACTTTCGCCCTATTTCATCGTGTAACTCGTTGTATAAAGTCATTAGCAAGGTTATTGTGGAGAGGTTAAAGCATTGTATTCCCAAGCTAGTCTCGCTGTTTCAAGCTGGCTTTGTCCTCGGTAGATCAATTCATGAAAACATCATTATCTCTAGAGAAGCTATGCATATCATTCATCGAAAAAAAGGGACGAAAGGTATGTTTGCTGTGAAAATAGACTTGTCCAAGGCTTATGATAAAATAAGTTGGGAGTGTATTTGGAATGTTCTTCAAGAGATTAATCTTCCTGCTGAGATTACCAATGTTATCATGCACTCTATCACGAGTTTGGAGCTGAATGTTAATTGGCATGGAGCTAAGGGTGAGTTCTTTCATATCGTGGAATCCGACAAGGGGATCCCATTTCTCCGTATCTCTTTGTTCTTTGCATGGACAAACTCTCTCATCTTATTGAGCATGAAGTGCGCAATGGAATATGGAAAGCTATTAAGATGTGAACTCATGGCCCGGATATCTCGCATTTAATGTTTGCGGATGACCTTTTCTTGTTTGGTGAAGCTACTGAACAACAAATCAATTGTGTGATGAAAACTTTGCAGAGTTTCTGTAGCCTATCTGGTCAGGAAATTAGTGAGAAAAGTCGAGTATTCTTTTCTCCAACAATACGTCGAGGAGGCTTCGTAACAAGCTTCTTGGTATTTGTAATTTCAGAGAGACAAGTCACTTTGATATGTATCTTGGGGTCCCTATTTGTGGAAGGGCTATAAGGAAGAAGGATTACAACTATATTATTGAGCAGGTGGCTAGCAGACTTTCTAATTGGAAGGCAAAATCGTTGTCGCTAGCAGGTTGTACCACTTTGGCTAAAAGTGTCATAGAGACAATTCCTGTCTATCCAATGATGACAAGTTTGTTACCTAAATCTTGCTTAGAGGAAATACAAAGATTGCAAAGGAATTTTGAGTGGGGCGATACGAAAAGTGGCAAGAAAATACATGTGATCAGTTGGACAACAGTTACAGATACTAAGGATGCAGGCGAACTGGGCCTAAGAGACCTCTCTAGGATGAATCATGCTTGTATTTTAAAGCTGACTTGGCAGTTCATTAATGGAGCGGAGGATCTCTGGTGTAAGGTGTTGCGTGGTATTTATGATGGTATTAATATGCGTATTTGTCAGTCTAGACTTAAAGGTGGATCCAGATTGTGGACTGATATCAATAAAATAGTGCCAGTTTTAATGCATATGGGAAAATGGACATTAGGAGGTGGTTGTAATTTAAATGTATAGGATGACTGTTGGATTGAACCTGGTGTTTTCTTAAGGAATGATTTGCAGCATATTTCTGAGGATCTTAATCAGTTGCATGTCTGCGATTTAGTTACAGACGGTGGTGAGTGGAACTGGGAGTTTTTCCAGCAATGGTTATCCCGAGAGAACATTGAAAAAATTAGGCTTATCCATCCTCCGTCCGATAATAATGGTGCGGATAAGTTTAATTTGGTTGGAGTGAATCAAGCGACGGGAATGATCAAACAGTTCTATGAGATGTTATCAAGAAGTGAGAACTCGAATTCTGATCCAGATTGGAAGCTTGTTTGGAAGCTAAAAATTCCAGAACGAGTTAAGACGTTTGTTTGGCTTCTAAAGCATGATCGCCTCCTTACAAATGCTAGCAAGAGTCGGAAGGGACTTGGATCAGCTGATTGTAGATTGTGCGGGAATGCCAACAAAACAACGTTACATGTTTTTCGAGATTGCCCAAAAGCTTGGGATGTTTGAGAGACTAAGGTGCCGGTAGATATTGCGAGAGAATTCATAGATTCTGCTTTGTCGGAGTGGATAAAGCTGAACCTGAATTATTCTTCCAAGAATCATGGTGATTGGAGCATGTGTTGGGTAATGGCGTGTCATTCTCTTTGGTTTTGGAGGAATAAGGAGGAGCACAGTGAGGATTTTGAGAGGCCGATAAATCCTCAGTTGGTTGTGGAGAGGAGAGTGAAGGAGTATGTTGAGGCTAGAAGTTTGGATAAAAAGGTGATTGGTAGAAATAAGGAGATTGTGCACATTACGTGGACTCCTCCAACTCCAGACATGGAAAAATTGAATGTGGATGGGGCGTGCGTAGAAGGTGTTGTTGCGGGGTGTGGAGGGCTTATTAGAGATGATCAAGGAAGATTGATCAGAGGGTTTGCTAAAAACTTGCCAATTTGTAGTAGTTACATGGCAGAGTTGGAGGGTTGTTCTGGAGGGCTTGATCCTTACTTTGGATCTTGGTATTAGGCGAATAGAGGTGAATATTTATGCTTCTGAAGTAGTTTTGGATTTGAATCAGAGGAAGACCAGGTGAGTTGAAGGTATAGAGACTCTGAGGAGGATAGAGAGCCTCTTGAGTAGATTTGAGTATGTTGTTGTGAAGCATGTGTTTCGAGAAGCAAACCGGTGTGCTGATAAGTTGGCTAAGGCTGGATGTCGTTTAGATTCAGAGGTGTATCGGTATCAGTCTGCTCCTAGCTTCATTGAGAAGCTCTTATCTAAAGATTTCGGAGTTAATTACTCCGCTAGAGAGATCATCTTGTAGTTCGTTTTTGTTTTTGGGCCGTTGGCCCTCTCTTTTCACAAAAAAAAAAGTTTTACCAATTAGACTATTTTATTGATTCTATAAATGATTTTAGAGAAATAAATATATTGTTAAATTTTCAGATTTTGTCTTACTATATTTATTTTAAAAAATTCTCCAGGGGCTGCACGAGACCTAATTCAAACTCAACTATAATAGTTATATTCTATCATCACACACAATTATTAGTAATATTACCAAATTCTTAATTTAGATAAATAAATTAACCCAAAAATTAACACCCATAAGTCACACATCAAAATAAAATAGATACGATACACATATTTCACATTCAATACACAAATATTAAGTTATAATAATAATAATAATAATAATAAAAATAAATTGAAAATTTTAGGATGTTACAGCAACAAAATAACAAGTGAATTTCCAGGTCAAAATCTGAAGTAAACACAATGGTCGAACTAGCTACTAGTGAAACCTATGTGTGTCATGAACTTGTCGAATCTCCTATTCCATTATTGAGGATATTGTTTCAGGCCATACAAAGACTTATTCAGCTTGCACACATAATCCTCCTTTCCCTTTTCTGCATACCCTTCATGTTGCTTCATTAGGATTGGTTCATCTAGATCACCATACAGGAAGGTTGTCTTCACATTCAAGTTCTAGGTCAAACTTTTCCACCATAGCTAACAATATTCTAATGGATCTATGCTTTACAACAGGTGAGAAAACATCATTGAAGTCAACACACTCTTTCTGAATGAATCCCCTAGCAACCAACCTTGTCTTAAATCACTTCCACATCACTATTTCAATTCCTTCATTAACCTTGAAAACCCACTTACAATTGACTAACCTGGATTCAACAGGTTTCTCGATCAACTCCCAAGTATTATTATCATGAATAGCTTTCATCTCATCATCCATGGCTTTTAGCCATTCAATCTTATTTTGACCCCTCATAACTTCCTTATAGTCTCTAGGTTCTTCATCGAAAACCTCACTTGTAGAGATTAAGGTGAATACTATGAGATCTTCATAACCAAGTATCTGAGGTGGCTTGATGACTCTTCTCGACCTGTCTCATGCCGTCATTTTCAATCGCCCCATCTTCATCAGCAACTTGTGCTTCTTCTTCAACTTCATTTGGGTTATGCACTTCAACATCACTATGCTCCACCTCAACAGGAATCTCTTCATGTTCCAGCTCTTCTGCAAAGATATCTGTATTTCTACTAAAATAATCAGTTTTCTTGAATGCCATTTCCGCTTCATTGAAAACTACATCTTGAATTGTGATACACCGCATATGACTTGGCTCTAGGTACCACAACCTATAAGCTTTGACTCCTTCAGAGTATCTAAGGAACATACATCTTAGAGCTCTAGGTTCGAACTTGCCTTGCCTAATGTGAGCATAGGCTAAGCATCCAAATACTCTAAGTCTGTCGAGATTAGGTGAACGTCTCAATCAAAATTCTTCAGGTGTTTTAATCCCCAAAGTAGTCGAGGGACACCTATTTATCAGGTAAGCTGTAGTCTTCAACACAGGTTTTATGAATGCCGCATCTGCTGAACCACTTACAACCTCGGCCTCCAGGGTATACAGGCTCTTCCTCTTAATGCCTCTCAAGACTTCCTTTGACCCCTTCATTAACCTTAGGATATTTTTCCCGTCTTTGAAAATATATCCTTTCTTGTCGAATTCACCAAGAGAAATCAAATTTCTCTTAAGTTCAGGTACATATATGACATCAGTCAATAGCCTTATTGATTAATCATGAAGCTTGAATCTTATATATCCAATTCCTACAATATTGCATGCTATATTGTTCCCCAACAACACTAACCTACCATCTCGATCACATAATTCCTCATACACATATTTTTTTTGGAGTCATGTGCCAAGTACAACCTGAATCCATAATCCACTCCTTGCTAGAGTCGCTGCTTGAAACCACCAGGGCATAAGATGATTCATAACCATCTTTCACAATGGTTACATTACCATTATCCTTTCCACCATGATTATTCAGTCGATCAAGGAACAATTTTATTGTATGGTCCTCCTTCTTACAATGATAACACCTAATTACAGGAGCATTACCACCATAAGAATTTTGTGGAACTTTACTATTCTTTCTCTCATACTTACCATCTTTCTTTGAGAACTCCTTTAACGGACAAACCTTCTCCAATATATGATTGCTTTTACTCGTTTCTTTTGTTCAAGTCATTCGAGT
Source organism: Lathyrus tuberosus (assembly GCA_022829125.1). Classification (NCBI taxonomy): domain Eukaryota; kingdom Viridiplantae; phylum Streptophyta; class Magnoliopsida; order Fabales; family Fabaceae; genus Lathyrus; species Lathyrus tuberosus. The sequence goes on from JALAZF010000253.1 coordinate 8,204,984, forward strand.
ACAAGGCTGATTGAACTTCTTCAAAGGTGAGGGACTCTTTTCCATACAAGAGGGTTTCTTTGAAGTGAGCATGAGATCTTGGTAAAACACACAACATAAACAACACTTGATCTTCACCACAAATCTTGACCTCGATATTTTCAAGATCAAGAATCAACTTGTTGAACATATCTAGGTGCTCACCCAAGATTTTGCCTTCACTCATCTTGAATGAATACAAAGCTTGCTTCAGGTAGAGAGGACTGACCAAAGATTTGGTCATATAAAAACCGTCGAGTTTGATCCACACACCGACAACCGTTTTCTCCTTCGAGACACGCCGGAGAACCTTATTTCCAAGGCACAATATGATGGTATTATGGGCTTTCTCGATCATCTCCGTCTTCTCCTTCTCCATTACAGAAACATACATCTTCTCTGATCCTTAAAATGCTTCTAACAAACCCTGTTGAACTAGTAGGGCTAACATTTTCAAGCGCCACTGACCAAAATCATTCACACTAGTGAATTTTTCAATCTCATAATTTGTTGACGACATCTTATCCTCCACGCTCACGACCAATTTATTGTGAAACGATGCCCAAGAAAATAAGGTATGAACGGTTTCTTGATCAACAAGAAAACCACAAAGTAAAGTAAAAGAGATAAGAGAAAAGAAAGACAATTCAAAGTGGTTAAAAACTGGATTCTTGATTCAATTACACATTAGGGAACAATGTTTACAATTGAATCTCAACCACACCACTTTCTCCCCATGATCAAGATTATTAAGGATTGATTAGAGAAGTGATAACTAGTATGCTATTTATAAGAAAACTAAACCCTAGCATCCAATTAACATACTAAACAATTGGCCCAACAGACTAGCCTAATTTTACATGCTAACTACCTACCATATTTTTACAGCTACACTAGCTCTTTGACAGCTACACTAGCTCTTCGACTTCGACAAAGTTTTCTACAACACTAGCTTATAACCTACAAGCAACAGATTTGTTGTCTCTTTCTATTGTATGACGGTAACACAACTCGAGGGACACTAATCTGAGAAGATTCTTTAGGTGAAGAAGATTCACCATTGATATTACCTTCATCTTCGGTATTGCTTTTAGTTTTGATTGTTTGCCAATTTGTGTGTATAATATATTGTTTAATTTATCACGTGTTTGTATTCTTCTCCATTATATAAATTTTTTATGCATTGTTGTTGTAACATTGTTATCATAATTCACATGGAATAATATGTTGTATTCATACTCATTCGCTTCGGGTATTTAATTCCTTCTACCTTTGAGAAACCTTTGTACTCATTTCCTTAGTTGTTCTAGTCCATGTATGTGTCTTCTTTTAAGCCTGGCAATTGGTTTTATGTCAAAATTATAAGTGTTGCTTGAATCATAAGTTATAACACTTGAATCAAGGATGCAATGTTGTATGATTCGAATCATGCATATGTGTGACTCAAATCATGGAGAATCATGAAAGATGGGATTCGGCTCTGCCTCATTTGAGTAGAATCACAACAACGTGTGATTCAAATCACAACTTCTTTGAGTCAAATCATGAGTTATACATGACTCGAATTATGGCATCCTCCCTTTATTTCCAACCTTTGATTCAAGTTGATTATCTCCTTGATTCAATAATTACTTAATGATTTGATAAAAACCTTTTTCTCTCAGTAAGTTAGAGTAGCATTCCCAAGAGTGTGTGTCTACCCTCTTGCACCACTATTCATCTTTATACTTTTTTAAAATGAAAGAGTGTGGGTCACCCTAGTGAGAAAAACTTAGAAAAAGTGTGAGGAATCATATCTCTAAAATCATTGTTGTTCTTGTGTTCTTATTAAAGATCAAGAAACCTAGAGAAAGAGAATAGGATTTGATCAATCAAGTGATAGAATTGATCAATATTAGCACAATCACCCAAGAACCTAAAAACCCATTTTTCTAAGAATCTTGAGAGAACTTAGAGTTGTTCTTCATTCACCAGCACATAAATTCACTGTTGATAACTTGCGATTAACCTCCTAGAATGTGCATATTATTAATTTTAGTTGTGTGTGTGAGATTTTTCAAATACTATTCATCATCTTCAACCTTTGTTGAAAACCATTGTTGTGGACCTTCAACTCTAAAGATTGAGTATGAGAGGTAGATAAAAGGTACATTAGGAAATCAAATGTTTTTCTTTGAAATTACGTTCGTGTATCAGGTGGAAGAATCTTTTCTTGGATATGGATTTTGGTTTGTTGTTCACAAAGAGGTAATAATGTCTCTGTACTCCATTGAAGACTTTGGTGAAACCATGTGAAGGTTGTCGCAGAACAAAGTTGGGAGTTATCCAATGAATCAAGGCTAATGGAAATCGTTCAAACAAGTCTTCTTCATATTCGAGGGAAGAATGTTGTAGAAAGGAAGCTTGGAGCAGGTTATTAGGGATAACAAGATTATTGGATCAAGATCATTGAGGATCTTGTGTGCAACAATTAGGTATCTGCATCAACATAAGGAATTATCATTAGATTTATGTGTATGATAATGCACTATGGCTATTAGCATATGGATTGATGATAATTAGTTGTATCAAAATACTTGTTTATTACCTCTTAAAAATAATGGAAGACTTGATTATTTTTCCCGATGGTTTCAAACCATTGAAGAGTGAAGTAGGAATAACGAGACCGGTTGCTGAACTATTATATATATTTGTGTACTTTCTTCCTTCCCTATCTCTATTTAATTTCTTGTTGTTTAGAATGTAGAAGTTAAATCATAACATATTTTGCATGTCATTTAGGTCAGATCATGCTTGTAGTGATTTAATGGATAAGCATAGGTCTATGTTGCATTAAGCCTATTGAATCATGCTTCAGTTGATTGTGTTAAATGACATGTCAAAGTTGAGACATTAAATTGCTTAAATTAATCAACTTGACTTTTCCTAGTTGACTCATGTCATTGTTTGATAATTATCTTAGTGATAACATTGAAATACTTTCATTAGAATCCATAGTGATGAGATTCCATGCTTCCATCTTATGTTATTTTAATTTCCGCTTAGCAAACTCTGATTTTTATATTGAAAGTTTTAAAATTGTTTTTAAAAATGGATCGGTCTATTCAACTCCCCTTATACACCTTTTCATTCTTATATTCCCAACCAACAACCATGAGTATCGATAATATTCATTTTACGTGATTTCTTACTCCCATGAACTGGTCATTCTCAATAAACTGAGCGTTACCATTCTCAATTATTCTCGTGCTCTGATTAAGACAGTAAAATGTACACCCTTTTTGTTTTTCAGGATACCCAATGAAAAACCAGTAATGATTTTTGCACAAAATTTATTTTCATGTGGATTATGCGCCTTTACTTCTGCATGGCTTCCTCAAACATGAAAATGCCTTAAACTAGATTTCCTTCTCGTCCATAGTTCAAAAGGAGCCTTAGAAATTTCCTTGATAGTAATCCTATTAAAAAAAAATACTCGACAATTCTTGATGCGTGCATCCACAATGATAATGATACACTACTATAATTTAACATTGAGCTACTCATATTTATGAAAGTACGATTCTGCCTCTCAACCTGTAGTGTGATACACATAGTATATATATTAATGATAATTATTAATTTATATTACAATTCATATCAATTAATTATTGCCGAAAAATTATAATATCGGTAACTTTGCTCAGATACCAACTGTTATTTTAAAATTTAAAATAAAAGAATAATAAAATGTATCTGGATCCATGATGTCGATTCTCGTTAGGGTCTTGATTCTTGATTTAAATTTTTCTCTTCCCTCTTCCTTTTTCTTTTATGTATCTTGGATGATAAAGATACTGTTTTTGTTTCTTTTTTAGAAAACTAGAAAGAATGAATAAATGATACATTACTCTTCTAAATGATTATACTCTCAACGGTCTATCATACCCCAAATTTTGACCACTAAGATCTCCCATCATTGTGCAAATTATCATCACAATATGGATGTACCTTTATGCCTCATCAATCTCCTCAAGGAATTGTTGAGCATTCACTACTATCAAAGATTAGGGTTTCTAGCCCTCTCAGAGCCTTTAGACAAAAGATCAATCAAGGAATTACATGATCTTCAACTTGTCTAACTTCTCAAACATCCACAATGGATCAAGAGGACTCCCACTTCAAGGATTAAGCACAAGGCTGCTCCCTTCTAGGTGGATTAAGCCTCAAGATCGCCAGTGTCACCAAATTAGGGTTTTGGTCGACCAAGGCCTCCAGATGGAAATTTTCCACTGGGCATGAGCCAATGCTTCAAAGCATATCCTAATATACTCCAAGGGACCTCATGGACCCAATCATCAAATCAATTTAGCCTCAGGGGATGCATTCATAAAAAATCAGGAATTAGGGTTTCTTGACCTAATTCACCCCTAAGTTGACTTTTGGGACAAATCATGAGCCAAGACCTCAAGAGAGGATTTGAGGGTCTTTAATACACTATATTGATCCATTTACAACAATGGATTGATCCCAGAAGCTTGATCAACAAGTTTCAATTTCACCTGAACCACAATCAGGGTTTTGATAAAAAAAAAGTCAACTGTGCCTTTGACTTTTGACCAGGACATGCTCCCAACCCCTAGGACATGTTTCAATATACCCTATAACACCTATGAAATCAATCCATCAAGTTTGATTTAGGTCAAGGACTTGATTTCATATAGGATCGCACAGTTTGGAATTCATCTGATAAAAAGTCAATTGTGCAAAAAAGTCAAAGTTTGACTTTTTGATTTTTTTTGTCAATTATGGTTCCTTAACCCTAAAATGATGTTAATGTGTGATTTGAATCAACATTCATCAAGAAAAACCAAAGAAAGTGAGATAACTTGAAAAACGGGTAACCATAAAAACTTAGAATTTTTTCTAAGTCATGAAATAAAGTGGCTAGGGTACCAACTTCCAAGGATCATAACTTGAGATCAAGGCAACCATTTTGGCTGATCCAAAGATGGATTTGTAGCTCTCATGGCACTCTACAAAAGCTTCAAACACAACTCATTCCAATTCCTCATGGATTTAAAGTTATGGAATGATCAAAATCACAAAAAGTGAAAATGTCACTTTTTTCCAACACTCAGTGAAATTTTCACTAAGTCAGAATCTGCCTTCACTTTTTTCCAAATGTAGGGGCATTTTTCACTTGGATCCAAAAAGTATCAAAACCAATTATGATCAAACAGTTGTTGTATCATATGAGGGATTTCCAAAATGGCCAAGAACTCCATCAAACTCCACTTGAGCCATGAGATATGACAATGCCAATATACCTTGCTGCAAACTGTCATGGCAAGGCAGATTTGGGAGTTTTGCTCGATTTGCTCAAATTTTACAAAGGGGAAGTAACTCTATCCATCTGAACTCCTCAAGGGGGGACCAAGGAGGAACCAACTCTGATCCCAAGCCTCCCAAGTCTTTGGAACCAAAAGTAGCATGCCAAACCTAGAAATACCTAAAAGAGGGACAAGACTCCAATTTTGGATTGTAGCATTTAATGGATGCACCAAGGTGGCATGGACTGAGCCATTCCCAACTGAATTCAGTAAAAACTTATCCAAGACCAAGGGAACCAGCAGCCTGTGCCCTAACCTTTAGTCAATGGCTAGAGGAGACTTGGATTCTCATTGCTCAACATTGGCCAAACCTTTGCTGCAGTTGCCATTCACTATTGCAGCCAAAACAAACTTGCTCTACTATAAATAGAGCTCAATTGTGTTCAGTTTGAGTACACCAAAGCACTACAACACTTGCTTTCCTCAAAATCTCTTTCTCTAGGCAAAAATACCTTCTTTAGCAAGGTAACTCTGAGTTTTTGAGTTATAGAGAAATTCCACCACAGCTCATGATCCAAACACATCCAATATGTCATATCTAAGCTGTCCAAACTCTCACAAGTGACCTGTAACACCAAAATCACAAAGTCACCTCTCAAAACCTCAAAATAGGACTTTTGTGCATTTTTCAAGCCATGTCTTGATTCAATCACTTTCTAAACCAGATAAAACCTCAAACACACTCCAAATATCATCCTTGAACTGTCCCAAATGGTTCCACACATCTGGAACACCATTTGAGAGAGTTGTTATTTTGGTCACTTTTGCCCCTTTTGCAAGAAAGAGCTCAAACTTGCTCCTGAGGTTTCCAGCTGATTCCAACCATCCTAAAAGCTTCTAAGAGATCATTTGAGGGTGTCCAAAGCATTAAATCATTTCTGGAACAAGTGGCTTGGCAGATTGCACAAAAGCTCCAAAAAGAGGCAAGCATCACAACTTGGATTCTTTGAATCATGCTTTCTTTTGATGTCCACTGATCATGCATCTCTTCTACATGTTATATGTGTTGTGTTTGCACCAATTTATCATGTAATTCATGCTTGTACCAAGAGATGGCACAAAAAATGCAAATCATGGCCTATTTCAAAACCACTATCGGGTTTTTCAATAGGAGCATGATATGAAAAAACACCACCACCATTGGATTCCTTGTGAAATTCTAGGCAGGATAGACCTAAATTTTGTCCCAATCCATGGAGAAATGAGAAAGTTATGGCCTTCACGTTTTCAACCAAAATCTTGCCTTGCCTTGCCTTGGGCCAGGCCAAAAGCAAGGCAAGCCTTGTATATTTGTGGTTGTGTTTCAATCAACGGATGTATCACCACCGCAGTGGTAAGGCGCGCGCCCTATACACAAGAGGTCTGGGTTCGAATCCCCCTCGCCCCAGATCCTCTTTTTGCTATTTTTTTCACTTTTATTGTTTTTTCTTATTATTTTTAATGATTTGAAAAATTAATAACTCCCTCAATTTTAATTATTTTTTATTGGTTCTTTTTGCAAAAAATCACAAAAATGTTGAAATATTTTATTCCACAAAAAAAAGAAAAATTTATAATAGTTATTTAACATAATTAGTATTTTTGTGAATAAATTCATTTTTAATTGTTTTTAAACATTTAAAAGTGAATATTTACTTTGAAAATCAAAACCAAATGAGTTTTAATTCATCTTGTGATTAAAACCTCATTTTTCAAACCTTAAACAAAAATCACAAGTGGTTTATTCAAACTTATTTGGTATTTTTATCATTTTTATTTGATTTTCTTTAAATATTTACTTTTAAAAGAAAACAAATTTAGGGTTTCTTTGATTTTCACCCAAACAAAACTTTTAAAAACTCTATGGGCCTCTAGTAGAGTGTAAGACCCAACCCTTTTTGGAAACCAAAATGATTTGGGCCTCAGTGTATTGTATAAGTCCCGATACCATCAAAAAGTTTGGCGCGATCGTCGCCTTTTTAACAAAAACCCTTGGGCTTCTCCTTGAGCTATAAGACCCATATTTATTCATTTTCAAACTCTTTGGGCCTCTAATAGAGTGTAAGACCCAATCCCCTTTTAACCAAAACCATTTTTGGGCCTCAGACATTGTATAAGTCCCTCCGCGTTAAAAGAAAAACTCGGCGCGATCGCCAGTTCAAAAATCAAACCATCTGGACCTCTCCCTGAGCTGTAAGCCCCATCACTGGTACAAAAACTCTTTGGGCCTCTAATAGAGTGTAAGACCCAACTCCTTTGAAAATACACCACCTTTTGGGCCTCAGTCACTGTATAAGTCCCCCTGTATTTTCAAAATCTCAGCACGATCGCCATTTCAAAACAAAACCCTGGGCCTCTCCTCGAGCTATAAGACCCATTCTTTAAAAAACCTTTAGGCCTCTAAGAGAGTGTAAGACCCATCCCTTTGTACATAAAAACTTTTTGGACCTCACTTATTGTATAAGTCCCTCTGTACAGTTTATAAAACCACGGTGCAATCACCGTTAAACCTTGGGCCCTTCCTTGAGCTGTAAGCCCCAAAAATCTGCTCAAAGCACTTTCTCCTTTGATTTTTAATATAATATTGTTATCAAAGTTTTCTTTGTTGAACAACTAACCAAACAGCATGGAAGCTCTACAACCGAGTAAGTGTTTACCCGCTTTCTTTATCCGCTTTCATATATATATATATATATATAACTGTATTGTGGGGCTGCTCTCTGTAAGTCTTCTTTCACACTTTTATATACTTGTCAAATATCCACTGTGTAATACTAGTATAGCTATTTAAAGTTTTCCCCGGCAACTACGTCTAGCACTAGGTAAAGCCCTGTTGGTCACTCTTAAATACAAACAAAACTAGATCCCTATAGGATTACCAGACACAGTCTTCCCTCCTCTTGGGGTTAAACAATATGGAGACGTGAAAGACAACATTCTCGGTGAACCCTTTCTCAGACGATCACTCTTAGAAATTGTCAAAGAAACTCTACTCCCCAGAGTTGATCTATTCTCCGTGAATAGCATCTCTTGAGTTTCTTCCAAATTCTCGGACTTTCCTGGCTTGATCTGTTCTCGGTGAATAGCATGTCTTGAACTTCTCGGGGTTTGGGGACCCACAGGCTTCCTAAAAGCATCTCCGCCTCCTCTTGGGCGTTGTACAAGGACCCTTCGGCTTCTTAAAAGCTCTCATGCTTTCTCTTGGGCTTAGTACAAGGACCCAGAGACCTCTACAGGTATAGGAACAGAACCTAGTCATCAATTTGCTAGAGCTGTCTTTCTGAGTCAAGTGTCAGACCAGTTAATGGGTTGACCTTCATCCCTTAACATACTAGCCTTCTCTTGGGCATCATACAAAGATCATTCACTTATCCGAGAATCGATTTCTCAAAACACCAGTAGACTTGGACAGTGTCAATACCCTTTTGATTTCTCATTTCCTTAAAGAATAGGAAATAACCCTGATCTTCCGATCAGTACCCAAAGCACAACATTACCCATATAAGAACTGATTTTCTCTTTCATCCAACACACTGGACCTGTCACTCAACTGAAACAGTTACCAGCATAAACAGCCCCCTCTTGGGCTTTGTACAATGATTCTCCCCACACTCTCTTATTGAGTATAAAAGACTCTCTTGTTGAGTTAATCACATTTTAGCCTCCATCTCGGGCTTCGTACAAGATACAAAACACTCTCTTGTTGAGTATAAAAGACTCTCTTGTTGAGTCAATCACCTTTTAGCCTCCATCTCGGGCTTCATACGAGATAGAAAATCACTCTCTTGTTGAGTATAAAAGACTCTCTTGTTAAGTCAAACCCCTTTAGCCTCCATCTCTGGCTTCATACGAGATAGAAAATCACTCTCTTGTTGAGAATAAAAGACTCTCTTGTTGAGTCAACCCATTTAGCCTCCGTCTTGGGCTTCGTACAAGACACGTAAAACCACCCTCTCGTTGAGTCAGTCACTTGTTAGTACTCTCTTATTGAGTCAACCCTTTTAGCCTCTATCCCGGGCTTCGTACGAGACAACAAATAAAAGACGCCCTCTTGTTGGGTCAATAGCCTCCTCTTAGGCTTTGTATAAGGAAAACCCCGGTTGAGTCAATAAACCTTTTGGCATCAAATATGTGCCTTGCTCATAGTATACAAACATCAACAATTCCTTTTTCTTCATCTAATTGCTGTAAGCGGCAAGCCTCTGGATTATTTACATCCATGCCACTGTCCCTCTTTTAGCATGAGAAATTCCTAAGGAAATATGGCATTGCTCTACACTGAGTTAAAGTCTTCTCCTTCAGGTTAAAAATCCCCTATAAAGGAAATTATGGCATTGCTGGATTCACATATCCCAGTTAAAGTAATTCTCCTTTATAATCAGTCACCCAATAGTTGTGATAAACAGACCAAATATCCCCCTTTAGAGATGACAAATTCTCTCTAAAGTCAAAACCCTTCAGCTTCATATCATGGGATTCGAACAAGATACAAATAGACCCTTCAGCTTCACATCTTGGGCTTCGAACAAGATACAAATAAACCATTTAGCTTCACGTCTTGGGCTTCGAACAAGACACCAAAACAATCCCTTTCCTCCCATAGAATAGGAGGAACTACGATCGCTCTGATTTCCCTGAACGGGAATACGTAGGCATAAGATATAAAAATCTTAGCGAGCATACTAATAAAAAACCCAAAATCCCATACCTTCATACATCAATCAAAAAACACCAAGTCCTAACATCTTACCAAAAACCTCACAAATGGTCCAAATATTCTATTCTTAACAAAATAACCGAAGAGGGGCCCACGTCTTAATAACATCTGTAAACCAACAGTTTTTACTGTTTAAACTCAGTATGCAAGCAGGATTAATTGGAGACATCTATTTCCCTTCCTTAATCAACTTAAAAGGATAAAAAATGAATCGAACTGTAGTACACAAGCGATAGTGATTCAAGACTACAAAAATCGCGCTACAGAAAAAATGGCGCCCACCGTGGGGCCTTCTTCCCTTTCTTACAATCTTCGGTAGAAACCTTAAGTTTAGAAAACGCCACAGCAAAGTGGCGACCACAGTGGGAGACATTCTTTCTTGCTTTCCCAAGGGATGAAACCCTAAGTTCAGTTCACAGAAATGGCGACTCTGTTGGGGAGTCATTGTCTGTATAGGATCATAAGACTAGAGGTCTAGGATGATTAAGACAAATATATATACTGCTTTTCCTAATTGATATATGTGTTTATTTTTCTGCTAATGGGAATGCGTATGATGCCGCATGTGGAAAGATTGAGTATACACCTAAGATAGGTGATGGCAATGCGGGTAATTTTTTGGGGAGTGAATCCTAGTTAAGAGCCCCCAATCGACCATCAAACTCAGTGGAGACTCCCTTTGCAGATACATTGCCTGTACGACTTCGGTTGTTGAAAGTAGTGTGGTCGACTGGGTTATCTAAGAAGCTGAGGTTTTTAGCAGACTTAAGCCATTTTGTAGTGCGGAAGCTATAGGAAATAGTTGTCACGCGATACTACCCTCATCTGAGATCACTCTAGGATACATCAGCTCACTGGCGATCCGCTTGCTGTTGTCATCCCAAGAGGGGTCAATGATTTTACGGACAGGTACAAAAATCACCAGTATAAACCTTTGGGGGGGGGGGGGGGGGGTAGAGCCTTGACTTCATGACACCGACCCTTTGACCCCATGTTTTTTCTATGTTTTTGTGTGCTGCATTCATACATTCATCTAAAAAACATTAAAACAAAGAAAAATCTTCTCTTCTTGTCTCTCTTTTTCAAATTAAACTAAGACAATGATTGCAAATGTCAGAGAAAGGAGATTGAGCTAATGGATTTCGGTAGAAGGAAAACTCATAAGTACACCTTCAAGGTTCCAAAGTTAGAGGATTTGAGAGGTTTGTCGAGAATGATCACCAACCACGAGGCTTTCAGAGCTAAATATGGGGGACTACTGTCTCTATTAAGGGTCCATGTAATTGAAGGAATCCTGTCCACACTAATCCAGTTCTACGATCCGGTCTATCACTGTTTCACATTCCCGGATTATCAGCTGACACCAACACTAGAGGAGTATTCTCACTTGACTGATCTACACATTACTGATCAAGCTCCCTTTTCTGGACTGGAAGAAATTCCAAAGGATCAAACCATTGCACAAGAAATTTATTTGGACGAGTCAGAAGTCAGGACTCACATGACCACTAAGGGTGGCATTCAAGGTTTGCCAGCCCAGTTCTTGATAAAGAAAGCCCTGTACTTTTCCAGTATAAGGAACGTGGCCGCTTTCGAGAGCATCTTCGTTTTGCTCATCTACGGGTTATTTTTGTTTCCCAACATTGATAACTTCGTAGATATCAACGCCATTAAGATTTTCCTGATCAAAAACCCTGTACCAACCTTACTCGCAGATGCATATCATTCTGTACACTTAAGGAATTTATACAGCGGAGGAATGATCACGTTCTGTGTACCCTTGCTTTACAAATGTTTCACTTCCCATTTGCCCAAGTCTGCTCCATTTTGGGATCAAAAGAATACTTTATGTTGGTCGCAGAGAGTCATGACTCTTACCAACTCTGACATCGATTGGTACAATCGAATCTATGACGGGATCGGAATCATTGGCCGTTGTGGAAATTTCCCAAATGTACCCCTTATAGGAACTAAGGGAGGAATCAACTATCATCCGGTGTTGGTTCCTTGTCAATTTGGATACCCAATGAGGCATGTCCCGCGTAATGCTCATTTGGAAGGTTTTTTCTTCAAGGAAGGAGAAAATGACAGTGAAATTCTGGTATAAGATATGTGATGTTAAGTGAGATGTCACGACATCAATATCTGCTGTATGAATAAGACAATAAAAGTACTGAAAAGCATAAACAATACACAAGGATTTGTTCACCCAGTTCGGTCTAACAACCTACATCTGGGGGCATACCAAGCCAGGAAGGAAGTCCACTATTAGCAGTATTAAATAACAGACTCAACAATACCAGTTGACAATCTACTCACTTAATCCCTACCCAATGACCCTTCTACCTAAGTTCTCCCTAGGTAAGAGACTCCATCTCACTTCCAATCATCGCAATGATGTCTAGCAGTCAACATCTCAATCACTGCATCAACAGCTTGATTTCCAACAACTCTCCAAACACATAAAAATAGAAGACACACTCCTATAACAATACCTAGACATGACCCTCATGACTAAGAACAATGCTTAGAGTTGCTTAACAGCTTCCTCTAAGACCAATACATCTCTTACCTACAGGCTTAGAGATAAACATGATGACCATCCCACAAATCGGGTGGTTCATCGACCAACACAGCCCTTATAATTTACATGATGGCTGACTCCCTTTTCTAGGTTACACTACTTCTATTTATAACCTATTTCCCAATTGGATTTGGGTCTTCAAATCACAACAAATCAGCTCTCCAAATCTGCAAAAGATTCTGCTACTAAATAGATCTTCTATCAAATCTTCAATTAAATCTTCAATTAAATCTAATTATTCTCCATATCTTTTTGCATGAAAATAGTAACAATATCTGCTCCAAATCTGATTGCAACTGAATATATCTTTACCAAGATATTCGCCTACAATCTCTCACTCTCTTCAGCAGAATATCTCTCCAATAACAAAAACACGCAGTCCTAATAAAACAACTCAGACTGATGTTTTATCAACTGATGTCTTAACATCGGGTTTGACATCAGCACAAAATCTGTAACCATTTACAACTTAACACAACCAGAATGTTAGAAACTCATGTTGAAACATCAACCATGACATCCATATTGTTTTACCAAAATTCCAGCCAACTACAAGAACTAACAATCTCCCCCTTTGGCTAATTTCTGCTAAAACACTTTCTAACATTCACAGTACAACCTGCAGCAATACCAACCAGCTGCAACAACTAGTAACTCAGCATAAAATAAATTCCCCCTCAAAGCAAGAACTATCATACTAGCTGTTCAAACACGATTACAAGCGTATACCAACAAAATTAGGCAACACATGGGCTAACTCTCCCCCTTTTTAGCCATAATTGGCCAACCTCTGAACCTAGCAGCAAGCACAGAAAAATTCCAACCAATATATCATCCAACCAATATACTCAGACCAGAACAAACAATTCTACATTTCTCAATAGCTGAACAAACCTACTTCTCTCCCCCTTTTTGGCCAAAAATTGACAAACATTGGGGTAAATGTCCACTACTGGTTCAATCCATAGACATACCAGGTCTAAACTGTCATGTCCCCCATGAACTTCACAATGTCATGACATCTTGTCTGACATAACACCTTCACCAGAGCCACAAACAACTGCACTACTTCAACAACAAAAATTCAACTCCCCTTATCTACGATAACCAGCGCCCCTTTGCAAGATGAACACCTTAAATGAATGGAAAACATAAGACTCATCTTCATGTCTTCAAGAGCGCACCCTCTGTTCAACACACCTGCTGAACGCATTCACATAATGATTGATCCTCAAACAACACTAGTACATTTAACAAACAGAAGTTGCTCCTTCAACAAGAAACACCACAAAATCACCAGTGATATCCCATGACACCTTTATGATCATATAGTAAGAAAGTACCAGTATCACGTCCTTGTACTACCCCCTAAGTAAAGTCCTCTTACTTTGAATTAATAACACATACCAAGACAAGTGTGACATCTCCCATCAACCAAGACCCCTACAGAGTTCTTCCATCAAAAGCTGTAGAGAAAAATAAATTTTCCCAGACACAGTAAGGAGTTCCACATCTTTTCAGCAGCAGCAATCACGCATGACAGACTATCATGCTCCCCTAAATATTTGCACAAGTTCAGCAACAAAAATGTAACTACTCATCCTAAGCAGTAGTACACACCTGACATAAAGTCATGACATCTGATCTGACATCATAAACATCAAACAAAACACCACTTTACTCCCCCTGAGGCACACAACGGAAACACCAATCCTCAGTTCAAGCACATGAACATCTTCATGCTCATACAGACCCCACGAATTCTCAGCTTACTTAAAAGCTTTACTGAGATCCAATCTCTTCAAGAGGTACTTGCAGCAGAAGAAAGAACAACTCAAAAAACTTTCTGATCAGATCACATCATATGACACAATTCCTCTGCCATTACATTCACTAGTAGTTGTTGACACTAGTGAAGTCTTCAAAATTAGTAGTCATGCTTTGCCAGAACATACTACTAAAAACAAGCTCAGAATCTCCACATTCTAATCCACATAGTCAGAAACACCTCTTCTGACAATAATGCTTGAGCATCCAACTCCACATGAAGTTACAATTAGGCTATTCGTGAGGAACATAAGAATCACCATCCTCCTTCAAACACTGTTAGATAAGGATTCAAAGTCACATAGATCTCCCAACTCTCCAAAGGCAATCATTCCCTATCATACTCTTCATCTTCAGACTTCCAATCAATCAATACCTGACCTACTTCAGTCTTTTCTACATTCTCTATCCAAGGCAGACCTTCTACTTCATCATTCTCCCGTATGACTATGTAGACGCTCCTTAGGCATACGGTATGCACCAAGCTTCAGAACCAGAACAAAATCATTCTCCACCAAGGATATTCAACCAGATAATGTCCCAACACAAGTTAGAACATTTGCCACACACCAAGATATCATCACCATGATTCTTGATATGCTCCACCAACTGGACTTACTATAGCATAGTAATTCAAAGAACTAGAGAAATAAACTCTCATCCACCTTCAAGAAGAATGATCTCCTTGAGTCTTCAACTCATCACCCTTCTGCCCAAGAGTAACTTGTTCCAAGACAATCCTCAATAATAACCAGCTGCCACACTCTGATTATCTTGATTCTTCAAATTCACTTCTGAGATCAACCAAATGCCACAGTTTGATCACCTCAAGCATGAATCCTCATATGAAAACAGCCAAATGCCACATTTTTACCTTTTTCACGTTTGTCAGAACTCTCACAAAGATATCCTGATCCACCAAGGAAACCAGATCTTCAAGTCACAAGTTCCAATTGCTCAATAGCAAACACACTTAGACTCCCTAAGCCATGGTCATGTAACATCTTCTCCTTCCTGTAGCTCCTGCAAACTGCCATGAGAACGATCTTTTTGAAGCATCCTATTGTTCATTCCTGTAGATCACCCTATCATTAGCTGATGTGCCACACCACCAGCTGAGACTCCTGATGTTAAGCTAGATGTCATAACATTATATCATCCAACAGTTGAATTCAGCTCTACCTTCTGCCACTCAGAAGAACCTCCTCCCTTTGCAGAAACAGATTTCCATGCTCTCATAGACTTGTTTCAACAATCAAGTTTGAGTAGACAACCTCCATCCTGCTTAGAAACTCCAAAGACTTCAAACCTACCACATCTGAATCTTCAGAAAATAAGTAGTCCAAGACTACCCCATAGCAATACTAAAGAAAGTCACTTCCCTTAGTAGATTTCCAAATCCAGTTGAAATTCTGGTATAAGATATGTGATGTTAAGTGAGATGTCACGACATCAATATCTGCTGTATGAATAAGACAATAAAAGTACTGAAAAGCATAAACAATACACAAGGATTTGTTCACCCAGTTCGGTCTAACAACCTACATCTGGGGGCATACCAAGCCAGGAAGGAAGTCCACTATTAGCAGTATTAAATAACAGACTCAACAATACCAGTTGACAATCTACTCACTTAATCCCTACCCAATGACCCTTCTACCTAAGTTCTCCCTAGGTAAGAGACTCCATCTCACTTCCAATCATCGCAATGATGTCTAGCAGTCAACATCTCAATCACTGCATCAACAGCTTGATTTCCAACAACTCTCCAAACACATAAAAATAGAAGACACACTCCTATAACAATACCTAGACATGACCCTCATGACTAAGAACAATGCTTAGAGTTGCTTAACAGCTTCCTCTAAGACCAATACATCTCTTACCTACAGGCTTAGAGATAAACATGATGACCATCCCACAAATCGGGTGGTTCATCGACCAACACAGCCCTTATAATTTACATGATGGCTGACTCCCTTTTCTAGGTTACACTACTTCTATTTATAACCTATTTCCCAACTGGATTTGGGTCTTCAAATCACAACAAATCAGCTCTCCAAATCTGCAAAAGATTCTGCTACTAAATAGATCTTCTATCAAATCTTCAATTAAATCTTCAATTAAATCTAATTATTCTCCATATCTTTTTGCATGAAAATAGTAACAATATCTGCTCCAAATCTGATTGCAACTGAATATATCTTTACCAAGATATTCGCCTACAATCTCTCACTCTCTTCAGCAGAATATCTCTCCAATAACAAAAACACGCAGTCCTAATAAAACAACTCAGACTGATGTTTTATCAACTGATGTCTTAACATCGGGTTTGACATCAGCACAAAATCTGTAACCATTTACAACTTAACACAACCAGAATGTTAGAAACTCATGTTGAAACATCAACCATGACATCCATATTGTTTTACCAAAATTCCAGCCAACTACAAGAACTAACAATCTCCCCCTTTGGCTAATTTCTGCTAAAACACTTTCTAACATTCACAGTACAACCTGCAGCAATACCAACCAGCTGCAACAACTAGTAACTCAGCATAAAATAAATTCCCCCTCAAAGCAAGAACTATCATACTAGCTGTTCAAACACGATTACAAGCGTATACCAACAAAATTAGGCAACACATGGGCTAACTCTCCCCCTTTTTAGCCATAATTGGCCAACCTCTGAACCTAGCAGCAAGCACAGAAAAATTCCAACCAATATATCATCCAACCAATATACTCAGACCAGAACAAACAATTCTACATTTCTCAATAGCTGAACAAACCTACTTCTCTCCCCCTTTTTGGCCAAAAATTGACAAACATTGGGGTAAATGTCCACTACTGGTTCAATCCATAGACATACCAGGTCTAAACTGTCATGTCCCCCATGAACTTCACAATGTCATGACATCTTGTCTGACATAACACCTTCACCAGAGCCACAAACAACTGCACTACTTCAACAACAAAAATTCAACTCCCCTTATCTACGATAACCAGCGCCCCTTTGCAAGATGAACACCTTAAATGAATGGAAAACATAAGACTCATCTTCATGTCTTCAAGAGCGCACCCTCTGTTCAACACACCTGCTGAACGCATTCACATAATGATTGATCCTCAAACAACACTAGTACATTTAACAAACAGAAGTTGCTCCTTCAACAAGAAACACCACAAAATCACCAGTGATATCCCATGACACCTTTATGATCATATAGTAAGAAAGTACCAGTATCACGTCCTTGTACTACCCCCTAAGTAAAGTCCTCTTACTTTGAATTAATAACACATACCAAGACAAGTGTGACATCTCCCATCAACCAAGACCCCTACAGAGTTCTTCCATCAAAAGCTGTAGAGAAAAATAAATTTTCCCAGACACAGTAAGGAGTTCCACATCTTTTCAGCAGCAGCAATCACGCATGACAGACTATCATGCTCCCCTAAATATTTGCACAAGTTCAGCAACAAAAATGTAACTACTCATCCTAAGCAGTAGTACACACCTGACATAAAGTCATGACATCTGATCTGACATCATAAACATCAAACAAAACACCACTTTACTCCCCCTGAGGCACACAACGGAAACACCAATCCTCAGTTCAAGCACATGAACATCTTCATGCTCATACAGACCCCACGAATTCTCAGCTTACTTAAAAGCTTTACTGAGATCCAATCTCTTCAAGAGGTACTTGCAGCAGAAGAAAGAACAACTCAAAAAACTTTCTGATCAGATCACATCATATGACACAATTCCTCTGCCATTACATTCACTAGTAGTTGTTGACACTAGTGAAGTCTTCAAAATTAGTAGTCATGCTTTGCCAGAACATACTACTAAAAACAAGCTCAGAATCTCCACATTCTAATCCACATAGTCAGAAACACCTCTTCTGACAATAATGCTTGAGCATCCAACTCCACATGAAGTTACAATTAGGCTATTCGTGAGGAACATAAGAATCACCATCCTCCTTCAAACACTGTTAGATAAGGATTCAAAGTCACATAGATCTCCCAACTCTCCAAAGGCAATCATTCCCTATCATACTCTTCATCTTCAGACTTCCAATCAATCAATACCTGACCTACTTCAGTCTTTTCTACATTCTCTATCCAAGGCAGACCTTCTACTTCATCATTCTCCCGTATGACTATGTAGACGCTCCTTAGGCATACGGTATGCACCAAGCTTCAGAACCAGAACAAAATCATTCTCCACCAAGGATATTCAACCAGATAATGTCCCAACACAAGTTAGAACATTTGCCACACACCAAGATATCATCACCATGATTCTTGATATGCTCCACCAACTGGACTTACTATAGCATAGTAATTCAAAGAACTAGAGAAATAAACTCTCATCCACCTTCAAGAAGAATGATCTCCTTGAGTCTTCAACTCATCACCCTTCTGCCCAAGAGTAACTTGTTCCAAGACAATCCTCAATAATAACCAGCTGCCACACTCTGATTATCTTGATTCTTCAAATTCACTTCTGAGATCAACCAAATGCCACAGTTTGATCACCTCAAGCATGAATCCTCATATGAAAACAGCCAAATGCCACATTTTTACCTTTTTCACGTTTGTCAGAACTCTCACAAAGATATCCTGATCCACCAAGGAAACCAGATCTTCAAGTCACAAGTTCCAATTGCTCAATAGCAAACACACTTAGACTCCCTAAGCCATGGTCATGTAACATCTTCTCCTTCCTGTAGCTCCTGCAAACTGCCATGAGAACGATCTTTTTGAAGCATCCTATTGTTCATTCCTGTAGATCACCCTATCATTAGCTGATGTGCCACACCACCAGCTGAGACTCCTGATGTTAAGCTAGATGTCATAACATTATATCATCCAACAGTTGAATTCAGCTCTACCTTCTGCCACTCAGAAGAACCTCCTCCCTTTGCAGAAACAGATTTCCATGCTCTCATAGACTTGTTTCAACAATCAAGTTTGAGTAGACAACCTCCATCCTGCTTAGAAACTCCAAAGACTTCAAACCTACCACATCTGAATCTTCAGAAAATAAGTAGTCCAAGACTACCCCATAGCAATACTAAAGAAAGTCACTTCCCTTAGTAGAGCTGTCAATAGAAAGCCAGAGATAACTGCCACTTATCCCCGACCTTCACAACCAGAGAAAACACCATGCTCCAAACCACTTAGATCAGAAATAAACTAATCCAAGCTGTAACCAACAAGATTATAATGTCTTCATAGTCTTCCGTCTTCATCTTCAACAGCACCACCATCTGGACAAGTCATTCACAATACTTTCTAGGAATATATGCTAAGCAATAATCCCAGGTCAACACCTAGGCGACTTGTGAGCGAATGTAGAACCCTTCCCATGATTCTCCAAACCTCTGATGAAAAGATATTAAAACAATTGACAGAACATCCTTAATCTTGTCTTTCAAGGATAATCAATTAAATACTTGTGAATATCACAAACAACAATTGATCTTAAATCCCTGTGGTTTAACCCTTCTTCAGATTCTAGCATCTTCTGAATCTTCTTCATGACAACCATTATGACAACCATTCATACCATAAAAGCCTTCCAAGTTAGGTCAGTGCCTTGATCTTTCACTCCACCATGAGCAAAGAACTGAAGTGATGTTTTAGCATCAGTTCCGACATCAGTCTAAATCACATTAAACATCTCCTATGGATTTGGAGACTACAACCATATTAATCCACACATATCTCTTGTAGGGAGCACACGAGAACATATCAACATCTGATCAACTTCCAAGATCAGACCAACAAAACTGCAGTAACTTGCATAACACACTCTTCCAGAAGCTTCTTCTTATAAGCACAAGGTTCAGACCTCTTGTCTAACTTAAGAGTGATAACTGCCATCCTTCTGCATACCATAGACAATCTGCTACTTCCAATCCTTCAAGCCACAAAACTGAAAGAGCTTATGCAAACACCAACTGACCACAGGCTGATTTACACTGCTACTGCACACCAACTCTTGGATGCATTTTCCCTATAAAATTGTCCTCAGACATTTTAGTTTAAACGAGGATCATTTCCTTCTCTTCTGCTATCAAGATAACTACCTTTTCTTCAACCAGCTCCAACTGAAATGCTATGACATTATGAACAGTATCTCAAAAATTGTTCAACTTCATAGCTTCAGTGATCCTTCAAAACAGCTACAATCTAATAGGTCTTTGACTTAGCATTTACCATAAACTGCTGATGTGTAGCGTGATGTCAAGACATTAGCATTGACATATTAAGCTCAACTTCTTTCTTGATGAAACTTCCTCCAGTTCATGATTTTGAAAATCAGAACCATGTATCTTCATAAGAGAATTCATCTTCAGATATACCAGAACTACATTTGACATCATAACTAGGAAGATCCTCCTAATTAGGTCACCACAACTAAGCTTAAGAGATAACTTATCAAGATCTTCACTCCCGCATGAAAGATTTGACAGTGATACTCTTTTGCTTTGGCTCCACCCTCTTCTTTCACCATCAAAAAAATTGATAAAGAAGGAATCAATGTTCTGGACAGATTGGTCTTCAATGCCTGATTTGAAATATACTGAAACTTCCAGGTCATACAGTCTTTAATAAGATCCATTCACCTTTTGATCACTTCTTTCCCAAAACAAAGATATGAGTTAATCCTCAATCATCTTTGGCATCTCTCACCAAACGGTTGAAGTTATCTTGTACACACTACCACATCATAGGATATCCTGCTGAGGAGACCAAACCCTAATGTCTTTCCAAGAGAACACCTTCCTAGAATCTCACCACCAGAGATACAAGAACCAACCAGAGTTACTTCAGATACCATGCAACGGAACACACAACAACTCCTCACAACCTTCAAGCACTACTCAATAATCCTTGCACACCATCACCAAGTGCCAACAAATCAAACTCACAATAGCAGTTCTCCTGATAACAACAGACAGGTCCAATACATACCCTATCATGAATAGTCCACCCTTCACTTCAAGGGACCATACTAACAACTATATGAACTGACCGAGTCCATAACTCAGCAAAACAATCTTCCTTGCTCATGAACCAGAAAGTATCTTCCCTAGATCTCATCCAGAAATAGACAGGATACTTGCTCTGATACCAATTGAAATTCTGGTATAAGATATGTGATGTTAAGTGAGACGTCACGACATCAATATCTGCTGTATGAACAAGACAATAAAAGTACTGAAAAGCATAAACAACACACAAAGATTTGTTCACCTAGTTTGGTCTAACAACCTACATCTGGGGGCATACCAAGCCAGGAAGGAAGTCCACTATTAGCAGTATTAAATAACAGACTCAACAATACCAGTTGACAATCTACTCACTTAATCCCTACCCAATGACCCTTCTACCTAAGTTCTCCCTAGGTAAGAGACTCCATCTCACTTCCAATCATCACAATGATGTCTAGCAGTCAACATCTCAGTCACTGCATCAACAACTTGATTTCCAACAACTCTCCAAACACATAAAAATAGAAGACACACTCCTATAACAATACCTAGACATGACCCTCATGACTAAGAACAATGCTTAGAGTTGCTTAACAGCTTCCTCTAAGACCAATACATCTCTTACCTACAGGCTTAGAGATAAACATGATGACCATCCCACAAACCGGGTGGTTCATCGACCAACACAGCCCTTATAATTTACATGATGGCTGACTCCCTTTTCTAGGTTACACTACTTCTATTTATAACCTATTTCCCAACTGGATTTGGGCCTTCAAATCACAACAAATCAGCTCTCCAAATCTGCAAAAGATTCTGCTACTAAATAGATCTTCAATCAAATCTTCAATTAAATCTTCAATTAAATCTTCAATTAAATCTAATTATTCTCCATATCTTTTTGCATGAAAATAGAAACAATATCTGCTACAAATCTGATTGCAACTGAATATATCTTTACCAAGATATTCGCCTACAATCTCTCACTCTCTTCAGCAGAATATCTCTCCAATAACAAAAACACGCAGCCCTAATAAAACAACTCAGACTGATGTTTTATCAACTGATGTCTTAACATCGGGTTTGACATCAGCACAAAATCTGCAACCATTTACAACTTCACACAACCAGAACGTTAGAAACTCATGTTGAAACATCAACCATGACATCCATATTGTTTTACCAAAATTCCAGCCAACTACAAGAACTAACAGACAGGGCACTAAAGACAGAAATAGTGCATGCCTGGAAACATGTTCATAGGAAAGGACGAGAGTCTCTAGGGAAACCAGACTGTGTCTCGGTGGAGCCTTATCTCCACTGGGTACAAACTAGAGCTCTCAAGCTGAGGATGCCTTACCCTTGTCAGGAAGTTCTTCCATTAAGGGACTCTGCCCTTTATTTCATGTCTGAGATGGAAAAGCTTCAGGTTACTCTCAGCAAAGTTCAGCAGGAGAAGAGGTCTTGGAGGAACAAGTACCGTATTCTTAATGTGGAATGCAGGAAAGTACAACAGCTATTAAAAGATAAAGACACTTTGATTGAAATTTTAGAGCAACATGCTGTAGAAAATCAGGATGACCAAAGGAATTTGCTCGCTCCTTTCACTTGGCAAAGGAATGACAACCCGACAATGGCTGAAGAGCCCCGGTCAAAGAAAAGGAAAGCACCCGAACCAGCACCTGAGCTCTCCTCAGAGAGGACACAGGATCCCTAAGTTTAAATTTCCTTTTTCAGCACTTTGTAATCTATTGTATTTCCGTTTCCGCAATCCTTTGAATTCAATAAAACGGGGTTCCCCCACTGTTTGATATTTGCAATCTAATTGTCGAAGTTTACTTTGAATAAACATATAACATATATAATCATTGCATATCATTCATCATTCTCACATCACGCATTCTTTTTACCTACGAATCTTACGTTTGTGTCTCGATTCTAGAGTCAAACTGTCTCATTCGTACAATACCCGGGCCAATCGTCAGAAAAGGATGGATGATCTCGAGGAAGAGAACAGAGAGTTGAGAGAAGAGATCGAAACTTTGAAAGAGGATCTGAGAAGTTTCATAACGACATGCAAGCTCTAGCAGAAGCTTAGACGCAACAACAACGGACTGTGATCTCAGAGATCACATCTACGCCCATAGTGGAAAAGTATGATCCTAGGTACAAAATGCCAAAATATCGTCCCTGGGGCATGCCTATTAACTATATCCCAGAAGGATATGTTCTGCCAATCGCTGAGGATCAGGGAACCGCAGCAGGAACCGCTGGGCCTGAAGGTTACAAACTTCGGGAAAACGAAGATGCCAGGGGCATGATAGCAACTCCTGAAGGTTACAAACTTCGGGAGACACCGAGAGTCTCGGCCATAATGACTATACCACCGCCCGTGGTACACACTATCCCGGAAGGACAGATTCCACCGATACCTTCTTGTGGGAACGACAACATGTTCGACAGAATGAATGAATTCCAGGAACAGTTCCTGGAAATGCAGAAAGAATTGCAAGCCATTCGCGGTCAGGATCTATTTGGAAAGGACGCCGCAGACCTTTGTTTGGTCCACAATGTGAAAGTTCCACACAAGTTCCAGGTACCCGACTTTGAAAAGTACAAGGGTAACTCTTGCCCTCAGAGCCATTTGGTGATGTACGCTCGGTGAATGTCGGCTCAGACAAAGAACCAAGATCTGCTCATTCATTACTTTCAGGATAGTTTAACCGGTGCCGCATTAAAATGGTACATGGGTTTAAACCGTGCCACGATCGGCACATTCAGAGATCTGGGCGCTGCCTTTGTTCAGTAGTATAAGTATAACTTGGACATGGCACCGGACAGAGATCAGCTCAGATCGATGTCACAAAAGGACAAGGAAACCTTTAAGGAGTACGCTCAGAGATGGTGTGAAATTGCCGCTCAGATTTCTCCACCTCTGGAGGAAAAGGAGATGACAAAGATCTTCTTAAAGACCTTGAGCTCATTTTACTACGACAGAATGGTCGCCAGTACGCCCAGTGATTGCACCAAAATGGTTGGTATGGGGGTACGTCTCGAGGAAGCCGTTCGAGAAGGACGTCTCGTTAAAGACGCTGGATCATCGAGTAGTACGAAACGATACGGTAGTGCTCTCCCTAAGAAAAAAGAGCAGCATATTGGGAATATCTCTCTCGAAAAGCAAAGGCGACGATATCAACCAGTAGCAGCTGTAACTCCTGCTATTAACCCAACGCCTGTTCCTACGTATCCACCTCAGGTTGCGCAGAGCCAACCTAATCAACAACAATATCAGCAAAGGACACAACAGCCTCTCCAGCAGGCTCGTCCTCCATACAACAACAACCGTGCAACACGACCACCAGGGTTTGATCCTATACCCATGTTATACGCATAACTGTTTCCATTACTACTGGTCAAGGGGCACATCCAAACTAAGTCTCCTCTTACAGTACCGGAAAATCCACCTTTTTGGTTCAAAACGGATCAGACTTGTCCTTACCATCAAGGAGGACCAGGGTATAACATAGAAAACTGTCTCAGTTTCAAATCCGATGTGCAAAAGCTTGTTAGGAGCGGGGTCTTATCTTTCAAAGATACGAATCCTAATGTTCTCACGAACCCGCTGCCTCAACACGAGAAAGCTGCAGTAAATTTGATAGGAGGAGAGTCCAACAACAGCTATCAAATTCACGATGTACTCTTATTGAGGGCCAACTTGGTCAAGATGCATTGTAGACAGAGTGGGTACAACCATGTGCCACCTCACAATTATCACCAGTGTGATATCTGCTCTAAGAACAATCAAGGATGTTCTGTGGTGCAATCAGCTCTATTGGAACATTTGGATCTCGGATGGATCCAAGAGCATCGAGTTCGTGGAGTCAACATGACCTATACGAATTCCAACTTCATTCAGAACCACGACATCCGTGCAACAAATGTCAACTTGGTGGCAATGCACTCAAGGCAAAGCCAGTATCATAATCTACCACGGCATGATTACAATTCCTGTCTGATTTGCTCGGTAAACAAACAGGGATGCTCTTTCATACAAGAAGCCCTCCAGCATCAGATGGATCTTGGGTGGATCCAAGACTACCATGATAGAAATCCTTATCAGATCAACATGATTCAAATCTTTGATATTCGTCTGAAGAATACCAGCTTGGTGGAGTTACACGCCAAGCAAGTCCAACTCGGTTCTCTCACTTCTCACGATTATTTAAATTGTACAGTATGCAGTGAGAGTAACCAAGGGTGTACTCTTGTTCAAAGAACTTTACAACACTTGTTGAACCACTGGTGGCTTCCGATCTATATAGATGAAGACATGCAATAAATCAGTATGATCGACGGGAACCCTACTCGGAATCAAAGTCAGGATGTTCGATCAACGGAAAAGAATCTAGTAAGGTTGCATTACATTCAAAGCGGGCGTGGCCAGGTGCCACCACACAACTATGAACGCTGAAGAGTCTTCTCGGAGAATAACCAAGGATGCTACCTTGGGCGGGCAGCTCTTCAAGGTCAGTTGGATCTTAAAGAGATTCACCTATGTCCGAGTTCCGAGCCAATCGACTGGATACCAGACTACTTCGCTGATCAAATCAAAGATGTGGTTGTAATCTCTGATCCTGAGAGGACCAAGGATGTTTGTGCCATCATCCCTCTACTGGACGAATCAAAGTGTAGCGCGAATTTTTACGTGGTTGCGAAGCACTATCGCTTTGGGGTACTACAGTTTGATTCATTTTTTATCCTATTGAAGCTGATGAAGGAAGGGAAATAGATGTCTCCAATTAACCCTGCTTGCATACTGAGTTTAAACAGATGACTGTTGGTTTATAGATGCTATTGAGATTGTGGGTCTCTCTTAGGTTATTTTGTTAAAAATAGTGCCTGGGCGATTGGTGGGAGGTTTAAGACTAATGCTTTTCGTTTGATTGATGGAGGTATGGGATTTTGGGTTTTTTTTATTAGTGTGCTTGCTAAGATTTTTTAAATCTTATGCCTGCGTATTCCCGTTTGACAAAACAAGGAAATCAGAGCGATCGTAGTTCCTCCTATTCTATGGGAGGAAAAAGGTTGTTTTGGTGTCTTGTTCAAAGCCCAAGACGTGAAGCTAAAGGTGGTTTGTATCTTGTTCAAAGCCCAATATGTGAAGCTGAAGGGTCTATTTGTATCTTGTTCGAAGCCCAAGATATGAAGCTAAAGGGTTTTGACTTTAGAGAGAATTTGTCATCTCTAAAGGGGAGTTGTTGATGTTTGTATGCTATGAACAGGGCACAACTTTGATGCTAAAAGGTTGATTGACTCAACTGAGGTTTTCCTTATACAAATCCTAAGAGGAGGCTATTGACCCGACAAGAGGGTGCTTTTATGTGTCTCGTACGAAGCCCGAGAGAGAGGCTAAAAGGGATTGACTCAACAAGAGAGTCTGTTGTATGTGTCTTGTACGAAGCCCAAGAGAGAGGCTAAAAGGGATTGACTCAACAAGAGAGTCTTTTATACTCAACAAGAGAGTTTTTTGTATCTCGTACGAGGCCCGAGATGGAGGCTAAAAGGGGTTTGACTCAACAAGAGAGTCCTTTATACTCAACAAGAGAGTGATTTTGTATCTCGTATGAAGCCCCAGATGGAGGCTAAAGATGGGTTTGACTCAACAAGAGAGTCTTTTACACTCAACAAGAGAGTGATTCAGTATTTCGTACAAAGCCCGAAATAGAGGCTAAAAGGAGATTGAATCAATAAGAGAGTCTTTTATACTTAACAAGAGAGTGATTTAGTATTTCGTACAAAGCCTGAGATAGAGGCTAAAAGTTTGACTCGTCAAGGGAGTCTGAAAGGGTTAGCTCTGATGGGGAGAATCATTGTACAAGGCCCAAGAGGAGGCTATCTTTCCTGAGGAAGGATCATTATACAAAGCCTAAGAGGAAGCTATCCGTTGGCGACTGTTTCAGTTTAGTGACAGGTCCAATATGTTGGATGAAAGAGAAAATAAGTTCTTATATGGGTAATGTTGTACCTCGGGATTGATCAGAGGATCAGGGTTATTTCCTGTTCTTTAAGGAAATGGAAAATCCAAAGGGTATTGAGACTGTCCAAGTCTACGGGTGTTTTGAGAAATCGATTCTCAGGTAGTGAATGATCTTTGTATAATGCCCAAGAGCAGGCTGGTATGTTAAGAGATGAAGGTCAACCCATTAACAGGTCTGATACTTGACTCAGAAAGACAGTTCTAGCAAATTGATGACTAGATTATGTTCCTATACCTGTAGAGGTCTCTGGGTCCTTGTACTAAGCCCAAGAGAAGGCATGAGAGCTTTTAAGAAGCCGAAGGGTCCTTGTACAACGCCCAAGAAGAGGCGGGGATGCTTTTAGGAAGCCTGTGGGTCCGTAAACCCCGAGAAGTTCAAGACATGCTATTCACAGAGAATAGATCAAGCCAGGAAAGTTTGATATTTTGGAAGAAACTCAAGAGATGCTATTCACGGAGAATAGATCAACTCTGGAGAGTAGAGTCTCTTTGACAATTTCTAAGGGTGACAGTCTGAGAAAGGGTTCACCGAGAATGCTGCCTTTCACGTCTCCATATTGTTTAACCCCAAGAGGAGGGAAGACTGTGTCTGGTAATCCTATGGGGATCTAGTATTGTTTGTATTTAAGAGTGACCAACAGGGCTTTACCTAGTGCTAGACGTAGTTGCCGGGGAAAACTCTGAATAACTATACTAGTATTACACAGTGGATATTTGACAAGTATATAAAAGTTTGTGAAAGGAGAATTACAGTGAGCAGCCCCACAATGCAGTTATATATATATGAAAGCGGATAAAGAAACGGGTAAACACTTACTCGGTTGTAGAGCTTCCATGCTGTTTGGTTAGTTGTTCAACAAAGAAAGCTTTGATAACAATATTATATTCAAAATCAAAGGAGAAAGTGCTTTGAAAGAAATGTTGGGGCTTACAGCTCAAGGAGAGGCCCAAGGTTTTATTAGTGATTGCACTGTTGTTTTGAAATTGTACAGGGTCTTATACAAGTGACTGAGGCAAAAAAGGTTTTCTGTACAAAGGGATGGGTCTTACACTCTCTCAGTAGGCCCAAAGGTTTATTTTTATACAAGTGGTGTGGCTTACAGCTCAAGGGGTGGCCCTGGATTTCTGTTAAAAAAGGCGACGATCGCGCCGAACTTTTTGATGGTATCGGGACTTATACAATACACTGAGGCCCAAAAGCTTTTTATCTACAAAGGGATGGGTATTACATTCTATTAGAGGCCCAAAGAAGTTTTAAAAAGAAATGGGTCTTATAGCTCAAGGAGAGGCCCAGATGATTTATTTTAAACGGGCGATGATTGCGCCGAACGTTTTGAAATACAACGGGACTTATACGATACTTGAGGCCCAAAATGGTTTGTATTTACAAAGGATTGGGTCTTACACTCTATTAGAGGCCCAAAATTGTTTGAAAAAGAAATGGGTCTTATAGCTCAAGGAGTGGCCCAGATGATTTATTTTAAACAGGCGATGATCACGCCGAACGTTTTGAAATACAACGGGACTTATACGATACTTGAGGCCCAAAAATGGTTGTTTTTCAAAAAGGGTTGGGTCTTACACTCTTCTAGAGGCCCAAATGTCGTTATGAAGCTTTCTCAGATCCTCTTTCAGAGTGTCGATCTCTTCGCTCAACTCTCTGTTCTCTTCCTCGAGATCATCCATCTTTTTCTGACGATTGGCCCGAGTATTGTACGAATGAGACAGTTTGACTCTAGAACTGAGACGCAAACGTGAGATTCGTAGGTAAGCAGAATGCGTTTATGAGAATGATGAATGCAACTCTAGAGAGTAGAGTCTCTTTGATAATTTCTAAGGGTGACAGTCTGAGAAAGGGTTCACCGAGAATGCTACCTTTCACGTCTCCATATTGTTTAACCCCAAGAGAAGGGAAGACTGTGTCTGTTAATCCTATGGGGATCTAGTATTGTTTGTATTTAAGAGTGACCAACAGGGCTTTACCTAGTGCTAGACGTTGTAGCACCCCAAAATTTGCCCTCCTTACTTTAGTACTAACTGGCTTATGCTTCATTTGCATTTTAGCTAGGTCATCGGGTACATACATGCATATCATTTGGCTCTGTGGTTATGGGATCAAGGTTCTCTGTTCAAGCATCGTCAGGTTGCAACAGACATTTATTTCGTCACTCGACATATGCGCAAAGTATTTCTCCGGGTTACGTAATCAATGGGTCAGCAAAGCTCTTATCAAACATAATTTTTCATGTCAAGAATCTCAGAGAAAGTCGAAGTTTTCAGCCGATTCAGAACAGTTTGAGCAGAAAATCAGCTTGCTGTGCAAATTTGCAAAATTCACAACTCTTGCTCTGGAACTCGTTTTGGCTGGATATTCAACAGTTAGAACCGTCTTGGTATTCTCTACAACTTTTATGTTCGGCTCGGAAGTCAATTCATCAAGGAAAGTGGTGGGAATTATTTGTTTCTGGAATTTCGGTTTCGCTGGGTAATTGCGTCAGTGGTATTCAAAAGGGCTTAACTTCTGATTGGATCATCATTTCTGAGCTATTCCTATGCCAAAAAGTTCCATATTGAAATTATCTGCAACTTTTGTGTTTGGACCGAGGGTTGATTCTTTGAGGAAGATCTCCGAACGCGCGAGTTTTCAGAGTCGATACAGTGCAAAAAACAGTGAAAATAGTGCTGAACCGGTGTATTTCGGACACTAAAAAATTCATAACTCTCAGCTCGTTTATCGGATTGATGCCGTTCCGGTGCCTAAAATTTCGTTTAGATGTTATCTTCGTGCCGTGAATTCAGTTTGGGTCAGGTCCGAGCGGAATGACCCCGAAAATGTGAATTACCAGTGGGGTTCTTTGATGCAGTGCACTGTCTGTCAGATTTTGTAAAATTCATAACTCGGTCAATTTTCATTGGATTGCATCCGTTCTCGAAGAGTTGGTTCACAAATTTTATCATCTTCAAGTTCCAAGACAAGCTCGAGTTCGAACGATGCTCCGAAGATCATCGTTTTGGTTTATTTCGCAAAACGGAAGTGCTGAACCGATGAAAAAGGCTGAAAGTTGTTTCACGGGAAAATTTATATCTCACTCGTTTTTTGTCTGATCGCGCTCATCTTTTGACACGAGGTCACTGACTCATAGATCTACAACTTTTCTGACAAAGTTGAGTCGAGATTATGCTCCGAAGAGGTTGACCTCATCACGTTTTCGAGTAGCGGACACCAAATAAGCTGAAAAAACGACTTATTCAGTGACGTCTTGCAGCTTAAACATATCGATCGCACTCGATTTTGATCGTATGATGTCCGTTCTTTTTGCGTTACGACCGTGATTCAGAGGCGGACGATGTTGTGAAAGGCTCAGAGTCGAAATTTCTTGTCGAAGACGGTGTTATTTTCACTTAAGCCAAAATTCTACCTTTTGCCCTTCATTTTAGACTCCACTATATATTCAAAACTCTCCCAAATTTTTCTCTCAACTCTCACAAGATCAAAAAACCAAAAACTCATACACTCATTGGAGAGATCATCACGTGCTTTTGGAGGAGAACAAGAACTTGAACCCTAAAGCTTGTCACATTCGTATCTCTCAATCAACAAGGAGTTTTCAAGAAATTCTTTCTCCATCAGAATCCTTGGGATCTCTAGAACACAACCCAACCATCATTTGCGGCTAAAAGCAAGGATTAGGAGTGCATAGCTTCAGGTTAGTCACTTTTTTCATAATCACGTAACTCTCCTTTTAAGTATGCATATTGATGTGTGATGTCTGCTGATCATCCTGATATAATTTTTGTTGAGATTGGACGTGTGTATTGCTTGTATCGTGAGTTTGAATTTTTGAGCCCTAACCTTGTTTCGTTCGTTTTTTATTATGCACTTGTTGTTTGCAAATTTGGATTGGATATTATTAACCCTTGCGAAAATCTGGTCAAAATGGTATAGGCCTTCGTGTTTTCTGGGCACTTTTTGAATTGCAGGCACCGTGGGTGGCGGCCGGAGCTAGGGCTCCGGCGACCTGGGGAGTTTTCGGCCGGTGAGGGGGTCCAACGGAGAAGACATAATCCTGGCCCTTGATTCACTTGACCGTGTGGCCATCCTTGTGCCACGTTTTATTCCTTTTTATTTTTATTTTTGAATTTTAATTAATGATCACATGTACATTCCCCCATTGTACTAACCGTGTTCCACCAATTATTTTATTTTGTTTTGATTACTTTTATTTATGTTGACCAAACGTGGCACGTTGGATGAATCACACGGCTGGTAATTTGACAGCACATTAAAAAAGCATGTGCCTGGCACATGGGCGTCCTATGGTATGCTGATCAATCTCGTGTGTGTGCGTGTTTGGTAAGCTTGGTGTACCTTTCCATCATGACCTCTGATCTTGCATAATAATTGATTTGTTGACTAACTGCAGGACGTCTGATCAATCCAAAGGCCCATGTTCAGTCAACTCGTTGACTGAAGACTATTGTTCTTTTTTATTTTATTTATTATTTTTTTTTCGCTGATGGGCTGGACTTACTATCTGCTCCCCCACCTGAGCCCATTCCAAACTTTCAATGCATTTTATTTACTTTTTACACCCCCCTTGCATTTTTCATTTATTTATTTTATCTAGTTATTTTGTTTTCATTTATAATTATTAAAAATAGATTTTTACATTAAAAAATTACTAAAAAATTCATGCATCATATTTATCATTTTATAAAATTTTCCAAGTTTTATTTTTTATTTTTATTTTATTTTTATCATCTAAATTAATTATTTAGTTAATTTCTTTTTGCATTACTCATATCACGCATACTTAAAATCGTTTATTTTATTTCTCTGCATCCATAAAACATTTTCAATCCGTTCCTTTTGTATTCATTCACCAACATTTTGAAGTGCATTAAAATATTTTTCTTTCATTTTAAAAATTATTTCATATTGCATTTTGGTCCTCCTTTTTTGCACATTAAGTCATATTTCTCATATGAGCCTTGCATAATTGTTTGAGTGACTAACACCTTGAATTTTTGCAGGAGTTTTTGATATTTTGTTTGCCTCTGGTTGAATAATATTGATGTTTAATTTGGGAATTTTGGAAGCTATTTCTCTAATTATTTGATTACTTTCACTTGAGATCTGCTTGTATGTGTATTTCTGATCACGTCTGGTTACCTTGTTTGGAAAGGCACTTGTGCCATTGTTTTGGGGTTGTTTATTTGATTTCTTAATTCATGTTTGGATTTTTATCACTATTATATGCCATTGTTTGGTTTTCATTTGCTTTGACATTATTTATGTCCGTTTGGTACTAACCTTTTATGCAGGGGTTGAGGTAATTTCCTTGAGGGTGTGGATAGTCATCCATGTTCACCCTTATTCTTTCCTTTCTTTAGGCTTAGATTGTCGTCAAACCTCACTAACCGTAGGTCACCCATGCATGATAACATTAGGACTCTTAGTTCCCTTTTATAGTATCCTTTGTGTCTTCTCTCTTCTCATATCAAACTTCTTGAAAACACTTAATAATTATAAGGTGTATTGCGCACGAGCCTTAAGCGTGGGGAATGAGAAATGAGGGGCTTCCTCTCATCTTTCTAGAGTGCTTAGCGAGCGTCCTGTCTTGGGACGATGCGTTAAGTATTCGCCCCTGTGCCCTAGACTTTGGTGCAATGCAACTTATGAACTAACTTAAGTCACTTCTGTCCTAAAAAATACAAACAAACTTCAAACCTTTTTGTCCTTCGGGATTGTCAAACTAACGGCTATTTTCAAAAAGGGCACGTTACTTTCCGTCTGAGTCACAAACAGGCATCGACCCTAACTGCCGGACGCGGACTTAACGTCGCTCATAAAAAACACAAAAAGAACTTGGTCCGAACTACGTTGACTCTGAATTCCCCATTGCACAAAGGGGGTACGTAGGCCTAGGACGTTGACGTCCTACCGAGTCTGTCTTTGTCTTTCCCATCCCCGTCTTAGTACAGCCCTAGATGATAGGATAACTCACCCTTAGAATAGACAACAAGCGTGGATCCCATCGAGTACGATGGACGCGTGGGGTGCTAGCACCTTCCCCTCGCGTAACCGACTCCCGAACCCAGGTTATGGTTGCGACGACCATTCCTTTCCCTCTTCTTCAGGTTTATGCGGTGTTCCCTTTCCCTCTCTTGGGATAAATTTACACGGCTGGCGACTCTATTTTTCCGCGCCACTCTCGCGTTTGTACCTGGATGAAAATCTTTGGAGCGACAGACGTAGTTGCCGGGGAAAACTCTAAATAACTATACTAGTATTACACAGTGTATATTTGACAAGTATATAAAAGTTTGTGAAAGGAGACTTACAGTGAGCAGCACCACAATACAGTTATATATATATGAAAGCGGATAAAGAAAGCGGGTAAACACTTACTCGGTTGTAGAGCTTCCATGCTGTTTGGTTAGTTGTTCAACAAAGAAAGCTTTGATAACAATATTATATTCAAAATCAAAGGAGAAATTGCTTTGAAAGAAATGTTGGGGCTTACAGCTCAAGGAGAGGCCCAAGGTTTTATCAGTGATTGCACTGTTGTTTTGAAATTGTACAGGGTCTTATACAAGTGACTGAGGCAAAAAAGGTTTTCTGTACAAAGGGATGGGTCTTACACTCTCTCAAGAGGCCCAAAGGTTTATTTTTATACAAGTGGTGCGGCTTACAGCTCAAGGGGTGGCCCAGGGTTTCTGTTAAAAAAGGCGACGATCGCGCTGAACTTTTTGATGGTATCAGGACTTATACAATACACTGAGGCCCAAAAGGTTTTTGTCTACAAAGGGATGGGTCTTACACTCTATTAGAGGCCCAAAGAAGTTTTAAAAAGAAATAGGTCTTATAGCTCAAGGAGAGGCCCAGATGATTTATTTTAAACGGGCGATGATCGCGCCGAACATTTTGAAATACAACGGGACTTATACGATACTTGAGGCCCAAAATGGTTTGTATTTACAAAGGATTGGGTTTTACACTCTATTAGAGGCCCAAAATTGTTTGAAAAAGAAATGGGTCTTATAGCTCAAGGAGAGGCCCAGATGATTTATTTTAAACGGGCGATGATCACGCCGAACGTTTTGAAATACAACGGGACTTATACGATACTTGAGGCCCAAAAATGGTTGTTTTTCAAAAAGGGCTGGGTCTTACACTCTACTAGAGGCCCAAATGTCGTTATGAAGCTTTCTCAGATCCTCTTTTAGAGTGTCGATCTCTTCGTTCAACTCTTTGTTCTCTTCCTCGAGATCATCCATCTTTTTCTGACGATTGGCCAGAGTATTGTACGAATAAGACAGTTTGACTCTAGAACTGAGACGCAAACGTGAGATTCGTAGGTAAGAAGAATGCGTTTATGAGAATGATGAATGCAACTCTAAAGAGTAGAGTCTCTTTGACAATTTCTAAGGGTGACAGTCTGAGAAAGGGTTCACCGAGAATGCTACCTTTCACGTCTCCATATTGTTTAACCCTAAGAGGAGGGAAGACTGTGTCTGGTAATCCTATGGGGATCTAGTAATGTTTGTATTTAAGAGTGACCAACAGGGCTTTACCTAGTGCTAGACGTAGTTGCCGGGGAAAACTCTAAATTACTATACTAGTATTACACAGTGGATATTTGACAAGTATATAAAAGTTTGTGAAAGGAGACTTACAGTGAGCAGCCCCATAATACAGTTATATATATATGAAAGCGGATAAAGAAAGCAGGTAAACACTTACTCGGTTGTAGAGCTTCCATGCTGTTTGGTTAGTTGTTCAACAAAGAAAGCTTTGATAACAATATTATATTCAAAATCAAAGGAGAAAGTGCTTTGAAAGAAATGTTGGGGCTTACAGCTCAAGGAGAGGCCCAAGGTTTTATTAGTGATTGCACTGTTGTTTTGAAATTGTACAGGGTCTTATACAAGTGACTGAGGCAAAAAAGGTTTTCTGTACAAAGGGATGGGTCTTACACTCTCTCAAGAGGCCCAAAGGTTTATTTTTATACAAGTGGTGCGGCTTACAGCTCAAGGGGTGGCCCAGGGTTTCTGTTAAAAAAGGCGACGATCGCGCCGAACTTTTTGATGGTATCGGGACTTATACAATACACTGAGGCCCAAAAGGTTTTTGTCTACAAAGGGATGGGTCTTACACTCTATTAGAGGCCCAAAGAAGTTTTAAAAAGAAATGCGTCTTATAGCTCAAGGAGAGGCCCAGATGATTTATTTTAAACGGGCGATGATCGCGCCGAACGTTTTGAAATACAACGGGACTTATACGATACTTGAGGCCCAAAATGGTTTGTATTTACAAAGGATTGGGTCTTACACTCTATTAGAGGCCCAAAATTGTTTGAAAAAGAAATGGGTCTTATAGCTCAAGGAGAGGCCCAGATGATTTATTTTAAACGGGCGATGATCACGCCGAACGTTTTGAAATACAACGGGACTTATACGATACTTGAGGCCCAAACATGGTTGTTTTTCAAAAAGGGTTGGGTCTTACACTCTACTAGAGGCCCAAATGTCGTTATGAAGCTTTCTCAGATCCTCTTTCAGAGTGTCGATCTCTTCGCTCAACTCTCTGTTCTCTTCCTCGAGATCATCCATCTTTTTCTGACGATTGGCCCGAGTATTGTACGAATGAGACAGTTTGACTCTAGAACTGAGACGTAAACGTGGGATTCGTAGGTAAGAAGAATGCGTTTATGAGAATGATGAATACAACTCTAGAGAGTAGAGTCTCTTTGACAATTTCTAAGGGTGACAGTCTGAGAAAGGGTTCACCGAGAATGCTACCTTTCACGTCTCCATATTGTTTAACCCCAAGAGAAGGGAAGACTGTGTCTGGTAATCCTATGGGGATCTAGTATTGTTTGTATTTAAGAGTGACCAACAGGGCTTTACTTAGTGCTAGACGTAGTTGCCGGGGAAAACTCTAAATAACTATACTAGTATTACACAGTGGATATTTGACAAGTATATAAAAGTTTGTGAGAGGAGACTTACAGTGAGCAGCACCACAATACAGTTATATATATATGAAAGCGGATAAAGATAGCGAGTAAACACTTACTCGGTTGTAGAGCTTCCATGCTGTTTGGTTAGTTGTTCAACAAAGAAAGCTTTGATAACAATATTATATTCAAAATCAAAGGAGAAATTGCTTTGAAAGAAATGTTGGGGCTTACAGCTCAAGGAGAGGCCCAAGGTTTTATTAGTGATTGCACTGTTGTTTTGAAATTGTACAGGGTCTTATACAAGTGACTGAGGCAAAAAAGTTTTTATGTACAAAGGGATGGGTCTTACACTCTCTTAAGAGGCCCAAAGGTTTATTTTTATACAAGTGGTGCGGCTTACAGCTCAAGGGGTGGCCCAGGGTTTCTGTTAAAAAAGGCGACGATCGCGCCGAACATTTTGATGGTATCGGGACTTATACAATACACTAAGGCCCAAAAGGTTTTTGTCTACAAATGGATGGGTCTTACACTCTATTAGAGGCCCAAAGAGGTTTTAAAAAGAAATGGGTCTTATAGCTCAAGGAGAGGCCCAGATGATTTATTTTAAACGGGCGATGATCGCGCCAAACATTTTGAAATACAACGGGACTTATACGATACTTGAGGCCCAAAATGGTTTGTATTTACAAAGGATTGGGTCTTACACTCTATTAGAGGCCCAAAATTGTTTGAAAAAGAAATGGGTCTTATAGCTCAAGGAGAGGCCCAGATGAGTTATTTTAAACGGGCGATGATCACGCCGAACGTTTTGAATAACAACGGGACTTATACGATACTTGAGGCCCAAAAATGGTTGTTTTTCAAAAAGGGTTGGGTCTTACACTCTACTAGAGGCCCAAAATTGTTTGAAAAAGTTTGATGAGGGTTGAATTAATCAAAAACCCTAATTTGTTTTCAAAATGTATTTTAATTGAATAAAAAATTCAAATAAAATGATAAAAAATGTTAAACATGTGGAAAACAAATTGTGATCTTGGATTAATGTTTCAAAAATTAGGTTTGGATCCACAACATGATTGGAAATCACTAAAATTTGAAAAGTCAGGAGGAAAAAATATTTTAAATGTCAAAAACATTTAAAATATGAATTCTTTACAAAAATATCAAGTATATGAAATAAATAATATTTTTGGGATTTTTTTGGGAAAATAAAATATTTTAGCATTTTTGTGAATTATTAAAAAAAGAATCAACTCAAAATCATTAAAACTCAGAGAGAAATTAATTTTTGAATCAATTAAATAAAATCTCAAAATTCAAATATTCAAATTTTCAAAAAAGGCGCCAAGAACAAGGGCAAGAACACGCGCCACCCTCTGTTTCTGCAGATTTGCTTTTCTATCCAATCTCACTAAATACTTGATTATATCATGCAATCTACATATCAATCTACTCGTCTCAATCTCACGATCATGTCTATGGTCTTTAATTTCATTTATTTTTAACATGGAATAAGAAATCAAAGAGAAACCTCAAGAACCCTAAAATTTCCATGAAGGTTCAGAAATTCCATACACGATTCAAACAATGCAATTGATTGAGGGAAAACACTCCATGCATGATTATGAATATATGGCCAAATTATTGTGCAGCAAAAAATGCATGGATCATAGAGTTAGAAGAGCTCATGCTTACCTCTTGCAGCTGGTGATCATGTTTTGGGTTAGAGGTGTTACAGCTAGGTTCCAATGATGTGGATAGCTTCCCTAGGTGCCATGGAGTGTGTCTGGATGCTTGGAGTGGATTGAAATGATCTGGAACTTGAGATGGTACCTCAACTGCAAATTGTAATACCCCAAAATTTTCCCTCTCATCTTTCATATCATTTAGCATATACTTTCATTGCATTGCATTACATTCAAGTCATACATAAAGCATTCATCATTGGTTCAGCATAGGGCATGTGATCAGTCGATTTCAAAATATTTGAGCATTCA
Source organism: Lathyrus tuberosus (assembly GCA_022829125.1). Taxonomy (NCBI): domain Eukaryota; kingdom Viridiplantae; phylum Streptophyta; class Magnoliopsida; order Fabales; family Fabaceae; genus Lathyrus; species Lathyrus tuberosus. The sequence goes on from JALAZF010000253.1 coordinate 8,243,497, forward strand.
AAGCAAGAGAGCTAAAGCCTAAGGTCTTCAAGCAAGCCTCAAGAGTCTCTTATGTCTCATATCAACCCATTTGATCCCACAAGTCATTGGAAGAAGAGAATTCACCAAGAAGTTGGACAGTTCATCATCTCCTAGGAAAAGCAGTCCAAATCAGGGTTTTGAGTTCAAGCAGTTTCATGATAAAATTTTGGTTCAAACTTGATCTCAATGTTTTCTACATGATGTCAAGTGTCTAAGGATTGAAGATTACCCATTGGGTCATTTCAGAAGGGTTTCAATTGATCAGTTGCTTGAGAATCAAGAAACAGGAGAAAGTTAATTGTGCAGTGAAAAAAGTCAACTCCTGACTTTTTAAGGTCAAATTCATGGTCCTCAAGTCATATGTTCATTGGGCAAGATTTGATCAAGAAATGATGGAGGAATCATCAAAAATCAAGAATTGTACAAAGTTTCCATTTTTAGAAACTTAGGGTTTCCAAAAATGGCAAGTTTGGATCATTTTGCACTCCATTTCAAGGCATTCTTTCTTCAAGATAAAAGCTTCAAACTTCAGGCCTAAGTTGATCCAATCAAAGATCACATCTTAAGCTTCAAATCTATACCAAGAACTCTTCCATTGGATCAAAATTGAGGGAATTATGATCAATCAAAGTTTGGTAAAATCAAGGCAAAAAGCAAGTCATGACTAAGCAAAACTGGGCTGGCACGCAAGCATTTCATCAAACATGTGGTGTGCCAAATGTCAAGCCAATTTTATCAATGAAGAAGGTTTCAAATGAAAAAATGTTGAACACCAATCTTGTTCATCTCCATGTCCTATACAATGTTCATGTTTATCATTTTTTCATATGATCAAGGGATTGAGAGATATGAGAGCTCAAACATGGTGGTCTCACACTGAAATTCCATAGGCTCATGGCCAGGTCTGCAGACCAATCTCACACGCCCATGGTTCAGTTTTGCACATATGATTTCTTGGTCATCTTTATGCATATTAGAAGCTTCCATTCACTTTGATTCCAACATCAAACATGTTCCATTACATGTTCTTGATCCATAGCCACCAAAATCATCTCATTTCATGCACTATACTTTGAGAATTTCATCTTCAAACATCATCATCTCCATGGAAGTTGTGTTGCCAAAATAGAAATGATTGTGCATGATATTATCTGACTCATATCAGTTCACACGCATGTACTTCTCACACCAGTCATTCTTTGCTTCATTTAGACACACACCATCTTACACATACATGCACACATACCTTTACTATACATCAAAGAGGAAAATAGAAAAGTTCAAGTGGAAGCTTGTCCAACAAGTCTTGCTGCAGCATCAATACATATCATCACCCTTCATTCTAAAATCACCACCATAAACTAACATACTCCCTCATCACCATAGCAAAACTCACCAACTCGTGGCATAACTACCTTGGCTCATTCTGTTAACTCAAAACTCAGTTAACTCACTCACTTAACTCTCTTTCTAACTGTCAACCATAGTATGGTTAACCCTTAACCTCACTTATAAAAGCTTCCCTAACAGAATTGGCAAAGGGAACTCTTCATTTTTTCTCACATTTCACAAATCACTCTCTGAAAACTCTATCTGAATTCTCTCTCTCTTTGCATGAGTTCATCCACATTTCATCATCATCATCATCAATTGTTCATCATTGCTCAAGAACAAGCAAAAACAAGAATAATTCCTCAAGTGTAGCAACTTTTCCAGTTTGAATTTCCATCTGTTTTCTTCAAGATCTCAAGCATTAGAGCATTTATTTTGCTCTTTGGAAGATCAAGAGCAAAGGATTCTCCTCTCTGGTTTTCTTGTGATCTAAGTAGCTTCAACTTCAGGTTTGAAATTCAAATTATCTTACATGATTTCTACTGCTTAAGCTGTTTTTTAGGTTGATTATAGCTTAATAGAAGCAATGTGAATGATCCGGCTAGTGATAGGCACCTTAAGTGCTTAGATTCAAATTCTAGGGCAAAATGTTGGTGCTCGATTTTCTCTGTACATGCATGATCAGTGAAAAATAATTGTGGATTTGTGTTCTACGTGAGCTCAGCTTCATTTTGATGTGCATTTTGTAAATTTCTGGAAGCATGTGATACTTCCAGTCGCCGAAGATGGCCGGAGAAGATGACCGGAAGTCCTTCTCCGGCCGATGAGGGTTTTCTAGGGTTTTAAAACCAGAACATGTCACAGCCGTTAGATACATTCTGATCCTACGCTTCTCATGTTGCCAACACATAAATGAGACATGTGCCACTCGCGTGCCATTTTATTTGACTTTGACTGTGTGCATGTGTGCGTGTCCATGATATTTGTGATGTGCATTTCATCTCATTCGTTCATTTTGCTTACTTTCTTGATTATCTTGCTTTGACTTGATCCAACGCACATGATTGAGTCAATATTTGACTGCATTCCATAGTATGGACCTTATCTGAGCGCATGTTATTGGACTTGGATTAAATTGCTATTCGCACCACTCTGTCTGAGCCCATAGTGCACTTTGAACTAGCATTTTTACTTTCGCCACACCCCCTGACTATTTTCTTTACATTTTATTTTCTTTTTTATACTTGTTTCATTTTCTTTTATTAAAAATACCAAAATGCATCTAAAAATTCCATAAAAATTCCTGAACCATGTTTAGACATTTAAATACTTTTGTATTATTTTTATTTCGGATTTTTGTGAATATTTGACCATATTTTGTGAATTTCCTTTTATTTCTTTTTCAAAGTGATTCTCTCTTGACACATGAACTTAATCCATTTATTTTTCATGGTTCAAAAACCATTTTGCATCCAATCTTTTTGTCATGTCTAAACAACATCTTAAGGCATCTAAAAAAATTTTTTCTCATATTTTTAAAGTCATTTTACCGTGCATTTTGATGATCATCTTTGTGCATTCCTTTGCCTTGCTTCAATGTGACTTTGAACCCTTGTTTGAACTAGTTTCTTTTTGAATCTTTGTGTGAGCTTTTGATATGTGTTTAGGCTCTGACTTAGGTACTTTGTGACCTAATTTCATGTTTTTTCCAAACCTTCTTCTATTTTTTGCATTGCTTGATTATTATAGGTCACATTGGTGAATGTTCTCTTAACTTTTCAATCTTGTTTGATTAGGAGGCACTTGTGCCATTGTATTAGGACTTGTGTGATCATTTTATTGGTCATTTATTAGACATTACAGGTCATCCATGTTGGATTATAGGTAATTTGTCTTCATATTTTGGTTCATAAATGTTTGGTGCTTATGTGAACTAAGTTTGACCTAATTGTGTGCATCTTTTTCTATGTGCCTTAACATGTTTTGTGTGCATCTTTGTGACATCGTTATTGCATTCTAATATGATCAAGCATATCATACATTATTGACTTGCATCCATTCTTATTCATGTTCATGTTTCATCCTTCATTCATAACTTGCATTACAAGTGTGCCATCTTATGTGAACTTGAACATTGTTTGAACTTCTTTTCATCTTGTCTTTCCTTCTTAAATAATTTCACTCATGCTTTGTATGTTCATCCATTGACTTCCATATGCATTATAATATGTCATTCAATTCTGATCTTTGACATTTCTCCAAGCATTCATTCATGTTTGTATGCCATATGCATTCATACTTAATCCTTGTTTTATAACTTGAACTTGTTTGAATCTTTGGCATCTTTCTTGACATAGTTTGACATTGTTAGGTACCCTAAACCTATTAGAATACCCTTAGACATAGCTACTGACTTTAGAAGTCCTTGGACACTTAGGATCCTTTACCTTTAGACTTAGGCTTTGTTTGAACCCTAGTTTCATTTTATAGGTTGTTTGATGCCTAATTGTCTTCCTTCTTTCATTTATGCTTTCATATTCAATTGTTTAGATAACCTTTGCTTGTAGGGGCTAATGGTAAGTTGAGTGTGTGGATGTGCTTCCACACACACCTTCTTCCCTCATCTCTTTAAAGCTTTCTCTTTTGTGTTTGTGCAAAGCATTTTAATGATTTTCTTTGTTCAACTCCTTGCTTCTCCCTCTTGGTTCCTAACTCATCTTCTATCTTAGAAGTGAGTTATGTTACCTCTTGCTCTCTTCTTCTCTCTTCTTTTAGACTTAGGCTTCTAAACCACACTAAACCATTAGGAACACCCAAGCATGATAATATTAGGGTGAGTCTTAGTCCCCTTTAGTCTTTACCTTTGTTTCTTTTGAGTCTCTCTTCTCTCATCTCAAAAAAACTTCAAAACACCTAATAAAGGTTGAAACATCTTCGTGTGCCATGAGCCTTATTCCATGGGGGGGGGGGGGGGGCTTGCATATATTCCATCTTGGAATGTGTTGCAGGTTCTCTAGCATGATGTACAAGTCTTTAACATGAAGTGATTTCACAAACAAACTCAAAAACACTTCTTCATTTAAAAACAACAAAAACATTTAATAAAGGGAATATGCTAGTGTACTTAAGCCTTTAACTTTGGAAGTAAGTTTGAGGATCTTCCTCATACTTATTGTACTTCATCATCATTTCATTTTGGAATGATGTATGAGATGCACATTCCATTGAAAAAGACTTAGGTACACTTACCTATGCAAAACACTTCAAATAAAAAACTTCTAAAACACTTCAAACAAATAATAACGTCTTTCCTTCGGGAATTCTCTTCTCATCTCACTCACTCTCAACGTACGAACGTGCTTCTCCTCGTTCTCTTGCAATACGGTAACACACTCGATTCAACGAGCTTGCAACACCTGAGCTAGAACATTAGTCGTTCCCTAAAACACAAAAACAGTTTTCCCTTAGTCAGGGGAACTACGTCGCTCTGATTCTCATGTTCCCGATGAGATACGTAGGCAGTGGGGTAGGGCCCATTCGAGCACTTCTTTTATTTTCCCTACATTTGTTTCTCGTTCTTTCTCAGTTCCTTTTCGTTTATTACCCTTTGAGCAGTACTTCAAGCGTGGATCCCGTCGAGTACGACGGACGTGAAGGGGTGCGATAACCTTCCCTTCATGTAACCGACTCCCTTACCCGTTCTCTTTGGTTCGCGAGACCTCGTTCTTTCCTTTCTCCCGGGTTTGTGCAGCATTACCCTTCCCTTTCTTTGGGATAAAAATGTCTGGCTGGCGACTCTCTTTCTTTCTTCCGCGCCACTTTCGCGTTTGTACCTGGATGAAAATCCCGGGTAGCGACAGCTGGCGACTCTGCTGGGGAAAGTTGACCTCTTGCTGGTCCCTCCCTGATGCGAGTTTCTCCTAGCGCTTGTTTGTTTTTTGCTTATTGGGTGTTTGATTTGTGTTTGCTTTAGTTTAGCTTTACTGCTTTTATTTACAGCTTTATCGCTTTACTTTACCGCCTTTATTGCATTTTATTTATACCATGCATCACATATTCTGGACTATCTGGTTTCCTTTGGCGGGATGGGATTGTTACTGTGAGATGAGCCCATTACCCAGGCTCGAGTATACTTTAGGACTTAGAGTGGACAATCACAGGGCTCTCATGGTATTTTACCACGGGAGTAGTTGTGAGTTCCACAGCTAGAGTGCGACTTTCTTAGGACTATCTTGCTTTGAGGGTTTTCCTCATTCAGGGTATGACTTTGAAGGTTATGTGCATCTGGTGACCGATCATTGAGGACCTTAGTGGAAACATCCCTCTTTAGTGGTGACAGTGGCATACCACATTCTGTGGCAAACCCATTTGCACCCGAGGGCCCACTTTGGAACTTACATAGGATGGCCTTTATTTTGTGGTGAATCAGGCGACGATCTCTTTGTTTGGCGATAGCATTGTATCCTACGGGCTGAATGTGCTATTGCTTCTCATTCCGGGATCCGAATTTGAGGATCCTACCTTTTAGAACACACCTCTGAGATTGGGGGGATGTTTACAGGTTTGCAGGTAACCTTGACCTTCTACCTACCCTTTCTGTGTGGTTCTCATGTGATCAGTGATTTGGGTACTTTGTTATGGTATTCTGGATCTGGTTCTTTACTGGTGCTTGGGTCTGATATTCTTGATATGATGCTACACAGACACTTGGCTCACTCACAGTTGTTGCACCGACACTGCAGATTCTGGCTCTGATCACATGCCTAGTTGCATCGCTTTTCATGCATCATTAACATTTTATGTTTTTTTCTTTCCCAGGTCTCAGTATTGTTTCCGATTCCGGTGGGTATTTTCTCTATTTTAGATGGAAGGTCCTCTGAGAAAGAATAATGTGCATTACTGGTTTCCGAAGCCTAAAGTGGGACAGATCAAAGAATTGGCAGATTTAATGAACATTAACCAGCTGGATAGTTTCAGAAAGAGGTTTGGGGACATCTTGAGTTATGTGAGCCTTCTTACTCCAAATCAACATGATACTCTGCATACTCTCTTGCAGTTTTATGACCCTCAGTTGCGTTGCTTCACATTCAATGATTATCTGCTGGTACCTACCTTGGAAGAGTTCTCTGATATTCTGAAGATTTCTGTCAAGGATACTCCTCCTCACTACAGTTCGAAGAAGGTTATTCCTAACAATGTCATTGCAGAGGCTAGTCATCTGAGGGTATCTGTGGTTAAAGATAATGCCAAGGAAAAGGAGGGCAGTAAAGGGTTCCATCTAGACTTTCTGATTGAAGAAGCAAAGAAGAGTTTTGCTGATGGTGATTTGTTCACCTCTAATGCAATCTTAGCTCTTTGTGTGTACGGAATTTTCCTGTTTTCGAATATAGCTGGATTTATTGATATGGATGCAATCTGTATCTTTGTCAAGAAGAATCTAATCCCAACTTTGCTGGGCGATGTATACCATTCTGTGCATTATAAGAATGAGAAAAAACGAGGAAGATTGGTAGTATGCTGTGCTCCCTTATTCCATGCTTGGTTTTATAGACATTTGCCAAAGACATGAGCTTTTGTGGATCTCCGAGGAACTGTTAAGTGCTCCAAGAGGCTGATGGGTTTGACGATTGAAGATATAGTCTGGTGGCATCGGAAATATATGGTGGGTATACCTATTCTTATTAGTTGTGGAGCTTTTACAAATGTGCCTCTGGTAGGAAGGAGGGGAGGAATCAACTACAATCCTATCCTCGCGCTGAAGCAGTTTGGATATGCATTAAAAGAACCTCCGTTGGAAAAAGATGTGGCAGAATCCTTGTTTTATCTTGCCAAAGATGACGAACAGGTGTCATTTTCTATTGCTGAAGCCTGGAACACTCGGGTTAAGAAAAGTAAGATGGAGTTTGGGAGACCTGATCCTACGACTTATCCTCCTTACACTGAGTGGCTGAAGCACCAGGTAGCCGTCACATTGTTGCCATTCCCTGTCGAGCCTCCGTTATATCCCAAGGTAGTGGAGCTGAGGACCTCAGTGCCAATTGAAGAATTCCGAAAGCTAGAAGTTTTAGTTCAGGAACTCAGGGTTGAGAATGCGGACGTCACCAGCCTGTATCAGAAAGCTGCATTTGATAATAGAGGGTTGGAAGAGAAAGTCCACATTGCTGAGAAGATGGCTAAAAGCAGGAAAGAAGAACTCGAAGGGAAGCTGAATTATTTCCAAAGACGGGGCTTAATTGATAAGAATAATGCCAGAGAACGCCAGAATATCAAGAAGTCTTTGAAGGAAGCTAATGAGGCTATTACCTTGTGGCAACAAAAAAGGGCCGACGACCAGAAACGCCAGGACAAGGTAGAGGAAGAGTTTAAAGCTAAGGTTGAAGAATTGGAAGTTAAGGCCAAGACCTCAGATGAAGAATTGAAAGCTGCACATGCCCAGCGACGGAGTTACCGGGATAGTTTGAAAGAAAGTCAGAAGCTATTACAAGAAGCTCAGGCTGAAATAGCTGATCTCAAGATCCGGGCAGAAGTGAAGAAGTCCAAGACAGAGCCAGGCTATGGTAGTACTAATGGGGAAGAATTGTGTCAGAATATCAACACTTTGTACCAATCCTTCAGTTTGAGAGAACGCTTGATCAGAGGCCTGATTGAGGCGCCGGAAGATCCCGAGAATGCTGTGCTATTTGAGGAGGTCAAGAGGCTCAGTCTAGGGTTGCAGGATGTGGTGTTTCGTCCATTCTAGCTTTCATTATGTTGATGCTATCCGATTACCTACAGAATTGTAGTAGGAATCGCTGCTTTAATTTCTGAATTTGGGTTGTATGCTTTCAAATATTTGCCCAGACTCGGTCCCTTTGGGCTTTCTTCCAGTTATGATATGATCAGTATTTTCTCCAGTGGCTTTCCTGATATCACATCACTGTTCACTGACACTTGGTCACGACACCGCTTCACAGGGATCTACACATATTTATGCACTTGTCTTAATGATTATTTTTATCAACTGCTGTATCTCGTGTGTTATCTGAATGCTGCGGACTTCTGAAATACCGAAATCGGGGCACGAAAAGGCCTGGGAATAAAAAAAAACATAACATTGCATTGCATACATTTCATTTTTGCATTTTGTTTGCTTTTCAAGTACCCTATCTGGTTCTCATAGTTATTCTGTCAACAGGAAGCATTGCTACCGATCACACACATCGTTACTCCACACGAGGCAATCGAAACAGAATGGTTGATCAAATTCAGAATGATTTGGCTGAGATGAAGACCCGCATGGACCAGTTCATGGATCTCATGACTGGTATGGCACAAAACCAAGAGAGGTTAAGACTTATGGTCGAGCGTCCAGAGGTCACGCCGGAAGGTAATCACGTTGACAATTCACAGCCAAATGGTACTCCGACTCCTAATGGTAATCTGGTTACTGGGGCTGCCAGAAATGTTGGTGTTAATCCTCCTCTGGAAGATGTTCAGGAAGATCAATTCACCTTGCTGGATGCTAATATGAGTAATCCCAATGACAGAAGGTATGATGAGCTGGCTGAGAAAATCAGGGCTATGGAGTACAAGAACTCTCTAGGCATTGATGTTACTAATCTGGATCTAGTACCGGGGGTTAGAATTCCTCCAAAGTTCAAGCCACCCACTTTTGACAAATATAATGGCAATACGTGTCCCCAGACACATATTCAGGCTTACTTTGGAAGAATCTCAACCCACACTGATGACGAGAAGTTGTGGATGCACTATTTTCAAGTTAGTTTGGCTGGAGCTTCATTGACTTGGTACATGAAGTTGAAAAGGGTTGCTGTGAGAAGCTGGAAAGATTTGGCAGAAGCGTTTCTGAAACAATATCAGTATAATATCGATATGGCTCCCAACCGCACTCAGCTGCAAGGGTTGTCGCAGAGTGCTAAGGAAAGCTTTAAGGAGTACGCTAAGAGATGGAGAGAAATGGCCGCCCAGGTTCAACCCCCTTTGCTTGAGAGAGAAATGGCGGATATGTTCATGGGTACTCTGCAAGGGGCATTTCTTGACAGATTGGCTGCCTATCCGTCGACAGGATTTTCTGATATAGTAATTGCTGGTGAAAGGATTGAGAATTTGTTGAAACTGGGGAAGATTCAGGATGTAAGTGATGCTGGTTCTTCAGGAACAAAGAAACATTTTGCTAATGGGCAGAGAAAGACAGAAGGCGAAACAAGCATTGTGTACAGAGGACGGGGAAAGGGACGTTCTCAGGCTTATCACCAAGTGGATGCAGTGATAATTCCAACACTATCTGTTCAGCAACAACAGCCACAACAGCAGGTTCAACAACAACAACAGCGACCACCGTTCCAACAAAGGTCTAGGCAGAGGGACCGCAAGATTGACCCTCTTCCTATGACTTAATCAACATTGTTACCCCAGTTACTCCAATTGAAATTGGTCAAACTTCGTACCATGAGACCTCCTGTTGCTGGTAACTTGCCACCCAATTATGATGCTAATGCCCGCTGTGATTTCCATTCAGGTGCTCCGGGGCACACCACTGAAAAATGCTGGGCATTTCAAAATAAGGTGCAGGATCTGATAGATGCTAAAGCAATCAACTTTTCTCTACCTCCTAATGTTATCCAGAACCTTATGCCGAACCATGAAGAGGCAAATGTGCACGCCATTGAGGATGGAAAGAGGTTGAACTTGGTGATAGATATCAATCGGGTGAAGACTTCATTACTGGTAGTGAAAGATCATCTGTTGAAGGGGCAGGTGTTCCCGGGTTGTGACCGAGATTGTTTGGAATGTATGGGTCAAGATAATGGCTGTGACAGACTGAGGATTAGTTTGCAGAATCTGATTAGTGAAGGCTGTCTACAGTTTGACCGTGTTGTGAAAGATAATGATGAGGTGTCAACTATGATAATTTATTATATCCCTACTGAAATTCAGGTACCTGCAAGGGCAGCTCCTGTAGTGTTTATTGTGGCGAAAAGACCCAGCCCTGTTACCATCACGGTGCCGGGGCCAGTTTCATTTACCTCTGAGAAAGCAGTCCCATGGCACTATGGGGCGGATGTGTACCATGAGGGGGAAAAAGCAGGAAGTTGGAACATCGTCTAGTTCAAATGTTGATAATGTGGATGGTTTAGGTGGCTTTACCAGGAGTGGAAGGTTGTTTACTCCACAAACTCTTCGAAGTGATAAAGAAGTCGAGGCTGCGGCGAGAGTTAAAGGAAAACAAGTGGCTGAGAGTGTGCCCGTGCCTGAAGCAGATTCCAAAATTACCTTCAACAGCGAGGTAGAGGAGTTTATGAGAATAATAAAGAAAAGTGATTACAAAATCGTTGATCAATTGAACCAGACGCCCTCAAAGATCTCAATTTTTTCATTACTGATGTGCTCTGACACACACCGAGAGGCTTTGCTAAAGATATTAAAGATGGCTTATGTTCCACAGGAAATTACTGTCAATCAGCTCGAGAGTGTGATTTCTAATGTCAATGTCAGCCATGGGTTGGGTTTCACGAGCCAAGATTTGACTTCTGAAGGTAGAAACCACAACAAAGCTCCGCATATTACAATGGAGTGTAAGGGCGCGGTGTTGTCCCACGTGCTGGTAGACACTGGTTCTTCGCTTAATGTCTTGCCTAAGAAGGCGCTGATGAAGCTGGAGGTTGATGGATTGATCTTGAGGCCGAGTGATCTGGTTGTCAGAGCGTTTGATGGGTCGAAACGATTTGTATTCGGTGAAGTGGAATTACCTGTGCAAATTGGACCTCAAGTATTCAAGTCTACATTCCACGTGATGGATATAAAGCCTGCTTATAGTTGTTTATTAGGTCGCCCATGGATTCATACGGTCGGGGCTGTTACATCCATATTACATCAGAAGCTGAAATACGTGTTTGAAGGACAAGTAGTAACTGTGTGTGGTGAAGAGGACATTTTTGTCAGTCACTTGTCCACATTTAAGTATGTTGAGATGGATGGGGAAATCCATGAAACGCTTTTCCAGTCGTTCGAGGCAGTGAATATTGATAAAGTGCCTGAATCTTCTCCTACACCAGCTAGAGCCGGCACATCAATTTCGTCTTATAAGCAGGCCGTCGAGGTTGTTAGAGCAGGTAATGCCCAGGGCTGGGGCAAGTTGATCGAGACATCAGTGAAAGAGGACAAGTTTGGTATTGGCTACCAACCATCTCTGGATTTGGCTGCAAAGTACAAGGGACCCATCACTTTCAGCAGTGGTGGAATCATATATCCAGATCAATCTTGTGCGACTGCAGAGGATGGCATCGACAGTGTTTGTGACTTGGACAATTGGGTACGCCCACGTGTTTTAGGACAACAATTGCAAAACTGGTTCGCTGAGGAAATCATTCAAGTTACTTTTCAAACAGAGTAATTTTCTTTGTTTTTCTCTAATCATCATGCATGTTAAAATATTGTGCTCTACCCAAGGCGTACAGATTCATCTGTAGGGCCACACATTTTCATTTACAATTTTTAATCATTAATAAAGGACATTTTGCATTCAAATTTCGTTCCCTGTCTTTCATCTTTTATTTTTGCACAAAAACATTAAAAATGGCAATGTCTTGTTTTCTTTTTATTTTTCAAAAATAAATTCTAAAATAAAGCATGAACCCACTCGTGCAGACTTGATCCTCTGGATTCCACTGATAACGGTTCTGCTATGGCCATGTATGACTTTGACAAACCGATTTATCAAGCCGGAGAAGAGGATGAGGAAGACTGTGAACTCCCTGAAGAATTAGCCAGATTGTTAAAACAGGATGAAAGGGTCATTCAGCCTCATCAAGAGACCATAGAGATCATCAATATTGGTACCGAGGATACTAAGAAAGAGATCAAGATCGGAGCCAACCTGCAGGCAGATGTGAAGAAAGCCTTGATTGAAATGTTGTGTGAATATGTTGATATCTTTGCTTGGTCTTATCAGGATATGCCAGGGTTGGATACTGATATTGTTGTACACAAGTTGCTTTTGAGAGAAGAATGCCCGCCAGTCAAGCAGAAGCTTCGTCGGACTCGTCCCGATATGGCCAATAAAATCAAAGAAGAAGTTCAGAAGCAGTGGGATGCCGGTTTTCTTGCTGTAACCAGTTATCCTCCTTGGGTTGCCAACATCGTGCCTGTGCCAAAGAAAGACGGAAAGGTCAGAATGTGTGTTGATTATTGGGATCTTAACAGAGCAAGCCCGAAAGATGATTTTCCACTGCCTCACATCGACGTGTTGGTTGATAATACAACTCAGTTTTCAGTATTCTCATTCATGGACGGCTTCTCCGGGTACAATCAGATCAAGGTGGCACATGAGGATATGGAGAAGACCACGTTCATTACCCCATGGGGGTACATTCTGTTATAAGGTGATGCCTTTTGGGTTGAAGAACGCTGGGGCAACGTACCAGCGGACAATGGTAACATTATTTCACGATTTGATTCACAAAGAGTTTGAATGCTATGTGGATGTTATGATTGCCAAATCACGAACAGAAGAAGAACACCTGATTAACTTGAAGAAGTTGTTTGAAAGGTTGAGAAAGTTCCGTTTGAGGTTAAATCCGAACAAGTGCACTTTCGGGGTGCGTTCTAGAAAGCTGCTGGGTTTCATCGTAAGTGAAAAAGGAATTGAGGTCAATCCTGCCAAAGTGAAAGCAATACAAGACATGCCTGAGTCGAAAACAGAAAAAGAGGTTCGTGGTTTTCTGGGTAGATTGAACTACATTGCAAGGATCATATCTCACCTAACAGCCACGTGTGAACCAATATTCAAACTGCTAAGAAAAGATCAAACGGTCAGGTGGAATGACGATTGCCAAGTGGCATTCAATAAAATAAAAGAAGACTTGCAGGAACCTCAAATTCTAATGCCTCCAGTTCCAGGGAGACCTTTGATAATGTACTTGACAGTGCTTGAAGAGTCTATGGGTTGTGTTCTCGGTCAACACCACGAGACAGGTAAGAAAGAGCATGCTATCTACTACCTGAGCAAAAAATTCACTGACTGCGAGTACCGATACTCAATGCTTGAGAAGACATGCTATGCACTGGCACAGGCTGCTAAGCGACTGAGGCAGTATATGCTCACGCACACAACTTTGTTGATTTCCAAAATGGATCCAGTCAAGTACATTTTTGATAAACCAGCACTGACAGGCAGAGTTGCACGGTGGCAAATGGTTTTGACAGAATATGATATTCAGTATACTTCTCAGAAAGCCATCAAAGGAAGTATCCTGTCAGACTATCTTGCGCAACAGCTGATTGATGATTACCAACCCATGAAATTTGATTTCCCTGATGAGGACATCATGTTTCTCAAAGTTAAAGACTGCGAGGAACCACTCCCGGAGGAGGGGCCAGACCCTGAATCCAAATGGAGTTTGATGTTTGATGAGGCCGTCAACATGAATGGATGCGGAGTTGGAGCAGTTCTTATCACACAGAAGGGTGTTCATATGCCCTTCACTGCTCGAGTAACTTTCGGATGCACCAACAATGAAGCATAATATGAAGCTTGTATAATGGGGATTGAGGAGGTGATTAATTTGCGAATTAAGACCCTCGATATCTTCGGTGATTCAACTTTGGTAATCAATCAAGTGAATGGGAACTGGTACACGTACCAGCCACATCTGATTCCGTATAGAGATTATACGAGAAGACTGTCGACGTTTTTCACAATAGTAAAGCTGTATCATATTCCTCGAGATGAGAATAAGTTTGCTGATGCCTTGGCCACATTCTCTTCTATGATCAAAGTGCAAAGGTGGAACCATGTACCCAAGATTGAGGTGTCTCGTCTTGACAGACTTGCATTTGTGTTTGGTGTTGATGCAACGTCCGATGACAAGCCGTGGTTTCATGACATCAAGTGTTTTTTGAAAAGTCAGGAGTACCCGCCTGGGGCATCTACCAAAGATAAGAAGACTTTGAGGAGATTTTCTGGTAGCTTCTTCCTGAACCAAGATGACGTGCTGTACAAACGGAATTTTGACATGGTTCTGCTCAGATGCGTGGATAGACACGAAGCAGACCTGTTAATGCAAGAAGTGCATGAAGGCTCTTTTGGTACCCATGCCGGAGGACATGCAATGGCAAAGAAACTATTGAGGTCGGGGTATTATTGGTTGACAATGGAGACAAATTGTTGCGAGTATGCCGCAAATGTCACAAGTACCAGATTTATGCAGACAAAGTGCATGTGCCTCCGAATCCGTTGAGTTTCATGTCCTCTCCTTGGCCCTTTGCAATGTGGGGCATTGATATGATCGGAAAAATTGAGCCTACTACTTCAAACGGCCATCGTTTCATCTTGGTCGCCCTTGATTATTTCACGAAGTGGGTTGAAGCAGCATCTTATGCCAAAGTCACTAAGCAGGTGGTAGCTCATTTCCTGAAACGGGATATTATTTGTCGATATGGAGTGCCCGAGAGAATTATTATTGATAATGGTTCTAATTTGAACAACAAAATGATGGCTGGGCTGTGCCGGGACTTCAAAATTAAACTTCACAATTCTTCTCCGTATCGCCCGAAGATGAATGGCGCTGTTGAGGCGGCCAATAAGAATACTAAGAAGATTGTGCATAAAATGGTTGTCACATATAAAGATTGGCATGAGATGCTACCGTTCGCCTTGCATGGGTACCGAACGTCAGTACGCACGTTTACTGGGGCAACACCATTCTCACTTGTGTACGGTATGGAGGCAGTCCTACCGGTTGAAGTTGAGATTCCATCCCTCAGAGTCATGATGGATGTCAAATTAGACGAAGCTGAATGGGTTCGCGCCAGGTTTAATCAGTTGAGCCTTATTGAGGAGAAACGACTGGCAGCTGTGTGTCATGGGCAGTTATACCAACGAAGGATGAAGCGGGCATTTGATCAGAAGGTGCGTCCTCGGGTTTACAAAGTCGGATATGTAGTACTCAAAAGGATCCTTCCTCCTAGTACAGATCACAGGGGCAAATGGACTCCCAACTATGAAGGTCCATTCGTGGTTAAAAAGGTCTTCTCGGGCGGAGCCTTATTGCTTATAACCATGGATAGCGAAGACTTTCCATCCCCTATTAACTCAGACGCAGTCAAAAAATACTTCGTATAAATAGATCCGCAGGATAAAAAAAAAGAGTCCAGGCAAAAAATGGCATCCCGGCGAACCATAAAAACAGAATAAAAAGGTTCGGGCAAAAATTAGGGATATAAATAAAAAATTGTACACCCGGTAAGTTGAAAACCCGAAAGGGCAACTTAGGCAAAAAGGGGTATCCCGGTGGATTGAAAACCCGAAAGGGCGGTCCATGCAAAAGAGGGATTTAAGCGAACGATTGCGGTCTGAGTTATTTGTACTCCATCACCGTTTCAGCAACTGACATTCCAAAGGATAGGAATCGGTCCAATCACTCCTCAGAAGGCAAGGTCGGGGAGTTTTGAAGACATACTGGCTATAGCAGAATCGAAACTCAGTAGAATACCATTTTCACATTGCCATTAGGATAGTTTCTTTTCTCAATTTACAGCAATCTCCTCTTTCCAGGGTTTGCTTCCGAATGTATTTGCCGATTTCAGGCATTTTTCAATGAGTTGAATTTCAGTCAAAAGCTTCTTATTTTGTTTTTACTGCTTTGTTTGCAAAACATCCGAATTTTTGACAAAACATTGCATTTGAAAACATTGTGGCCTTACAATAACATGTGCAGAAAAACATTTAAAATCACTTTGAATATTGAGTAATCCTGGATGGTAGATTCAAACCACGCAATATCCATGGGGCATGTGTGCGTATTCTTTTGTTGCAGGCAACATGTACAAGCCTTCTCAAGAGCATGGGTCATTTCTTCCAGACAAGTAATCACTTATCCCTAAGTTCATGATGTTGGGGAAACCATATGCAGGAAAGGGTTTTCATATCACCCTTTTGTCAAAACTTTTACTGATTGAGTTCACCGTGTGATCGGCGACCGCTTACAACAAGATGAGATCAATGAGGCAAAGCTAACAAGGGATCGTTGGATCTTATTAAGTCGATTCTCCCTTTCAGAACTTCCAACAGTTACAAGCTTTTTGTGTCGATAACAGTTGCAAATTCCCCAGTAGAGTTGCTTCGCAGACCTCGCAGTTAATGTTCAAGACTCAGTGAGTGTCCAGGAGTTTGAAGATACCAACTCTTCTGTAAAATCCTCTTGGGACGATTTCTTTAGATCAGCCGCGTAATCTGGGGCAAAAGTGAGTTTGTGACCCTCCCAAGCATGGGGCATCGTGAAATCCCTCCGACAAGATGTGTTCCAGATCTATTATCTCCAGTAGAGTGACTTCCCAGTTAATATGACTAGCTCAAGTCTCGGCATTTGCTTAAGAGTTTAAAGATGCTTGGTCTTCTGTAAAATCCTCTTAAGGGGCATCCCCAGCACGAGACGCTTTGAAGCAGTTCTCCCCAGCAGAGTTTGTTGTAAACTCATTATCCCCAGTGGAGTCGTCAAGCGGAAGGTTTGCCTAGCGTGGGACATTGTGGCTCCTATTCTAAGCTCGACAGCTTTGTTCCCCAACAGATTACCGTGGGTTTTTGTGTTTTCCCAGCATATCTCTAGGGATTTCTTCCCCAGCATGTCGTAACAAAGTGTCTTCTAACCAGGATTTGCGTATCCCCGACGGAGTAGTTCCGATCCCCAGCAAGATCGTGTCCCCGGCAGTTTGTTCTCAGCAAGAAGAGATTGTAAATTCATTGCTTAGCAACCAGGGCTAAATACAGTTGTATCCCCACAGAGTTCAGCATTGAATCTTGTCAGTAATACTCCCCAGCTGAGTTGTTCTTTCTCCCCGCAGAGGGTTAGCAGATCAACAGAATCTCTTCCTCA
Organism: Lathyrus tuberosus; assembly: GCA_022829125.1. NCBI lineage: Eukaryota > Viridiplantae > Streptophyta > Magnoliopsida > Fabales > Fabaceae > Lathyrus > Lathyrus tuberosus. Next base: position 8,260,722 of record JALAZF010000253.1, read on the forward strand.
GCAGATCGTTAGTACATTCTTTCCCCAGCCAAGTCGAAAAGTTGTCTTTCCTCCAGCGGAGTTGCTATGATCAGAATTCATCCCCAGATAGATGAAATAATTCCTGGCAGAGTCATCACTTCCCCATATCTCAAAGTCCAATTTATTTTTGGCAAACGTGGCAATTTGGAGTAGACGGATTGTTCAGTCATTCTCCGGCAGAGATATTATCCTTTCAGGAGCTTCTGAGGTCAAATCATTGATCATTGTTCCTCAGCAGAGTCAGCAGGGATGTCTGATATGTATGCAGAGCATAATCCAGTGTTGAATTTTTGCAAAAGTCCACCCGCAGTGTGGCCAATCAGCAGTCAACTGACTTCATCCAAAAGGCATCTTTCAAAAGTCCACCCGCAGCGTGGCCCGTCGGCATTTGTCCGGTTTTATTCGAAAGACAAAGGAAAGTCCAACTGCAGATTGGCAAAAGTCCATCTTAGGGTGGCGAATCAGCAAAGTCCAACCGCAGATTGGCAAAAGTCTATCTTAGGGTGGAAAATCAGTAAAGTCCAACCGCAGATTGGCAAAAGTCCATCTTAGGGTGGCAAATCAGCAAAGTCTAACCGCAGATTGGCAAAAGTCCATCTTAGGGTGGCAAAGCAGGGTAAAGTCCACCCGCAGTATGGCCAGCCAGTAGTCATCTGGCGTCATTTAAAAGACATTCTTAAAGTCCACCCGCAGTGTGGCAAGCCAGTAGTTGTCTGGCGTCGTTTAAAAGACATTCTTAAAGTCCACCCGCGGTGTGGCAAGTCAGTAGTCGTCTGACTCCATTTAAAAGACAGTTTCAAGACCAACCGCAGATTGGCGAAAGTCCACCCGCAGTGTGGCAAGCCAGTAGTCATCTGGCACCGTTTAAAAGACATTCTTAAGGTCCTCCCGTAGTGTGGCGAGCCAGTAGTCGTCTGGCATCGTTTAAAAGACATTGTTAAAGTCCACCCGCAGTGTGGCAAGCCAGTAGTCGTCTGGCGTCGTACAAAAGACATTCTTAAAGTCCACCTGCAGTGTGGCCAGCCAGTAGTCGCCTGGCGTCGTACAAAAGACATTCTTAAAGTCCACCCGCAACGTGGCAAGCCAGTAGTCGTCTGGCGTCGTACAAAAGACTTTTTCCAAGTCCACCTGCAGTGTGGCAAGCCAGTAGTCGTCTGGCGTCGTACAAAAGACGTTTTCCAAGTCCATCCGCAGTATGGCAAGCCAGTAGTCATATGGCATCGTCCAAAAGACATCTCTCCAGTGTTATGGTTATTATCAGAGTTTTATCCAAGCAGAGTTGGTTGGGTTTATATCCCTTTTCTTCTTCTCCACAGAGTGCAAATTTTCTGGTTATTCTTGGTATTCAATTCCTCCATACCTTGAACGTCTGAAAGCAACCGCTATCATCCATTCAGGTCTACAGTGATTGAATAGGGGCAGCTGTAATACCCCAAAATTTCCCCTCTCATCTTTCATATCATTTAGCATATAGTTTCATTGCATTGCATTACATTCAAGTCATACATAAAGTATTCATCATTGGTTCAACATAGGGCATGTGATCAGTTGATTTCAGAATATTTGAGCATTCAAAGCAAGAGAGCTAAAGCCTAAGGTCTTCAAGAAAGCCTCAAGAGTCTCTTATGTCTCATATCATCCCATTTGATCCCACAAGTCATTGGAAGAAGAGAATTCACCAAGAAGTTAGACAGTTCATCATCTCCTAGGAAAAGCAGTCCAAATCAGGGTTTTGAGTTCAAGCAGTTTCATGATGAAATTTTGGTTCAAACTTGATCTCAATGTTTTCTACATGATGTCAAGTGTCTAAGGATTGAAGATTGCCCATTGGTTCATTTCATAAGGGATTCAATTGATCAGTTGCTTGAGAATCAAGAAATTAGGAGAAAGTTAACTGTGCAGTGAAAAAAGTCAACTCCTGACTTTTTAAGGTCAAATTCATGGTCCTCAAGTCATATGTTCATTGGGCAAGATTTGATCAAGAAATGATGGAGGAATCATCAAAAATCAAGAATTGTACAAAGTTTCCATTTTTAGAAACTTAGGGTTTCCAAAAATGGCAAGTTTGGATCATTTTGCACTCCATTTCAAGGCATTCTTTCTTCAAGATAAAAGCTTCAAACTTCAGACCTAAGTTGAGCTAATCAAATATCACATCTTAAGCTTCAAATCCATACCAAGAACTCTTCCATTGGATCGAAATTAAGGGAATTTTGATCAATTAAAGTTTGGTAAAATCAAGGCAAAAAGCAAGTCATGACTAAGCAAAACTGGGCTGGCACGCAAGCATTTCATCAAACATGTGGTGTGCCAAATGTCAAGCCAATTTTCTCAATGAAGAAGGTTTCAAATGAAAAAATTTTGAACACCAATCTTGTTCATCTCCATGTCCTATACAATGTTCATGTTTATCATTTTTTCATATGATCAAGGGATTTAGAGATATGAGAGGTCAAACATGGTGGTCTCACACTGAAATTCCATAGGCTCATGGCCAGGTCTGCAGACCAATCTCACACGCCCATGGTTCAGTTTTGCACACATGATTTCTTGGTCATCTTTATGCATATTAAAAGCTTCCATTCACTTTGATTCCAACATCAAACTTGTTACATTACATGTTCTTGATCCATAGCCACCAAAATCATCTCATTTCATGCACTATACTTTGAGAATTTCATCTTCAAACATCATCATCTCCATGGAAGTTGTGTTGCCAAAACAGAAATGATTGTGCATGATATTATTTGACTCATATCAGTTCACATGCATGTACTTCTCACACCAGTCATTCTTTGCTTCATTTAGACACACACCATCTTACACATACATGCACGCATACCTTTACTATACATCAAAGAGGAAAATAGAAAAGTTCAAGTGGAAGCTTGTCCAACAAGTCTTGCTGCAGCATCAATACATATCATCACCCTTCATTCTAAAATCACCACCATAAACTAACATACTCCCTCATCACCATAGCAAAACTCACCAACTCGTGGCATAACTACCTTGGCTCATTCTGTTAACTCAAAAATCAGTTAACTCACTCACTTAACTCTCTTTCTAACTGTCAACCGTAGTATGGTTAACCCTTAACCTCACTTATAAAAGCTTCCCTAACAGAATTGGCAAAGGGAACTCTTCATTTTTTCTCACAATTCACAAATCACTCTCTGAAAACTCTCTCTGAATTCTCTCTCTCTTTGCACGAGTTCATCCATATTTCATCATCATCATCATCATCAATTGTTCATCATTGCTCAAGAACAAGCAAGAACAAGATTAATTCCTCAAGTGTAGCAACTTTTCCAGTTTGAATTTCCATCTGTTTTCTTCAAGATCTCAAGCATTAGAGCATTTATTTTGCTCTTTGGAAGATCAAGAGCAAAGGATTCTCCTCTCTGGCTTTCTTGTGATCTAAGTAGCTTCAACTTCAGGTTTGAAATTCAAATTATCTTACACGATTTCTACTGCTTAAGCTATTTTTTTATGTTGATTATAGCTTAATAGAAGCAATGTGAATGATCCGGCTAGTGATAGGCACCTTAAGTGCTTAGATTCAAATTCTAGGGCAAAATGTTGGTGCTCGATTTTCTCTATACATGCATGATCAGTGAAAACTAATTGTGGATTTGTGTTCTACGTGAGCTCAGCTTCATTTTGATGTGCATTTTGTAAATTTCTGGAAGCATGTGATACTTCCAGTCGCCGGAGATGGCCGGAGAAGATGATCGGAAGTCCTTCTCCGGCCGGTGAGGGTTTCCTAGGGTTTTAAAACCAGAACATGTCACAACCGTTAGATGCATTCTGATCCTACGCTTCTCATGCCGCCAACACATAAATGAGACATGTGCCACTCGCGTGCCATTTTATTTGACTTTGACTGTGTGCATGCGTGCGTGTCCATGATATTTGTGATGTGCATTTCATCTCATCCGTTCATTTTGCTTACTTTCTTGATTATCTTGCTTTGACTTGATCCAACGCACATGATTGAGTCAATATTTGACTGCATTCCATAGTATGGACCTTATCTGAGTGCATGTTATTGGACTTGGATTAAATTGTTATTCGTACCACTCTGTCTGAGCCCATAGTGCACTTTGAACTAGCATTTTTACTTTCGCCACACCCCCTGACTATTTTCTTTACATTTTATTTTCTTTTTTATACTTGTTTCATTTTCTTTTATTAAAAATACCAAAATGCATCTAAAAATTCCATAAAAATTCCTGAACCATGTTTAGACATTTAAATACTTTTGTATTATTTTTATTTTTGATTTTTGTGAATATTTGATCATATTTTGTGAATTTCCTTTTATTTCTTTTTCAAAGTGATTCTCTCTTGACACATGAACTTCATCCATTTATTTTTCATGGTTCAAAAATGATTTTGCATCCAATCTTTTTGGCATGTCTAAAAAACATCTTAAGGAATCTAAAAAAATTTTTCTCATATTTTTAAAGTCATTTTATCATGCATTTTGATGATCGTATTTGTTCATTCCTTTGCCTTGCTTCAATGTGACTTCGAACCCTTGTTTGAACTAGTTTCTTTTTGAATATTTGTGTGAGCTTTTGATATGTGTTTAGGCTCTGACTTAGGTGCTTTGTGCCATAATTTCATGTTTTTTCCAAACCTTCTTCTATTTTTTGCATTGCTTGATTATTATAGGTCACATTGGTGAATGTTCTCTTAACTTTTCAATCTTGTTTGATTAGGAGGCACTTGTGCCATTGCATTAGGACTTGTGTGATCATTTTATAGGTCATTTCTTAGACATTACAGGTCATCCATGTTGGAATATAGGTCATTTGTCTTCATATTTTGGTTCATAAATGTTTGGTGCTTATGTGAACTAAGATTGACCTAATTGTGTGCATCTTCTTCTATGTGCCTTAACATGTTTTGTGTGCATCTTTGTGACATCGTTATTGCATTCTAATATGATCAAGCATATCATACATTACTGACTTGTATCCATTCTTATTCATTTTCATGCTTCATCCTTCATTCATAACTTGCATTACAAGTATGCCATCTTATGTGAACTTGAACATTGTTTGAACTTCTTTTCATCTTGTCTTTCCTTCTTAAATAATTTCACTCATGCTTTGTATGTTCATCCATTGACTTCCATATGCATTATAATATGTCATTCAATTCTAATCTTTGACATTTCTCCAAGCATTCATTCATGTATGTATGCCATATACATTCATACTTCATCTTTGTTTCATAACTTGAACTTGTTTGAATCTTTGGTATCTTTCTTGACATAGTTTGACATTGTTAGGTACCCTAACCCTATTAGAATACCCTTAGACATAGCTACTGACTTTAGAAGTCCTTGGACACTTAGGATCCTTTACCTTTAGACTTAGGCTTTGTTTGAACCCTAGTTTCATTTTATAGGTTGTTTGATTCCTAATTGTCTTCCTTCTTTCATTTATGCTTTCATATTCAATTGTTTAGCTAACCTTTGCTTGTAGGGGCTAATGGTAAGTTGAGTGTGTGGATGTGCTTCCACATACACCTTCTTCCCTCATCTCTTTAAAGCTTTCTCTTGTGTTTGTGCAATGCATTTTAATGCTTTTCTTTGTTCAACTCCTTGCTTCTCCCTCTTGGTTCCTAACTCATCTTCTATCTTAGAAGTGAGTTATGTTACCTCTTGCTCTCTTCTTCTCTCTTCTTTTAGACTTAGGCTTCTAAACCACACTAAACCATTAGGAACAACCAAGCATGATAATATTAGGGTGAGTCTTAGTCTCCTTTAGTCTTTACCTTTGTTTCTTTTGAGTCTCTCTTCTCTCATCTCAAAACAACTTCAAAACACCTAATAAAGGTTGAAACATCTTCGTGTGCCATGAGCCTTATTCCATAGGGGGGGGGGGGGAGGGCTTGCATATATACCATCTTGGAATGTGTTGCAGGTTCTCTAGCATGATGTACAAGTCTTTAACATGAAGTGATTTCACAAACAAACTCAAAAAATCTTCTTCATTTAAAAACAACAAAAACATTTAATAAAGGGAATAGGCTAGTGTACTTAAGCCTTTAACTTTGGAAGTAAGTTTGAGGATCTTCCTCATACTTAGTGTACTTCATCATCATTTCATTTTGGAATGATGTATGAGATGCACATTCCATTGAAAAAGACTTAGGTACACTTACCTATGCAAAACACTTCAAATAAAAAACTTCTAAAACACTTCAAATAAACAATAACGTCTTTCCTTCAGGAATTCTCTTCTCATCTCACTCACTCTCAACGTACGAACGTGCTTGTCCTCATTCTCTTGCAATACGGTAACACACTCGATTCAGCGAGCCTACAACACCTGAGCTAGAACATTAGTCGTTCCCTAAAATACAAAAACAGTTTTCCCTTAGTCAGGGGAACTACGTCGCTCTGATTCTCATGTTCCCGATGAGATACGTAGGCAGTGGGGTAGGGCCCATTCGAGCACTTCTTTTATTTTCCCTACATTTGTTTCTCGTTCTTTCTCAGTTCCTTTTCGTTTATTACCCTTTAAGCAGTACTTCAAGCGTGGATCCCGTCGAGTACGACGGACGTGAAGGCGTGCGACAACCTTCCCTTCACGTAACCGACTCCCTTACCCGTTCTCTTTGGTTCGCGAGACCTCGTTCTTTCCTTTCTCCCGGGTTTGTGTAGCATTACCCTTCCATTTCTTTGGGATAAAAATGCCTGGCTGGCGACTCTCTTTCTTTCTTCCGCGCCACTTTCGCGTTTGTACCTGGATGAAAATCCCGGGAGCGACACAAATCTGTCAAAGGCTTGTGCAGATGGCTGGTGATTTTGTGATTTTGGTGTTCCAGATGTTATGTGAGTGTTTGGATCACTTCTATATGATGTTTATGAGGTGTGTGTGTGATTGATTTGGTTGGAATAGCTCTCAAACTCAAAACCCGATAGTGACTTGCCTTAGAAGGAAAAATTGGAGTGAAGAAGGAGATTTTGAGGAAAGCATCTCTTTGATGGCTTTGGTGTACTCAAACTGAACAAAATTGAGCTCTATTTATAGTAGAGCAAGTTTTTTTTTGCTGCAATAGTGAATGGCATCTGCAGCAGAGGTTTGGCCAATGTTGAGCAATGAGAATCCCAGTCTCCTCTAGCCATTGACTAGAGGTTAGGGCACTGGTTGCTGGTCCCCTTGGTCTTGGATAAGTCTTGACTGAATTCAGTTGGGAAGGGATCAGTCCATGCCACCTTGGTGTATGCATTTAATGCTCCAATCCAAAATTGGAGTCTTGTCCCCTCTTTAGGGATTTCTAGGTTTGGCATGCTATTTTTGGTTCCAAAGACTTGGGAGGCTTGGGATCAGAGTTGGTTCCTCCTTGGTCCCCCCTTGAGGTGTTCAGATGGATAGAGTTACTTGTCATTTGAAAATTTTTGGCAAATCGAGCAAAACTCCAAAATCTGCCTTGCTTTGGCAGTTTTCAGCAAGGCATGTTGCCATTGTCATATCTCATGGCTCAAGTTGAGTTTGGTGATGTTCTTGGTCATTTTGGAAAGCCCTCCTATGATACAACAACTGTTTTATCATAGTTGGTTTTGATACTTTTTGGATCCAAGTGAAAAATGCCCCTACATTTGGAAAAAAGTGAAGGCAGATTCTGACTTAGTGAAAATTTCACTAAGTGTTGGAAAAAGTGGCATTTCATGTTTTCAGCCACTTTGATCATTCCATAACTCAAAATTCATAATGAATTGGAATGAGGTGTAGTTGAAGCTTTTGTAGAGGGCCATGAGTGCTACAAATCCAGCTTTGGATGGGGAAAAATGGCCTTGTGGTTTAGGAGTTATGATCCTCCAAAGTTGGTACCCTAGCCACTTTATTCCATAACTTAGAAAAATTTCTAAGTTTTTATGGTTACCCCTTTTACAAGTTATCCCACTTTTCTTGATTTTTCTTGATGAATGTTGATTCAAATCACACATTAACATCATTTTAGGGTCAAAGAACCATATTTGTGAAAAATCTCAAAAAGTCAAAGTTGACTTTTGTGCACAGTTAACTTTTTGTCAGATGAATTCCAAACTGTGCGATCCTCTATGAAATCAAGTCCTTGACCTAAATCAAACTTGATGGATTGATTTCATAGGTGTTATAGGGTGTATTGAATCATGTCCTAGGGTTTGGGAGCATGTCCTGGTCAAAAGTCAAAGCTACAGTTGACTTTTCCCGCGAAACCCTAACTGTGGTTCAGATGAAATTGAAACTTATTGCTCAAGCTTCTTGGATTAATCCATTATTGCAAATGGATTAATGTAGTATGTTAGAGACTCTCAAATCCTCCCTTGAGGTCTTGGCTCATGTTTTGTCCCAAAAGTCAACTTAGGGGTGAATTAGGTCAAGCAACCCTAATTCTTGATTTTTAGTGAATGCATCCCCTGAAGCAAAATTGACTTGATGATTGGGTTCATGATGTCCCTTGGGGCATCATAGGTTATGCTTTGAAGCATTGGCTCATGCCCAGAGGAAAATTTCCATCTGGAGGCCCTGGTCGACCAAAACCCTAATTTGGTGACATTGCCGATCTTGAGGCTTGATCCACTTAGAAGGTTGCAGCCTTGTGCTTAATCCTTGATGTGGGAGTCCTCTTGATCCTTTATGGATGTTTGAGAGGTCTAGAAAAGTTGAAGATCATGTCATTCCTTGATTGATCCTTTGTCTAAAGCTCTGAGAGGGCCTGAAACCCTAATTTTTTATAGTAGTGGATGCTCACCCATCTTTGGGGAGACTGATGAGGCATGATGGTTCATCCATATTGTGATGATGATTTGCACAATGATGGGAAATATTAGTAGTCAAAATTTGGGGTATGACACAAAGGTTCCTAGCCAGGAATTGATTGAAGTTACTTATGACAGTTAGAAAAATCAGAAGGCTCCTATAGTGATCTATTTGCCAGGACCATTACCGTATGAATCAGCTAAGGCAATCCCTTACAAATACGGTGCAACGATAATTGAGAATGGAAAGGAAATTCCATTACCCTCCGTCGTGAATATTGCAGACATCAGTCGAGTAATGCAGAGCGGTCGAATCTTCAACTGAGGAGTTGGAGAACCTAACAAAGAAAAGTAACTTCAGACAGAAGCTCCTGATCCACCAGTCGGTCAATCCAGTAATCCCGACATTTCAAAGAACGATGATGAGATGCTGAAGCTCATCCAGAGGAGTGAATACAATATTTTTGATCAACTATTACAAACTCCTTCAAAGATCTCAGTACTATCACTTTTACTCAGTTCTGAGGCTCACAGAGAGGCTCTACAGAAAGTCTTAGAGCAAGCCTTTGTGGAATAGGATGTGTCAATACGACAGTTTGATAGCATCATCTCTAACATCACTTCCTGCAACAACTTAGGATTCAGTGATGAGGATTTGCCAGAGGGGGGCAAATGCCACAACATGGCGCTCAATATCACAGTCAACTACCAGGACGATGCTTTAGCCAGTGTACTGGTAGACACAGGATCGGCCATCAACGTTATGCCGAAGTCCACTTTAATGCGACTATCGTTCAAAGGATCCTCGATGAGGGGCAGTGAGGTCATCGTCAAAGCATTTGATGGATCTCGGAAGGCAGTTATCGGCGAAGTCGACCTTCCCATAACCATCGGTCCTCACACTTTCCAAATCACTTTCTAGGTCATGGACATCCGGGCAGCGTACAACTGTTTATTAGAAAGACCTTGGATACACCAGGCTGGGGAAGTCGCTTCAACACTGCACCAGAAACTGAAGTTCGTCCAGAACGATCAACTCATCACGGTTAGTGGAGAACAAGCCTTGATCGTGAGTAACCTATCATTATCTACATGCATAGAACCCGAGGAGGTTGTTGGAACTCAGTTCCAAGATCTTTCGGTGAGCAACGACAATCAGTCAGACAAAGGAACATCGATTTCCTTATACAGAGATGCTCTCGAAGTGATAAAAAATAACAATAAGAAAGGATGGGGACAGTTTGTCATTCCTACTGATAACAAGACAAAGAAAGGTCTTGGTTTTTCTGCAACTTGTACCCAGACAGCTACTAATGATGAAGGTTTTCATCCCATTCAGAACTTCTTCCACAGTGGAGGTTTCCTTCACCCAGTGTCCCAAGAAGTACATACCATCAACAAGGAAGATTCCTTCGACACAGATGAGGAATGTAAATCCTATCTTAACAAGGACGGTTATATCTCCCAGGAAGAGGTGCCTACACTATCTTGCTATCCCGCACAGAGTCCGAGATTTATACCGAGGTCAGACGTCGAAATGATGTACAGAGATTGTGATCTGGAAGGATGTCGTGATCCGCCAAATTCATTAGAGGAAGACACTCTGATGAAGGACAACTTAAACCACGACTATTATGGTCCAATGGATAGCCTGCCTATTTGGCAGCCGTACCCAAGAGACTTGGGGCAAGAAAATCAGCTAAACACTGAAAATCAGTTGAGCATCATTGAACAGAATACTTGCGTCCCCACCATGTCATGGGATCATCACTCAGGTCATTCGGAAAACGTCCAGCATAACGATGAATTGGCAAAGCTTGCCGGACTAGAATTCATCAACTACGCTTTTCCCGAGGTCAACGTCATCGAGAGAGATGACTCCTCCAGTTCTACAGAAGTGTGGGACACCCTGGGACAACCAAGTGGAAAATACGACTATATGGTCAAATACACCGCTCCTGAGAGCTCTCGTATCAGGTCTGAAGGCATTCAGCCAACTGGATGGGGAGATCCACCTAAGAACACAAATACTCTGCAAAATACAACTGAGGAATCCTCCTACGACAATTCTGCCTGGGAGACAGATTCCAATGATCCTGCTCTGCCAGAAATCAGTGTTATTTCTAAAGACAAATCAAGGAAGGTACCAGACTTTGTGATTCACCGTGGAGTTCGCCACCAATGGGTTGCTGTCGATGTTCCGAAGATCGTTCATAAGTCAAAGTAATTGCCGTCTTTAACCTTTCACCCTGCCCAGGTGAAACAGATGTTTTGATAGGGCTCGCTTTCTGTAAATTTCCCTCTTCGCTTTGCCCAGAGCGACAGAGTTTTGTTTTATAGGGCTGTAGTTTCAAGAATCGACTTGTTCATAAATAAGATAATGTCGTTATGTAATTTCTGCATTAATTGTTGTTTTCTCTTTTCGCTTTTCTCAGAAAATGGTAATCCTAAAAAACAACTCAATAATAAAAACAAGCAGTAAAAAAAAATATAATACACTACACACACTCTTACATTTCCTCTATCTCTTCTAAACACGAATCATCACGTCATGCGGATTGCTTGTTTTAAACCTCGTTGAAACACGCGATCCGATGCCTTCTCCCAACTTTGAGTTCCCGGTATTTGGGGCTGAAGAAGAAGTTAATGACGAAATTCCAGAAGAGATCTCCCGACTACTCAGGAAAGAGGAAAGGTCCATTGAACCTCACAAAGAGCCGTTGGAAACGGCTAACTTGGGCTCAAAGGAAGAGAGAAAAGAGATCAAGAATGGGGCACTGCTCAGTCCAACTGCCAAAGAGAGTTTGACAAAGCTTCTCAAAGAGTTTCCCGATGTATTCGCTTGGTCCTATCAGGATATGCCAGGGTTGGATACCAGCATCGTGGAACATCATCTACCGTTAAGGTCAGAATGTGCGCCAGTAAAATAAAGGTTGAGAAGAACTCATTCAGACATGGCCATCAAAATCAAAGAGGAGGTCCAAAAACAGATTGACGCGGGTTTCCTCGCCACGTCAGAGTATCCTAAATGGTTAGCCAACATCGTACCCGTTCCAAAAAAGGACGGAAAGGTCAGAATGTGTGTCGACTACAGGGATCTAAACAAGGCTAGTCCAAAGGGCGACTTTCCTTTACCACACTTTGACATGCTGGTACACAGTACAACAAAGTTCAAAGTCTTCTCCTTCATGGATGGATTCTCGGGCTATAATCAAATCAAAATGGCGCCGAAAGACATGGAGAAAACTTCGTTCATTACCCCATGGGGTACATTTTGTTACAAGGTAATGCCGTTCGGTTTGAAGAATGCCGGGGCAACCTATCAACGGGCCATGACTACTCTCTTTCATGAAATGATATACAAGGAAATCGAGGTATATGTCGATGATATGATTGCAAAATCTAAGACAGAAGAGGAGCATGTGAACCACCTGTCAAAACTATTTGAGCGGCTGAGAAAGTACAAACTCCGCTTGAATCCAAACAAATGCACCTTTGGTGTCCGTTTAGGGAAACTCTTAGGGTTCATCGTCAGCCAGAAAGGAATTGAGGTTGATCCTGACAAGGTCAAGGCCATTCAAGAAATGCCTTCTCCGAAAACTGAAAAACAAGTCAGGGGATTCCTGGGACGTTTGAACTACATCTCCAGATTCATATTCCTCATGACTGCGACATGCGCGCCAATCTTCAAATTACTCAAAAAGAATCAGGATTGCGTTTGGACAGAAGATTGCCAAACCGCCTTCGACAGTATTAAGGAATATCTGTTGAATCCACCGATTCTATCACCTCCAATGGAAGGAAGGCCACTAATCATCTACCTCACAGTCCTAGAGGACTCGATGGGTTGTGTGCTTGGCCAACAAGACGAAACCAAAAGGAAAGAGTCTACCATTTACTATCTGAGCAAGAAATTCACCGACTGCGAGACTCGGTACACTGTGCTTGAGAAAACTTGCTGCGCTTTGGCTTGGGCAGCCAAACGTCTTCGCCAGTACATGATTCGTCACACTACTTGGTTGGTCTCTGAAATGGATCCAATCAAGTATGTATTTGAAAAACCTGCTCTCACGGGAGGAATTGCCCGTTGGCAGATGTTGTTATCAGAATACGACATCGAATACCACGCGCAAAAAGCCGTTAAGGGGAGTATTTTAGCCGATCATTTGGCTCATCAACCGATCGAAGATCAGGAATCAATCAGGTTTGACTTCCCAGATGAAGATGTCATGTATTTAAAGATGAAAGATTGCGATGAACCGCTACCCAATGAAGGGCCAGAACCAGGTTCCCAATGGGGACTAATCTTTGACGGAGATGTCAATCATTATGGAAACGGAATTGGGGCAATCGTCATAACATCTCAGGGTACCCACATTCCTTTCACCGCCAGACTTACGTTCAAGTGCAAGAACAACGAGGCCGAATACGAAGCTTGTATTATGGGTCTCGAGGAAGCGATCGACTTAAGGATCAAGAACTTGGACGTATATGGCGACTCAGCCCTAGTTATCAATCAGATCAAAGGAGATTGGAATACATACCAATCAGGATTGATTCCCTACAAAGATTATGCAAGAAGGTTGATATCCTTCTTCAACAGAATCAAGTTTCATCATATCCCTCGTGAAGAGAATCACATGGTTGATGCATTAGCCACCCTCTCTTCCATGATTAGCATAGGTCAATGGAATGACCTACCTAAGATCGACATAATGCGCCTTGAAAGGGCCGCTTACATCTTCACGATTGAAGCAGTCATAGACGACAAACCTTGGTATCACAATATCAAATGCTTTCTTCGGAAACAAGAGTACCCACCTGGGGCATCCAGGAAAGACGCAAAAACCCTCAGAAGGCTGGCAGGCAGTTTCTTCCTGAGCGGTGATACACTCTATAAGAGAAATTTTGACATGGTCCTGCTCCGATGTGTAGACAGACCAGAAGCAGACATGCTGATAAAAGAAATTCATGAAGGATCCTTTGGCACTCATGCCAATGGACACACAATGGCGAGAAAAATTCTAAGAGCAGGGTACTACTGGTTGACCATGGAATCCGACTGTTACAAGTACATGAGAAGGTGTCATAAGTGTCAGATATACTCAGACAAAATTCATGTACCGCCAACGCATCTCAAAGTTCTCTCTTCCCCATGGCCTTTTTCCATATGGGGAATCGACATGATTGGGATGATTGAACCCAAGGCTTCGAACGGACATCGGTTCATCCTGGTAGCCATTAATTACTTTACCAAGTGGGTCGAAGCAGCGTCATACGCCAATGTAACCCGACAAGTGGTGGTCCAATTTATCAAAAACAATCTCATATGCCGTTATGGTGTTCCAAGCCAGATCATTACGGATAATGGATCCAACTTGAACAATAAGATGATGAAGGATTTGTGCGCAGAGTTCAAGATCGAACACCATAACTCATCTCCCTACCGACCCAAGATGAACAGAGCGGTAGAAGCGGCTAACAAGAACATCAAGAGGATTGTTCAAAAGATGGTTGTAACCTACAAAGACTTATACGAGATGCTACCCTTTGCTCTTCACGGTTATCGAACATCTGTCCGCACTTCATCAGGGGCAACCCCTTTCTCTCTAGTATATGGCATGGAAGCAGTGCTCCCCATAAAAGTAGAGATCCCATCAATCCTGGTATTGATGGAAGCTAAGCTAACAGAAGCTGAATGGTGTCAAAATCGACACGACGAACTGAATCTGATAGAAGAAAAGCGAATAACGGCTTTATGACATGGTCAGTTGTATCACCAGAGAATGAAGAAGGCGTTCGACAAAAAGGTTAGACCTCGCGTCTTTAGGAAAGGAGACCTTGTGCTAAAAAAGATACAATCATTTCTCACTGATTCTCGGGGCAAATGGACTCCGAATTATGACGGCCCCTATGTGGTCAAGAAAGATTTCTCAGGCGGCGCCTTGAGACTTGCAACGATGGATGAAGAAGAATTTGCCTACCCCACGAGTGTTGATGTAGTCAAGAAATACTTCGCCTAAAAAAACGTCTCGGTGGATTAAAAACCCAAAAGGGCGGTCCAGGTAAAAATTAGAGACATGATCAAAAATCATCCCGATGGATTGGAAATCTCAAAGTACAATCCAGGCAAAAATTAGGGATACTGGCAAGTAACTACGTCTGACAGGGGCAAATCCCCCAGCAGCAATCATGCCATCCATCAGGAAAACTCCAGTCACGGTCATCTTCGACAGAAGCTCAGGATGTCCCGAATTCAAAGTTGGTAGAAGGATAATGGTCGTCATGTTTCAATGTAGCCCTTTTCCCTTAAATTACCATTTTCTAAACTTTGTAAATACTCTATGAAATCACGGGCTTGGCTGATTTCCATCCTATCAATAAAATTTGAGCCCTTGTGCTTTTGTTTGCAATTCTTATTTGTTTTAGCTTTACAGGACGACATTTTAATATGATAAACGATTCTTGAAATAAAACAAAAAAAAATTTACTTGTCAAAATTTTCTGCTTTTAAAATAAAGATGGCATTTCTTTTGACTGTTGAACATCAAAAGGACGTCGCTCGCTTCTCCAGAAGTAATCGAGCTTCAAAGTGCAGAATCAAAGTACTCCTTCTAAACCAGTGCGCCTGAATGAATGATTAGCTGTATCAGATGCGGCTTTCCCATCTGATACCCCCGACAGAGTTCTTACCTCCTAAGCCCGACCAACGGTTGTCCCCGCAGGGACTACTTCTCCTAAGCAAGGCAGAATTGCTATCGTGAACCATTGATACTTTTCATCTCCCACTGTGGCTGAGTATCCAGTCGTGTTCATCGACTAGTCTGTATGTCGCGTCAGTTTTGTCAGCATAAACATACATACATCATGCATTATTGATTTATATTCATATTGCATCACTATCACTCTAGTCGGTCTTATCTCGTCGTGATAACCGTCCTCTCAATCGAGTTGTCAGTTCTTTGCTCGTTAGGAAACGTTGGGGCTGAACAATCTCTCCTCCAGTTTATTTCTGGATTAGAATTAGCCCTCGACCACTTTGATAACTTGAACCTCTGAAAAACAAGAAGACCTTCGACACGCGTCACTCTTCACCATTGAAGATGATATCTTCGCTTTTCCGGATTAAGGAAAATCCCCAGAGAAAGCCTCTTAATCACAGATTCGGCAATACAGCAGTTTTTCTCTGAAAAATCCGCTGACGAAAAGGTCATCAGCACCTCAAAATTGGATCACATCATATGACATTTCTCCGAGAAGATCCCGAGAAAAGTATGATGTAACACCCTAAGCAGAAGACAATTTCTCAAGAGACTCGTTTCCCCAATAGAGTCGACAAATGGCGTCTCCAACGGAGAAGTTTGTACACCTCTACAACTCAGACGACTGGGTTCCCCAGTAACTCTGACAGCAAACTTTTTCCATCAAATGGCATCTCCCCAGGAAAATTCGGCGAGAAGTTTGAGGAAAACCGCTATGAATAGCGTCACTTGTCAAGAAAGTTTATTGACAAAAGAAACTTAGACCAGTTCCCTGGTAGGAAACCAGGATCGAGGGGAAGTTTATTTCAGAAACTGAGACCAGTTCCTTGGTAGGAAACTAGGATCGAGGGGAAGTTTATTTCAGAAACTGAGACAAGTTCCTTGGTAGGAAACCAGGATCGAGGGGAAGTTTATTTCAGAAACTGAGACCAGGTCCTTGGTAGGAAACCAGGATCGAGGGGAAGTTTATTTCAGAAACTAAGACCAGTTCCTTGGTAGGAGACCAGGATCGAGGGGAAGTTTATTTCAGAAACTGAGACCAGTTCCTTGGTAGAAAACCAGGATCGAGGGGAAGTTTATTTCAGAAACTAGGACCAGTTCCTTGGTAGGAAATCAGAATTGAGGGGAAGTTTATTTCAGAAACTAGGACCAGTTCCTTGGTAGGAAACCAGGATCGAGGGGAAGTTTTACCTTTTCTAAGCATCATCGCTTAGCAAAAGAAGATGAATGCGTAAGCTACCATTCATAACCGCCATCAGAATTTTGGGTATTCCGATATTTAATCTTCTTGCACCCCGAATGCCCGAATACCTTCGCCATTCACACCTTCGGGTCCAAGAAGATTAAATAGGGGCATCTGTCATACCCCAAATTTTGACCACTAAGATCTCCCATCATTGTGCAAATTATCATCACAATATGGATGTACCTTTATGCCTCATCAATCTCCTCAAAGAATTGTTGAGCATTCACTACTATTAAAGATTAGGGTTTCTAGCCCTCTCAGAGCCTTTAGACAAAATATCAATCAAGGAATGACATGATCTTCAACTTATCTAACCTCTCAAACATCCACAATGGATCAAGAGGACTCCCACTTCAAGGATTAAGCACAAGGCTGCTCCCTTCTAGGTGGATTAAGCCTCAAGATCGCCAGTGTCACCAAATTAGGGTTTTGGTCGACCAAGGCCTCCAGATGGAAATTTTCCTCTGGGCATGAGCCAATGCTTCAAATAATATCCTAATATACTCCAAGGGACCTCATGGACCCAATCATCAAATCAATTTAGCCTCAGGGGATGCATTCATAAAAAATCAGGAATTAGGGTTTCTTGACCTAATTCACCCCTAAGTTGACTTTTGGGACAAATCATGAGCCAAGACCTCAAGAGAGGATTTGAGGGTCTTTAATACACTATATTAATCCATTTGCAACAATGGATTGATCCTAGAAGCTTGATCAACAAGTTTCAATTTCACCTGAACCACAATTAGGGTTTTGATAAAATAAAAAGTCAACTGTGCATTTGACTTTTGACCAGGACATGCTCCCAACCCCTAGGATATGATTCAATATACCCTATAACACCTATGAAATCAATCCATCAAGTTTGATTTAGGTCAAGGACTTGATTTCATATAGGATCGCACAGTTTGGAGTTCATCTGATAAAAAGTCAACTGTGTCAAAAAGTCAAAGTTTGACTTTTTGATTTTTTTTGTCAATTATGGTTCCTTAACCCTAAAATGATGTTAATGTGTGATTTGAATCAACATTCATCAAGAAAAACCAAAGAAAGTGAGATAACTTGAAAAATGGGTAACCATAAAAACTTAGAATTTTTTCTAAGTCATGAAATAAAGTGGCTAGGGTACTAACTTCCAAGGATCATAACTTGAGATCCAGGCAACCATTTTGGCTGATCCAAAGATGGATTTGTAGCTCTCATGGCAATCTAAAAAAGCTTCAAACACAACTCATTCCAATTCCTCATGCATTTTAAGTCATGGAATGATCAAAATCACAAAAAGTGAAAATGTCACTTTTTTCCAACACTTAGTGAAATTTTCACTAAGCCAGAATCTGCCTTCACTTTTTTTCCAAATGTAGGGGAATTTTTCACTTGGATCCAAAAAGTATCAAAACTAACTATGATCAAACAGTTGTTGTATCATATGAGGGTTTTCCAAAATGGCCAAGAACTCCATCAAACTCCACTTGAGCCATGAGATATGACAATGCCAATATGCCTTGCTGCAAACTGTCATGGCAAGGCAGATTTGGGAGTTTTGCTCGATTTGCTCAAATTTTGCAAAGGGGAAGTAACTCTATCCATCTGAACTCCTCAAGGGGGGACCAAGGAGGAACCAACTCTGATCCCAAGCCTCCCAATCTTTGGAACCAAAAGTAGCATGCCAAACCTAGAAATACCTAAAAGAGGGACAAGACTCCAATTTTGGATTGTAGCATTTAATGGATGCACCAAGGTGGCATGGACTGAGCCATTCCCAACTGAATTCAGTCAAGACTTATCCAAGACCAAGGGAACCAGCAGCCTGTGCCCTAACCTCTAGTCAATGGCTAGAGGAGACTTGGATTCTCATTGCTCAACATTGGCCAAACCTCTGCTGCAGTTGCCATTCACTATTGCAGCCAAAACAAACTTGCTCTACTATAAATAGAGCTCAATTGTGTTCAGTTTGAGTACACCAAAGCACTACAACACTTGCTTTCCTCAGAATCTCTTTCTCTAGGCAAAAATACCTTCTTTAGCAAGGTAACTCTGAGTTTTTGAGTTAGAGAGCAATTCCACCATAGCTCATGATCCAAACACATCCAATATGTCATATCTAAGCTGTCTAAACTCTCACAAGTGACCTGTAACACCAAAATCACAAAGTCACCTCTCAAAACCTCAAAATAGGACTTTTGTGCATTTTTCAAGCCATGTCTTGATTCACTCACTTTCCAAACCAGATAAAATCTCAAACACACTCCAAATATCATCCTTGAACTGTCCCAAATGGTTTCCACACATCTGGAACACGATTTGAGAGAGTTGTTATTTTGGTCACTTTTGCCCCTTTTGCAAGAAAGAGCTCAAACTTGCTCCTGAGGTTTCCAGCTGATTCCAACCATCCTAAAAGCTTCTAAGAGATCATTTGAGGGTGTCCAAAGCATCAAATCATTTATGGAACAAGTGGCTTGGCAGATTGCACAAAAGCTCCAAAAAGAGGTAAGAATCACAACTTGGATTCTTTGAATCATGCTTTCTTTTGATGTCCATTGATCATGCATCTCTTCTACATGTTATATGTGTTGTGTTTGTACCAATTTATCATGTAATTCATGCTTGTACCAAGAGATGGCACAGAAAATGCAAATCATGGCCTATTTCAAAACCACTATCGGGTTTTTCAATAGGAGCATGATCTGAACAAAACACCACCACCATTGGATTCCTTGTGAAATTCTAGGCAGGATAGACCTAAATTTTGTCCCAATCCATGGAGAAATGAGAAAGTTATGGCCTTCACGTTTTCAACCAAAATCTTGCCTTGCCTTGCCTTGGGCCAGGCCAAAAGCAAGGCAAGCCTTGCATATTTGTGGTTGTGTTTCAATCAACGGATGTATCACCACCCTGGTGGTAAGGCGCGCGCCCTATACACAAGAGGTCTGTGGTTCGAATCCCCCTCGCCCCAGATCCTCTTTTTGCTATTTTTTTCACTTTTATTGTTTTTTCTTATTATTTTTAATGATTTGAAAAATTAATAACTCCCTCAATTTTAATTATTTTTTATTGGTTCTTTTTGCAAAAAATCACAAAAATGTTGAGCTATTTTATTCCACAAAAAAATTAAATTTATATTAGTTATTTAATATAATTAGTATTTTTGTGAATAAATTCATTTTTAATTATTTTTAAACATTTAAAAGTGAATATTTACTTTGAAAATCAAAACCAAATGAGTATTAATTCATCTTGTGATTAAAACCTCATTTTTCAAACCTTAAACAAAAATCACAAGTGGTTTATTCAAACTTATTTGGTATTTTTATCATTTTTATTTGATTTTCTTTAAATATTTACTTTTAAAAGAAAACAAATTTAGGGTTTCTTTGATTTTCACCCAAACAAAACTTTTAAAAACTATTTGGGCCTCTAGTAGAGTGTAAGACCCAACCCTTTTTGGAAACCAAAATGATTTGGGCCTCAGTGTATTGTATAAGTCCTGATACCATCAAAAAGTTCGGCGCGATCGTCGCCTTTTTTAACAAAAACCCTTGGGCTTCTCCTTGAGCTATAAGACCCATATTTATTCATTTTCAAACTCTTTGGGCCTCTAATAGAGTGTAAGACCCAATCCCCTTTTAACTAAAACCATTTTTGGGCCTCAGACATTGTATAAGTCCCTCCGCGTTAAAAGAAAATCTCGGCGCGATCGCCAGTTCAAAAATCAAACCATCTGGGCCTCTCCTTGACCTGTAAGCCCCATCACTGGTACAAAAACTCTTTGGGCCTCTAATAGAGTGTAAGACCCAACCCCCTTTGTAAATACACCACCTTTTGGGCCTTAGTCACTGTATAAGTCCCCATGTATTTTCAAAATCTCGGCACGATCGCCATTTCAAAACAAAACCCTGGGCCTCTCCTCGAGCTATAAGACCCATTCTTTAAAAAACCTTTGGGCCTCTAAGAGAGTGTAAGACCCATCCCTTTGTACATAAAAACATTTTGGGCCTCACTTATTGTATAAGTCCCTCTGTACAGTTTACAAAACCACGGTGCAATCATCGTTAAACCTTGGGCCCCTCCTTGAGCTGTAAGCCCCAACAATCTGTTCAAAGCACTTTCTCCTTTGATTTTGAATATAATATTGTTATCAAAGTTTTCTTTGTTGAACAACTAACTAAACAACATGGAAGCTCTACAACCGAGTAAGAGTTTACCCCATTTCTTTATCTGCTTTCATATATATATATATATATATATAACTGTATTGCGGGGTTGCTCACTGTAAGTCTTCTTTCACAAACTTTTATATACTTATCAAATATCCACTGTGCAATACTAGTA
The DNA here is from genome assembly GCA_022829125.1 of Lathyrus tuberosus. Classification (NCBI taxonomy): domain Eukaryota; kingdom Viridiplantae; phylum Streptophyta; class Magnoliopsida; order Fabales; family Fabaceae; genus Lathyrus; species Lathyrus tuberosus. The sequence continues at coordinate 8,281,846 of JALAZF010000253.1, forward strand.
TAGCTATTTAGAGTTTTCCCCGACAACTACGTCTAGCACTAGGTAAAGCCCTGTTGGTCACTCTTAAATACAAACAAAACTAGATCCCCATAGGATTACCAGACACAGTCTTCCTCCTCTTGGGGTTAAACAATATGGAGACGTGAAAGGCAGCATTCTCGGTGAACCCTTTCTCAGACTGTCACTCTTAGAAATTGTCAAAGAAACTCTACACCTCAGAGTTGATCGATTCTTCGTGAATAGCATCTCTTGAGTTTCTTCCAAATTCTCGAACTTTCCTGGCTTGATCTATTCTCGGTGAATAGCATGTCTTGAACTTCTCGGGGTTTGGGGACCCACAAGCTTCCTAAAAGCATCTCCGCCTCCTCTTGGGCGTTGTACAAGGACCCTCCGGCTTCTTAAAAGCTCTCATGCCTTCTCTTAGACTTAGTACAAGGACCCAGAGACCTCTACAGGTATAGGAACAGAACCTAGTCATCAATTTGCTAGAGCTGTCTTTCTGAGTCAAGTGTCAGACCAGTTAATGGGTTGACCTTCATCCCTTAACATACCAACCTTCTCTTGGGCATCATACAAAGATCATTCACTTATCTGAGAATCGATTTCTCAAAACACCAGTACACTTGGACAATCTCAATACCCTTTGGATTTCCCATTTCCTTAAAGAACAGGAAATAATCCTGATCTTCCGATCAGTACCCAAAGCACAACATTACCCATATAAGAACTAATTTTCTCTTTCATCCAACACACTGGACCTCTCACTCAACTGAAACAGTTACCAGCATAAACAACCTCCTCTTGGGCTTTGTACAATGATTCTCCCCACACTCTCTTGTTGAGTATAAAAGACTCTCTTATTAAGTCAATCACTTTTAGCCTCCATCTCGGGCTTCGTACGAGATACAAAACACTCTCTTGTTAAGTATAAAAGACTCTCTTGTTAAGTCAATCACCTTTTAGCCTCCATCTCGGGCTTCGTACGGGATAGAAAATCACTCTCTTGTTGAGTATAAAAGACTCTCTTGTTGAGTCAAACCCCTTTAGCCTCCATCTCGGGCTTTGTACGAGATAGAAAATCACTCTCTTGTTGAGTATAAAAGACTCTCTTGTTGAGTCAAACCTTTTAGCCTCCGTCTTGGGCTTCGTACAAGACACATAAAAGCACCCTCTCGTTGAGTCAGTCACTTGTTAGTACTCTCTTGTTGAGTCAACCCTTTTAGCCTCTATCCCGGGCTTCGTACGAGACAACAAATAAAAGACGCCCTCTTGTTGGGTCAATAGCCTCCTCTTAGGCTTTGTATAAGGAAAACCCCGGTTGAGTCAATCAACCTTTTGGCATCAAATCTCTGCCTTGCTTACAGTATACAAACATCAACAATTCCTTTTTCTTCATCTAATTGCTGTAAGCGGCAAGCCTCTGGATTATTTACATCCACGCCACTGTCCCTCTTTTAGCATGAGAAATTCCTAAGGAAAGATGACATTGCTCTACACTGAGTTAAAGTCTTCTCCTTCAGGTTAAAAATCCCTTATAAAGGAAATTATGGCATTGCTGGATTCACATATCCCAATTAAAGTAATTCTCCTTTATAATCAGTCACCCAATAGTTGTGATAAACAGACCAAATATCTCCCTTTAGAGATGACAAATTCTCTCTAAAGTCAAAACCCTTCAGCTTCATATCTTGGACTTCGAACAAGATACAAATAGACCCTTCAGCTTCACATCTTGGGCTTCGAACAAGATACAAATAAACCATTTAGCTTCACGTCTTGGGCTTCGAACAAGACACCAAAACAATCCCTTTCCTCCCATAGAATAGGAGGAACTACGATCGCTCTGATTTTCCTGAACGGGAATACGTAGGCATAAGATTGAAAAATCTTAGCGAGCATACTAATCAAAAACCCAAAATCCCATACCTTCATACATCAATCGAAAAGCACCAAGTCCTAACATCTTACCAAAAACCTCACAAATGGTCCAAACATTCTATTCTTAACAAAATAACCGAAGAGGGGCCCACGTCTTAATAGCATCTGTAAACCAACAGTTTTGACTGTTTAAACTTAGTATAATAGCAGGGTTAATTGGAGACATCTATTTCCCTTCCTTAATCAACTTAACAGGATACAAAAATGAATCGAACTGTAGTACCCAAGCGATAGTGATTCAAGACCACAAAAATCGCGCTACACGGTCATAACTGAAGAGGACAGAGATTTGAATTTTATTTTAAATTTAAAAATAAAATCCTATTAATTTAATAACCATTAAGCCCAAATAATCCGACATCTTTTATTTAAAACCAAACTATTATTTACCGAAATCATATTTAATAGATTAATAAATTAATCTAATATACATAGTGTTACAATGTCGAAAATGATGTGCCCAATTAACACAAATTGTTTCATAAAAGAAATAAAATTACTAAAGTTGAAGAAAAGTGTGCGATCTCCACTTTCATTCATATGATAATGACCTTTGTTTTCTTCTTAAAAAGGATGTTCTTATGCTCAACTGCCAAAACTAATATATAAAAAAAGAAAACGAGTTTTAAGCTATTGCTTTATAGAATTAGAGTTGAACATAAAATTCTTGGTAAGAGGTAGAAAAATAACTAATTCGTAAATAATTTATGTAAAAAAATAACAAACACAAATTAAATTAAGTTTAGAAACTTAATTCTTTGTAAGAGACAGAAAAGATAACTAATTCATAATTAATTTTCATAAGAAAAATAACAAATACAAATTAATTTAATTTTAAAAATTTTATATATGATTTTATTTGTGTGGAATGAATTGTTACATACTCCCCCAAGCTCTGTAGATATAATTTTATTTGATTGGAATGACTTATTACACACTCTATCAGCTTTTATTATAATTTTTTTTAATAAATTTATTGAATAATGAAAGTAATTGGGCTAAATATAAATCATCAGATGCATTATTTATCAAATGATTTTAAAAAGTTAAACATTTTCTTATAATAAGGACCAAAGAACTAGAGAGTAGTTTTTTTTAATTAGTTAAAAACTACTCTCTCCAAACTTTCTCTCGTATTGAAATGTTTGGTCAGTCCAAAACAGTTTACCCAAGTCATTTCCATGGCATACGAAGCTAGGATGGATGAGTGTACTAGAATGATACTATGAAATCGATGTATGGACCATTGATCATGCTTTTTAATATTTCCTGGATTCTTGATTATAGATTATGATGCCAATGATTGTCTATATATTGAGGGAGTGAGATGAGTTGCTCCTTTCGCTTTCTTCACTTGAGAGTGTTAATCTCTGTCTTCTTTGTCATTCTTGAATTCTTGCAACATTTCGTGTTCTTGGATCCTCTCTCATTCTCCCAATCTTTTGTTCAGGAGTCCTTTCTACCTTTTATAGGAGGAATATTATTACCCAATCATTGTTTCTCCTAACCTTTTGTTTAGGAGTCCTTTCTACCTTTTGTAGGAGGAATATTATTACCAAATCATTATTTCTCCTAGCCTTTTGTTCAAGAGTCCTCTTTGCCTTTCGCAAGAGGAAATCATTGTTTCTCCTAGCCTTTTGTTCAGGATTCCTCGTTGCCTTTTGCAAGAGGAAGTCATTGTTTCTCCAAGCCTTTTGGTCAGGAGTCCTCATTGCCTTTCACAAGAGGAAAACCATACCTTTTCTCTTAACCTTTTGTTCAGGAGTCCTCCCTGCCTTTCGCAGAAGGAATGTTCCAGTTACGATCATATCTCCCTCCTAACTTTTTGTTCAGGGGTTCTTCTTGTCCTTTCACAGAAGGAACGTTTCAACCAAATCAACTTCTCATAAACCTTTTGTTCAGGAGTCCTCATTGCCTTTAGCAGAATTTGTTCCGATTAGAGTTACGTAGTCGGTATTGACAAGTACACTTCTTTTCGTTCTGAAAATCCTGCGAATTTGTCTTCCATTTCAGGACTGGAAAAAGCATAGCATGCATTGCATATCATAGTATCTCCATCATAAAAGAAACCTTGTTTTCCCCAGTACAATCACCAATCCCCGGTAAACTACCAAAACAAATTCATGCATTATTTCATGCTCCCCAACAAGGCAATTTCCATCTCCCGTACATCATTATCCCCAACGGGCAAATTTTTGGATATTTTTATATTTAATCCTCTTTTACCTCGAATGTCTGAAAGTCGTTGCTATTCATACCTTCAGGTGCAAGAAAATTCAATAGGAACAATTGTCATACCCCAAATTTGTCCTACCTTTCCATTCAAATCTATATGGCTTACGCATCTCATATTCCTCATGTACATACCCTCCATTAGGTCATCGCATTTAACATATCATTCATCACATTTTGCATAACACAATCATTAGGTCAAGGTTCGATAATAGTGGATTTAATCGGTTCAAGTGGATTTTCAAGATGGATCTTATTTGGTAATTATTCGAGTTTATTTCCCATATTGGTGCGGATTATCTCTTTATTTGAAATTCATGGTTAGTCCGGGAGATTCAACTGATTGTCACTCAATTCAGAAGTTTGCTAAAATTCAAAGAAAATGGGCAAAGTTGAAATAAAAAGAAGATTTCATTCATTTACTGAAAATTCATGGTACAATGCTTATTACTTGAGATACAAGTTGAAAAAATGGATTACAAGGAAAGAGAGTAAAAAATTACATTAATTTGGTAAGGTTGACTTTTTTGGTCACTGTTGACATTTTGGTCAACTATTGACTTTCAGTCAACTTTTGACCATCGACTCGATTTTTATCCCCGAATTTTCCTAAACCAATCCCCAAAAGCACTTAATTCCATAGTTTGATTCATAAAAAAAGTGGCAAAAATCCAAAGTAAAATCAAAGTAACTTTAAGCCAATTTCAAGTTCTAACCAAGTGACCATTGACCTTACCCTTAAATTTGGTACTTATGCTTAACTCAAACATGTCTAGCTTCTAACTACCTTTAACTACCTATTTTAACACAAAACTATGCATTTACCCATTTGCCCTTAAACCCCCTAACTAACTTTTGACTTCCTTAAAGTTCACAAACTAACACAAAACCAAACCACTTTTTCATCAAACCTCAACCATTGATAACAATTAATCTAACGGCTAAGATTCGTGATCCGCAACTAACATTTGGATTAATTCCTAACCGTTGATAAGTAATGTAAGAACAAGATTTTTTTTTGTTTTTTTTAAAGTTGTTGATTTATAAGCATCAACAACTTTGAAATTACAAATAAATGCTGCTGCCAGGGAGTTGAACCCTGGACAGACAGCTTACACCCTTCTAACTCAACTAGCAATTGCCATTGGTTCTACATCTGCCTTTTGAGTTTGATGATAACTGCACATGTTATCTAAGAGAAAATTATGTATGCTAATTGCTACTAGAAGTGTACACAAATGATGATTATGCTAACACCATATGAAACTACTCAAGTGAGACATTATAAGTGAAACATAGTATCTTAGTTGAACTTGATGGTTGAATTGGAAAAAGCATTATATGCTCAAGAAAGGAGTACAAGATGTTGTAAGCTGAAGCTTAAACGAAGAATGCTCAATGGAGAAGAAGCTGAAGCAAAATGATGAAGAACGCACAACGACGCAACATGCTAAAGCCATGTGAAACTCATCAAGTGAAACATCAATAAGTGAAGCATAGTAACTTAGTTGATCTTGATAGTTAAGATGGAAGAAACATTGCCTACTCAAGAAAGGAGTACAAAAGCTTAAAGCTAATGATGAGAAGTCGCAGTGCTCATAAGAAAGCTTTTAAGCAATACAGAACTAGGGTGCTTTATAAACTCTTAGAGATTTATTATTTAGATAGTTTCTGTATTAGAAAGCAAAGATCTGTTGCTCAAATCTTGCTAAAAACATTTAGGTGTTCATGTACTTCATTTGTGTAATCATCTTGTAAGAAGCATATATAGTGCACACAAAAATCCTTGAAAAAGGTAATGTTCCTTGAGCGGTCGAATGATGACCAGAATGCTTGAGAGGGCCAAGTCGTGGTTGAGCGACTTGGAGGTTGATTCCTTGAGCGGTCGAGTGAAGACCAGAATGCTTGAGAAGACTAAGTGTGTTTCTAACAGCTTAGTGGATGATTCCTTGAGAGGCGAATGAATGCTAGGATGCTCAAGAAGGAAATGGAGGGTATCCATTGTGGTTTTAATCGTTGATGATTATTGGATTAAGTTCTTGTGATAAGGCGAAATCACCTGGAGGGGTGGACTGGAGTAACTTCGTTAACAGTGAACCAGGATAAAAATAATTGTGTTCATTTATTTTTATTTACAAGTTAACGTTATTAATCTTAATTCCGCAAAAGGGGACAAAAAGTGAAACCCAATTCAAACCCCCATTTCTTGTGTTTCTCAACCCTCGAGTAATGACTTGAATCACAATCCAAGGAACCACAATTAACCAAAAAATCTATATAAACTTTTTTTTTCTCAATTTTTGGGGTTAACCACTTTAAACCATTTTTTTTTTCATTTTTTCTCAATATCTATCACCATCTCTCATCATTCTCTTCATTCCCTAACCTTCACCAAAGTTCATCATCATCACCATCTAAAATTTCACATTGAAATTCTAGATTTGGTGGAACTCAACCACAAGCATTCAACAATAATCAAGCTTTAACAATTCAAGCATCATCATCCAAAGTTCATCAAATTCATCAAGACTCATCTTCTATGTCCTTTTATCATAAAAAACAATCATCAATTCTTCGAAGCTAATCGGAGATTATTCTTGAAGTTTTCCGTATTACACTCCGACGCGCCAAATTTCAACATTAACCGGAGCAAACCTCCGCTCCGTCGGTAATTCTTTATCACTTTCATATTCTTGCCATGAATTTTTGAATGCTTGTTGGTTGATTTAACTTAAGCTAGTGTTTTTAGAATTGCTTATTGGATAATCACTTATTCTCACATAAAACACATAATCTTGAAGGTAATAATTTTTCAATTCTCAACCGTTAATTATATGTGAATATACCATTTAAATCGATTTTTCGTGCTGATCATGAATATATAATTATTTTTTCGTTCCAATGCATATTTTAGTCGAACCGACGCATTCTTTAGTAAAAAATTTTACCCACTTTTTGTTTTTTTTCCAGTATAATTCGTAACTTGTTTCGTAATTTATAGTATATTTAATTTCTTTGTAAAATTCCGATTCCACCGATATATTAACTCGTCAAATTCGATTCCGTTGACCGCTACCAGAAACTTGTTCAAAGCCGGTGTTTTTTTCCATGTTACTACTATTTGGTTATTGTCACTTCTGCACTTTTTTTTTCAATTATTCTTATTATTTTTTATACCGCTCTCTATAATTATATGTAGTTGATTGATAATTAGTAGGTTTTGTTCAGTGGCTTTTTATCTAATTTTTTGTTTCAATGTTACATAGTGTTTGTGATTAGTTCTATTGCTGATTATACGTGACACTTAATCTAAATAATCATGCTAGCTCAAACTGTATATAACCTCTATGTTATTACAAAATTGTTTGCATTTTGGCACCCAACATATATGTTACCCAAATGCGAACGAACCGTGGCAAGCATTATATGTATTTCATTTTTTTTTTTTATTATTATTATTAGCAACATATCTCACTTTAACTATAATATACATTAATCTTAGTTAGCAAGATATATATACAGTAGTCTTAGGCTAGAATAAATATTCATTAGTTAATCTTAGTTAGGAAAATATAATTAGCTACTTAGTTAATAAATACATGCATTAGCTTAGTTGAAAAAAAATATTAATACTTTATCTTAATTAGAAATTCACTTAGCATAATTAGAAATTTATTCATTTAGCTTAATTAAATATTAATTCACTTTTCTTGGTTAAAATTAATACACTAGTTTAGGTAGAAAATAGTTCACACTAGGCTTTAATTAGCATCTTAATTGGGATTAGTCTTAGAATTGATTCTCAATTAAATTTCATTAGAATTAATTCTTTCACATCTATTATTGATTATACTTTAGTGCATGATCATAATTGTGAATATGTTTGATTTCTACCATGGCCACTTGATTGAATTTAGGGCATGGTTAACCATTATGTGCTTGTTTTACTTTACTATGCATGCTAATAAATAAGATAAAATCGACACGATAAAAAAATCTTTTCACAAGAATAAAACATCACTTGATCCAACATTAAGTGCCTTTTAAAATCAAAGTCAATCAAAAGCAACGCAAGTGCTTGATCCAACGTCAAGCACCTCTGTTGTACCCCAAATTTTACCCCTTAGACGTCATAACATCTTGCACTTGCATTTAGGTCTCAATCATCTATGCATTTGTTAACTAACCACAATGTCTTGCCAGATTGTTTCTTTTATGTAAAAGTTAGGGTTGGCACAAGAAAGATTATAAGATCAATAAGCCAAGCTCTCGACTCATTCAACATGATCAAGAGTTTCCCTCCATCAATAATCAAGTTTCAGTGTGCATCAATTCACGTTCACTAGGATCTCAAGGCTTAGAATGTGATTCAAAGGTTTCAAATGCATCTTTATGGACCATTCATATGATTTAAATGGCTCGGAAAGTTTGATCCATTGATAGTTGAAGAATTTGGTTCAATTGCTAAAAAGTCAACAGATGCTCAAAGTCAAAGTTTGACTTTTGACATTTTTTTGGTCAACTACGAACTTTTCGAGTCAATAATCAAGAAAGTGTGGGAAATAGTTGAGTTTGGTCAGATTAAGTCGAGAAAATCGAAGAAAGAAAATCATTTGTTCAAAAGAAACACAAAAAGGAATAAAAAATAAGGCAATGGCAAAATTGTAATTACCAATGGCAAAATTGAAATGATCAAAAAGCTGTTGAGGACCAGCATGAGCGTGAGGATCAACAAGTAAGGATCAGCAGCGTGAGGATCAGCATCACTCAATGGCAAAACGGTAATATTTGTGCATGCTTGGGGATCAAGGAAGGAATATGCCAAACGTGGACTCCAAGCAACGACATTTTTGTAATAACAAAAAGCAAGTGAGGATCAGCAGCGTGAGGATCAGCATCACTTAATGGCAATTTTGTAAATAAGTGGTCTTCTCATTTCACTACTAATGGTAGTTTCGTAATTACTGGTGGCAAACATGTAATTAGAAGCTGATACTCAGGGCAGTCCTGGTACTCAAGAATGGAGAGGATCAAGAATCCTATATATAACCCATTTGGTTTCTTCATTAGGGGAGGAGATTTTTTAGAGGATTAGGAAGATTTTTGAGAGGATGAAGGATTCATTCAAGGAAAATTCAAGGGAAATAGTCATAAAATCCTTCCAAATATCATATTCCCACTAAATCCATTGTCACATAAGAGTCAAAACTTCGAATCTCCCGATTTTTCCACTTCTCTTACATAAAACATAACTCATCAAATGCATTGAAACTCATCATTCCCACACACTCCTGGGGGCTCAGTGAAGCTGTAAACATCATCACATCTCATCTGGAAGTGCTCTAGAAGGTGCATTGGACACACTCCAATAGGTAAACCTTCTTGATTTTTGAACTCCATCCCTAAGGTATCATTTTCATCCATTCAAGTTACCACTGTGTTTGTCTTGAAATGTTGAGTGAAAACCCCATGAAAATGGGTATTGGTTGATCATATATGGTACTAAATTTTATTTATTTTCTTTTCAATTATTTTAATTTTCATCTTTATTTTAAATCAAAAATAAAAAAAAAAGCATTTTAATTATTTTCTTCTTATTATGATTTTCATATTAAAAAATCCCAAAAATATTTATTATTTTTGTATTAATTGTTTATCTTTGTTTATTTTTAACTTAAACCTTAAAAATCAAAGAAAACATTGCATTCAACCTTAGAACTTTTAAACCACTTTCATCAACAAACCATTAACCTTCCTAGGAGATAGCCATTAATCTCTTGTAACCTTTAACCCTTCCTTTAACTCTTCATAGAGATAGCTATTAATCTCTTCTCCATTTGCCACCTTTGGCTTTACATTTACAATTAACCTTGTCATAGAGATAGCCATTAATCACTTCTCCCTTTACAACCTTTAGCTTTTCATTCAAATCCTTTCATAAGAGATAGCCATTAATCTCTTCATCTTTACAATCAATCCTCACAAGCTTTGCTTTCAAGCTTTTCACCCGTAGTATGAACTACGATTGCTCTGACTTCCTATTAAGGATACGTAGGCATAGGATTGCGAGATCCTAGCAAGCTACCTTTTTCTTTTTCCACCTTTTTTCATTTACTTCCAATGCCTTCTTGGATTCCACCGTCTCATTTTTCAACCTTTTCATTTCTCACCCTTTTACCCCGTAGTGAGGGGAACTACGAATGCTCTGATTCCATTCCCGTCAGGACACGTAGGCACGAGATACGATGTCTTGGCAAGCATACTTTGTAAATAAACCCCTAGGTCTTTCCCTTAGCACATTTTCCTTAGCAAGCAAACAATAGATAACATAAATACTAACAAGAGGTTCCTGTAGAGTACTATAGATATCTAGGATGCTAACACCTTCCCCATGTATAACCAACCCCCGAACTCAGATTCTCTTAACTTAGGTTTTTTTGATCTTTAACCTTTCCTTTGGATAAATCAAAGACCGGTGGTGAATTTCAAAGATGTGTGATTCAAGTTAATTAATAGCTTGGTATCTGATTCTCATCGCAACAGAAAAATGACGACTTCACTGGGGATAAGACCCCCTAAGAGGGTTAAACCCACCTTGTTTGCATTTGTGTTATTTTATATGTTTGCTTGCTTGTATATTTGTACATATTTATATCTGTATATATATATATATATCTGTTTGTGCTTGGGTTTTCTGTATGCAGGGTTGTTACCTTGAGTGGCGAGGAAAAGTCCTATACCTGGACTTGAGAGTACACTTATGATAAGACGATGGTATATTCAAGGAGACTTTGAGGGAGTCAATTCCTGAAAAAGTTGACTTGAGACACCATCACTCAGTTTAGGCCCTCTTGAGAGTTTTAGTCATGTTGAACGAGTCTATTCGTGAAAACGTCACTACTCTCGACATAGGTGCCATCGATACTGAGAACCGTAGTTACCTCTAACCCCACTTGGCCTTTTAGGATGTAGTGCGAGGACTATGAGGGAGTTTATTCCCGAATTGGTTGCTACGCGATACTACACTCAGACGAGACTCTCTTGAGAATATTATTGACTACCAAGTAATTGGGAAATCGATAATATCCAAAAGATGAGTTGTCGACTATGGGAACTCTTTAGAACCTTGCTCTGCAGATACAAGAACCCTAGTACACAAGCGGTGATTGGTTTTTACCCAGACTCCATGCTGTGATATCGAACCCTTGATCCTGTTGCATGTGTTTTGCATCCTGTTTGCATTACATTGCATATCATTTGCATCTTTGCATGATTCTTTACATGCGTTTGTCTGTCCAGTTACTCATCTCCAGCTGTCTCTATATAATAGTGTTACCTGTGAGTTGTCAAGCTGATTCCTCAACACCGATACCGGACTAGAACCAACTACAGACACAAGATGTCAGAGCAAGAGGCACACAATGCTGAGGTCCGAATGGAAATCGATGACCTTAAATTAAGTATGACTAAACTCACTGAGATGCTTCAAGTTTTGATTGCTAGAGGAGAACCTCCCCAAAGAACTGTCATCCAGGAAGTTTCAAGTGTTGAACCTCCACCAGTTCAAATGCCTCCTTCAACTTGGTCCGAGTTTGATTTGCCACACAACTATTCTCCACCGATTGTATCTACTACTATGGTTGGTCAGACTGCTATGCCTGCATTCCAAGCTCCTATTTTCACCGAGCCCAGACCTGTGGTCCATGCTGTTCCACAGACGGTTCGAGCATCTTTTGAGAACCCCCTCTTTGAGTACAATGCTGCCAGTCTTCAGGGTGAAGAGCCTGAAGACTTTGTTGAGCCTGAAGTTGTCAGAGAGCAGTTTCAGATCATGGACAAAAGACTTAAAGTCGTTGAGGGTAATGACTCCTTTAATGTGGATGCAGACAACATGTGCTTAGTATCTGATCTTGTTATGCCTGCTAAGTTCAAAACTCCAGAATTTGTGAAGTACAAGGGTCATTCTTGTCCAAGGGCTCATGTGGTCATGTATCTTCGCAAGATGACTGCTTATACCAGAAATCAGAAACTGCTCATCCACTATTTTCAGGATAGTTTGAGTGGGGCATCACTCAAATGGTATATGGGTCTCGAGCAAAATTCGATTCATTGCTTCCAAGATCTCACAAATGCCTTCATGAAGCAGTATAAGTATAACCTCGACATGGCCCTTGATCGCCGCCAGCTGCAAAACATGACTCAACATGAGAAGGAATCTTTTAAGGAGTATGCTCAACGCTGGAGAGAGTTGGCTTCCCAATTTGAACCTCCTTTGGCTGAGAAGGAATTAACTGGAATGTTCATGGATACCCTGTCCCCGTTTTATTGGGAGAAGATGATTGGAAGTGTTTCCTCCAACTTCACTGATTTGGTTACTATCGGCCAAAGACTCGAGGAAGGTCTTAAGAATGGAAAAGTGTCAAAGGCTGCTGAATCTTCCAATACTGTGAGGAAATCTTATGAAAACTTTCAGAAGAAGAAGGAAGATCAGACTAATGCTGTCATGGTTGAAGTGAGAAGGCCTCGTCCACAACCTCAATATGCTATTCACCCTACTGTTGCTGCTGTTACCCCCCGTGGTTATTGTTCCCCGACCAGTTCAAGCTCCTCAACATCCGACTGCAGACCATAACCAATACCATAATAGGAATAAATTTGATCATATTCCCATGACATACACCGAGCTTTATCCTGGTATGGTTCAACAAGGTTTGATTACCACAAGGCCTATGCCTCCTCCTCTAAATCCTCTTCCAGCCGGCTATAGGGTTGATCTTCATTGTGAATACCATCAAGGCGGTGCAGGCCATAACTTGGAAGGTTGCTTTGCATTGAAGGCTAAAGTACAAGAGCTGATGAGAAACAAAATCCTCTCCTTTAAAGACAATTCAAATGTCCAAAGAAACCCTCTGCCAGGGCACGTCAAGTGAAGCTTCACTCGACTTCAGCTTGGTTACTTCTTAAAGACAGGGACAGCTCATCCTTATGTTTAACTAGTCACGAGGCCTTGTTTCTTGTTGTTTGCATTTTCCTTATTTGTAATAGTTGTTTTCTTTCAACTATGTTTTTACTTTCATGATTAATGAAATGAGCATTGCAACTTTTGATTCAATTCATTTGTGTTTGCTATTTACATCTCTATGCTTCTTCTTTCAAAAAAAAATTCTCTTGTCCACTTTCTTTTGATTATGCAAAGATTGGAGGGAGGATGATGAAAACTTTATACTCATAATTTCTGTTGGTATGCTTTCAAATCAAAACTTTGCTGACGATGTAAGGCATTGTTTCAATCCCTAAGCACTGGAGAAATAAGGAAGATAATCCCTCGTCAACCCCTTTGAGCCTTGAAGTAGGAGTTTCTTTTCTTTACAAATAATAACCCGCAATTCTTAACCTGGGGCAGGGTAGTTCTCAGTTAACTTGATTGTGTATTCAAATGCAAGATTTTCACGCAAGACGCCTTTCAACAAAAGGTTGCATTTACAATTTTCCTTCGCACACAGCAAGTAAGTGTCGAAGATGTCTTTCAAGTCAAACGCCAATGATGGTTCACTGTAATCATTAAGCCAGACGTTCACAACATTTCAAATCTTCCAAATTAAAAGAATAAATACAGTACAAGTTGTTCCCAGAGTGAAAAATGAAGAAGGATCGTCAAGAAATCCTTACCCAAAGAATGGGCCGAGTCCATTTCGAGGCAAAAGAAAGATAGGAAGCTCAAGACCTTACTTTATACAAAAAAAAAGAAAAGTTTGTATGACAACCAAAAGTTGTAAGGAAGCAGTGACTGCCATCTTAAGTCCATTGAATTTTGAACCATCATCATCGCTATCATCAGTGCGATTCCTAACCTATGGGAGCCTGAGTGCATAGTCTGAGTTAACTGAGCATAGGATTGGAAGTTCATCACGTAGATTGGGATGGCACAAATAAACTTTGAGCCTTTATCCTCTGTTTCTTAAAACGTGAACCAGGCCACGTTATAACCCTCAAAAGACCTAACTGAAGCAGGGTTATTTTGAAAGCATACTACAGCAAGGTTGCATACACTGACTCCCAAAGATCTTTGCAGATCATCTGTTTTGGCATCATACCTTTTACTTTGAATGTCTTAAACCGCCGTGTTCAGACCAATGACTCATTTTGTTTTGCATCTTTCAAAAATGATTTTGATTTCAATAGTTGCATGAACTCTAAAATTACCATGTTTGTACAAATACTTTTGTTTGCAAAATGGCTTTCCTCTCAAGGAATTTTCAAACAATTAAGAAACTTGGTCGGTGATCCTATCAGGGGCAAGTTCTTTCCGAATCCTGTTGAAGAATCAGTTCAAGATTTGTTGTTCAGGGGCAATTCCTTCTCAGAGTTAGTTTATCCAGACTTTTCAAGACTCAGACTGGGGCAAGCTTTCCAAAGAGCACCGTGAAACGGTTAGTTACAGAATCAGACAAACTGAAGCAATGATCAGTTCATCTACAACAAGACAGCTAATCTAGGGCAGTTTATTTGAAGAATCCCCAAGCAGCTCTTTATCCTTCTTACAAGGATCATCACTTGATACAATTTACCAGTGTGGCAGAGATGTGTCCAGCAGTAGCATCTCTAGTCCCCAAGCAGAATGACAGTGATATCCGTGTTGAGGAATCAGTCTTCCAGTCTTGTCTTCTCACCAAAAGAGTCGAGCTGTGTCGTCAGCATCTGCATTTGCATGGCATAATTCATATACCATATGCATATCATGGGTGTTTCATCCTCATTTGTATTTTGTCCGAGGTCGCATCGTTATCCACATCTCACCTTGTGGTCAAAGTCTAACTTACTTGGCGCCTACCAAAGTGTTATCCGTCCTTTCATTCAGTGTCATTCCTGAATGTTGTCGTTTCCTTGTACATCTAGTCCTGTTGTTAGATGTTTGTCTTCTTTCACTCCAGTGCTATTCCTGGATCTTTATATTCTCTCACTCTAGTGCCATTCCAGGATGTCCGTCTCTTGTGGTCTCCAGTGTCATTCCTGGATATCTCATTCCACTTGTTTCTCCCAGTACTATTCTTGGAAGTTTTGCCTGTCCTCTGTAACCCCATCAAATTTGGTTAGATACTTTCAGTGTCATTCCTGAAAGTTCACAGTCATATAATGCTGTCTTGGATACTGTGATTCCTTTTATCCAATGCTTTCTTGGATTTCACCTTTTTGTTCACATTCATCCAATGCTTTCTTGGATATTGTGATTTCCTTTTATCCAATGCTTTCTTGGGTATCTCCTTGTTCGTTCAATACTTTCTTGGACGTTGTGGTTTATCCAATGCCTTCTTGAATTTCACCTTTTGTCTCAATTGCATATGATGCCTTCTCAGATAGTTTGAGTTTACCTTTCATTCAAAGCCACTATTGAATGTCTGGTGTCTGTTTGTCCAATGCTTTCTTGGATCCTTACCTTGTTCACTTTATCTAAAGTCATTATTAGATATTGTGATTTATACCTTTCGTTCAAAACCATTATTGAATGTCTGGTGACTGTTTGTCCAATGCTTTCTTGGATCCTTACTTTGTTCACTTTATCTAAAGCCATTATTAGATATTGTGATTTATACCTTTCGTTCAAAGCCATTATTGGATATCTTGTGTCTTTCTGTCCAATGCTTTCTTGGATTACCCTGTTTATCTCATTCTCTTCTGACGCCTTCTCAGATATTATGAGCATACCTTTCATTCAAAGCCATTATTGGATGTCTGGTGTCTTTCTGTCCAATGCTTTCTTGGATTACCCTATTTATCTCATTCTCTTCTGATGCCTTCTAAGATATTATGAGCATACCTTTCATTCAAAGCCATTATTTGATGTCTGGTGTCTTTCTGTCCAATGCTTTCTTGGATTACCCTGTTTATCTCATTATCTTCTGATGTCTTCTCAGATATTATGAGCATACCTTTCATTCAAAGCCATTATTAGATGTCTGGTGTCTTTCTGTCCAATGCTTTCTTGGATTACCCTGTTTATCTCATTCTCTTCTGATGACTTTTCAGATATTATGAGCATACCTTTCATTCAAAGCCATTATTGGATGTCTGGTGTCCTTTCATCCAATGCCTTCTCGGATTACCCATTTTTATCTTATTTTCATCCAATGCCATTCTTGGATCCCTACCTTGTTCACAGTCATCTAATGCCATTATTAGATATTATGATTTATACCTTTCATTCAAGGCCATTATTAGATGTCTGGTTTTCTTTATCCAATGCTTTCTTGGATTTCTACTTTGTTCACTTTCATCTCATGCCTTCTCAGATATTACGATCTATACCTTTCATTCAAAGCCATTATTAGATGACTGGTTTCTTTTGCTTTCTTGGATCCCTGCTTTGTTCACTTTTATCTAAAGCCATTGTGATTTGTACCTTTTATTCAAAGCCATTATTGGATGTCTGGTTTCTTTTTCCATCTCATGATCTTCTGGATATACCTTTCTCTTTCTGATGTTCTTCCAGACTAGGTCTTTGTTATCTGATTCCCCAGTGGAGACCGTCTTTCCGGTGCTACTTCCATTGAGGATCTTGTGTTATCTTTTCTTTCTAAAGTGTCAGTCGGCCATGCTTGAACCAGTTGTTCGGTCACCTTCAGCTTCCCCTGTGTTATTGTCATCCCCATTGAGTACCTATTCATTGTTGTGGCTCTATCCCTGCTTGCTTTCATTATCGTCTGCATCTTGCATTTAGCATACCATCATCTCATCATACTAGAAGTTCATGGCATGTCAGCATTTGTATGCCTGTTACCTGTCCTTAGCATCTGCATTCCATCTAAGGGCAAAATTTTTGGTTTGTTATATTTAAATACCTTTCACCTTGATGTCTCGAGGATTTTCATTCCTCGTGCCATCCGGAAAATTTATTCAAATAGGGGCAACTGTTGTACCCCAAATTTTACCCCTTAGACGTCATAACATCTTGCACTTGCATTTAGGTCTCAATCATCTCTGCATTTGTTAGCTAACCACAATGTCTTGCCAGTTTGTTTCTTTTGTGTAAAAGTTAGGGTTGGCACAAGAAAGAGGATAAGATCAATAAGCCAAGCTCTCGACTCATTCAACAAGATCAAGAGTTTCCCTCCATCAATAATCAAGTTTTAGTGTGCATCAATTGACGTTCACCAGGATCTCATGGCTTAGAATGTGATTCAAAGGTTTCAAATGCATCTTTATGGCCCATTCATATGATTTAAATGGCTCAGGAAGTTTGATTCATCGATAGTTGAAGAATTTGGGTCAATTGCTAAAAAGCCAACAGATGCTCAAAGTCAAAGTTTGACTTTTGACATTTTTTTGGTCAACTACGAACTTTTCGAGTCAATAATCGAGAAAATGTGGGAAATAGTTGAGTTTGGTCAGATTAAGCCGAGAAAATAGAAGAAAGAAAATCATTTGTTCAAAAGAAACACAAAAAGGAATAAAAAATAAGGCAATCGCAAAATTGTAATTACCAATGGCAAAATTGTAATTATCAAAAAGCTGTTGAGGATCAGCATGAGCGTGAGGATCAGCGTGAGGATCAACAAGTGAGGATCAGCAGCGTGAGGATCAGCATCACTCAATGGCAAAACGGTAATATTTGTGCATGCTTGGGGATCAAGGAAGGAATATGCCAAACGTGGACTCCAAGCAATGACATTTTTGTAATAACAAAAAGCAAGTGAGGATCAGCAGCGTGAGGATCATCATCACTTAATGGCAATTTTGTAAATAAGTGGTCTTCTCATTTACACTACTAATGGCAGTTTCGTAATTACTGGTGGCAAACATGTAATTAAAAGCTGATACTCAGGGCAGTCCTGATACTCAAGAATGGAGAGGATCAAGAATCCTATATATAACCCATTTGTTTTCTTCATTAGGGGAGGAGATTTTTGAGAGGATTAGGGAGATTTTTGAGAGGATGGAGGATTCATTCAAGGAAAATTCAAGGGAAATAGTCATAAAATCCTTCCAAATATCATATTCTCACTAAATCCATTGTCACATAAGAGTCAAAACTTCGAATCTCCCGATTTTTCCACTTCTCTTACATAAAACATAACTCATCAAATGCATTGAAACTCATCATTCCCACACACTCCTGGGGGCTCAGTGAAGCTGTAAACATCATCACATCTCATATGGAAGTGCTCTAGAAGGTGCATTGGACACACTCCAATAGGTAAACCTTCTTGATTTTTGAACTCCCTCCCTAAGGTATCATTTTCATCCATTCAAGTTACCACTGTGTTTGTCTTGAAATGTTGAGTGAAAACCCCATGAAAATGGGTATTGGTTGATCATATATGGTACTAAATTTTATTTATTTTCTTTTCAATTATTTTAATTTTCATCTTTATTTTAAATCAAAAATAAAAAAAAACATTTTAATTATTTTCTTATTATGTTTTTCATATTAAAAAATCCCAAATGTATTTATTATTTTTGTATTAATTGTTTATCTTTGTTTATTTTTAACTTAAACCCTAAAAATCAAAGAAAACATTTCATTCAACCTTAGAACTTTTAAACCACTTTCATCAACAAACCATTAACCTTCCCAGAAGATAGCCATTAATCTCTTGTAACCTTTAACCCTTCCTTTAACTCTTCATAGATATAACTATTAATCTCTTCTCCATTTGCCACCTTTGGCTTTACATTTACAATTAACCTTGTTATAGAGACAACAATTAATCCCTTCTCCCTTTACAACCTTTAACTTTTCATTCAAATCCTTTCATAAGAGATATCCATTCATCTCTTCACCTTTACAATCAATCCTCACAAGCTTTGCTTTCAAGCTTTTCACCCGTAGTCCGAACTACGATTGCTCTGACTTCCTATTAAGGATACGTAGGCATAGGATTGCAAGATCCTAGCGAGCTACCTTTTTCTTTTTCCACCTTTTTTCCTTTACATCCAATGCCTTCTTGGATTCCACCGTCTCATTTTTCAACCTTTTCATTTCTCACCCTTTTACCTCGTAGTGAGGGAAACTACGAATGCCCTGATTCCATTCCCGTCAGGATACGTAGGCACGAGATGTGCTGTCTTGGCGAGCATACTTAGTAAATAAACCCATAGGTCTTTCCCTTAGCACATTTTCCTTAGCAAGCAAACAATAGATAACATAAATACTAACAAGAGGTTCCTGTAGAGTACTACAGATATCTAGGATGTTAACACCTTCCCTAGGTATAACCAACCCCCGAACTCAGATTCTCTTAAATTAGGTTTTTTCGATCTTTAACCTTTCCTTTGGATAAATCAAAGACCGGTGGTGAATTTCAAAGATGTGTGATTCAAGTTAATTAATAGCTTGGTATCCGATTCTCACCGCAACAACCTCATCCACACCATTCGATTCTCATACTTCTATCTCTATCTCACTCCCACAATTCTCACATTTCACACTCGTAAGTCGATTGCTTAGGCATCGCCATCAATCTCCATCCATTCTCATCTTTCATTCAAGCATCACTCATTCCTATTCACGTCCCATATTTTAAACATCAAACAATTGGTCCAATGCCGAGTTACTTTTCAAACTATTTTCATAATAAATTGGGAGAAAAGGGAATGAAGTGTACGTACTTGTGCACCCCATTTCTCAAGTACTTGGGTTGTTGGCCCTGATTGACTTGTGGGAGAAAAGGTCTGGTTGGGATACCATTGTCCCCTCAACTCTCGAGGATTTGATCGTGGGCCTTACTTAGCCTATGGTTGAATACTTGTCTCCCTCTAAGTACCTATAATTAAACTCGCCTCACACCTTTCAAAAGAAATATTTTCTCTAAAAAACAACTTCACAAATGTGACATAAATTTTACGCCTTAGGGCATTCCAAAAAACTTTCCATAAAATGACATATTACTTCCGTTCTACCGCAATACAAACAACGCTTAAGCCTCCCATGCGCGAGCATACACGCTATGTTTAACTGCTAGAATGCGATCCAAGCGCATCCGTTCTATCACAAACAAACAAATGCTTAAGTCTCCCATGCGCGAGCATACAAGCAACGTTTAACTGCTAGAACACAAACGTTAACATTGTTCAATAAAACGAACCAACAATATCGTAGTCCCACGAACTACGGATGCTCTAATTCTTTATTCCCTAATGAAGATACGTAGGCACGAGGATCCCTATCCTTGGCGAGCTTACTAACAACTAACCAAGCCTTTTTCTCTCGTCCCAGTGCGATCGAGATCTTTTCAATATTGTAGTCCCACGAGCTACAGATGCTCTGATTCTTCATTCGTCAATGAAGATACGTAGGCATAAGATATAGAGATTTTTGCGAGCAACCTCCCACCAATTCACCTGTAGTCCTTTGAATTACGATGACTCTGACTTTCCCATTGCACGAGGGAATACGTAGGCATAGGATTGCGAGATCCTATCGAGTCCCCTTTTAGTTTCAAACCATTCAGTTCTTTTCAGACAAGTAAACTTTATATAACGACACCCATTCACGCGTAGACTACCTAGATGGTTCCCTTCGAGTACGATGGATGTGAGGGGGTGCTAATACTTTCCCCTTGCTTAAGCGACGTCCGAACCCATATCTTGTTCGCGAGACCATCTTTCTTCCCTAGTTTTTTTTTTATGTTTTCCTCTCCCCCCATTGGGATAAATAACGTTCGATGGCGACTTCTCTGATTTTTTGCATAGCGACAAACACAACTTTGATAACCAAGAAGCATTGAGGTTTACCTGCACATTCATCAATTACCCGTTTTTGATATAATATGCACCCATTTAATCTACAAACTGTTAGCTTTCCCACTTAAATTCCACAATAAATTTTCCATGTTTGTCTTGTTCCACTCTTAAATAGATGTAAAGTTTAGAACCCCCTTGACCTTTAGGAGCACATACCTGTTTCCACGCTACAGGAGATTTCCTAGAAATTGCATCTCCACCAGTCCAAAGAAAAGACCTGCAATTGGCATCAACCTTCTGAGAAAATTTCTTTGTAAATGGAAGGTATTACATCCGGTAATTAGTCATAGACCTGCTGACACTATTAATGAGTTGCAGCCTACCAGCATAACTCAAAATTATGATGCTCCAAAGTTTCATACGCAACACAATCCTGTCAATCAGACTCATATAATGCTTAATAGAAAACTCTTTGCTCAAGAGGGGAACCCCAAGATATCTTAATGGAAGGGTACCCTTAATGAAAGAAGTTACCTCCTTAATCTCAACTTTTATCTTATCCTCTATACCACCAAAATAAGCTTAGCATTTAGCATGATTAATATACAAACTTATAGCTTTAGAAAAATCATGCACCTTTTCCATAACCAAAGCAATGGATCTTGTGTCTCCTCTAGCAAACAAGAGGAGATCATCAGCAAAACTGAGGTTTATTATGTTGAGTTTCTCACAATTTGCATGGAAATTGAAATCAGGGACATTTCTCAACTTCTGCAGGCTTCTATGTAAGTATTCCATAACTATCACAAACAGCAAGGGGAGATAGAATCCCCTTGCCTCAGCCCTTTCTTAGCCTTCATAAACATAGTATGCTCCCCTTCAATATTGAATTTATAGGATACAATTGAAAAAACCACCATAATCCATCTTCTAAACTTGTTAGGGAACCCAACCTCCTGTAAAAGTTTGTTCAAAGCTTGCCAGTCCAGGTTATTGCATGCTTTATGAATGTCAAGCTGAAGCATACACCTAGGGGTACCTCATTTTCTGCTATACCCTCTAATAAGCTCATATGCTAGAAAAATGTGATCATGGATGTTTTGGCCAAGCACAAAAGCTTCTTGGCTTTTGTTAACTATGTTACTCATCACGCACCCTATTCTCCTAATCATAATTTTGGAGATGATCTTGTATATGGTTGTGCAGCAGGATATAGGTCTATAATTCTTTATAGTTCTAGTAGCTCCACTCTTAGGGACAAGAGTTACAATAGTGCTATTAATCGCATAATACATCCTCTCGTGATCAAAGAACTCCATCACAGGTTCAACAACATCCTCTTTAACAATGCTCCATGTAAATTTAAAAAACTTTGTACCAAACCCATCAACACCAGGGGCCTTGAGATCATCAATATCCTGTAGGTTCTTTTCAATCTCAGATTCAGTGACAGGAACTTCTAGTATCTATCTTTGATCATTCGTGGATTGGGGACCATCCCTCATAGCAACTATATCAATGCAATCCAAATTGGTCTCAGTCTTGCCCATAAAGTTTCTATACATCCCAAGGATTTCTTCTTCAATTTTTGCATAAGTGGTTACCAGGGTACCATCTTCTTTGTATAAACTTCTTAACTCATTCAGTTTATGTTTAGAATTCACATATGCATGGAAATACCTATTGTTGCCATCACCAAGTCTCAACCAGTCTATCTTTTCCCTTTTCCTCAAGACCTGATCTTCAATTTCACTCCATTTAATAACCTTTTTAGTACATTGCTTCACCTCTATAATGGGTTGTGGGTTTATTCTATCCTGCATAAGCTTTTGTTGAGTTGTCAGTAAATCATCCCCGACCTTCTTTAGAGTGTTGTTAATGCCAACCAGGGACTTACTAATACTTCTGATGAAAGGCTACAATCTTTGGAGCTTCTTCCACACAGTATACATAGGCCTTCTTGTGGTATGAATTATCTAGTTATTTTCCACTCTAGTGTTATCCCAAAATAACCATAGTCTACCATTGATATGCTTGGAGTAATGATCTATGTACATACCTTTAAGCTTTAATTTATCTCTCACTAGCTGAGCCTTTTCCTTCTTTATTTTATCTCAATGATCACAAAAATACGGAGGTTCAGACTTAAAAGGCTGAAGCTTACCTCTTTAGTCTTGACCAATATATTCAGCCCCCTAATGTTCCATGATATGACCATGGAACATTGTTTTGACATACTAGAGCGTCATTCAAAATCCCCGGTAGTCCAAAACCATTCTTACACTGAATCTGGTACGATGCCCCTTCATCCATAATTCCTTTACCTCTTTCTCTTCTATTGGTAGGTACCCTAGTCCATTTTTCATTATCCTTCTCTTCTCCATTGGTATCTTCCTTAGTTTCCTCAGGATCTTTTTTCAACCATACTTGTTTCTGCTGGTTGGGTCTTCCCTGGCCTCCATTCTTTTGTTTGCTTTTTTTTTGTCATAGTTGTGTCCATCTGTTTGACATTTCACATAGAACACTGACCTCTATTCGCACTCAATAGGCTGCTTCATACATTTCCCCCCTGAGTCTTTGATTATGATGTCTTTTGCAAGATCTTGTGTTATGTCTACCTCGACAAGTATACGAGCATATGAAACCCTAAGCTTATTTGTCGTACATTCATCAGTGACCAACAATGTTCCTAACATACTCCCAATCTTTCTCAAGCTCCGCGCCCCCAGAGGTGAAGAGGCAACTAGGGCATTGTCACTCATATGGGAATTGTTCTGAGCATGTCCCTTTTCAGACTCAAATCAGGCTCTATTCCCACAATAGTATTGGAATGTTGTGAATCATATATGGCCCCTTCATTAGCACTTCATCATTCTCTTGGAATGACTTGAATCAAAGTATAAATAACCTTCATCATTGTAGAACATGTCTGGCGGCTTCACGAAGTTCCAGAATTTCATCATATACTGCTTAACCACGTTCATGCTCAGATCTCCACCAAGGACATACATAATGAGAGAGGATTCCCAGAATTTCACTTCAAATTATATGTCAGCTGCTTCAATTTCAATCTCAATTTCTCCATTAACCATCTTGGGGGCCACGAATTCCATAGCCATACCATTTGCAAGGTTTCGATTCTGATTGATTACATCAACCCATAATTTCTTCGTCTCCTTAAAGTAATACAAAAAAGAATGTAATATTAAATTATCCTTCACGATTGATTTGTTCTATGAAGTAAAAGAATAATTGTAAAATTAAAACTAAATTAATTTAAAGAGTATAATTTATTTATATTTGAGAATGCTCAGAGTATATAAGAATCAATATAATTTTTTTTATATTTTTAAAATTTTACAAGTTGATGTCAAATGACAACAGTAACTATATAATTCATGGAGCCTGTGATTATAGAGCTGTTCGTGCAACACATGCCCTAACATAAAATCAAAATTAAATTAATTAAAGAACAATATACTATAATGAAGATAATTTTAATGGTTGATAAAAGTTTTTTTTAATTGTTTAACCATCAATCTTTTTGTCTCATCCTTCTCAACAATAAAAAAAGAACAATAATCATCATTTGCAACCGTTCATGAAGAATGACGAGTACATCTTAAATTTGGACAGATTTTCATTTTTCCATCTTTTTAATCTTTAAATTTTGATAAAATAAATAAAATTTAATAGTGATCGTGATTAATTCCTATTTACACACTCAATCATAAAAAAAAACTAATATGTGCACATTTGTTTTATTATTATTATTATTATTATTACTAGCGTCCAGTGCCCGTTTGTCCGCTTTTATTAATGCATAGGCGGGTCAAAATATAAACAATATTTTTTGTGTCATTATTTTTATTTTAATTAAAGCATTTATAAAATAATAAAAAAATAATAGAGTTAAAAAGACATTCAAAGCACCATATAGCGGTTAATAGAAAAGAAGTTAGATTTTAAAACAAAAACTGTTCTGGACTGGGCCAGTGCCTGCCCTACCGTCGGGCAGACCCAACCCAATGACCAACGAAGGCCCAACGAGGCCCTACATCACCTATGTGTCGGGCACGTACCAGTTCCTGTTGACGTCGGGCACGCGAGGCAGAGACCGTCGAGCAGAGGTACATAGCCCGCAGGGCACGCCTCTCCCCGACACCCACGTGCTCTTCCCCGCGAGGACACGTTCTCTTGTAACTTCCCACTCCCGAAAGAATCGGTCTGCCCTACTTCCGTAGATTTAGGGACCGTTACACCAGGGCGAAGACCACGTGCTGGTCTTCACTACGCCACGTAAGCCCTGGCAGTTGCTTGGATTGGGCCTTGCAATCCAGCCCAATGCAAGTAACCGTTGGCCCCGCGATGGGGGCTCTCTATAAATACCCTCTCACTTGAGAGGGTCAAGTTATACACAATCTCATACACTCAAACCTTTTTCTGCACTTGATTTTACTTATGACCTGTACCTTACTTGAGCGTCGGAGTACCTTGCAGGTACACCCTCCCCCCCCCCCCCGGGCCGTCTCACCATCGCCGGAGCTGAAGGTTTCACGACACTGCTGGCCACTATCTAACTGTCTGATCCATGTACGATCAGTAGCGCCGTCTATGGGAACTCTTGGCTTCCCTATTTTTCTCCTTCGATAAACCAAAGCATTCATTCTCAACAACCATGAACAGTGTATCTGGAACCAAAGCACCGGACGCCGTCGCCGCACCATTCGAAAACGGCGACCATCATGAAGATAACGTTGCCGTCCAAGTCGAGGACGTCGACATCAGAGATGGGCAAATCAACTCCCCATTCTCCGAGGACATAGCTGATGATGTCGCCGAACAGGTGATTCCGCAGGCCGTGTACCAGCCTATTCTGCCACCGCCCGACGCAGATCCCAGTACGTGGCCCTGTTCGCCCTGGTCAACCAAACACAGCCAGACAAACACTGACTGTTGGAAATCCGTGAAGGGCAAACGCCACCCCGCCTCGTCGAACATGAACTCGTATATGGGAAACCGCATCCCACTGTATGTCGAGCATATTCGATGATGTGGCCTCGGCCTGACCACGTTCCACGTCTTCGCGGAGCCCACTAGACGGTGCTCGACGGTGCAAAATATGTCGTCCTCGTCCCCGTCGACGAACAGGGACATCATGTTTACGGCCTCCTCGCAGGCCCAGTCGTCGGGCGTTCCCTCCCCGGCACTGGTTGTCTCCGCCATGGGTGAGTCGAGCTCGTCGTAAGTATCTAAAGATCCCTCGGCCACTGGCAGTACGTCCATTTACCTGAAAAGCAGAAGGAAATGGTGAATTCGATGACCCGTATCAAATCCACCCCTCCACCGCTGTTCAAGTGAAAGGGCGAGGAAGGAACGCGAACCCGCGACCATCCTCAGGTCCGCGGGGAGCGACGTCGGGCGGGACCCCGAGATATTTGACCCATGTCCCCGAGACATTCTTCGTTTCCCCGGGGATTTCATCCTTTATCCCCGGGAGATTCAACAAAAGAACTGAGAGATGTTCATCTCACGACCCCGGGACATTCATCATGTCCTCGTGGATTTCATCGTCTCTCCCCGCGAGATTCAACGATTAAACTATGAAATTCCACCGTCTTCGCCGGATATTTCGTGATTTCCATGGGAACTTCATCAGTTCACCATAGATTTACCCTACAAATGCAAACAAAAGAGGGAAAAGGAGAGAGACTTACTTCAAAGGTACTTCCGGTAGGGTTCCGATGTGGCTGTCGGTGGCGGCGAACGGTGGTTGGAGAGAGAACGAAAGAAGGCCAAGTCTGAGCGAAGGGAGAGCGAAAATAGAAATGAAACGAGATGACCCCTATTTATAAGGGTCTCACGGGACTCGAGGATTCCCTAGGCAATCGATTACGCTACCCTAGCGTAGCCGCCCTAGGAAATGATGAGGGGTGACACGTGGCACACGCTTCCCCACGCGCGTCCTGTTATTCCCCAACACACGTCCTTTCATTCGCCTCGCTTCAGACTTCCCGTATCCCCGCGACGTCGCTCATCCGCGGCCAACCTAGCCCGAGCAGAGCGATTTATTTCTTCTCGTTTGACTAACCACTCCTCGTCTAAAATCCCTTCCCCGGCGGGATACGTCCTCGACATGGCACCAGCCCTTAAGTCATTACTCTGACACCTCAGAGCAACGACTTGGGGGGCTCCTGTTCCGGACTAGGCCAGTGCCTGCCCTACCGTCGGGCAGGCCCAACCCAATGACCAACGAAGGCCCAATGAGGCCCTACATTACCTCCGTGTCGGGCACGTACCACTTCCCGTTGACGTTGGGCACGCGAGACAGAGACCGTCGAGCAGAGGTACATAGCCCGCAGGGCACGCCTCTCCCCGACACCCACGCGCTCTTCCCCGCGAGGACACGTTCTCTTGTAACTTCCCACTCCCGAAAGAATCGGTCTGCCCTACTTCCGGAGATTTAGGGACCGTTACACCAGGGCGAAGACCATGTGCTGGTCTTCCCTACGCCACGTAAGCCCTAGCAGTTGCTTGGATTGGGCCTTGCAATCCACCCCAATGCAAGTAACCGTTGGCCCCGCGCTGGGGGCTCTCTATAAATACCCTCTCACTTAAGAGAGTCAGGTTACACACAATCTCATACACTCTAACCTTTTTCTGTACTTGCTTTTACTTCTGACCTGTACCTTACTTGAGCGTCGGAGTAACTTGCAGGTACACACCCCCCCCCCCCCCCCCCCCCCGGCCGCCGTCTGTTCGCTTTTATTAATGCATATGCGGGTCAAAATATAAACAATATTTTTTGTGTCTTTATTTTTATTTTAATTAAAGCATTTATAAAATAATAATAAAATAATAGAGTTAAAAAGATATTCAAAGCACCATATAACGGTTAATAGAAAAGAAGTTAGATTTTAAAACAAAAACTAATTAAAGATAAGTTGAGATTTAAAATAAAAACTAGGCTAAATTACATTCAGGGTCCTTTAAGTTATTTAATTGTAACACTTTGGTCCTTTATGTTTGTTTTGCTTCAAGTAGATCCTTTAAGTGATTTTAAAACATCAAGTTAGTCCCTTAAGTTGTTTTTGTAACGCTTTGGTCCCTTTTTTAAAAATCTCCGTTAAAATAAATTGCAAACTCATACATCATTTCAACTGGTTTTTCGCGCTGATCATGAATATGCAATCAAATTTATCAAACAAGTTACGATTCATGAGAATTAGTTAAAAATGGACGAAATACATACTAAAAAAATCATCGATCCGACCAAAATACACAATCAAACGCAAAACTAGTTACATATTCGTGATCAGCGTGAAAAACCAGTTCAAAAAATATATGAGTTTACAATTTATTTTAACGGAGATTTTTAAAAAAGGGACCAAAGTGTTACAAAAATAATTTAAGAGACTAACTTGATATTTTAAAATAACTTAAAGGACTTACTTGAAGCAAAACAAATATAAAAGACCAAAGTGTTACAATTAAATAATTTAAAGGACCCTGCAGGTAATTTAGCCTAAAAACTAAAAAGGGTATAATTGAAAAAAAAATATACTACACCAAAAGTCATGTTTTCCCTTTATATATAGTATAGATATAGACAATAATAATAATAATAATAATAATAATAATAATAATAATAATAATAATAATAATAATAATAATTTTAATCATTAAAAAATGTTACTTTTGCAGGAAAAACAAATACAAAACATCTTTACAAATAATTTTTTTTATAAACAATTTAATTGTAAAAAGAGTATAAATTAGTTAACTTAAACACCACGAATTTCTAATATATTTTTAATTTAAAAATGAATTTGTGAAGTCCAGCACAATTGTGGACCAATTTAACGTTTTGGTAGGCGAAACAACACAAATATTGATAAAAGTGTTGCTGAAAATATGTTGTTTTATCAAGGGTCACAACCTTGTGAAACAACCGGGGACGGAGCCACATGTCTCATTATGTAGGCATAGGCCCCCACTAATATTTCAATTCTATAGGCTAACATATAATATCCATGCGTACATGTTTTTTCTGCCCCCTACGCGTTGTTTTCTATAAGACAAAATACAAATTGTTTTACCATCAAATACATTAATATTACAATGAATTCTTCAAAACAAAAATAACTAGTGCACCATATATATACAAAATCTATTACATAACACCAAATTAAGTATATTTTTAATGCAATGACTCTTGTGTTTTTTAATTTGGTTCAGTGTAATTTGACTTTTGTTGAAACCACCAGTAGTTTATAAATATTAATATATATATATATATATATAAATATATATATATATATATATATATATATATATATTATAATATTTATTTTTTTAAAACTGTTATAGTAGTAATATTATTTTTTATTGGTTAAATAATATATCATTTTTTAAAATAGAATTGAATTGGCATGCATATTGTTAATATATAAAAATACAACTCATGTACTTAATTGTATTTTGTTTGTGATTTTTTTACAGATAATATAATAAAGTGAGATAATGATGGAAAATAATTTAATATATGTATAACTGTTTTATTTATAAAAAAAAAATCTTTTAACTCAAATTTATATTTAATATTAGTTATATCATGCCCCCACAATTTAAATTTTCTGGCTCCGTCCCTGGAAACAACACAAACGTGACCTATAAATAAGTCATTCCGAATTTATAAATTATCATCACAAAAATACATATCCTCTTCAGATAATTCCAAATTCTCTTTCTTACCTTTGAGTTTTCACCCGTCTTGTGCAAACACAAGTATAGGTTGAATTATCTTGAATATTCCTGCATATAAATTTTAAGACATTCGAGAGTGCTTGAATTACTATAAGAAATGTGATTTGTTCACAATTTAAATCTAGATTCATTGGATCTAAAAGCTTTATCTAACATTTGTCAAACTCAATCTATTTTGTTCGAATGACTCTACTCCACGTTCATGTTAAATAGAAAGAGCATCGTGACCAACTTGCCCATGACCGAGAGATAGATTTTTATTTCTATTCATATAAGAGTAGTAATTTACAAATTAAAGAACTACTAATTGTAAAAATATATGTAACCGATTCATCATACACAAAAACATCAATGATTTGCTCACTTTTCTTGATGTGTTAGACAAATGATTTCTCAAGTGGAATCTTCAGGTTGAATATCATTGTTATTGAACATGATTCGTGGCTTCCCCATGCTGAAATTCAAAACCCTTGCATTCATATTATACTTAATCACTCCATCATACAACAACTTTCTTATATAGTGCTCTATGTCTGAACCAATCAGTCGAAGTGTGTATTCATTCAATGGAGCACCCTATTTCCAATCATAAAAAACATTCATCATTGTGACACTATTCTAAGACACACACAAAATGTAGTATTATGTTTAAGGAAACTACCTCGTAGTGATCGACAAGCTCCTGAAAGTAAGAATAAACCAAGCTACAACTTTCAGCTTTCCACACAAACTCATCAGTAGGATCAAGAATAAGTGAAAGCTTATCCATCTGCGATTGATCAAAATCACTGGTTTCTGGATCGATATAAGCAGCATAGATTCGAACAAGTCGTGTCGCGCAGCTCAACCACCGTCCTCCATATTCCCTGCTCATACCTTTGTTTTTTACATTCACCTGAGGTTCAACTGGTCTTGGTTCTGTTCCTTTTGGATTAATTTGTTGGTTTTGTGGTATTTCTTTCTCTTCTATTACCTTCACACCTTCGGAGTCTTTAACATCGGATTGTTGTTGACATGATATGAAAAATGGTGTTCTCGTTTTTGGTTCTCTTCTTCTTCCTCCTCCTGTCCAACCTAGTATGGATAATTTGGTGGAAACCATGGAGGAACAACTTGTGGCCATGGTTAATTTTGTGATGTTTTTTTGCTTTTAATGGCTTACAAATACTTACAAGAGGGCCTTAATATTAGTTTGCATATTTCTTAGCTTCACTCCTTCTGCTATATGGATAAGATTTCTTACATACTAAATGGAAGGAAATGTTTGTTGTCACAGAAGAAATAAAGAGAAATAGAAGAGCAATTTCCAATTTTACCCATAATTATTCTTTATCGTGAGTTTTAATATATATATATATATATATATATATATATATATATATATATATATATATATATATATATATATATATATATATATATATTATGACCTTTACAACTACCGAACAGAGTTGTTAATAAAAATAATACATTAAGAATATAATTAAAAATATAATAAATTGATGTAAATACAGACAACTACAAACTCACTTTTATTTTGAGAAAAAAAAACATGATTGTACATGTACAATAAATGAAAATTAAATTTTAAAATATTATAATGGTCATTTGCTTATAAGCAACTTCATTAAGTATAATTATTTTCAACCAATACATTTTCTAAAAATAAATAAATATTAAAAAAACGAATTTAGTCACATTATAGTATAATTTCTCTTTAAAAAAAAGGGTTAATTGCATGTTACCCCCTGTAATGTTAGCGAATTTTGCTTTTCCCCCCTTCCTGACTTTTGGCAACGGTTTTTTCAAGCAAACCGTTGCCAAAACCTGCCTTTGACAACGGTGGGGGGATACGCTGATATGGCAGGAGGGTAAAATGCAATTAACCCAAAAAAAAAAAAAAAAGATTTGTTTGAACACAAGATGAGCGACCATCAAGAGTCGCATACACACACTTATACATACATTTATAAAAGTATATTTTATTTTATATTTTTTGCAAAAAAAAGTGAAAAAGAAGTTAAAAAGAAAAAAAAAAAAAAAAAAAAAAATGAAGACGTATGAAAGATAAAAAAAACTAACATTATTGGTATTTTTCTCTAATTTTAAGATTGTTGCATCATATTTATAATTTGTTCACAAAGAAAGGGGAAGTTACAAAACTTAATACAAGTATTTAAAAAATTATTATTTCATAAATAAAATATTCATATTCACATGACAAGCATGACTCAGATAAACATTTTATATATGAAAAAGTAGAGATACATACTCTTTACTAGATACATTAATGATAGTGTTTGTAACTTGTGGTGTTGTTTGTTATCGAAATGTATGATGTCAATAATCATGTTTAATTGATGAGAATGTGTGAAAATGAATTTTGTGTGATTTAACTAATACTCAAAGCAATTTTTATACATTTAAAATTAAGGCTTAATCATAGTGCAAAAATGTGTAAGGGGACCAAAACCTTTTGAACTTAAAATCTATCACATAAGAAAATAAAATGTTTTGGAAAAGCCCAACATACCCCTGCTGGTCACATAATGCACCTAGTGGATGGCTTTAAAACGTTTCTTCCATTCACCTAACCAAACCCTGGAATTGAAAAATAAAAAAACATTTCTTTTCTATCCTCTCTTTCTCTCTCTCTCTCTCTCTCTCTCTCTCTCTCTCTCTCTCTCTCTCTCTCTCTCTCTCTCTCGCTCTCTTTTTTCTTCTTTCTTCTGCGTCTTCTTCTTCCCGTTCTTCTTCTTTCTCCGTCTTCCTTCATCCTCTTCTTTGCTAACGAATCCCTAACCGAAGCCATTGAAACTAACCGAAGCATCTGAAACCGATTATGTTCAAGTTTAAACTTTTAACATTTTTTTAGGGTTTATGCTCTTTTGTTTTGATTTCAGATTGCTGGTGTTGCTGGAATGAGGGATGATGGCGGCGGCGTTTTCGTCGATTTTACAGCGTTCTGCGATATCGCGATGGTAGATCTGTGGTGGATCTTGGTCAAAAAGGGGACTTGAGGTATGGATTTGAAGCACTGAGTTTTGAATATTTCGAATGTTCTTACAACTTGTATCATATATCAGTTGATGACAACCCAACTTGTCTCATGGTTTTCGAATGTTCCTTTCTTTTTCTCTCTTTTAACAATTCTTATGTTCAATTTAACGTAATTCTTATTCCAAATTTGGTTTTTCCAACATATGTGTAGTTTTTCTATGTAAAAGTTGAAGGCTTTTGGTTCAAAATTTGAAAAAGTTATGATTTTTATTTTTTTAAGTTACTAATAGAGTTTAGGATTGTGGAATCAAATGTTTGATTTTGTGGTTGATTTTCCAGTTACTACATCTACAAATGCAATTGATGCGCTGAGAATGTTGAGGAGAAACAAAAATAACTTTGACTTGGTTATTACTGATGTGGATATGCCTGACATGGATGGGTTTAAGCTTCTTGAGTTGGTGGGACTTGAAATGGACTTACTTGTAATCAGTAAGTGCATGCCTACATATGTTACTTTTGTTGAACATTCAAATTGAATCGGTAATTATCTTGGGTTTTATCTTATTATAGTGTTGTCGGGACACAGTGATACAAATATGGTGTTCAAAGGTATTACGCACGGTGCATATGACTATCTGTTGAAACCTGTTCGACTTGAAGAGCTCAAAAGAACATGTGGCAACATGTTGTTCGAAAGAAAAAAAGATATGGACTACATACAACTTTCAAAAAATTTGTATTTGTGTTGTTCTATGTTTTGTTTGTAGTTTTTTGCTGATTTGATTTCAACTAAGTGTTT
Source organism: Lathyrus tuberosus (assembly GCA_022829125.1). Classification (NCBI taxonomy): domain Eukaryota; kingdom Viridiplantae; phylum Streptophyta; class Magnoliopsida; order Fabales; family Fabaceae; genus Lathyrus; species Lathyrus tuberosus. Next base: position 8,315,264 of record JALAZF010000253.1, read on the forward strand.
GTTATTTTTATTGTAGAATACTAAAGGAAAATGGCGATTGAAGTATCTCTTGCAAAAACTGAGTTGTTTGCTATTTACATGAGTTCAGCGGAATAATGGGTACACATATGGTGGTTGCTCCAAAATCTACTCTTGAAGGAATATAGGAACCTAATGATGTTTTTGAAGGAATACAGGAGAAAGATGTCGTCTCTTGGAAGGAATGTTGTAGAGCTATTTTTTTAAGAGAAGAGAAAGACATTAATTTCATACGATAAGTTGTTATCGGGAGCAGCAAGGAAGTTTGTGAGTTATGATAATATCCTTTTGTTTTAGTTCAGTAGCTTTAACCATTGGATATTCTATTATTATCACAATTAATTTCCACTGTCTGTATGTTTACACGATCTGAATTGGATGCGAGTTTTGCTAACATGTGGATTTTTTGTTAACGTAACTACTTTGATGATGACTAGGTTCAGTTGTTCTGGATTTAACTAAATATTCTTGGCTAATCCATATTGTGAATTAAAAATGATATTTTTTTTCCTAAACTGCAGTTATGAGAGAAACCTATTGGATTACTTGCAATGTTTAACCTGACATTCAACACTTGTCCCTTGACAGGAAAAAATTTCCAAGCAACTTTGTCGTGAGGCCTCGAGATCTGACAAGTTACTTGCTAATTTTTAGTCATCTCTTCAAGAAATCATTATCATTGCATCAAAATCTGCTTTTGTACCTCCTGATTTTACAAATTAAAATCGAAGTTGAGAAAATCACAATCCTCATTCAGGTTCATAATATCATTCCTCTGTTCACCATTCAGTATAAATACCTTTAGATTATATACACACAGCTTGTGATCTGATATGATCTGATCTGATCTTTGTACTACCAGCTACTGGAGCAGGACTTACTGTAACCAAATTGGCTAGGAGAGTTGGGAGTGTTGGCGAATTTGAATTTAGAGCTATAGGAGACAATCATAAGCAAGCCGTAAGTATTTATTGATTTTATATAGCAGATTTTTGGCTTTCCGTCATTTTCTACAATCTGTTATTGATAACAATTATAACAACTTTGCTTGTGAATATTATTGCTTAGTACAATTTTTATCAGCCAAGTACATCTCAATACAACATGTTGATTAGATGTTATCTTATTGTAGTGTAATCACATTTTTTCCTGTTGTTTCCTTTACATTTATAGAAATGCAAGTTAATACCCTAATTACTTATGATCCTTTCCAAAATTTAGGTATGCACTGCAGTGGGAATCTCAGAATCTATTGGTCGTGAGCACTGCAATCCAGGATTGGCTAACTTCAAGTAATTGATTTGAGTCCAGGTTGCAGTGCAACTTCTCAATTTATCCCTGCATTTGTGCATATCTTGTCAAAACAAGAAATATTGCTTTTAGGAAAAAAAATCAAAGATACCAGTCAAATGATAAGGAATCACTATTTTCAAACTATATATTATATTCTAACTATTTTGTTTTCAAATCTCATGACACGCATTTGAGGTAATATTAGTGTAAGTGTTGGACAATGAATCTGTTAATGGATTTGTTAATATTGGACATATTGCTCTTTTGTATTTTATAGCTAACTATCTTTAAATTTTCATTGATTTGATACATTTTGGCTAATTAATTTTTCATCTGCATAAGTGACAAGGTTTGTGTTAGTGAGGAGCCATTGTGAAGTGCTCCCGTTCGATGACCGTACTGGTAAATCACACGAAGTGTTCAACAGAATGTTCAAGCAGAGCAATGAACTGAAGATAACTTGCTTGAATGTCCAATCTTCATTTTTTTTTCGACGAAGTTGTTGATTACAACAACTCTGATGAGGGTTGGAGCATGGTTCTTAGTTTCAATTGATGATCCAGCAAATTTTGCCCATCACACTTGGTTACGCACACGCATTATCAAGAACATTTAATCCTCTTTTTTGAAGGCTAGCAACCAGGATTCTTATCTTCTGAATTTGTACATTCATGTTTAGCTGACAAATATTTATGACTCGATCTGTTCTTTGCAGCTTACATGTCATCTCCATGCCACATAGAGCTGATTGGTCACCAGCTGCCATAAAATTTGCCATAATGACTTCTGGAGACACATTGAACTTAGAAAACAAACATATTGTTGACGAAACACTTCAGCCAACACACTGTCACGAGCCCTATCGTAGCCAAATTTGCATTTAATTTGTTGTATGTGAGAACTCATAGCTACACTGTATTTATTTATGTGGCATTGATCATCTTCCTGTATCAAAACACTTCGTGTGCGACACTACTAACATGAGTTGAGAGATTCATGTCCTGAATTTTTTTATACTATGATGAGGGTAGTTTTATAGGTCATGTTTATTCTTATATATTCCTACTACCTGACATGGGAATCTCTATTGTATTGTCTGTGTTCTCCTTTATATTATGTTTTTTTTTCTTATTTTGCTGCTACACAATTTATTTTAGGAATTCATAGGAAGAAATCTCCTTGCTATGAAGGTAATGTGGAAGTACATGGTGCAGGTAAGAAAACACCTATTCAACATCTTGTATTTTCTATAGATATGAAATGTAAATTAATTATATATTGCTCTGCATTGAAATGTAAATTTTTAGAAATCAAGATAAAAACCATGGAATTTTTTGTATACTACTATTGTCTATTAAGATTATCTATGTGATATTATTTTAGTATGTTATCTGCATTTTTTTTACTGTTAGAGATCATTCCCACTGACTGAAGAAGAGTATATTTTGAGGCTTGATGATGTTGCAAATTCATTTTATGTACTATTACAAGTATTTGTATTGTATAGTGATGCTAAATGTTCATACTTTGGTATGTAATTAATATCTGTTTTTTGTTTCTTATTGTTGTTTTGGAGAAAAATTCTAAGTTATAGCGTTTGTAAAATATCATATTCACTTTAGTATTAAACAACATTTTGTACTTCCTGCGCATATGTTTTGGTAAAAACTGGTGATGTGATTATTGGCTAAACTCAAAAGTTAATTAAATTCTTTCTAAACCACCACAAACAACCTCAATTATGTTAGTACCTTGTGTATTATTTAGCATCAGGTGTTTTCCTCATGTGTAGTTCAGTGCATAAGTGTCAAACATTTGTATTTAAACCTATTAATTAATTCATAATTATTTCTATAAAACTTTGTTTTCAATTAACTGCAAAATTTTATTAATATTACAACAAATAATTGTTAATTTATATTTAAGATAGTATTCAATTTTTACAATATATTTAATATTTAATTTTTACAATATATTAAATATTAATTCATCAATTAAAATACGAGAAAAATTTCACAATTATATTTTATTGATGTAAATAAGAAAAATATATATATCTATGGGGAAAAGTGTACTATTTATCCAAATATGAGAAAAATATTTTTCTTATAAATTAATTTAAATATTTAAATACAGAAAATAGTATATGTCTCTTATAAATTAATTTAAAATATTTTTAAATTAATGAGTGAATGTTAATAGTTTTTTTTACGAGACTAAGTTTAGTATTTATGAAAATACTGGAAAACATTTTGACATTGACAAACCAATACCCATGCAAATTTATGGGAAAAAATGATGTTGATCCAAAAAAAAATTTATACAAAAACAATTAAAAATTCTAGACTTATTTAAAAAAAAAATACTATTTATACACGGGAAAAGAGTGTTATTCTACTTATATTTCATCTTCTACTTCTAACATTTTTCATCTCAAATTTTTGTGCTTTTTAAAACAATTTTATTTTTCTGTATAAATCATGGCAAAACAAATGATTCAATTAACAATTTTTTATATATTTTTAATATAATTTTTCTTTTCTATTCATTTAACTTTCTATAAATATAATAATTTTTTTATTCATGAATATTATATGATTATAAATCTTTATATTTCATGCTAACTAATATTTTTTTCTATACATTATAATTTATTTTTAAAAATTATTTTTTAAAACAAATACGTGTAACATATCGGTACCGTGCGACAGCACGGGTATTCATTAATATGAAACGGAAAAAATTAAAAGCTAAATTACATGCTGGGTCCTTTAAGTTTTTTAATTGTAACAATGTGGTCCTTTATGTTTTTTATTGCTGCAAGTAGATCCTTTAAGTTATTTTAAAATATCAAGTTAGTCCTTTAAGTTGTTTTTGTAACGCTTTGGTTCCTTTTTTAAAAATCTCCGTTAAAATAAATTGCAAACTCATATATCATTTCAATTGGTTTTTCGCGCTGATCATGAATATGCAATCAAATTTATCAAACAAGTTACGATTCATGAGAATTAGTTGAAAATGGACGAAATACATAATGAAAAAATCACCGATCCGACCAAAATACACAATCAAACGCAAAACTAATTACATATTCGTGATCAGCGCGAAAATCAAGTTCAAAAGGTATATGAGTTTACAATTTATTTTAACGGAGATTTTTAAAAAAGGGACCAAAGCGTTACAAAAGTAACTTAAGGGACTAACTTGATATTTTAAAATAACTTAAAGGATCTACTTGCAGCAAAAAAAACATAAAGGACCATATTATTACAATTAAAAAACTTAAAGAACCCAACATGTAATTTAGCCAAACTTAAACTATTCATTTAAGTATTAAAAATTAAAAAATTATCGATCATTTTTAAACGGGCAAAATGTATCTATTTATGTTACTAATGTTTGTTTAAATACTATGTTATTTTTTGATATTTATAAAACTAAATTATTGCATAAATACTTTTATAAAAAATATCAAAACAAAATTACACAGTTGATCCAAATATTTGTATATATAGAAAAATTATATTTATGCTCCAAATTTAAATAAAACACATTCTTTTTTTTAAAATAAACTATTTTTTGGTAAAATTATTTTGTCTTATATCTTTTTTTATATATAAATTATAGTTTTTATATTTACTGATTTTTATTAATTCTACTTTTTATTTTCAAATTTTAAATGTAAACAAATGTGCGTCACCGACGGGATATACCCGTGCCCGTGCGAAGGCACGGGTATCCCGCTAGTATCGATTGGAGATTATGTACCAAAAAAATGGAGATTATTTTTGTAAATCAACTGAAATATGGAGACCAAAAATATAATTAGTGATATATTAATTATGTTTTTTTAAAAATATTTTTAATTAATAAAACTCATGTTTAAGAAGGTGTGATAGATTCCCAAAATATTTATTTGTTAATTTATTAATGTAAGTTGTGAATCAATTCACAAAAATATTGTAATGACTAGTGGTATATAAAGGTGGCAAAGTTGGCGGCCCGCTCCGTTTAGGCCTGCCCCGTTTAAACCCGTCCAAAAGCAGGGAGGGGCGGAGAGGGCCAACTTAGGTGTCCAAACTCAAAAGTCAAGCCCGCCCCGTTTACTAACGAGTTGGCGGACTGACCCGCTAATTTTTTATTTTTTATTTTACAATTTAATTTACTACATAATTTACAAAAAAATTATTTATTACCAAAGAGGTCGACCAAAGATTTTTTTAACAACGCATTATAGAACTTCAACATGTCTTAAGTCCAAACAATTCAAAAAATAAAATAAATAAAGACCAACTACAACAACAAAAAATAGCGAAATAAACTCAGGCACAGCAAAAAAATCAAAATAAATAAATAAATAACTAAACAATACATATCATCCTAATCCTATTGAAAATCTAATTATTAAAAGAATTCAATTAAGAATTTACAAAAGACAAACAATGATAACAATTACACTGCATAAAACATCACAGTGCATAAAATAGTAGTGCATAAAATATCAACACCTAACTTGCATAAAATAGTAGTGCATAAAATATCAACACCAGACTTGCATAAAATAGTAGTACATAAAATATTAACATCAGACTTTCTCACTGTTTACATCATATAGACTTTTATATTGACTGATTCTTCAATAGTTAAATCCTAAATTTGTGACATGTATATACTAATCAAATCCTTCTATTTTTTAAAATCAACATCTATTTCTAAAGAAAACATATGAGCTAATGTTTGACAACTTAATAATTCAGCATGTCATACAATTGTTCTTTTATTTCAAGTTTTTCCAATCAACACATGTATTAGAAAGTTATAGAAAGAACGTTACAATTATAATTCAATTTGTTTGTATAATAATTTATAAGACAAATCAATCAACATAATTTTAAGACAAGAGTGTTGTTTTTATAGTTAAAGTTGTTTAAATTCTAAGTAAAAAAATAAAAAAGTTTTAACAAAAGGCCCGCGGGAAAAACCCGCTCCGCCCCGCCTCGGCCCGCTTTTTCAAGCGGGTTAGGCGGGGCGGGCCAACTTAAAGTACCGAGCCGAAAACCTCAGCCCAGCCCGTCAAAAATGGCGATCAAACGAGCCGACCCGACGGATCCGACCCGTTTTGCCACCCTTAATGATATAAATTAAGTTGTTTATGTTAAAATATTTTTTTTATTTTTTTATTTTAACATTTTAATCATTATTACGCGAGTATATATATTTTTAATTACATTATATATTTTATTAAATTAAATATTTTAAACAATTAAATGATTAAGTAAAGTTAAATGACTAATTAAATTTCATTTAAAAATTATTTAATTTAATATGATCTCAATGGATGTCAAAATGACCATTTTAAAATAATAAATATTCTAATTTACTATTATTCTATAAATAGACTATGATTTCTAATACACTGTACACAAACTATTTATCTCTTATCGCCATCATAAAATATTCAAAGTATTAGAAATATTTGGCGAGAAAGAACAACACAAACTATGAGGTGTTTGTCTTTTGTCTCGTGACCTTCAAGATTACCAGCAACAAATTTTTTTTCAATAAATTTAGATATGTTTAAAATCAACTTGTAGATTCTTTAATTTTATATATATTTATATAATTATCTAACTTCCATACTAAATTATATATTATACTTTATTGAACATGAATATTCGATTATCATTATTGATTTAAATTCTAACAAATGATATGTATGGTTTTAAAAATGCCAAAACTTATATGCTATTGAAATAAATTTCGATAACACATAATAAAATAGAATTGAGAAAAAAGAATATACACTGACAGTGTAAAATATTTTTACACTGTCAACCAATCACGGACGTGTATCCCGCCAAGTCACACGTTTAATTTTAAAATACTGATATGACATGGCAGAATGTTATAATTCTATTAGATAATGGTGTAAAATTAGTTTACACTGACAGTGCACTACCTTTAATTTCAATAGAATTTATTGATTGTTTTAATAGAATTTATTGTTATTGTTACGCTTGTGTGTAAATTGACGTAATGGTTCCGTAATAATGTTAATAAGAGCACTAATTTTTTTTTAGACTGAGTCTATTTGTTTTAATTTTAAAAAAAGTGATTTTATTTTTATTTTAAAAAATGATTTTTATAAAAATGTTTTTAAAAATATTAAAAGTTTTTTTAAATTTGTTATTTATAAATAAAAAATAATAATTTTAGCATCTTATAATATAACATATATTATTGAAGATCAAAATATAGTCAAAATTAAAACTTTTTCAAAAAGTTGTATTTCAACACTGATTGTTATAAAAAGCTATTTAAAATAATTTTAAAATTAAGTATTTTTTTTTTAAGTTTGATATCCACATTTTTTCCAATAAATTAAAGAAATACATAAAATAATATTTTAATAACAACTATTTAAAGTAAAATTTCATTTAAAACTTTTATTAAAAATTTCTTTATAACTTAAAAAAAAAAGCTAAATCAAACGAGCCATGTTCAAATGTTGTGACTGATTACTACATTTTGATAATTGGTTACCACTGTATTGTATTTTTGGCTTTTGAAATAGTTGTGCCCGAGTATCACTGTGTTGAATTTGAATTGTAGAAATAGCTATACCCGGGTTACAGAAAGCTATACCCGGGTTACCGACAAACATTTTTTCTTTTATTTTTGTTTGTTGTCTCTTGTATCCCAATCATTTGTAATTTGTATAAATACTCAAGGGGTATCACAATCAATATTAATGTACATTCTTAGCCTTGATTATACTCTCTCTAATTCTCTCTGTCTCTCCCTCGCCATACTTAATTACTCAATTTTCATCAACCTTGTGGTTCCAAGTTCAAACATTTGGCATCAAGAGTCTGGTCCGATCCATCAAACACCTAGTGCGCAACATGAATTATGTCTACAATGAAAGAATCCATGCAAACTTACTCATCCTTAATGTGAATAATTACAACAAATGGTGTAAGAAAACGAAGGTGTTGTTTGGCTACCAAGATGTTCTTTCAGTGACCAAAAACATTGTGAATCCTCTTGTCGAAGATGCAACTGATGCACAACGAGCATCACATAAGGAAGAAGAGAAGAAAGATATCATGGCGCCGTTTTTGATCCTTCAATGTGTCGATATAGACAACTTTGAGAAAGTTGGTGATTGCGAATCATTGAAGCAAGCGTGGGAAATACTACTACAAAAAGCGCTTCTTACCTCGGATGCGAAATGCATAATACCTTGGCTATAAAAGCGAGGTAACGAAGGGAGACATGGAAACTCGCCATTTATCACCTTGGTGGAATTAAACCCGATGGGTAAAATCAAATGCACATGGGTTCGAAACCTAGTAGCAACACTTTTATTATTTCCAATACTAGCGTATCTATCATCTCGGTTTATCCTGAAAATTGAGGGGTAAGATTATTATTTTTTTTTATAATTGTTACATTGTTTACCAAGAATAATATATTGTTTACACAAAATATTACAAGGTAAAAATCAAATTTCCCGAAGATCTAGATCTTAGATCCTCGAATTATTGAATCTTGGGAAAGATCAAATATTGGGTGCAAGATTATTCTCTACGGATCTTGCATGCATTTGTTCCCGAAGCAAAACAAAACAAGGGTTAGATAAATAAAATGAATATTCAAATATAAGATTTGGTGCTCAAATAAGTATTTAAGAAAACAAACCTTAAACCCAAGTAATTTTCTGCTCTTGCAATCCATCTTAAGAAATTTTCCAAACGTCTTATGTTTCAAGCACTTCATGTTTCATTTAGATTAGATTTTCAAGATTCAGCATGCTTTTATAACTGATATCCCTTAGTATTAGATATGTAAATATAGAAATATTATTATTAGTATTGATTACAAATGATTATTAGAATCATAACCACATAATTGTATTTTGTATATAAATGACTAACAGATCAATGAAAAGGCACGACCTAAATTATCTTACATGGTATCACACTTGGTTTGATCCCAAACCCTAAAATCAGCCGCCAACCTTCTTTCTTCCTATCTTTCATTCTTTTTTCTCTTCAACCACTGCAAAACAACCATGACTACCACTACTGATTCCTCCAACAACAACTCTTCCTCACACTCCACCGGTCATACAAACCCTCCTCCTTCACCTCCCACTCCTACGCCAATTCACCCTGCTCTCACTGTCCAAAATATTACTAATTTCATTAAGATTACTCTGAGCATTGAAAAGGGCACGTATAACACGTGGTCATAACTTTTCAAAATTCATGCTCGAGTTTTTCAAGTGATTGACCATATCATTCCCTTTGAACCAGCCGTAGAACCCTCTCTCAAAACTACCGATCCACATTTATGGCTTCGTCTCGACGTCGTTGTTTTTCAGTGGATATATAGAACAATCTCCGATGATCTTCTCAACAATATCACCGAACATAATTCCACCGCTGAAATCGCGTGGATTCGCTTATTCGACATCTTTTATGATAACAAGAGTTCTAGGGCTCTCTACCTAGAGCAAGAATTTTTCGCAAACTCATATGGAGCAATTTTCTGATGCTTGCTCCTACTGTCAGTATCTCAAGTCTCTCTCTGACCAACTAGATAATATTGGTGCCCTTGTATCAAATGAACGTTTAGTTCTTCAACTCATTTCGGGACTAACTGATGCATATGCTGCTGTGGGATCCCAAATTCGTCATGCTGATTCACTTCCCTAGTTCTATAAAGCTCGTTCCATGATCATTTTGGAAGAAACAACACTACAGAAAAAGGTGCCAAGCTCAGTCAAAAATTCATCTTTCATAGCGTCTCACAATGACGCACCAATTGATTCATCGATATTCCGTCCTAACCGCGGCAACAACAGCGACCACAATCGTGGTGGCCAAAGCAATGGCAGAGGACAGCGTGGACGAGGCCGAGGACGAAATAATGGACGGGCAGAGGTCGTGCTCCGCAACAGCAGTGGCCTTCACCATATTACCCGCATCAGCAATGGGCTTATCCGCTGTACCCAAATCAATATCAACAATGGAGCTCCCCGTTATGGCAACCATGGGCTACACCACCTTGTTCGTATCCAACAGCAAGAAATCCAAAGGAACAACCCAACATCCTTGGTCCCAAGCCATCTCACCAAGCTCATGTCGCCAATGCAACGCCAACCTCCTCATATGCTCCAACGGATATTCAACCTGCCATGCATACTCTCTCACTTTCTACTCCTGATAATCAGTGGTACATGGACACCGGAGCAACCTTGTATATGATGGCCAACGGAGGTAATCTCACGTCCTACTTCAATATGAGTAATAATATTACTGTCGACAGTGGTCAAAATATTCTTGTAATTGGTTGTGGACATGCATCATTACCAAATTCTCTTCATCCTCTAAAATTACCTAATGTTTTACATGTACCAAAACTCATACAAAAATCTTATCTCTGTTCGTAAATTTACCATAGATAATGATGTGTCGGTTGAATTTGATCCTTTTGGTTTTACTGTGAAGGATTTTCAGACAGGAATACTGTTAATGAGATGTAACATTTCTGGTGACCTCTATCCCATTGCCACAAGACCACCTAATAAAACCTTGCCACCATCCACCTTTGCCGCGTTATCCAAGAAAATTATGGCACAACCGTTTAGGACATCCAGGAGCTACTATCTTAAGCTATCTACACCGAGACAACTTTCTCCAATGTAATAAGTCTTGGAACAATTACTTTTATAATTCATGCCCTCTTGGAAGACAAATAAAATTGCCTTTTTATAGCTCTGTGTCTCATACTTTTATGCCTTTTGATATTGTGCACAATAACCTCTAGACTTCACCAATTCTTAGTTCAGAAGGTCATCGTTACTATGTGTTGTTTCTTGACGATTACACAAAATTTTATGGACTTTTCTAATTCATACAAAATCTTAGGTTCATTCCATTTTTCTTCAATTTAGAACTCATATTGAAACACAATTTGAAAGAAAAATTAAATGTTTCCAATGTGACAACGGTAAAGAATATGATAACTCCATGTTTCATAAATTTTGTAAAAACAATGGAATGTTATTTAAATTTTCGTGTCCTCACACCTCCTCACAAAATGGAAAAGCCAAAAGAAAAATTCGTACCATAAACAACATCATTGGTACCCTTCTTGCCCATTCCTCTTTACCTCCATCAATGTGGCATCATGCACTACACATGGCCACTTACCTACATAATACCCTTCCAAATAAAAAGCTTTCTCTCCAATCACCCACTAGAATACTCTACCAAAAAGATCCAGCCTATACTCACCTTCGTGTCTTTGGATGTCTTTTCTATTCTCTCATCCCTTCATCATATTGTAGCACCCCAAAATTTGCTCTCTTACTTTAGTACTAACTGACTTATGTTTCATTTCATTGTTGCATTATCATGTGTGCATATCATTGGTTCTTAGCATGGGGTCAAGGTACCTGAGGCAGTTCAAGAGGAGAAGATGTTCTTCAAGAGGTCCTATTTGGTCTATAACATCATCAAGAGTTCACAATTGGCAAGAGATCTCAAGTGGATCACTCTCTCCTAACCAGTGCAGGAATTAGGGTTTTGAGATTCTTGGGTTTATTGCTCCAATGGGCAAGCACCTTGAGTTTTTATCATCACCAAATGGCATATCTTATCTTTGTTGGAGAGGATACACATCATATTCAGAGGAATTTTGATTTGGAGACTGTGCTATTTCCTCCTAGACTGAGGGTACCAAAATTAGGGTTTGCTATAAAGTCAGTTCATTTCTGATTTTTTGGGCAAAACTTGATTCCATGGTATTCCTTGGGTCCCTGAGTATCTAGGAATGGAAGATTGTCCATCAGTTTGGTTCAGGAGAAGTCCAATTGGCCAATGGATTGGGAATCAAGAGAATTGGATAAAGGTCAACTGTAAAGGAGAAAGTCAACTGTGAAATTTTGAGGTTCTCTTCAAGGTTTTCAAGGTCTCACATCTTCATAGGGTCTTCAAGGGTCAATTTTTATACTATTTATCAAGAATCAGGAGTTTGTACAAAAGTTTCTAAAATTGGAAAGTGACCTATAATGAGAAGTTTCCATTTTTGGCAAGTTTTTACACTTTATTCAACTTGACTTTTCACCATCAAGGAAGCTTCAGATGAATTTTTCTTAAACATGAAAGTTGAATATCTTTTTCTCCTCTTTCCAACAAGTACTAGTGGGTCTCCATATCATTTGTGAAACTCAAGATATGATCAAAAGAAGGCAAAGTGGTTTTTAGGGTTTCCTTATGGTTCCATTTGCATCTTGGGACATAGTGACCTATAATTGATTCCATTGCTTCATGTCACATTCTAACATCAAAGAACACTCCTTAAGGATTATTTTGGGCCTTTGAACCAAGAAATTTCATGACTTATTCATTACTTATTTCACATGGTGCAAAATTGCCAAATTATTGAAAACTCATGAACCAAGACATCTCAAGGCCCAAATCAAATTCAGGTGTGATTAGCAATTGTTAAATAAGTGATCCATCATGAAATGTTTGGGTGTACATGCATGGAAGAGGGTGTATCTCACATAATGCAATTTTCTAAAATCATCCAAAACTCATTAAACAAAGAATTGTCAAGGCCCAAATGCTGATCAGTGGATTAACCTAGTTTATTTAAGCTAACTCATGCTAGGGTTAGAGGAGAGGACACGTGATTTTGAAGAGTTTTCAAGAGTGAACCCTAAAAGCTTCCTTCCTTCGAAACTCACAATCAACAAGGGCTTTTCCAGAAATTCTTTCACAACATTAATCCTTGGGATCCATAGAACACAAATCGTCCATTGTTGGAAGCTAAAAGCAAGGATTCAGGTTGCACCATCTCAGGTTAGTGATGTTTTGCATGATCATAGAACTCTATTTTTAAGTGTGCATAAGGATGTGTGACATTCACTGATAATTCTGATGTGTTTTTTCTTTGAGTTTGGACGCATGGTATGGGTGTACGATGAGTTTTAAGTTTTGGACCCACACTTTATTTCGTTCGATTCTCCTTGTATGTTGATTGTTTGAGGTTTTTGACATGATATTATTGATCCTCATAAAATTCTGGACAAAATGGTGTATTCGTTTGCGTTTTCTGGGTTTTTTTGAGTTGCAGGTGACGGAGGGGGGCAGCCGGAACCCTAGCTCCGACGACTGGTTATGGTGTCCGGCCGGTGAAGGGTTGAGCGAAGAAGATGAAATCGTGTCCGTCCATGGGTTTGATCCAACGGTCATCAGCTGGCCACGTTATATTTTTTATTATTTTTGTTTAGTGATTGTGTGTTTATTACCCCACGTTAATTATTATGCGCCTTCAATCCTAACCATGCATCTCACTTACTTTTGATTTTATTGACTAATTCTGGTACGTCTGATGAATCCATTGGTCACTAGGATGCCAGCACATTAATGTTGCCATGTGCCTTACCACGTGCTTTTTATTTTGTTAATTTTTTTTCTGAGCAATCTTGTGTGGGTGCGTGCATCTTTACTATCGTGTGCGTGTGGATCTGAATCGTTTATCGCAATTACTTGTTTGATTGTTTGACTTAATAAGGAGCGCAGGATTAATCGGAAGGTGAGGGTTTAGTCAATCCATTGACTGAGTCCACGTGTATTTCTTTTTTTTATTTTTATTGCGCTAATAGACTTGTTGCTTTGGGCGTTCATATTTACACCCCTCCCCTTCAGCCCAGGTGTCCTTCCAACGTGATTCTCTTGCTGCATACACCCCCATGTTTATTTCAAGTTATTTATTTCATTTAAATTGCATTGTTTCATTTTAATTTTTTTAAAATAGTTTTTTGCATCCAAAAATTCCCAGAAAATTCATGAACCACATTTGGCATTTTATAAAATTTTCACAAATTTTACTTTTTTATTTTATTTTATTTTTGGCGTCTAAAATAATTATTTGTTTATTTTCTTTTTTGAATTATTCATATCATGCATACCATGACTTGTTTATTTTATTACTCATCATCCATAAAATATTTTGAACTCATTCTTTTTGCATTCATTCACCAACACACTGAATTGCATTAAAATATTTTTCTCTCATTTTTGAAATCATTTCATATTGCATTTTAGTCCTCCTTTTTTACATATTGAACCACGCTTCTTGTCTGAACTTTGCATTATTGTTGAGTGACTTATACCCTGAATTTTTGCATGAGTTTTGTACATGTTGTTTGCTTCTGGTTGAGATATGTTGATAATTAATTTGGTGATTTTAGAAGATGTCTTGCTAAATGTTTAACTGCTCTTTGTGTGGGATCTTCTTGTATGCATATCTTTGACCATGTCTGATTACTTGTTTGAAAAGGCACTTGTGCCATTGTTTTGGGATTGTGTCTTTGACTTCTTGAACCATATTTGAAATGTTATGGGTCACTTGATCACCATTATATGTCATTGCTTGGGTTTCATCTCTTTTACTTATGTCTGTTTGCACTAACCTTTTATGCAGGGGCTGAGGTAAGTTATTTGAGGGTGTGGATAGTTATCCATGTCCACTCTCACTCTTTCTGTCTCTCATCTTTTTTTTTTCTTTAGGCTTAGGTTGCTGTCAAACCTCACTAACCATAGGTCACCCATGCATGATAACATTAGGACTCTTAGTTTCCCTTTAGAGTTTCCCTTGTGTCTTCTCTCTTCTCATCTCTTAACAAATTTCTAAAACACTTAATAAAGATAAGGTGTATTGCGCACGAGCCTTAAGCGTGGGGAATGAGAAATGAGGGGCTTCCTCTCATCTTTCTAGAGTGCTTAGCGAGCGTCCTGTCTTGGGACGATGCGTTAAGTATTCGTCCCTATGCCCTAGACTTTGGTGCAATGCAAGTTATGAACTAACTCAAGTCACTTCTGTCTTAAAAAATACAAACAAACTTCAAACCTTTTTGTCCTTCGGGATTGTCAAACTAAAGGTTATTTTCAAAAAGGGCACGTTACTTTCCGTCTGAGTCGCAAACAGGCATCGACCCTAACTGCCGGACGCGAGCTTATCGTCGCTCATAAAAAAACACAAAAAGAACTTGGTCCGAACTACGTTGACTCTGAATTTCCCATTGCACAAAGGGAGTACGTAGGCCTAGGACGTCGACGTCCTACCGAGTCCGTCTTTGTTTCCCTTCCCCGTTTCAGTACAGCCATAGATTCTAGGATAACTCACCCTTAGATTAGATAACAAGTGTGGATCCCATCGAGTAAGATGGACGCGTGGGGTGCTAGTACCTTCCCCTCACGTAAACGACTCCCGAACCCAGGCTATGGTTGCGATGACCATTCCTTTCCCTCTTCCTCAAGTTTATGCGGTGTTCCCTTTCCCTCTCTTGGGATAAATTTAAATGGCTGGCGACTCTGTTTTCCGCGCCACTCTCGCGTTTGTACCTGGATGAAAATCCTGGGAGCGATAGCTGGAGACTCTGCTGGGGAGAATAGTTGACCTATGCTGGTCCATCCCTTTTAGAGAGTCGATCCTAGCGCTTGTTTGTTTTTGTTGGGTGTTTATTTGTTGTGCTTTATTGTGTTGTATATTACCTGTTCTGGACCGGGCAAGGCTTCCTGCCCTTAAGGGTCAGGCCCAACCCATCATAACTGGCGAACAGGCCCAATAGGCACAGTATAGTCGTGGGGCACAATATAGCCGTTGGACAAAATATAGCCGTTGGGAATGTCCCCCTCACGCGCAGAGTAGCTCACGCGACCAACTACCTCCCCGGATATTGCGGGAACAGTTAAAAGATCACGCTCTTTGCTCGCCCACAATCCATCTATAAAAACCCCCTCACTTGAGAGGGGCAGGTATCACAAATCATATACTTGACCTCTTTTACTTGCTTTCCCTCTTTCTTTTGACCAAATACTTACTTTGGCATCGGAGTACCTTGCAGGTATCTCCACCCCCTTTTCCTCTCCTACAAGTAGCTGCTCATGTCCTACACGAAGGCCGCGACGATCTCTTTCTGGTCATCTCTGATCAGTGGCACCGTCTGTGGGAAACTTCGCTCCCCCGTCTTTTTGAATCAAGATCCCTCATCTTTTCACCCAAAAGACCAAAGCTTCTGTCTCTCCAAAATCCCAGATCATCATGGCTTTCGTTAAGAGCGACGTCCAAGAACCTGTGGCCGCCGCTGCCCGTGTCGATGCTGTCAACGGAAACGTCCCATCCGAAAACGTCCAGCGCAACGGTGGACCGACTTCCCCAAAGCCCGACGAACAAAGACCACGGGTGCAAGCCGTGGAACTTTCCTTCGAGCCCATTCCGGTTCCTCAAGGTGCTGATCCGACCACCGTGGCGCTCATCGCCTCTTTGAACAATTCCAATCGTTTCATTATCCAGCAGGGAGAAAAGATCAGCACCCTCGAGCACGCCCTTCAAGAGCATCACGCTTCAGAGACGCTGGACCTCTCCCCGCCTCCGTGAGATCACTCAAAGCGGAAACGTGATAGTCCCTCCCTGGTCAAGGAACGGTCAAGAGCAAGGAGTCCAACACCCGACTGTGCCCACCGGCATCGTCGTTCTCCTAGGACAACTAGGCACTCCCCTGCTTTCAAAAGACATCGACACTCGGACAAGCACGAGCGCAGGCATACTCGCAGACACTCTCCTCGCCGCAGCCAAAGCCGCAACCACAGCCTTTCCCCATCATACTCTCACAGCTCTAGTAGTGACGACGAAGCTCAAGGCCCGTTCACGAGAAACATAGTGGACACCCGGATCCCCCGAGGGTTAGAGAAGCCTCCCGCATTGGCTACATACGATGGCACGTCAGATCCTCATGAGCACCTAGAGAACATCGAAGCTATGCTCCAATACCATGGTGTCTCCGGAGCCATCCGGTGCAAAATATTTCCCATCACCCTGAGAAAGGGCGCGATGACATGGTTCAAAAGACTCCCGCGAGGATCCATCTCCTCCTGGCGCGACCTCAAAGGCCAGTTCACCCGCCATTTCACAGCCTCCCGACGACATCCAAAGACGGAGGCAACCTTAGAAGCCATCATACAAGGCCGGGAAGAACCCCTACGGGAGTACATCGAAAGATTTAATAAGGAGGCAGTGGAAGTCAGAACTTCCGACCACATGAAGAAATACCTCGTCGAGAAAGGACTCCGACCGAAGAGCGACTTCCGCAAAGCTGTCGGGATCGAAGCTCCTCGAACGCTGACAGAACTTCTCCACATGGCCAAAGATTACATCTGCTACGAGGAGAAAGAAGCCGCATATCGTGCCCGGGACGCCAGAGACCGAGAAACACCCCGAGCACCCAAGAAGGAGGAGTCAGAGCCATCCCGTAAAGGCAAGGAGAAGCGACGGGAGGAGCGTCCCCGTGAAGGTAAAGGACCAGCTGGCCGATTCAATGAATACACTGTGCTCACTACCTCACGCGAGCGTATCCTCTCCGACTGTATCAACACCAAATTCAAACAAGGAGGTGTCTGGTTCCCCAAACCGACCGCGTCCAAAGGAAATGTCGACAAAAGCAAATACTGTCGTTTCCACCGTAGTCACGGGCACGTGACGGAGGATTGCGTACACCTCAAAGACGCCATAGAGATCCTCATCAAAGAGGGTTACCTGAAGCAATACGTGAAGAAGGGAGAGTCTTCCCAACGAGACACGTCTGATCCTAAGAAAGAGGCGGAATCGACCCCCTCCAGTCCTCCCCCGCAGGTCGCAATGTCCATCAGCCGACCAGAGGACTTCCTCGTTCCTGACCACTTCGACCCGACTTCCCAGGCATTCCTACACAGCACCTGGGAAGCCTTTCCTACGACCATGGTTATCTCATGTGGGGGGTACCATGAGCTCACGATAGGGTCCATCAAATGAAAGTTTGAACAACTAATCGACGGCAACCCCGACCAGTTGTACACAGTCGGCAAGGGCGGAGGGCGGTCGCAGCCCATCACGTTCTACAGAGAAGAACTCCCCGGGGGATCGCCGAACTCCCACATTCCTTTGCTAATCCGGGCCAAACTATCATCTACCGACGTGCGAAGAATCCTGGTCGACCAGGGCAGCTCCGTAGACATCATGTACTCCAGCCTGTTCCGCGCGCTGAAGCTGAATAAATCTAATCTCTCCCCGTACGTAGGATCTAATCTCCAAGGTTTCAATGGAGCAACGGCCCGACCTTGGGGTTACGTGGAGATTTCAGTCACGTTTGGCGAAGAGGAGGCATCTCGGACAATCAAAACGTAATTCCTCGTCATTGATTGCCCGTCGCTCTATCAGTGCATCCTCGGTAGACCAACTCTTGCTGAACTCGTCGTTGTCCCATCGACAGTCCACCTCAAGCTCAAGTACTACACGGAGAAGGGACACGTTGCAACTCTGCACGGCGATATCGAAGCTGCTCGCAGATGCTTCGAGGCCGCGACCAAAGGGCAGAACCAGATCGCGACAACAGCGAAGTCGGCGAAGCGCACCAGAGAAGATGAGGTTCAAGCCGAAGAAGGCCAGCCAGAGAAAAAGCCCGCGCTTCTCGTGCACACCATTGACCTCGACAGCAGGCTTGCTGATGATGAAAGACAGGATCGGGACGAGGATGAAAAGTAGGAGTGACAAGCTCCCCGGCTCCTACACTGTCGTGATCAGTTCCAGATGGAGAATTTGAGATCATCACCTTCAGCAACAACCTTGCCAGGGGAGTAAGGATAAGCTCTGGTCTCCCCGAAGAGGTAAAGGATGATTTGAAGAAATGCCTCGACGACAACGCCGACCTGTTCGCATGGAGTGCAGCAGATATGCCCGGCCTTGATCCAGAAATTGCATGTCACCACTTGACAATCAATCCAACTGCCCGCGTCGTTGCCCAACGAAGAAGGAAACAATCCGAGGAGAAGGCACGGGCTGCCGAAAAACTTGTACAAGACCTCTTAGAGGCAAAATTTATTTCTGAGGCCAGGTACACGACCTGGCTCTCAAATATTGTACTTGTAAAGAAAAGTAATGGAAAGTGGCGCATGTGCATTGACTACACCGATCTCAATCGGGCTTGCCCGAAAGACGCCTATCCACTGCCGAGCATAGATAAGCTCGTAGATAATTCCGCAGGTTTCAAGCTCTTGTCCTTCATGGACGCTTATTCGGGATACAACCAAATCCCAATGGCAGACGAGGACAAGAGATACACGGCATTCATGACCTCCTCGGGGAATTATTACTATAACGTAATGCCCTTTGGACTAAAGAATGTCGGGGCTACATACCAACGCATGATGAACAAAGTCTTCCGATCAGAAATCGGTGACATGCTCGAAGTATATATGGATGATATGATCGTAAAATCCCAAGAGGAATCCGACCACACCACCCACTTGCGCAAGGTATTCGACCAAGCTCGAAGGTGTAAAATGCGTTTTAATCCAGAAAAGTGCACCTTCGGCGTGCGAGCAGGAAAATTCCTCGGATTTTACCTCACCGAAAGAGGAATAAAAGCGAACCCGGATAAATTTCGGGCACTTGTAGAATTCCCCACACCGCGGTCGAAGAAGGCGATACAATCTCTCAACGGGATGCTCGCGTCCCTTGCTCGCTTCGTAAGCAAGTCCGCCCAGCACGCCCTGCCCTTTTTCAAATTTCTCCGGAAGGAGGCGAATTTTGAGTGGACGGACGAGTGCGAGCGGGCTCTCGCCCACTTCAAACAAGCTCTGTCTGAACCACCAGTGTTGTCCCGACCAGACCGCGGGGAAACCATCTACCTATATCTCTCCGTGGCCAACGAAGCAGTAAGTGCAGCACTTATTCGCGAGACTACTGACGGACAGAAACCCATCTACTTCACCAGTAAAGCCCTACAAGGACCCAAAGTGAGATACACACAAATAGAACGGGTGGCCCTTGCTCTCATAATTGCCTCGAGGAGACTCAGATATTACTTCCTGGCGCACACTATCGTCGTCAGAACCGACCAGCCAATTAGGCAGCTGTTAAGCCGACCAGATATGGCGGGTAGGATGCTAAAATGGTCCCTTGAACTATCCGAGTTCGACATCCACTATGAAGGAAGGAAAGCCCTCAAGGCACAGGTCCTGGTCGACTTCGTGGCGGAGATGACCCCAGAACCATCCCCTCTGGGAGGGACACGAAAGTGGATCATCTACGTGGATGGCGCATCAAGTCCCTCGGGCAGCGGAGCAGGAATAATCCTCGAAAACGAGGAAGGGACCCTGATCGAAGTGTCCCTGGTCCTCTCCTTCAATACATCCAACAATCAAGCTGAATACGAAGCCTTCCTCGCGGGATTGCGATTGGCCAAAGACGTCGGCGCGAGGAAAATAAAAATCTGCACTGATTCCCAGCTTGTGGCATCCCAAGTACGAGGAGAGTACCAAGCAAAGAACGACCAACTGGCCGAATACTTAGCCATAGTGAAAGACAATCTCCTGGAGTTTGAAGCATGGGAAGTTCAACACGTCCCGCGCGAACAGAACACCCGAGCAGACATCCTCTCCAAATTAGCCAGCACCAAGAAAAAGGTGGGAAACAAATCCGTCATACAGGAAACACTGACCAGCCCGAGCATCACAAAGCCCGACCTGTAGATGTAAACAGCGTCGGGGACCCCCATTGTTGGATGACCCTAGTATACAATTACCTCAGCAAAGGGGAACTTCCCAAAGACAGCAAGGAGTCTAGTATAACTAAAAGGCGAGCCTGCTCGTACGTACTGGTCGGGGACAAGTTATATCGACGAGGGTTTTCCATTCCCCTGTTAAAATGCGTCGATGAGGCCCAGGTCCCCGAAATCCTACAAGAAATCCATGAAGGCATCAATGCACAACACTTAGGGGGAAGATCCTTAGCTCGAAAAGCTTTGCGCGCAGGATATTACTGGCCGACCATGCAGCACGACGCCAAAGAACATGTGCAAAAATGTGACTGTTGCCAGCGCCACGGGGACATACATTTGGCACCCCCCAACGAGTTGAAGACCCTCTCCTCGTCGTGGCCCTTCGCCTGGTGGGGGATGGACATCCTAGGCCCCTTTACAACGGGATCTTATCAAAATAAATTCCTAATCGTGGCCGTCGACTACTTCACAAAATGGATTGAAGCCGAAGCGCTCGCCAAGATCACAACTTCAACATACTGCGTTTCTACAAAAGAAACGTCCTCGCCAGATTCGGGGTACCCCAGGCCCTCGTTACCGACAATGGAACCCAATTCATGGACAGAAAGTTCCAAGACTTCGTCGCCAAGCTGGGAACGAAACAACACTTCACTTCTGTCGAGCATCCCCAAACCAACGGGCAAGCAGAGGCCGCGAACAGAGTAATCCTACGCAGATTAAAGCGAAGACTAGGCGAGGCCAAGAGAAGGTGGGTCGAGGAGCTCCACAGCGTCCTTTGGGCATACAGGACGACACCTCATTCCACCATCGGGGAAACCCTTTACGACTAGCGTACGGAACAGAGGCGGTAATACCGGTGGAGATAAGGGAGCCCTCTAGAAGGACAGAAGCTCCTCTCGACGAAGAAATGAACGACGAGGCTTTACGCGAGGAGCTTGATCTGGTCGAAGAAATTAGATCAGGGGATGCCCTCTGCGAGGCCGCGCTGAAACAATAAATAACGTTGTGACATGACGCCAGAGTCATAAAACGTGATTTCCCCGTAGGCAGTCTGGTCCTGCGCAGAAACCAGAAGGATTCTCGCGAAGGGAAAGTGGCAGCGAACTGGGAAGGACCTTACATAGTCAAGTCCAAAACAGGCACGGGAGCATATTACTTGGAAACACTGGACGAAAAACAACTTGCTCGACCATGGAATGCTGAAAAACTCAAACAATACTATAGCTAAGTCCTTAACCACGAGGATAGACAAGTTGCCGTCATAACCTACCCAAAACGGGAAGAATTGCGTGACCATCGTATCGTGCCCTGGTGAAGCACGACACGTATTACAACACCGGCCAGCCTCTGCTCTTTGTGTGAGCAGATCCTGCGCACAACGGGGATACCTCAATCGAGCTCCGCCGTTGCCACACCATTTAGGCAGGACACCCAGCTCGCGATGGGAACAGTCCAAGCCTATGAGACTAGTACCTCAAACGAAGTCCTAGCCTCATCGTGGGCCGAACCACTTCGCCCTCCTCGGTAGGTTTTACACCTAGCCGAGGACACACGCACACATAAACAAAAAGAGCAAAGTTCATATGAAGCGTCCACAAAATCCAAATATATTAAAGTACCGGCCACGACCGGATAATGTCATAAATACAAAAGAGAGCAGCGCCCATACAAAATGACAAATACAAGATGATAAGGGCACGCAGGCCCACAAAACATGATATAAACAGTCCTAATCAGCGACTTCGCTCTCCTCTTCGGCAGGAATGACCTTACCATCCACCACCGTGCTGAATAAACCCATTCCATCCGTCAAGAGCTGTACGTCAGAATTGAGAACCATCATCTGCTCTTTCGCCGCGTTGAAACCGAACTCAATTGCTTTCAGGTTGTCCTCACCAAGGACTCTAATCCTCCCGATCAAATCAGCCTGCGACCTCATGGACTTCTCGTCATCATTCTCGTCCTGGACAGTTGAAGTCAGCTCTTCCAATTCAGCGATCCTCGCCTGCAAACTCGCCTTCTCCTCGTCGGCTTTGAGCGCGTTCAACTTCAGCTGGGTCACCTCCTTCTGAAGCAGCACTTTGGCCTCCTCGTGACCTTCAAACTACTTTAAAGTGTTAAACAACTTGTTGTTTTCAACCTCCAGCTCGGCTACTCTGTTCTTGGATGTCACAAGGCTAGCCCGAGTAGCGGCTTCATCGTCTGCGAGGACAAGGGCAGCTTCAAGAATCCTAAACATACCCGCCACGTCCTGGCACAAATGTTTCCTCCTCGCTTTAGAATTGGCGTTCAGGATAGCCACGCCTTCAGACTCATGGACTTCAATCGAATCCCCCTCAGCAAATAAGTCCCGGCGCGCGTAGCAGGCGGGCAGGACAAAATGGCCGGTACCGGAATCCACGGGACCAGCGGCCACAGACGTCCCCGCGGCATCCCTCTTTCTTTTATTCGAGAGATCTGAGGTCAGCGGCGTCGAGGCCTTCTCCGGGGTAGGGGTGGGACCAGCAGCAAAACTCTCCAAAACGCTCTGCTTGGGAACCCCGACCTTGGCACCCATGGTCGTCTTCTTGTGAACCTTCGCAGCCTGGGATCTCATCAAGCGCTCCCGCATGTTGGCCATCATACCTGCGAACAAACAAAACGGGTCAGAACAGAAGTCAAAAAGCTAAAATGAAACATTGGAGCATACCCAGTAAGGTCATAGCGTCGTCATCGTTATCACACTCAAGGAGAGCTTTGACATTAATATATCTAGCTGCTCGTATAGGCCCGTCCTCTCCGACCAGCTGATTCCCGTCCCGATCGACGACGTAGGCCGGAGAAAAGCTCTCCACGTAAGCATGAAGGATCCTGTACGACTCCTTATCAGCCGGGCAAAGGTGCTCATGCTTCACCAGAAACTGATCTGTTCGACGTTTGAAATGCGTGTAGACCCATTCCAAAGGAAAGATGGAGACCACACTATCCCTTTCCCGACCATCCAACATCACCTTCTCAACGGTTGAAATGCTCCTCTTCGCCTCCTCAGTCATAGGCCTCACGACCAGAAACCTGTCCTTGAAGTTGCGTATCGAATCAGAATACGGCCAGAACAGCCTACTCTGTTGCTTAAACGATACCCAACTCTGTTTCGACCCCGCCGTGCTCCACTGAATCTGGAAGAGGCAGAAGAAGAGGTCCGTGGTCGCTTCGATATTGAGATAACGACACACCAACTCATAGGCCCTTATAAAGGCCAAGGCGTTCGGGTGAAGCTGGGACGGGCACAAAGCCAAGTGGATGAACAAGGAGGATTGGAAGTCAGTGAAAGAGAGACGCATCTTGGCCTCCGTGAACGCAAATTCGTACATAGGAAAGCGAAGTCCCGGGTACGAGGAACAGATTCTATGGTGCTCCCCAGGACGAAAAGCTTTCCAAGCCCGAGTAGCATCCTCGTCACGCCTCTCCAACAGGTCGAAGTCCCGTATCTCCTCCTCGGAGAAGGTTGATCGGAACGACAAGGGCTCATGTCCTAGCCAGTCGAGGTCCCCTCCCGCGACCTTGATATTCGAGTAATCGACGGGCGCACTGGGCCCCTCAGGCACTTCTTGTGCGTCGGGCATAACTTCATCGCGGGGTTCAGCCATTTTCACCTGAAAAGCAGAGGAAGAGAAGTGAATTCGACGTTCATGATCAAATCCACCCTTCCACCACTAATCAAGTGAAAGGGTGTTAACGAATCCAAGGATAACCACGTGCTCGCATAAATTACCTACAAATAGCTAAGGTCCCCGCGACCAGGAATCGCAGAGGCACATACGAGGACGCATGTTCGTCCCGAACTCACTTTAGAATCCGAACAGGCCTAGTGCCCGACTACAAACTAAATTCTACACCTAACCAGATTCTACAAAGATCTACGCTACAATTTCTACAGAATTCTAGAAGTTCATCATGTTCTTCGTAAAATTTCCTGAAATTCATGTGTTCATCAAAGAACGCATGAAGTTCAACCGAAAAATATGAACTTCTACCGGAAAACTTATAAAAATATCCAGAAAGGAAGAGAGAACTTACAAGTAGAGGAAGAAGTTAACGGTGGCGAAGAGAGGCTCCGGCGAAGACTAATTGCAGAGCAAACGAGAGCAAAGAGTGAAAAACTTGTGAAATTATGAAAATGAAACCTTCCCCCACTTTTTTATAGCCATTTGATCGTGGGGAATCATGAAGGTCATCATAGCCTATACGCCCCTAGGACTGACAAAGGCCATAAATGCACACCACGTGTCACAGAAACTCTTCGCCTGGTTCAGCGCAGAAAACACACTAACACTTGACTCGTACGAGCAAGCCTCTCCGTCAAAGCTAACACATCCCGGCAGAAATGCCCGCCAAAAAACTCCCATTTCTCCGAGGACGTCGCAAACCCTGATCGACATTACACGCTAGTAGCTAACGACCACATATGGCCGGGACACGAATGGAACATTCTCTGCGAGTAACCACTTCCCCAACAGTACGCTCGAGGCCACAGCTAGGTAAAGTCATCACTCTTCAACAGAGCAACGACTTGGGGGGCTCCTGTTCTGGACCGGGCAAGGCTTCCTGCCCTTAAGGGTCAGGCCCAACCCATCATAACTGGCGAACAGGCCCAATAGGCACAGTATAGCCGTGGGGCACAATATAGCCGTTGGGCAAAATATAGCCGTTGGGAACGTCCCCCTCACGCGCAGAGTAGCTCACGCGACCAACTACCTCCCCGGATATTGCGGGAACAGTTAGAAGATCACGCTCTTTGCTCGCCCACAATCCATCTATAAAACCCCCCTCACTTGAGAGGGGCAGGTATCACAAATCATATACTTGACCTCTTTTACTTGCTTTCCCTCTTTCTTTTGACCAAATACTTACTTTGGCATCGGAGTACCTTGCAGGTACTTCCACCCCCTTTTCCTCTCCTACAAGTAGCTGCTCTTGTCCTACACGAAGGCCGCGACGATCTCTTTCTGGTCATCTCCGATCATTACCGATTTACAGCTTTTACTGCATTGCATTTTATTTTTTTTTGCTGGCATACTGGATATTGTTGTGTTGTGCTGGCTATTTCTGTTTGGAAGGTTGGGTTGTTCTGAGAGAAAAGCCCAATACCCAGGCTTGAGTACACCCTAGGACTAGAGTGGAGAGTAGTGGGACCTACGTGCCCGCTTGGTACGTTTGCGTGTTCACAAAATTCACAACCAGACGAGGCTATCTTGGGACGCATTCTAACGTGTGTGTCTTGCGCATGTTGGGGTGTTGATCTAGAGAGCTGTCGACTCCGGTGACCGATCATCGTGGACCTTAGTGGAAACGTCCCTCTTTAGTGGTGACAGTGGCAGACCACACTCTGTGGCAAACCCATTCGTACCCAAGGGCCCACTTTGGAACTCGCATAGGATGACCCCTATCTTTCGAAGAGAATCAGTGGAGGCACTCCACGATTGACGATAGTACTGTACCCCGAGGGATGAATGTACTATTGTTTCTCGACCTCAGTGCCAGAAGCTGAGGACCTTTCGTTTTGGAGAATCAGTTGAGGCCTCCTCGATTGATGATGATGCCAAACCAGAAATGGTGAACGTATCATCATTTCTCGACCTGAGAGCCCGGGATACTGAACATCCTAGTACCCACATGTGAGAGGGGATGGGTGTTTGCAGGTTTGCAGGAAACCGAGACCTTCAACCTACCCGGTTTTCTGGTTTTCTCATCAGTGTTTGATTATCTGGGTTTCTGGTTATCTTAGTGGTTTGGTATTCTAGAATTCTGGTTTTCTGGGTTGTGGTTATCATTCAGTTAACAGCACAACACATCCAGCAGTGGTGCCTTGATCCCATGTTTGCATGAGCATATCATCTTTCTTGCATTCTAACATGTTTGACATTTTTCAGGGCTTGCATCTTACTCTTGATTCCGGTTTTCTGAGGTTGCCTTAGCATGGATGTCCAGAGAAAGAAGACTGTTGCTTATTTGTTCCCAGATCTGACCTTGACATTGATTCACAAGCTGATTAGTATGGAGAGTTCAGTGGAGGGTATGGGAGACTTCTGAAGTTTGTCTATAATATCTCCAAGTATGTGAAAGATGCCATTCATACACTTCTTCAGTTTTACGATCCGTCTTTGCACTGCTTCACTTTCCCAAACTACATCTTGGCCCCAACGTTGGAGGAGTTCTCTTTTATTTTGGGAATCCCCATCAGGCATGACATAGTATTCTTTTCTGAAGAACGCCCCGGGATAAAAGAAATGGCTATTGCTCTTCATATTGGTGAATCCGTTCTGAGCAATAATATTGAGGAGAAACAAGGAGCTAAGGGTTTCTTATTGAAGTTCTTGTTTGATCAAGCTTGCATACATGTTAAAGAGAAGAATTGAACTGCTTTCCAAGCTGTTCTGGCTATGTGCATCTATGGGATTGTCCTATTTCCCAATGTTCCTGATCTGGTGGATATGCATGCTGTCAGAATCTTTATTTCAAAGAATCCTATACCTACCTTGCTAGGTGATGTGTATCACTCAGTCCATTACAAGAATGAAAATAGGCGTGGGAAAACTGTGAGTTGCTGTGCACCACTCTTATCTACTTGGTTTCTGAGTCATCTTCCCGAAGCTGGCGCTTTCGTTGATACGAGAGATTCTCTAAAGTGGTCAAAGAGGTTATTGGGCTTGACTGCTGACAACATTGTCTGGTTCAACCATGATTTGCTAGGAATGGAGATTATTTGCAAGTGCGGAGAATTCCCTAATGTACCCTTGGTAGGGAGAAGAGGTGGAATTAACTATAATCCTTCCCTTGTTATCAGGCAGTTTGGTTATCCTTTGAGAGGTCCACCTGACGAGCGAGATGTCAGAGAGTCCTTATTCCTCAATGGTACTGGGGATCAAGAGATGATAAGGAAGATTGTGAGTGCTTGGAAGCAGGTGACCAAGAGAGGAAAAACTTCATTCGGGAAATGTAACAACCGGTCTTTTCCTTCCTATGAAGAGTGGATTAAGAAGAGAGCAGAAGAGGAGCTTCTTCCCTTCCCGGTAGAACCACCATCTTACCCCTTGCTGATTGAGCCTCCTACCACAGTTGAGATGGAGAAGTTTAACAAGTTGTGGGCTGAAAAGGAAAAGTTGCGAGAAGAAAACAGTGAGCTACAAAGAGAGATTTATCAGTTGAAACATGAGCGGGGTGAAGCTGTTCATATCGCCGAGTTGAAGACAGAGTTTCTCGCTAAGGCAGAAAAGGAGCTAGCTGACAAGGTCGCAGCCAGACAAAGGATGAAGCAAGCTCTAGAGGGTATCAGTAAGGTTCTCAAGTCTAAGAAGGAGGAATTGGCCGAGGCTTTATTAAAAATTCACAAGTTCAATGCTCACCGAGACACTGCAATAGCTGAGAATAAGCAAAAGGAAGACGATTATCTAGCTCAGATTGATCAATTGAAGTCGAAGCTTAAGAAAAAGGATGCAGAGATTCTATCAGGGGTATTCCAGAAACAAGCAGTCCAAGATCGACTCAATGAAGCTATAGCCTCCATAGAGGAACTGAAGATCCAAGCTGAGGTGAAGAGACCTAGAAATGAGGGTCCTAGCATGGATGGTGCTTCTGGAGAAGACGCTTGGGAGTTGCATTGCCGATACTTGGAAGGGATCATGCATAGGAGAGATATTCTCATTCAAGAGTTAATTCAGAGACCGAAGCATCCCGGCACCAAAAAGCTATTCAAGGAAATTCAAGACTGGAGCAAAAAGCATAATGGATGGGGGGGGATTGACACTTGTGGACTTTGATGACATGCCGTAGTTTTCTAGTTTCCTTTATTGTATTCGGATCACCGCCAGGCTTGTTGGTTGGGATCTATGGTTATTGTGTTCAGACTTCTTATCTTGGATTTGTGATTGTTGACATTTGTTTTTCCTCAGGTTTTCTTAATATATGAGCAGAAGTTCCGTTCTATCTTGTTGTTAAACTGGAATCAAGGGGTGGATCTCCCTGCGGATATTCAAACATGTTCATTCACATTTGCATATTCATAATCATTTTGCATAATCATTTTGCATGACAGGTGTTTATCTCCGGTGTTCTTATCTTGTTCTAATCTCAGTACAGGATTGCAGATCAACACATTCACCGGTATTCTACCAGACAAAATCAGAAGAGAGTCATGGAACAACTACAAGCTGAGGTGACTGAGATGCGGACTCGCATGAACCAATTCATGGATTTAATGCAAGGGGTTGCTCAAGGCCAAGAGCAGTTAAGAACTCTTGTCCAACCATTGATTGCAAGGATTGATGAAGATGGTGTCCTTCACGGAGGAGTTCATACTGGTGTCAATGGTAATAATGGTCAGGATGGTCCTCCGGGCGGAGGTATTCCTGTTTCTAGCGTTGTGATTCCTCCGGGCGGGGCTGAAAATGTTGGGGGAGGAGGTATTGGTGGTGGTGCTATTCAGGGTCGTCAGTATGATGATGTTCAAGATGATGCATTTTCTGTGCCAGGTGGGGATGTTGGGCCCCAGTTTGACAATGATCAGAGGATCAGGTTGATTGAGGAACAACTGGGGGGTGTTATAAATCAGGATTCCATGGGTATGGATCTAGAGGATTTGGGGCTGGTTCCAGGCGTTGTTATCCCGCACAAGTTTCAGACTCCCACTTTCGAGAAGTACAATGGTATGACTTACCCAAGAACTCACATGAGGGCATACGCAAGTAAAATGGCTGCGCATGCGAAGAATGAAAAATTGATGATGCAATGCTTCCAGGATAGCCTATCTGGGGCATCCCTGGAGTGGTACATGCAACTAGAAAGGAAAGATGTGCGTAGTTGGAGAGATCTGGCAGGGGCATTCATTAGACACTATCAATATAACACTGACATGGCTCCTAACAGAACACAACTGCATAACCTATCATAGAAGAACAATGAAAGTTTCAAGGAGTACGCCCAGAGGTGGCGTGAACTGGCAGCGAGAGTTCAGCCTCCCATGTTGGAACGAGAAATGATAACTATGTTTATGGCCACCTTGAAGGGTCATTACTATGAAAAGCTGGTACCATGTATGATTGGAAAGTTTGCTGACTTGATCTTAGTAGGAGAGATGGTGGAAAGCAGAATTCAGGCGGGAAAAATATCAACCGGTGATGGGTCCTCATCTGGAGGAAGTAAGAAGCCTTATGCCAGTGGTTACAAGAAGAAGGAGGGAGATACAAACTCTGTGTCATCATATCGTGGTAGAGAAGGTCCTCGTTAGAATTTTAATCAGCAGGTGGCTTTTGTAACCATCCCAGCAGCACCTCAGCAGCCAGCAGCATCTCAACAACAAAATCAGGCTCCTCGCCGGTCGCAGCCTCTGACTAAGCGGGATAGGAATTTTGACACTCCACCTTTTCCCTACTCTCAATTATTTCAGCACTTGTTAAAACTACAATTAATTCAGACGAGAACATTGGCTCCACCTACTGGCAATCCACCTCCCCGCTATGACGCCAACGCCCACTGTGAGTTTCATTCTGGGGCACCCGGACATTATATTGAAAACTGTAAAGCTTTTAAGCACCAGGTTCAAGATTTGGTGGATTCCAAAGCCATCAATTTCTCCAATGATGCTCCAAATGTGAATCAGAACCCGATGCCGAATCACGGTGGGCCGAGGGTCAATGCTATTATTAAAGACTATGAGGACTTGAGTTTGATTTCAGATGTGAACGAAGTCCAAACTCCCTTGGGTGTGGTGAAGGATAGACTGTTGAAGGGAGGGGTATTTCCTGGTTGTGATGAAGGCTGTGTAGGGTGTGTGTCGCAACCTGACGGTTGTGATTTATTGAAAGCAGGTATTCAGAGAATGATCAGTGAAGGAATATTACAGTTTGACAGGGGTTGTAAGCAGAGTAAAGTTACTGACAGAAAGGTTGATGTTGCCACAATAACAATTCCATTCAAAACAATAACTATATCTGCGCCGGAGAGACCAGCGTCGGTCACTATCACTGTTCCTGGACCAGTCCCGTATGAGAGTACCAAGGCCATCCCATGGAACTATGGGGCCGAGGTATTTGTTAATGGTGAGAAGCAGGAGTTGGTAGGAACATCAGCCGTGAATACAGGGGTTGAAAATCTTGTTGAAGCAGGGGCTATCACTAGGAGTGGTAGAGTCTTTATTCCGTCTGAGGATCGAGGTGGCAGTTCAAGATAAGACAAAGGTAAACAGATGATGGATGAGTCCGTACAGAGGCAGGAAGCAAATAATTCTATGACAAAGCAGGCTGGAGATACTTTCTCAGAAGACGTAGAAGAGTTTATGAGGCTGATCAGGAAAAGTGATTACAAGATTGTTGATCAACTTCACCAAACTCCATCGAAGATTTCCATTCTATCCTTACTGTTGTGCTCTGAGGTACACCGAAATGCATTACTGAAGGTTCTGAACATGGCTTATGTACCGTAGGAGATATTTGTCAACCAGTTAGAAGGGGTTGTGGCTCATGTGAATGCTGGTAATGGTTTGGGTTTCACCGATTTAGATCTGACTCCGGCTGGGAGGAATCACAACAACGCTCTGCATATTTCAGTGGAATGCCGTGGTTCCTTGATGTCGCATGTGTTAGTTGATACTGGGTCGTCTTTGAATGTGTTACCGAAGAAGGCTTTGATGAAATTGGATACTCGTGGGTTGATTTGTACACCAAGTGACTTGGTGGTACGTGCTTTTGACGGCTCCAAGAGGTCAGTTTTTGGAGAGTTAGTTCTGCCGATCAGGGTGGGTCTTGAGATTTTCAACACCACCTTTTACATAATGGATATTCAGCCTGCCTATAGTTGTTTGTTGGGTCGCCCTTGGATCCATAGCGCTGGGGCAGTAACATCTACGCTGCACCAGAAGTTGAAGTATATGGTGGACGGCCACGTTGTGACAGTTTGTGGTGAGGAAGAAATCATGGTAAGTCACCTATCAACCTTCAAATATGTAGAGGTAGATGGTGAAGTACAGGAAACTTTGTGCCAAGCATTTGAAGCTGTGAAAATTCCCGAGGAACCCCCAAAGGCAGTCAGTCAGCCTGAGGTGGTTGCCCAACCCGAAGTTGTCAGACAACCAGAGGTTCCGATGTCCTCCTTCAAAGAGGCGCGCGCTATAGTTGAAGCTGGTAGTTCTCATAAGTGGGGCCGTGTCATTGATGTTCAAAGGAAGTAGGATACCCATGGATTAGGGTACAAGCCATCTCAACAAGCTCAAGAGCATCCCAAGTATGCGGGCCCTATTCGGTTCACAAGTACTGGGGTTTTCTTTAATCAGGTTAATGCTGTTGAGGATGAAAGAGATAGTGACTGTGACATGGATGAATGGATCCGTCCCTGCACCCCTGGTCAGAGTTTAGGTAACTGGTCTTCCGAGAAAGTCATCCAAGTGACTCGCCTGGAGTAATTTACTTTTGTTTTCTGTTATGTTAAATCCTACGTTCTGCCCAAGGCGTAGTGATATTTATTTGTAGGGCTTGGATGTTTTATTTGCTACTTTTATCATCAATAAAGGAAGTTTTTCATTCAAATATTTTTTATCCCAGTTTTTCTGTTTTCACTTTTTGCATTAACCCACATCAAAATGGCAATGTGTTTTCTTGTTTGTTGCACTCATAATAAACATAAAACACCCATCATGCAGGTTTCTTTGTTCAGATTCCACCCATCATGACTTAGCTATGGCTCGATATGACTTCGATAATCCTATCTATCAAGCCGAAGAAGAGGTTGACGAAGACTGTGACTTACCCGAAGAATTAGCCAGGCTACTGAAACAGGAGGAAAGGGTTATTCTCCCTTATCAGGAGGAAGTTGAGACTATTAATCTGGGCACCGAGGATGTTAAATGAGAAGTAAGGGTTGGGGCTGCTTTGGAAGACACTGTTAAAGGAAGATTGATTGAGTTGCTTCGAGAGTATGTGGATATCTTCGCCTGGTCTTACCAAGACATGCCCGGGCTTGACACTGACATTGTTGCACACCGGTTGCCGCTTAAAGAGGGTTGTACTCCAGTTAAGCAGAAACTGAGAAGGACGAAACCAGATATGGCTGTCAAGATCAAGGAAGAAGTTCAGAAACAGTTGGACGCCGGATTTGTTGCTGTGACAAATTATCCTCCGTGGGTTGCTAATATTGTACCTGTACCTAAGAAGGATGGGAAGGTCAGGATGTGTGTTGATTACTGAGATTTGAATATGGCGAGCTCGAAGGATGATTTCCCGCTCCCCCACATTGATGTGTTAGTGGACAATACTGCTCAATATTCTGTATTTTCCTTCATGGATGGCTTCTCTGGGTATAACCAAATCAAAATGGCCCCAGAGGACATGGAGAAAACAACGTTCATAACACTGTGGGGAACATTTTGCTACAAGGTAATGCCCTTTGGATTGAAGAATGCTGGGGCAACCTATCAGCGGACAATGGTGACTCTCTTTCATGATATGATTCACAAGGAGATTGAAGTTTATGTTGATGACATGATTGCAAAGTCACAGACAGAGGAAGAACACATGGTGAACCTTCAGAAGCTGTTTGAAAGGTTGAGGAAGTTCAGACTAAGGTTGAATCCAAACAAGTGCACTTTCGGTGTGAGGTCTGGTAAATTGTTGGGATTCATTGTCAGTGAAAGAGGTATTGAGGTTGATCCTGTCAAGATAAGAGCCATACAAGAGATACCTGAGCCAAGGACAGAGAAAGAGGTTCGTGGTTTCTTGGGGAGATTGAATTACATTGCTAGGTTCATCTCTCATCTTACAGCCACGTGTGAACCAATTTTCAAATTGTTAAGAAAAGATCAGGAGGTCAGGTGGAATGAAAATTGTCGAGAGGCGTTTGAAAAGATAAAGGAATATTTGTAGGAACCTCCAGTTCTTATGCCACCAGTGCCCGGGAGACCATTAATTATGTATCTTACGGTTCTTGAGAATTCGATGGTTGTGTGCTCGGTCAACACAACGAGACAGGTAGGAAGGAGCACGCCATTTACTACCTGAGTAAGAAGTTCACTGATTGCGAATCAAGATACTCTATGTTGGAAAAGACATGTTGTGCACTCGCTTAGGCAGCCAAGCGTCTGAAGCAGTATATGTTAAACCACACAACCTTGTAGATTTTGAAGATGGATCCGATTAAGTACGTGTTTGAGAAGCAAGCACTTTCTGGAAGAATAGCCCGTTGGCAGATGGTTTTGACAGAATACGATATTCAGTATGTTCTCAGAAGGCCATTAAGGGAAGTGTTTTGTCAGAATATCTTGCTGAACAGACGGTCGAGGATTATCAGCCAATGAAGTTTGAATTTCTGGACGAGCATGTCATGTTTCTGAAAATGAAGGATTGTGAAGAGCCTCTGTCGGATGAAGGACCTGAGATTGGGTCTCAGTGGAAGATGATTTTTGATGGAGCCGTCAACTCATATGGTAACGGAATTGGGGCAATCATTACAGCCCCAAGGGGTTCTCATATACCTTTCACTGCCCGGTTAGCATTTGTGTGTACCAACAACGAGGCGGAGTATGAAGCATGCATCATGGGGTTAGAAGAAGCAATTGATTTGAGAATTAAGAACCTCGATGTCTATGGTGATTAAGCGTTGGTGGTTAATCAGATTATAGGAGAATGGGAGACTCGCCAGGAGAATTTGGTGCCTTATAACAACTATGCCAGGAGGTTATTACCTTTCTTTGACAGGGTGGACTTTCATCATGTGCCCCGAGCTGAGAATCAGATGGCTGATACGTTGGCAACATTGGCATTCATGTATAAGGTGAACCTTTGGAATGAAACTCCTTCGATTAGAATCATGCGTCTGGACAGACCAGCTTTTGTGTTTGCAATCGAAGATGTGTCAGATGGCAAACCGTGGTATCATGACATTAAGGTTTTTCTGAAGAGACAGGAGTATCCAGAGGGTGCCTCCACCAAGGATAAGAAGACTCTGAGAAGGTTGGCAGGAAATTTCTTTCTGAACAAGGATGATGTGTTATATAAGAGGAACTTCAATATGGTCTTGCTACATTGTATTGATGAACACGAGGCATGCCTATTGATAGAGGAAGTTCACGAGGGTTCTTTCGGTACTCATTCCAGTGGACACACCATGGCTAGAAAGTTGTTGAGGGCGGGATATTATTGGATGACTATGGAGTCTGATTGTTTCAAGTACACCCAAAAGTGCCATAAATGCCAGATTTATGTAGATAAGATGCATGTACCGCCTACGCCTCTAAACGTGTTATAATCTCCTTGGCCTTTTGCAATGTGGGGCATAGATATGATTGGAAAGATTGAGCCCACTACTTCCAATGGGCATCGTTTCATTTTGGTCGCCATTGACTATTTCACGAAGTGGGTGGAGGCAGCCTCGTACGCCAATGTCACCAAGCAAGTGGTAGCCCAGTTTATAAAGAGGGATATCATCTGTCGTTATGGGGTCCCGGAGAGAATCATTACTGATAATGGCTTGAATTTGAACAATAAGATGATGAAGGAACTATACCAGAGTTTTAAGATCGAGCATCATAATTCCTCTCCATATCGTCCAAAGATGAATGGGGCTGTTGAGGCAGCGAATAAGAATATCAAGAAGATTGTGCAGAAGATGGTGGTGACGTATAAGGACTGGCATGAGATGCTACCCTATTCCCTACATGGTTACCGTACTTCGGTGCGTACGTCAACTGGGGCAACCCCTTTCTCATTGGTATATGGTATGTAAGTAGTTTTACCCTTAGAAGTCGAGATTCCGTCTTTGAGAGTTATGGCTGATGTGAAGCTTGATGAAGCTGAATGGGTGCGTTCCAGATTGGATCAGTTGAACCTCATTGAAGAAAAGAGATTGGCAGCCATTGCACATGGCCGGTTGTATCAGAGCAGGATGAAGAGCGCCTTTGACCAGAAAGTGCGTCCTCGGAGTTTTCAGACAGGTGAATTGGTTTTGAAAAGGATCCTTCCTCCTCAGACAGATCACAGGGGCAAATGGACTCCAAGCTACGAAGGGCCATATGTGGTAAGAAAGGTTTTCTCTGGTGGAGCCTTACTACTTTCATCTATGGATGGCGAAGATTTTACGTCCCCTGTGAACGCAGACGTAGTCAAAAAATATTTCGCGTAAAAGAGACCCGCTGGACATAAAAAGAAAGTCCAGGCAAAAAAGGGGCATCCCGGCAAAAATGGGGCATCCCGGCGAACCATAAAAAGGAAAAAGGTTCGGGCAAAAATTAGGGATGAAATGTAAAAAAGAGATGTGTAAACCCGCAAAGTTGAAAATCAGAAAGGGCAACTTTGGCAAAAATGGGTATCCCGATGGATTGAAAACCCGAAAAGGGCGATCCAGGCAAAAGTTAGGGATTTGAAAGCGAAAGGCTATGGTATGCGAGCACTTTCAATACCTGGAAATTCTGAAAGGAAGGAATCAGTGCAGTTAGTCTCTTCAAAAGTCAAGATATTTGTGGATAAGTAGGGCATATGGGTCATAGCTGAGTTGAATCATGGTGGATATCTGTTCCCGCATTGCCGACATTTGTATTTTCTTTTGTGTTTTGCGCAATTACCTCTTTTTAGGAATTGCTTCCAATTGTAAATGCCTATTTACAGGCCACTTTTATCAATAAAATTTTCATTTCACTCAAAGAGCTTTCTATTGTTTATTTTACTCTTACTGTTTTGTTTGCAAAAAACGTCCGATATTTTTGATAAACATTGCATATAAAACTTCGAGCTTTGCGGAGCATAACGAAGAGCAATAGAAATTACTTAGGCATTATTGGTGATAGTCATGTTGTGGCATATTCTATTTGTTGTTATTTGACTTGCAAGGCAACAACATTGTATTTCCCCAGCAGTTTGCTCTCCCCAACATTGAGATTTGCACCTTTCCTCAGCAGAGCAGAACTCCCCCAGCAGGAGACTTGGAAAGTATTTTCTCTGGATCAAGACGTTATTTCCCCACAGAATCTGGGTGTTCATTTTTCCATCCAGTCAGGAAGCGTGCTCTCACCGACAATATCATATTATAATCCCCAGCAAGGTGGGAATAAAGACATTCTCCCCATCAGCAGGCTAAGTTCAGCAGTATCCCCAAGCAGGATGGTATTATGGGCTGGCATTCCCCAGCAGGTCCTAAGTCCATCTGTTATTGGCAATCCTCAGTAGCAGGCTTCCGGTTCCGTTATTGGCATTCATTCTCAACTCCCCCAACAGAGGAGAAATCTCAGGTTTGGATGTTACCTTCAGTAAAGGACATGTGTAATCCCCGGTAGTGTGGATGTTCTTTTGGGACTTCATCCCCAGCAGAAGTTGTTAATCCGAAGGGTCGGTCAGCATGATCCTTCTCAGCAGAGTTCTTGGATTCAGAGGATAATTTATTTTTGTCATCCCTAGCTGAATTGGTCTTTTCTCTCCAGCATTTATTTTGCTGGAGGGACCCCATTTTGCATATCATAAGCATTTGCATTGCATCCTCAAACGCGTAGCATTTCCACTTCGTGTGGAGCATTACGGCAAAAATCAAACATTTGCATTCGAAGCGTAAGCCAGGTTTGGTACTTTCCTTGCCAGTTCTCTTCTCAGCAGAGATGGCATAACTCAGGAGATTTTGGGAGGGATGCGTTCCTCATACTTGTGCTCCCCGATAGAGTCTTTTATTTAGACTTTTCCTTTCCCCAGCGAAGTCATCTTGCCCATGGATTATGAGTCGGTTGGGAGTTTGCCTTTGTTGGCCCTTTCTCTTTTGTTCTCACTTGGTAGTCAGTTCTCGCTTGACATATCCTTGTTTGCCAGTTCCTTTTCCTCGGCAGAGATGGCATAATTCTGAAGAGTTTGTCTTACCTTATCCCCAGTGAAGTCCACTTTCTGTTGGTTATCCTTTGCGGGTGCAATTGAGGTTGTATTCATTTTGTGGGTACGATTGAGGTCGTATTCTTGTGTTCTTTGTGGGTAGAGTGATTGAGGTCAATCTTCCTTTGCGGGTGCAATTGAGGTTGTATTCGTTTTGTGGGTGCGATTGAGGTCGTATTCATGTTTTCTTTGTGGGTAGAGTGATTGAGGTCAGTCTTCCTTTGCGGGTGCAATTGAGGTTGTATTCGTTTTGTGGGTGCGATTGAGGTTGTATTCATGTGTTCTTTGTGGGTAGAGTGATTGAGGTCAGTCTTCCTTTGCGGGTGCAATTGAGGTTGTATTCATTTTGTGGGTGCGATTGAGGTCGTATTCATGTCTTCTTTATGGGTGGAGTGATTAAGGTCGGTCTTCCTTTGCGGGTGCAATTGAGGTTGTATTCGTTGTGTGGGTGCGATTGAGGTCGTATTCATGTCTTCTTTATGGGTGGAGTGATTGAGGTCAGTCTTCCTTTGCGGGTGCAATTGAGGTTGTGTTCGTTTTGTGGGTGCGATTGAGGTCGTGTTCATGTCTTTCTTTGTGGGTAGAGTGATTGAGGTCAGTCTTCCTTTGCGGGTGCAATTGAGGTTGTATTCGTTTTGCGGGTGCAATTGAGGTTGTGTTCGTTTTGTGGGTGCGATTGAGGTCGTATTCATGTTTCCTTGTGGGTGAAGTGATTGAGGTCAGTCTTCCTTTGCGGGTGCAATTGAGGTTGTATTCGTTTTGTGGGTGCGATTGAGGTCGTATTCATATGTTTCCTTGTGGGTGGAGTGATTGAGGTTAGTCTTCCTTTACGGGTGCAATTGAGGTTGAGTTCGTTTTGTGGGTGCGATTGAGGTCGTGTTCATGTCTTTCTTTGTGGGTAGAGTGATTGAGGTTTGTCTTCCTTTGCGGGTGCAATTGAGGTTGTATTCGTTTTGCGGGTGCAATTGAGGTTGTGTTCGTTTTGTGAGTGTGATTGAGGTCGTATTCATGTTTCCTTGTGGGTGGAGTGATTGAGGTCAGTCTTCCTTTGTGGGTGCAATTGAGGTTGTATTCGTTTTGTGGGTGCGATTGAGGTCGTATTCATATGTTTCCTTGTGGGTGGAGTGATTGAGGTCACTCTTCCTTTGCGGGGACAATTGAGGTTGTATTCGTTTTGTGGGTGCGATTGCGGTCGTGTTAATGTTTTCTTTGTGGGTAGAGTGATTGAGGTCAGTCTTCCTTTGTGGGTACAATTGAGGTTGTATTCGTTTTGTGGGTGCGATTGAGGTCGTATTCATGTTTCCTTTGCGGGTACGATTGATGTCGTATTCGTCTTATTTTTGTGGGTATGGTTGAGGTCGTACTCCTTATTTCTCAGCACGCTCCATTTCGTTATTCTCACCATTTCCAAATTTCAAGGGTTCTGTCAGTATTCAATCCCCGTGAATCCTGGAATGTCCAAAAGTCGTCGCTATCATACCTTCAGGACCAAGTTGATTGAATAGGGGCAGCTGTAGCACCCCAAAATTTGCTCTCTTACTTTAGTACTAACTGGCTTATGTTTCGTTTCATTGTTGCATTATCATGTGTGCATATCATTGGTTCTTAGCATGGGGTCAAGGTACCTGAGGCAATTCAAGAGGAGAAGATGTTCTTCAAGAGGTCCTATTTGGTCTATCACATCATCAAGAGTTCACAATTGGCAAGAGATCTCAAGTGGATCACTCTCTCCTAACCAGTGCAGGAATTAGGGTTTTGAGATTCTTGGGTTTATTGCTCCAATGGGCAAGCTCCTTGAGTTTTTATCATCACCAAATGGCATATCTTATCTTTGTTGGAGAGGATACACATCATATTCAGAGGAATTTGGATTTGGAGACTGTGCTATTTCCTCCTAGACTGAGGGTACCAAAATTAGGGTTTGCTATAAAGTCAGTTTATTTCTGATTTTTTGGGCAAAACTTGATTCCATGGTATTCCTTGGGTCCCTGAGTATCTAGAAATGTAAGATTGTGCATCAGTTTGGTTCAGGAGAAGTCCAATTGGCCAATGGATTGGGAATCAAGAGAATTGGATAAAGGTCAACTGTAAAGGAGAAAGTCAACTGTGAAATTTTGAGGTTCTCTTCAAGGTTTTCAAGGTCTCACATCCTCATAGGGTCTTCAAGGGTCAAGTTTTATACTATTTATCAAGAATCAGGAGTTTGTACAAAAGTTTCTAAATTTGGAAAGTGACCTATAATGAGAAGTTTCCATTTTTGGTAAGTTTTTACACTTCATTCAACTTGACTTTTCACCATCAAGGAAGCTTCAGATGAAATTTTCTTAAACATGAAAGTTGAATATCTTTTTCTCCTCTTTCCAACAAGTACTAGTGGGTCTCCATATCATTTGTGAAACTCAAGATATGATCAAAAGAAGGCAAAGTGGTTTTTAGGGTTTCCTTATGGTTCCATTTGCATCTTGGGACATAGTGACCTATAATTGATTCAATTGATTCATGTCACATTCTAACATCAAAGAACACTCCTTAAGGATTATTTTGGGCCTTTGAACCAATAAATTTCATGACTTATTCATTACTTATTTCACATGGTGCAAAATTGCCAAATTATTGAAAACTCATGAACCAAGACATCTCAAGGCCCAAATCAAATTCAGGCGTGATTAGCAATTGTTAAATAAGTCATCCATCATGAAATGTTTGGGTGTACATGCATGGAAGAGGGTGTATCTCACATAATGCAATTTTCTAAAATCATTCAAAACTCATTAAACAAAGAATTGTCAAGGCCCAAATGCTGATCAGTGGATTAACCTAGTCTATTTAAGCTAACTCATGCTAGGGTTAGAGGAGAGGACACATGATTTTGAAGAGTTTTCAAGAGTGAACCCTAAAAGCTTCCTTCCTTCGAAACTCACAATCAACAAGGGCTTTTCCAGAAATTCTTTCACAACATTAATCCTTGGGATCCATAGAACGCAAATCGTCCATCGTTGGAAGCTAAAAGCAAGGATTCAGGTTGCACCATCTCAGGTTAGTGATGTTTTGCATGATCATAGAACTCTATTTTTAAGTGTGCATAAGGATGTGTGACATTCACTGATAATTCTGATGTGTTTTTTCTTTGAGTTTGGACGCATGGCATGGGTGTACGATGAGTTTTAAGTTTTGGACCCACACTTTAT
Organism: Lathyrus tuberosus; assembly: GCA_022829125.1. Taxonomy (NCBI): domain Eukaryota; kingdom Viridiplantae; phylum Streptophyta; class Magnoliopsida; order Fabales; family Fabaceae; genus Lathyrus; species Lathyrus tuberosus. The sequence continues at coordinate 8,356,246 of JALAZF010000253.1, forward strand.
TTCGTTCGATTCTCCTTGTATGTTGATTGTTTGAGATTTTTGACAGATATTATTGATCCTCATAAAATTCTAGACAAAATGGTGTATTCGTTTGTGTTTTCTGGGTTTTTTTGAGTTGCAGGTGACGGAGGGGGCGGCCGGAACCCTAGCTCCGGCGACTGGTTATGGTGTCCGGCCGGTGAAGGGTTGAGCGAAGAAGATGAAATCGTGTTCGTCCATGGGTTTGATCCAACGGTCATCAGCTGGCCACGTTATATTTTTTTTCTTCTGATTTTTGTTTAGTGATTGTGTGTTTATTATCCCACGTTAATTATTATGCGCCTTCAATCCTAACCATGCATCTCACTTACTTTTGATTTTATTGACTAATTCTGGTACGTCAGATGAATCCATTGGTCACTAGGATGCCAGCACATTAATGTTACCATGTGCCTTACCACGTGTTTTTTATTTTGTTTATTTTTTTTTCTGAGCAATCGTGTGTGGGTGCGTGCATCTTTACTAGCGTGTGCGTGTGGATCTGAATCGTTTATCACAATTACTTGTTTGATTATTTGACTTAATAAGGAGCGCATGATTAATCGGAAGGTGAGGGTTTAGTCAATCCATTGACTGAGTCCATGTGTATTTCTTTTTTATTTATTTTTATTGCGCTGATGGACTTGTTGCTTTGGGCCTTCATATTTACACCCCTCCCCTTCATCCCAGGTGTCCTTCCAACGTGATTCTCTTGCTGCATACACCCCCATGTTTATTTCAAGTTATTTATTTCATTTAAATTGCATTGTTTCATTTTAATTTTTTTTAAATAGTTTTTTGCATCTAAAAATTCCCAGAAAATTTATGAATCACATTTGGCATTTTATAAAATTTTCACAAATTTTATTTTATTATTTTATTTTATTTTTGGCGTCTAAAATAATTATTTGTTTATTTTCTTTTTTGAATTATTCATATCATGCATACCATGACTTGTTTATTTTATTACTCATCATCCATAAAATATTTTGAACTCATTCTTTTTGCATTCATTCACCAACACACTGAATTGCATTAAAATATTTTTCTCTCATTTTTAAAATCATTTCATATTGCATTTTAGTCCTCCTTTTTTGCATATTGAACCATGCTTCTTATCTGAACTTTGCATTATTGTTAAGTGACTTATACCCTGAATTTTTGCATGAGTTTTGGACATGTTGTTTGCTTCTGGTTGAGATATGTTGATAATTAATTTGGTGATTTTAGAAGATGTCTTGCTAATTGTTTAACTGCTCTTTGTGTGGGATCTTCTTGTATGCATATCTTTGACCATGTCTGATTACTTGTTTGAAAAGGCACTTGTGCCATTGTTTTGGGATTGTGTCTTTGACTTCTTGAACCATATTTGAATTGTTATGGGTCACTTGATCACCATTATATGTCATTGCTTGGGTTTCATCTATTTTACTTATGTCCGTTTGCACTAACCTTTTATGCAGGGGCTGAGGTAAGTTATTTGAGGGTGTGGATAGTTATCCATGTCCACTCTCACTCTTTCTGTCTCTCATCTTTTCTTTTCTTTAGGCTTATGTTGCTGTCAAACCTCACTAACCATAGGTCACCCATGCATGATAACATTAGGACTCTTAGTTTCCCTTTAGAGTTTCCCTTGTGTCTTCTCTCTTCTCATCTCTTAACAAATTTCTAAAACACTTAATAAAGATAAGGTGTATTGCGCACGAGCCTTAAGCGTGGGAAATGAGAAATGAGGGGCTTCCTCTCATCTTTCTAGAGTGCTTAGCGAGCGTCCTGTCTTGGGACGATGCGTTAAGTATTCGTCCCTGTGCCCTAGACTTTGGTGCAATGCAAGTTATGAACTAACTCAAGTCATTTCTGTCTTAAAAAATACAAACAAACTTCAAACCTTTTTGTCCTTCGGGATTGTCAAACTAAAGGCTATTTTCAAAAAGGGCACGTTACTTTCTGTCTGAGTCGCAAACAGGCATCGACCCTAACTGCCGGACGCGAGCTTAACGTCGCTCATAAAAAAACACAAAAAGAACTTGGTCCGAACTACGTTGACTCTGAATTTCCCATTGCACAAAGGGAGTACGTAGGCCTAGGACGTCGACGTCCTACCGAGTCCGTCTTTGTTTCCCTTCCCCGTTTCAGTACAACTATAGATTCTAGGACAACTCACCCTTAGATTAGATAACAAGCGTGGATCCCATCGAGTAAGATGGACGCGTGGGGTGCTAGTACCTTCCCCTCGCGTAAACGACTCCCGAACCCAGGCTATGGTTGCGATGACCATTCCTTTCCCTCTTCCTCAGGTTTATGTGGTGTTCCCTTTCCCTCTCTTGAGATAAATTTACACGGCTGGCGACTCTGTTTTCCGCGCCACTCTCTCGTTTGTACCTGGATGAAAATCCTGGGAGCGACACATATAAGAATAAGTTACAAGCTCGGTCCACACCTTGTGTCTTCTTAGGATATCCCTCAAATCATAGAGGATACAAATACTATGATTTAGCTAGCCGTAAAATATTTATTTCCCGGCATGTCATTTTTGATGAAACTAAGCTTCCATTTTCTAATCTAAATGTTCCAACAACGGTTGGCTATAATTTTTTGGATGACGACACACCCTTCCTTCCATCCTATTCCTATAGCACTCCACCCTCTAACTATCAAAATCATACTCCACCCTTAACTACACCAGTTCAAACAGACATTTACCAACCATCATCATCTCCTTTTAATTCGCCTCTGTCACCCTCCCACAATCACACCTTACCACCCATAGCATCAGCCCCATCCACAACATCACCTCTAAAACCATCATTACCAACTATCGTCTCATCCCCATCCACTACACCATTTACGACTCCTCCACCTTCACAACAAAAACCGCCCCTCTCCCCTCAAATGACAACAAGAGCCCAACACAGTATTGTCAAACCTCACAAACTCTTCAATCTCCATACATCAACCTCAACCTCCATATCCCCTCTACCTACAAATCCCATTGATGCATTAAATGATCAAAATTGGAAAATGGCCATGAAAGACGAATATGATGCTCTTATTGAAAATAAGATGTGGGACTTAGTTCCTCGTCCGTCTAATGCTAATGTTATTCGAAGTTTGTGGCTTTTCAGGCATAAAAAGAAATCAGACAGTACCCTTGAGAGATACAAAGATCGCCTTGTAGGTAATGGTGCAAATCAACAAACGAGTGTTGATTGTGGTGACACATTCAGCCCGGTGGTCAAACCGGCTACCATTCGCACAGTTCTAAGTGTTGCTTTATCTAAATCATGGTGTCTTCATCAATTATATGTTAAAAATGCTTTCTTGCATGGGAACCTTCATGAAACAGTATACATGCATCAACCTCCTGGATTTCGTAATTCTCAATTTCCTGATCATGTCTGTTTATTGAAGAAATCTCTATATGGTCTCAAACAAGCACCTCGTGCCTGGTACCAGCGCTTTACTGATTATGTAGCTACAATGGGTTTCTCTCACAGTATTTCGGACCACTCTTTTTTTATATATCATCATGGGAATGACATAGCTTATATTCTTTTGTATGTGGATGACATTATTCTTGCTGCATCATTTGAAACTCTTAGAGAATCTATTATGGAAATACTGAGTTCCGAATTCTCCATGAAGGATTTGGGGCCTCTAAGTTATTTTCTGGGTATTTCTGTCACCCGACATCCCGAAGGCCTTTTTCTTTCTCAAAAGAAATTATCGAACGAGCC